>JBAMMX010000007.1:3885315-4485315 GCA_037126225.1 Dillenia turbinata
GAAATGAACGAGTAAGGAAGGGACGAGGTAAATTTATTTATAGTCTGATTAATTTTTAATAAAATATGTTTTAATTAGTAAAAAAATATTAATAATTAATTAAAATTTGGTCAAAATATTAATATGAATTGTAATATAAGATTCGGTTCTTTCATTAATATAACTTTATGAGAAATTAAAAATTACGTGACATAAATATATCCACCGACCAAAAATAATGCAGATGAGATATCCCACGTGATTTGGAAATGCAGATATGAATGACAACTCTTTTGACAAAGGCTTCATTGCAGAGTGCGAAGTATGTTCCTGTTTGTAGGGCCAAGCTTTCTCCAGGCAGCTTAATGCTTGTGGGCACATCCAAATCGACATTACTCCCAAGTGGATTGATAACTTAAGAAAGAAATCAATTTATATGGCTCTCATGTACATTCAAAATCCTAGGATCGCAAGGAAATTTTCTTGCCAGTAATCTTTAACTGCGCTCAATTACCCTCATTTTAAAAATTTTGGCCGTTGGACAACCGGTGGCTGTAGTTTAGTGGTAAGAATTTCACTTTGTGGCCGTGAAGACCTGGGCTCGAATCCCAGCAGCCACACAAATTTCCCATTTTTTTTCCTCATTAAAAAAAAAAATTTGAAAAGCCCTTTCAAACTCGGTTGGCCTACGTTTTATATCCAATTTTAAATATTTGGGTCAATTCTTGCTGAGCCCAGAATATTGTTCGAAGCAGAAAATGAATAGCCCACAGTCTTGGATATCCTTCTAATTTTTTGGGCCGATTGGTTTTAAGCCCATAATATTACTCTTCGAAGCCCAAAATCAACAGACATCGCTGACTCCACTACTCCAAAGATTCAAATTTGAGAGATTGGGCCTGAGTATTTGGGTCAGATCTAATGTTCAATCTCCTGGCGGAGGTGCTACGGTGATGGAGAGAAAAGAAACAAAAGGAGCCCAAGAGGAGCCAACTTCTTGTCCGTACCGTCGGGATTCATCTTCAAACCTTCCCCAACTACTGGTCAGAGCTAGTCGTTTTTCTCATGATATCTGCTCCTCAATTTCAATTTCGATTCATTTCCTCGTGAGTAAGCAAGTCGGTAAGCCCCCCCCCCTCTCTGAAATTTTGTCCAAATTTGCCAACAATTCAATTTACACCGACTTTGATGGCTTCCGATTCAGGTTCTTGTTCTTTATCGTCTTCCGACGAACAACCTGATCAATCCGATGGCTCAAACCCTAACCCTACCCCCAATCTCAAATATCTCGAGTCCTCTCAGGATCGTTTGGCGTCTATTGGATTAACCGACGAGAATGCCTCTGCCTCTGTTGACAACGGCGAAGCATTGTTAAATCAAGAAACCCTAGACGAAGCCCTAAATGGATCACCAGAAGAAGAAATTGAGAATAATAACGGAGAAGCGAGTGGTGTTGGTGAGATCGAAGAACAAGTGCAGACAGGTGCGGAGCCTGCTGGAGCTGTTGGGGGCTTTGAAACGCAGGGCGTCATTTCGAGTAACAATTTGGGGCTTGAGAATAACGGAGAAGCGAGAGGTGTTGTTGGCGAGATCGAAGAAGAAGAACAAGAAGAAATTCACACAAGTTCAGTGCTTCAAGTGGTTGAAGAGATTGCTACCGAGGAGGGTTTTGAAACACGCAACGTCGTTCGGAGGAGCAATTCGGGTCAGGAAGTGGACGAAGCGCCATCGAGCCCTAGCAGTAGTGGTTATGCAGGTGAGAGAGGTAGCAGCAGTGCCACGAGTGGGTGGGGAAATGATGATGATGATGATGAAGATGGAATCCGTGAAGTGAGAGATGATAGGGGTTTGGTTGAT
This sequence comes from Dillenia turbinata, assembly GCA_037126225.1. Taxonomy (NCBI): domain Eukaryota; kingdom Viridiplantae; phylum Streptophyta; class Magnoliopsida; order Dilleniales; family Dilleniaceae; genus Dillenia; species Dillenia turbinata. The sequence continues at coordinate 3,887,152 of JBAMMX010000007.1, forward strand.
GGAGTTTCAGATTCTTCAGCGTCGTGGATTCCTGGAAAGCGGCACGTCGATGAGGTCAGTGGGTTGTGCACCGTATTTGTTCATTCATTATGCTGTTGTATAAATTTAAAATTGAGTGTAGAGTTGAGAAAATAGATAAACCCTTGAATTTTCAGTGGTTTGGATTGTGCTTGTTGTATTATAGTTGCTGATTATCTCTTCCAGGGTTCAATTTAATTTCAAACAAGAATATTAGACAGGACAAGTTATTCTTCATGCTGTGAGAGGTGGGTTGTTAGGGTTTTTAGTTGGTTAACACATTGTGAGCATTCTGGGATGACGTGACCACTGTTTGACTGTGCTTAATGAAGCTTCTCTGTTTCCAAGTATAATTTGTTGTCTATTAGGTATAGAAGAAGGCCTATTGCATTAGAAGGTGGGGTGGGACATAGTACAAGAATTGTGAACTTTATCCCATGTTTCTGCATTATTCTATTGTATGGGAGATATGGAATCGCCTCGTTGCTTTGTGTGGTAATGAACCCTGATTTGTTGCTCACAAAATTTAAGGTTTTGGAGGGTAGGAAGATGTTTATTAGCTTCGGAGATGAGCTTTTGTGGCTATTCCTTGGTGTTGGTGGGAGCAGAAAGCTAGAATTTTGTTAAGAGTGTTGATCCTTTCTCCTTTGGGATAAGGTTGTCTTTTATGCTTCCATATAGGCTAATGCCTCTAGTGTTTATGGAGATTACAGTCTAGAGGAGTTGAAAGGGGATTCGAGTGGTAGTTTTTAAGTCTATATTTTATTCTTTTTCCAATCAGTTTTAAGAATTTCTCATCCTTAGATAATTTTATTTATTTTGTATTGCATCTAATATAATTCTATTTTATCAAACAAAAATCCTATCATTGTTGTGGCCTATTACTTTGAGAATGCCTGCATAATCTAAATATTCAATTTTATCATTGTTGTTTGTTGCAAATTAAGTTTTTTCTTTTTAATTATTTTTCTGCTTCATTTCATGGCTTTTTAGGTCTTTCTCTTGATTTTTGGACCACTAACAATTGGCATATTATTGCTTACCCTAAATTTTGAAGGCTTCTACTTACTAATTAGCTTGTTGTTATATGTGATTACTCTGATTTGCAAAGATGGAATATGAGGGGCCAAATAACTATCTTGTTCATTTAGATTTGTAAATAAAGTGCAGGATGATGCCTCTATTTCATGGAGAAAAAGGAAGAAGCATTTTTTTATATTGAGTAACTCCGGGAAGCCAATATATTCCAGGTACATAGTTGCTGGCTTGAAATTTGAGCATTATGTATATAACTTGCATTTGCTGATACAGAGTAGTGTGGATTGCATCTATCCATTGATTCAGTTTTATCATAGTTTACATCTAATATCTCTCATTAACTGCAAGATATGGTGATGAGCACAAGTTAGCCGGATTTTCAGCCACTCTTCAAGCCATAATATCTTTTGTTGAGAATGGGTATGCTGCTTTAGCTGTTGCCATCACATTTTGCTTCAGTTTCCTGCAAAAGTTTCATCCGGAAGGTTTTAATGTATACTTACAGGGGAGATCGTGTCAAATCAGTCAGGGCAGGGAAACACCAGGTCCACCTGCTTTCTTTCTTGCGCCTAATTTCTTTGTCCTTTACGACATTATTTCTGTTGTTTAGTCTGTTCACTGTGGAATATACATAAATGCTATATATATACGTATATATATTTACATATATACATATATATACGCACACTTGGAATATGTAGTAAGTCACATAATCATCTAATCTTTATGTTGTAAAATTAATTAGAAAGGATGAAGCTATGATCATTTGTTGACATGCATTGGCCTGCTTGAGCAAATGACTAACATTGCATACTTTATTTTAATGCATTTTAAAGCAAGAGGGGAAGTCCTGTTCTCCTTTCTAAAACATCCAACCCTGTCTCCCTATCTTCTTTTTGGAAATAGAGGGCCAAAATTTAGCATTTCCACTTTGTATGTATCTGTACCATTTATAATATTTGAACCGTTGGTGTACCAGTGAGCATACAAGGCTACATGCTTCCAAGATTCAGTCCATGGGCTCAAGTTAATATGTTCAAGATCTATGGAAGTGTGATGATTCTTCGTATTTCATACCGTCATCATTTCCGATTATTTCTATACTTTGATTGGGAAGATCGCAATTGCATTGATGAAAAAACTGGGCTGATTAGCCTTTGGACAACTTTTTGTGCATATCAAATCTGTTTCTAGCTTTTGGTTCTTAGTATGAGAATTTGGTGACAAGATATTTATTTTTCATTCTGATTTTGAAGGGTTTCTGGATTCTGGTTTTTTTTTTTTTTTTTTTTAAAAAAAAAAAATGAGAGAGAGAGACCAGCCACCTAGACAAGCCTTCATGTGACATGGCCATGCATATAGGTGTTCATTTTAGCTCTTTCAACCACTTGAGATGATAAAGTTATATATTGACTAATTTGCATTATTTGTTAGAGGTGATGTTTTGCTATAATTTTGCAGCTTCAATTGGCAATTAGTTGAAATTTTTCTTTGTTTATCAAGCAAAGTGAAATAGTGGCCTGCTTTTAGTTTCTTTTAATCATTATATGTGTTACTGTAACATGAATCTTGCATTTGTTATCATATCTCAATGAAGTTTACTTATGTTCAGGTGGTCTTTCTTGTTAGAGGACCTATCTACTTAGTTTGCATAAGCTGCACAGAAGAGCCCTATGATGCACTGAGGGGGCAATTGGAGCTTATTTATGGTCAGGTAGACTTACCCCCCACTTCCATCTCTCTTTCAAGTGTCTCTTCTGTCTATGGGTTGCAGTTCTTTTGTGCTTCTGAGCAACTTGCCATGTTCGATTTTGAGCTTTAGTAGGTGTGCTTGAGTAGGGTTGTTGTTGTTTGTTTGTTTTTTTTTTTTTTTTTTTATTTATCTGTTCACTTGTCTTTATTGGATTCTTCTGATTCCTTTCTTCTTTTGTAACTATGATATGGATGCAGATGATACTTATTTTGACAAAGTCAGTCAATAGATGTTTTGAGAAGAATCCTAAGTTCGATATGACACCCTTGCTTGGAGGAACTGATGTTGTCTTCTCATCTCTCATCCATTCTTTTAGCTGGTCTGTTGCAGCTCCTTATGGTTTTCTTCTGGTTGATATTGTTTTGCATTTTGTTTGACCATTTGCACATAGAACTTTACATAATACCATGTCATGCAATATCTTGGCATCAGCCCCTTTAATATGCTGGGAAAATTTAGGTATTGATAATGTAACTTCATCCATAACGTGCTGAACAATATAAATGACTTTGAAGTCTAGTTTGGGGCACACGATTTTGGACATGGTATGATAAATTCATATTTTTAAATCCGGATGCTCTTAAGCTTAAGAATTTCCATTGAGCAATTTTAGAGGGCTATCCTGTGTTTGTATGACAGCACATGTATATGCTACAAATGTTCAATTTCATTCTTTCTTTCTTTTCTTTTTGTGCCTCAGAAAGTGCCACATTGTTCATTTCTTTCCCTGTAATTTCTTTCTTATTTTGATTTTACTATGGTTTTAGGAACCCCGCGACATTTCTCCATGCATACACGTGTCTTCCTCTTGCTTATGCTACAAGGCAAGCTGCGGGTGCCATTCTGCAGGATGTTGCCGATTCAGGCGTCTTATTTGCGATATTGATGTGTAAGCACAAGGTTTGTCAGATATAGTTCACAGTATTTCATCCATCCCAATTGGCTTAATTTGCATGTTTAATTGGGCAGGGCAACTCATGATTTGTCGCATTATTTTAGGTTATCAGTCTTGTTGGTGCACAGAAAGCTTCCCTTCATCCCGATGATATGCTGCTTCTTGCCAACTTTGTTATTTCATCGGAGTCATTCAGGCAAGTAAAATCATTTGTAGATTTTCCATGATCCTTCTGTGGGGAACCAAATTTGAGCCATTTGCCCTCAGTTTTCAAGTTGTTTTTTTAGGTTTTTTTTTTTTTTTGGGGGGGGGGGGGGGCTACAATGCTCATAGACTCTTGGATAATGAATTTTTTGATAGTTCTTTATAATTTGTTGCATTTTACAGGCATTGGTATCAGATGACTACTGATTGATGTTATTTTGCTACTAACTAGCAGATTACCTTTGTGGTGAGGGAGTGAATTGTGGGTTGGAATTCATTATGTTAGTCAGTTGTTTCACATGTTCTATTGGCTTCTTGCAGGACATCAGAATCTTTTTCACCTATATGCCTGCCAAGATACAATCCCATGGCATTTCTGTATGCATATGTCCATTTTCTTGATGTGAGTAGGAGATTGATGTTCCCTTTACAGATGCAATTTAATAGATCTATTTGTTGTTACTAAAGACAGTTTGTTCTAACTCTTTTCTTTCTTGCCACAGGTTGACACATATCTGATGTTGCTCACCACTAGTTCGGATGCCTTCTACCATCTCAAAGATTGCAGGTAGATAATGACATCTAGCTTTCTTTGGTTTGATGACTTTATTATTTCTCCATGTAGAAGTAAGCTTATCTTCGCAATAGGTAGATAAGAGATTGATCTTATAGAAATGATCTTATAGAAATGCAGCTGAGGATTGATTACCTATAAATGTCTATGTTCCCTAGCTGTTTAAGTGGCATATTAAATTAACCCTCTAAAACAATAAAAACTTGATTGTTTAGGGTCCGGATTGAAACGGTCCTTCTGAAGTCAAATGTTCTCAGTGAGGTCCAAAGATCCATGCTAGATGGTGGGATGCATGTTGAGGACTTACCTGTTGATCCATCTCCTCATTCGGGATCTTTATCCCCTCATCTGGGCCCGCAAAGGCCTGGCACTGACTCACCGAATGGATTTAGGGAAGCAGCTGCTGGAATTGGAGGTCCTGCTGGACTCTGGCATTTCATATATCGAAGCATCTATCTTGATCAGTATGTATCTTCTGAGTTCTCATCACCAATCAACAGTCCTCGACAACAGAAAAGGTAACAGAGTTTTGACTAAGCATTTTGTTTGATGAAATTATCCTTTTCTCTCTCTTGCAACATTTTTCTACTTAATGTATTAGCAAGTGGGATAACTATGTATTTTTGTGGTGCAGGTTATACAGGGCATACCAAAAACTCTATGCTTCCATGCATGATAGCGGAATTGGGCCTCATAAAACACAGTTTAGAAGAGATGAAAACTATGGTACGAATTTCTCACTGAATGCTGTAAATGTTGCTTTGTATGCGTGCTATCCATTATTTTTCATATGAAGCTTATGGTTCCTTCCCTTGTGTGCTCTAGATTTGTTTAATATTGTCATAAATTTACTAGTGTTTGGCAATAGCATATATTTAAGTCAAACCTGAGGTTGTTATTAGGGGCTTTGTGGAAAAACATCATTTTGCATCTTGATGAGATAGAGTGGCCACCAAATTGTGATGATGTAATGCGGCACGTGTCACTGTTGCATGTCTCGGTATTACTGCAGTGCAAAATTATCAAATTTCGCATATGTCTGTTTAGATTGCCACATTGGAGCACCACAATGCTTGTCAATTATCAACATGATACGTTGATGAAGGCAGTGTCCATGGTATCTGTCTCTTTATTTTTGCATATATCTGCAAATCTTTATCCATCTCCAATCACTTCTCTAATTGTTGTAGCATATGTTGCACCCACACTTCTAAAACTGACCATTTTTCATGTACCTCTCGGATAGGATTGTTAGACATAACGTGATACAACACTTTGTAATTCCTAACAATTCAAAATTTTTAGATCTTTTAAATGTCACTGTCTATGTCATGTTGTGTCACTTGTCTGTACTTACATAGATTATAGCATATGGCATGATGGTTGTATCCTGTGTACTTTTCCTAGAAAACTGAGTAGAGTTTGCCCATGACATTACATGTCGGGCTTCCTTTGTGGTGTTGCAAGTGCATTGAGCGTAGGTTATACTCCTTGATTGTGCCACTTACTATATTCATATGGAGGATAACTCTACCTTCTGTATGGTGGTGGCTTTCAAGTTGTAAATCATTTTCCTGATTGCTTCATATGTCTACGGTACCTCCTTAGTGATACCTTTTTGATTGCTTGTTCATGCGGCACCTTTAATAATTAGGAGGTCCTGGTTTAGATGTTCCTGTTGAATGACCATCCATACTTCTGCATTTTTCTGTTTCTTCTTGCATTCTCTATGGCTTCATTTCTACCTATGTTTCTTTGCTAATTTGACTTATCTCAGCTTTATTAGTTCTGACTATCTAAGATGTATATCATCAAGTTTAAGGAATAATTGACCTTTTGCTGTGGGGCAGTTTTACTCTGCTGGGTGACCCAGGATTTTGAGCTCTATGCGGCCTTTGATCCACTTGCAGACAAGGTGCATGTTTAAGCTTTTCAAGATCAACCACAGTAAATAAGGATTGTTGTAGAAGTTCTTCTTATAAGCACCCAAGCCCATTTGGTAAATAGTGAAAAAAAAAAAAAAATCTTTTACATGGAGACTATTCTTTCTTAACAAACTAAAATTTCCCTATAGTAAACTTCAAAATTATCATTATTTCAAAACCATTTTGTTCAGAAAGTTAATAATGCAAAAAAAGTTCTTATCCTTTGGAAGTGCTTCTCCATCAAATATCCAAACATGCCCCAAATAAATAAGTAAAAAATATATATAAACAAATCAGAAGATAGCTTCTGCAAGAAGCAAAAATTTCATTATAAATTGATCAATAAATAACCCTTTGGAATTTGTTTAATGTCTGCATGTGTTCACTGATGGAAATATCACCCAATCCCTTCTAAAGCTCTCTCTCTCTCTCTCTCTCTCCTCCATGTGCACATGTACAGTTGTTCTAAGAAAATAAATTAGTTTGCATAAGCTTGGCATGCAAGCTGTTGTTGATTTACACAGATGAATTTAGTGGATTTTGGTGGATGCAATTCTAAGTGGTATAAATTTGCAGGCTTTGGCGATAAAAACTTGCAATCGAGTCTGTCAATGGGTGAAAGATGTGGAAAATGAGATATTCTTGTTAGGAGCCAGCCCATTTTCATGGTGATTTTTCCCAGATATTGTGCCACACGGTGTGGTCAAATTTTTGGTTCTTAATGATATCTCCCAAGAGTTTTCTGTTTATTCTTTTTGTTCCCACATTCTTTGTTGTATAGCCCAGGGTTGCCTTCTGAGATGTCATATGATGCCAATTGTAATCAACTATTTTTTATTTTATTTGGAGATATTATTTATCAGGTATTACCCTTTCATTACCTCAACTCATACGTATTTTCGATTCCTGAGCTTATTCTAGAAGAACTTCTCAGGGATGCATGCCTTACTGCAAATAAATAAACTTCTTGAGGTCATGACTCACTTGTATTTTTTATTCCTGAGCTTATTCTAGATGAACTTGGTAGGGTTGTAAACTTAAATGAACTTATGTGGATCAGTTGAAATTTAATTTGTCTACCCAGTGCTATGTAGGACATCTGCCTACTGAGGCGTTATGCCCGAATTGGAGATGCCCGTCTGCTCTTGAAGTAGATGACTATCAATCTCAAGGTTAGAGACCATATGAAGAGAGTGATATGCTGGGTAAGCACCGGTTCATTTAGAACTTTGGACACCCTTTTTTCAATAAATGATGCATGCACATCTTCATACCTATTCTAGACTTGGGTACTAGGTAGCGAAGCAAGCATGTTGAGAGCAGTTCTGAGAATGTAATGCATTTTCTTGAAGCCATGGATGGCTTGAAATCAGGTCATGGACATGCAGACACCGAACACCTTCAGTTTCTCATGTTGTCTGACATCTTCTAGGATTCACGTGTCGTAGACCTTAACGTTGATGGAAAAGGGAAAGATATAATCTTGCAAAGAGTCTAAGTTTTTGGTCTTCTTCATGCAAGGGGCTGGTGATGTCTCTGTAGGAGCTGTGAATAAAGAAGAGAATTTCCTGTACTCCGCGTCATTCAATATTGACGTGCTCCTCGGGAGTGGTTTAAAGAGGCTTGTTGAACATGGACTTGACCACTAAAGAGGTTCTTGGTACCGTGTTGCCTTTATGGGTGGATGCAACACTAGAGCTCTCCAACGTCAATACTTGTTGACCGTCATAATCAGAAAAACTGATTTCCCATTTAGTTTTTGGGTTTTTTTTTTTGGGGGGGGGGAAGAAAAGAAAAAATCATGTTGGAGCCCACCTAATAGAAGATTTAGAAAGTTCATCAACAATAGATAGATGAGTTTGAGTTTCTCTTAGTTTTTTGTTCTCTTGTAACGGAGTGAAAATGGTAGGAAGTACGATCGTATTACCCTAATATCTTAGGTGATGGTGGCATTGCTGTTGCTACCAAAATCTAGTCAAAACTATGCTTACCTCTTATTCCAAGGAAGATGGGAACAGGATTCCTACGAGTGGAGGGTGAAAGGAAGAAAAAGTCGTTTTTGTGGAATTGGGTGGAGTTTCAGGGCAAAGTTCAAATATTTGTCAAAATGAAGCAAATCTTGGGTCGGAGATAAGAAAAAAACTAAAGTTATGCTCCCCAATCCCAAATTTCCATCCCCACTCACTTCACTTTGTCCTCCACATTCCCACTCTCTCTCTTTCACTTTTTCATCTGTCTAGCCTAATTGACCCCAAACACCCAAAAAAAAAAAAAAAAAAAAACGTCACTCATCAAGCCGATTGTTTACCACTACAATCAGCATCACAAATATATTTCAATTTAAAAAAAAAAAAAAAAACTTTAATGTAAAAATAAGCTTGGGCTTGCCTTCCTCGATGTTGGAGATTCCTTTGGCCCTCTGACCTCAATGCCATTATTGCTAAAACAAGTGCCATCTTGTATGGACGCTTTCATTACCTCGCACCACACCCCACTCACTCACAGCCCCTCTCTCTCTCTCTATCTCTCTCTGCACATTATTACAGTTGACTTTATTGCCGCCGTGTCATATAATTTTGCTAATAACAAGAGGATTGCAAAACATTGGAAACGCAGATAAGGTGCATATGCATACTCATATCCAAAGTAATTATATTCCCTTCTCTTATCTTTCTCACGGTAGGAACTTTACCGTTCCCTTCTGATTTTACTTCATTAATATTAATATTTAAATTTTATTCGATTAATCTAATCTAAATATTATAAAATTTATTATAAACTATATCATTGTTTTAGAGTACATATAGGTAAATTTATTCATAGACTATTTATATAAAATAAATATATTCAAAAAATCCTCTATGGTTTAAAATCTCCTTACTACAATCTTTAAGGGAAAAAAATATATTTTCAACATATCAAAATGAAATCTTGACACCAAATAGATCTTTTTAATAACTAGGAAAGTTGAGCTCTCAAATTATTACAATAATAATTTACAACAAGATAAAGTAAATAAGACTTGTTTTAGAAGAAAATATATATAATTTTAAACATTATAACTCAAATATTTATTATCCTAAAAATTATAATTTTTATTCTTGTTAACATTTCAACCTAAATGCATATATATATTTACATATTATCCTAATTGGTAATTAAAATTTTGGGTCAATTTCTATTAAGAAAAGTTCAGTAAATTTTTTAATGTGGAAGCTTCTAATTTTCAAAGCAGAGGAATTATTAATCAGTGATGGGTTCAATCTTCAAAGGTGGAGTTGAATTCAGGCTGGATATTCATTTCTAGGCCACTTGCCGTTGCCCCCACATAAGCATTATAATCAACCCTTTTAATTTATGAACCCGCGCTGAATTAATTGCCCAATAAATTCTGACAATTATATAATTAATTTATTAATATTAATTATCTGAAAAAAAAAAGAAAGAAATTGTAGGAATATATCACATCCATGCAAGGTTAACGTTGAGTTGACTCCCACCCCACCCCCTTACCATAAGGCATTAAAAATTTCCTCACTACAAAACAAAAGAAAATAAATATTTAATTAAAAAAAAAAAACCAATAAACGACTCCACTTGTGCACCTGCTTCTCCTTTTCCCATTTTCCTCGGTTTCAACTTCCCTCCCCCTCCCCCCCCCCCCCCAACCTCACCCTCTCTATCCCCTCAAAACCCTAGCTCTCTTAATACATTATCAGAACATTTCTTTCTCATTCTTGAACTATGAATCTTTCACTTATTTCGCGCCAAAACTCCGTCGATCGGATCTGCTTCTGATCCAGTTTTCCCGGCGAGCTTATCGGTGTGAGAGAGAGCGAGAGAGAGGGACGAGATGTATAAGAACCAGCTGCAGGAGCTGGCACAGAGGAGCTGTTTCAATCTACCATCATACACGTGTATAAGAGAAGGACCAGATCACGCCCCGAGATTCAAGGCCACCGTTAACTTTAACGGCGAGATCTTCGAGAGCCCCAACTACTGTTCCACTCTCCGCCAAGCGGAGCATGCTGCGGCTGAAGTCGCTCTCAACTCTCTCTCCAACCGCGGTCCTTCTCACTCTCTCGCCGCTCGGATTCTCGTAAGTTGACATCCGTCTGTCTTCCTTTGTTAACTTCCGTTAGGGTTCCGTTATGGCCTTTACTCTTCCTTCTCTCTCTCTCTCGTGAGCCGTGATCTTGTGTTGGTTTAGTTTCTTCTTTTAATCACCGGTTTGAATTGCAACTAATTTTATTTTTTCTAACATACGCCGTGTGCGCTGGGCGCTATCGTAGAATCTGAGAGAGAGAGAGAATGCGACAATGTCCGCCGTGTTTGTTTGGCTGCTTACCTTGCTGACCGCTGGGTTTTTTGGGTGATTGCCTATTACGAATATTGTCAAAACATCGTCGAAATGGAAAATGACGAAAATGCCCCTGCGGTTTGTGCTCTTCTGTGTTCCGCTCCGAGCTCGACACTCCTCTGAAGGGGGAGTGACGAAAGTGAATCTAAATATAGAAAAGGGTGAAATTTTGGGGAAGTGATAGCCAATAAGCGAGACCCATCTCATCTGGACTTTTGTTGTCCTTTTTCGTATTACCAATCACAGCTGTAACTGCGAAGCTGTTTTCAGGACCCTTTGGGTACAGTATTTTTAGTGTCATTTACTGTTCTCATGCTTATCACTTGTGAGGTGTTCTTGTGAACTTTACAATTTAGCTACAGGGTCCTCTTATTTCCGGTTATTTTCAGTTCGTTTGCTGATAAATTAAGACTCCAATCTTTTCAATTATTAAAAATTTGGGTGAGAGGGTAAGTAGAGAAGGTGGTGTTTGATTAAACTATGTGGCGTTTCTGGCTCATGAAATTTTCTATTTTCATTGCTTTTTATAAGAGATTGGTAGATTAATGTAGATGTTATTTAGGTATTCGTTCTTGGTACCTTCAAACAACCACGTGAAATTCTTTGGGAATTGTTGTCCACCTGGGGTTGCACATCTTGTTGCCTATGTGAGTTTAATGTCCAGAGAAACAAAAAGTAGCTGAGGTTGGAACCAAATCTGAATGACATTAAACCACTAGCTGATGCATTGCATTTCATCTCGAACATAAACCTATTTCAAGAGGTTGTGCGTGGAGCAATTAAAACTGAATTGTTGCTTGAGCTCAGAGTAGCTGTTTCACTCCATATTTTGGTTGATATTGAAATATGAAAGCAGAATGTTGGTGGAATTTAACAGTTGCTTTGTGATTGAACCATAAAGTGATTATTATCTATTGAGATAAAAATTTGGGAAGTAAGCAACTTCCGGCCTGGACATGGAAATTTTTGGAGATAAGCACATCTAGAGCTTGATCCAGGGCAGAGTGTTTGAGGTTGAATAATCATTTACTATTTTCTGAATCATCTGAGCTAGTAGAAACTTTGATACCCAAAGAATGCTATCATGAAATTATAATGCATCTTCATAGATTTTAGAAGGTTAATTCATGAATTATGCTGGTGAGTGCCTTTAGGAACTGCTGTGTGTTTTATTTTGTTGCAACTAACTAGGATTTAATTTGGCCAGGATGAAACGGGTGTTTACAAGAACCTCTTACAGGAAATTGCGCAAAGAGTTGGAGCCCCACTACCGCAGTATACAACTTACAGATCAGGCCTTGGGCATCTTCCTGTCTTTACTGGAACTGTAGAACTTGCTGGAATTACATTCACAGGCGAACCAGCAAAAAATAAAAAACAAGCAGAAAAAAATGCAGCCATGGCAGCTTGGTCATCCTTAAAACAATGTGAGTCCCTCTTGAGATTTTCTTTCAAAATGTTGGAATTGTAGATTATAAGATATGATGCCCTCTAGTGTGGATGAACACTCAATCCTCATTTTGCTCCTGATCCAAATAAGACCGGGGAAAGCGATAGAAGCTCAATTTTGTCTACTTACGTAGGTATGCCCAAATTCTTTTGTGTGTTTCCTTGTGATATATAGTTCAAAAATGGACCTGTAAATTGATACATCGACGCAATGGGGTGGTTTGCCATAACTCTAGTACTTATAGATTGCACAATTCTTTTAGAAGAACAAGGAGCTTGAGCATGTGCTTGATTGTGGTGGTGATGTTGATTTGGATCCTCGGCAGATGTAGTACCTTCCAGAAATAAGTTTGAAGGATTTTGTGTTTCCAGGCCCATTCAAAGGTCTGGAGAGCCACTCTCCATGCCGTAGGCAACTGAATTGCTGAAGTACAGCATACAAAGTTAGAAGTTGAGATGTATGATAAAGGGCTGGTACTGATGCACCACTAGATCCATTTTATAAGGTTTTTTTTTTTTTTTTTCTTCTGGCATCTGCATTCCATACCAAAAGTTGTCCTGTTGTCAAGACATAGTGTTTCTTCCGTTTAACTCATTACAGATTTCCTATGGGCAAAGCATAAGTGCATTTCCATGTGTCCAATAGAAGATGGAACATTTGTCATTCAATAGGTTATTATTCCAATGTGGATGTATTTGTTTGATGACATACTTTTCTCTGGCAGTGGCAAAGGAAACCGCTAGTTCACCATCTGAGGCAGAAAACAGTGATGAGCTGGAACAAGTAACGATAGCACGGGCCTTGCGGAATTATCGTCTAAAGGAGAAGATAGCAATTGCTAATTCATCCAATGGCCTGTTACCTTTCCCTCACAAATTCCCCATTCAGAGTCCAAGACCTGCAAGTCCACAACCTCCAGCAGCTACCACATCTAGAATATTGCCCTTGATATGCCCAAAAACGCCTCCTAGGACCAGACCTGCATCACCAGTAGCCAATGAGACCCACTTGCCTTCAACACAAATTCCATTATCAGATCGCAGTCCTCGCCCCCAAAAGTTCCCTGGAGCAGGGGCAGCCCCCTATATCCCCATTCAGCAATATAGGCCACCTTGTCGTGGGGTTGCACCTCCAGTGACCATGAGAACTGCAGTGCCTGTCTTCTCGGCACCACCACTTCAACCCCCATCTACAACCACCCCTCCAGTGTTGCGGGCACAACCAGTTCGAATTGCCCCTCCAGTGTGTGTTAGGCAGGCAGTGCCTGTTTTTGCTGCTCCAACGGCTCCTAAAGAGGTTCCACCAAAATCAAGCTCTGTTGCCCCACCAGTGTGCATTAGGCAGGCTGTGCCCGTTATTGCAGCTCCTCCAGCTCCAAAAGAGCCACCAAGGGCAAGCACCATTGCCCCACCAGTGTGCATTAGGCAAGCTGTGCCTGCTTTTGCTGCTCCAGCTCCAAATAATTTCCCGGAGGAAACCTCTGTCAGTCCACCAGTTGAAGCACCTTCTCAGATGGAGGAGGCTGAGAAGCAAACAGAAAAGGGGCAGCAAGAATCTGATTTGGGTAATGAGCAGCATGAATCTGTGGTGAAAATCTTAAAAGAGCTTGAGATGTGATGGTGGTCGAGTTCATGATAACCAACATTAGGGTTTTGTGTTTATTTTCAGCTTATCACTTTTTGATCCAATTGTCGAGTGCTGTTTTTCCCTTTATGAGCCTTCCTTCTAGTTTTGTTTTCCATAAGAGCTACAGTTTCAGGTTCATATGTTAGCATTAGCAAATTGTATTTTTGTCTTTTTAAAGCTGCATCTTTTCATAGTTTTACAGCCTGATGTCATTGTTATTCCCCCACTTTGCCCATTCTTACCAAGAGATTGTCCACTCGAAATGTTGGCTGATTTGACTTAATGAAATTCGGACTAGAAAACACCAAAAGTCCACAACAATTGGCAAATTCCTGCAAAGACAATATTATAAAGTCGACGCTCCTAAATCCCAAAAACTACTACAAAAGAAAAGACGCCAAAAGTATAAGCAACTGCTCAAGGGCAACTCTAATTTGTCTTTTTCAGTTTTTCATGATCTTACAAGATCAAGGACAAACCAAGGGATTGAGCTTTGGGGTAAAAGTGGATAACACAAACATGAATAAAATAATCCCTTCTTTACCTGTCTGAGATGAGCAGTTTAGCTTTGAATAGGGCAGAATATTTATTTTTCATACTGTTCCCTCTTTTTGGTGGGGTTGCTAGAGGGTTCTAAATCCAAGTCACAATAGGCTATACCAATATCAAATTGTTTTTTTTTTTTAATTTCCAACTTGTGTACCAAACACCTTTTTTTAAATTAAAAAAAAAAAATGGATTGTGCTTTAATGCTTTAATGCTTTGATGCACTTACAATTTGCCAAACTGTGTCCAAGTGTCCCAACAGTTATGACAGGAATACGAACCAGAATTTTGTTCTCTGTGCATTTTAGTCCTCTTCATTCAGGAATTGTTAATCGTCCTTTGGGATTATAGAATAATTTCTGCTTTTTAGAATCATGGTATCTAAGATCACACCCCCTCCCCGAATCTGAATATGAGGTTTCAAGGTCCTTCCATGAAAGTCTTCTTTTTTCTATATGTACCGCAACAAGAAATGATCGACACATCCCATTATTGAAATTTCTAAAAGCTCAAAATTCACATATGATTATTACTTTGCATTTATATCAAATTGAACCCCTCATAAATTTTTTGTCCCGTGCAGTCAACTTCATGACCAAATCCTCCCCTCCATCCCCCAAGAAAGGGCTCTCTCTCTCTCTCAACTATGCTGGTGATAAGACCATAGCACAATTCAATTCTTAAGAATTACTCGTGCATGCTTTTGGATGAAACAACACACTCTAGATTCTAATGTGATGAAGATATAGAAGGAAGCTTGCCTAATTAGGGTAAATATATTTAATTTAGAGATGATGAGTTGATATCAAGTGGTTAAAAATACAGTAATGATTTGAAGAAGCATCATAATTGGAAAGGACATTGTCAAATAAAAACGCGGTAGTCTTCTTCAAAGTAGTAGTAGGGTGGTGACCCCTCCACCCCCCACTCCGTAAACTACTAAGTTTTGCTTCCACAACACATCTAACCACCAAAAGACAGCAGCTGCATCTTTATCCAAATCTGGTTTATCACTTTATGGTGAAAAGAAAAAGAACAAGCATGGGATCCATGAATAGAGTGAAATGATGTAAAAAGAGGCTACTACGATTAGTGTGCTTCGCAAGCAAAGGTAGAGAGAGAGAGAGAGAGAGAGAGAATAGTAAATATTTTATGTACTATTCTTTGAATGTATATTTAAGTTAAAAGAGAATCGAAAAATACCCATATTATAATTTTATGATATGTATGTTATTACATTCCCACTAAAATATGTATAAGTAATTTTTTAAAATTAAATTCATATTTATAATTTTAAGATTATAAAATATAATATTGCATTTACTTATTAAAAAAAAAACTTGTCATATTTATTTGTCGGAATGAGGTAACTTTTACATGCGAATTTGGGTAAAAATGATTTACTGCACTGTGATGTGGGGCGAGAGAGAGAGAGTGATGGGTAAAATGGGTGAGGTGGTGGGGTAGGGTCTCCACTTCAACGACACCAGTCCAAGCCCATCAAAGCACAAGAAACACGTCAGCGTTCTATCGATTCACGCAACGCAACAAATATTTTGTGTATGGAGCCGGCCCAGGCAGGGAGGGCCCACAACGAGGAGTTTGATTGGACCCAAGTGATGGGGTCCAAAAGGGATTAAGGAAGAACTGGCATTATATTCCTTTCCTATGAGAAAAGCAATGGCTCGAGGCAAAAGCAGATGGGAACCCTCCACCCATGGGAACATCAAAAAAGCAAAAACAAAAAACAAAAGAGAGAAAAAACATAGAGAGAGAGAGAGGAGAAGAGAAAGCGAAAGAGAGAGACAGAGAGAGGGAGGGAGGGAGACAAAGTGGAAGGATGTTAATCCCATCACCTAAAGTTCGTAAAAGAAAAAATATACCCACTTGACTTTGTCATAGCTCATCATACACCATTGATTGTACCATTTCTTATGGAACATTTACTCCATGTTTTATGCTTACACACACATCTGTCTCTACGTGTTACAGGAATTGTGTCTCCAACCCTATTTTTTTTTTTTAATAAATCATTGATTATATTAAATTTAATTAAATTCAGTTCAAATCAAATTTATATTTTTTATATATAAAATTCAAATATAAAATTTAAGAATGTGATTAATCAACTCAACAATCAGAGTCAATATCGTCCTCTCCTCTTTGATGGCCCACACCCACCACGTAAAAGGTCAGAGGACCATGTGGAGGTGCCCTTCACTACTCTCTTTGCATAATCACACCAATTTGATAAAATTTTTAAGACTGTATACCTATCAAAGTTGATGGAGCCATGTTTCCCTTCCTATGAGAACTCCAGAACATCGAGGTAATAGTTTAGCAAATCTTATATTTACAAAATTATAATTTTAAATATTATAATACATAGATTAAATATTATAATGTAATTAATTATTTAATCAATCGATAAATATCATAATTTTCTCCCAGTTGTAAGGTTTTTGGTTCTTTCCAAATAAAATAAATACCTTAAAATTAGTAAGATTATAATTTTTGTTTTTTTTAAATAAATATTATAATTCGAAACAAATATTCCATTATAAACAAAAAACTTTTTATTGCTTTTATATTTTTAATGCCACATAAAATATATATATCGAATCTGTATAATCATTCAAAAATCACCAAATAAATATGTACAAAATTGTATACGAATTTAATATTTTCTTCCTTACAATTTTCAAATTAATAATTCTCCTGCTAAACTATAAGGCCGATCAAGTATCATATGGTTAATATGTAACTATTATGTGGTGAATCCACACACGATATTTTCTCCACGCATGAAGAACAAACAACAAACTCTTTCATCCTTAGAAAGAGAGAGAGAGAAGTGGTTATGTTGTGGGGGATGATGTCCTACCTGACTACACACAATTATATCGACATGACCATGGATGGGGCATCAAGGGCTTTTTCCATATTGGAAAGTCAATTTCTTTTTCTTCTTCTTTTTTTTTCCCCTATTTTAACCTTTGTATTTTTCTCTTCGTTACTCTCCCACATTGTTTTATCCCCTCCTCCGTTGGCATCTTGGGAAGGGAAAGAGAGAGGGAGAGAGAGAGAAAACAAAGTTGCATGATTGAGATGGCCAAATCCTGTCTTTTTGAAAAATTTTGAGGAGGCGTGTTGAATATCAGCTTCCCATTATCAAGCTATATGTATACAACAAATATCCTTTTCAATCATGGCCGATTACGATGAAATCATTTGGTTTCTTACACCAACTTTGAAATTGAATACCCTTTTATCCCCCCCCCCCTTTATTCCTTATGTACGTGTATTTTCTCAATCCTACGTATTAAAAATGATATTCGATTACTGTGTTTGGGACTAGTTAATGTAAAAGATTCCAGGGCAAGGTATGAATTTTTTGTTACTAGAAATTAATAATTTCTGCCACAAATGCCGAGGGCTGTTTTAATACAAAAATTATGGATGTAAAGATAATTTTAATATTTTTAACAGAAATTTTTAGTTTTTATTTGTAAAACTTTATATTTTTTTATAAAAAAAAAATTGTTAGTTTAGTTAAAAATATTGGAGGGTTGAATTAAACGAATTAAAAATAAATTGAACCGAATTAAAAATTTAAACAAATTCTACATGTATGCCTTATGTGTACACGCATGCGAGTTGAATTTGCTTAAATTTACTAATTTTATGAGTCTGATTGATCATACGAGAAAAGCTTGAAAATTCAACATACGACTGATGCTTCATGGGTAATGATTCTCGTGCTATTTTAATATTCTTTACTGCTTTGTTAGTAATTTTTTGTTGGCGTTTAAGAAAATATTTGTGTAGGGAGTAAGATTAGAAATTCGTACGATAGCATTTTTAATTTATTTTAAACAATTTTTTTTTGGGGAGGGGGGAGAAATTTAAGTGTTACTTACTATTTCTCACTACTTTTACTACTTTAGTAATGTGAGATTGGAGAATATTTTCAATGATTGGGTTTGAGTATGAGTTATTCGGGAAACTTAAGCTTATCATGGTTAAAGATTAGGTGAGATTTTTTATATTAAAAATTAATAGAAATAATAGTAATTTTAACTACCAAAGATTGGGGATGTTTTAATTTTGAAATTATTGATATCATAACAATTTTTGCAAAACACTATATATTATAAAAAAATATTTTAATAAAAAATATCATAAATAAAATATAACAGATGCAAAATAAACCAAGTTAAAATTTTCAGAAAGACGCTACGTGTGTATGCATGCGTCCGGTTACAGTGTTGAATATGCTTAGAGAAAGAATATTTTCATTAGTTTGATGGCTCATAAGAATGTGGATATGGATAATGATTCTTTTTTTTTTTCTTTCAACCAATTTCGTATAATTATTTAATTAATCTGATTTGAGTAACGTGGTTTTGTTTTTAAAATCTGAACTCAAAATTTTAATTAAAAAAAGTTAAGCATCCTATTATTAGATTCACAAGACGATAATGTGTATAATCATTCTTCCACCATTTTTGTATTCTTTTACTACTCTCATTGTATTTTTTGTGGTATTTATAAAAAATAAAAGTGAAGTAAATATTTTTATGTCAGAAATCAGTGATATAACAACCACTTTAATTTATTTTTTTAAAATAATTCAACACGCATTTATAAAATTGTAAAATATTTTCATTATGGGTAATAAATTTATATACGAAATGAGTCAAAATAGAGATCAGTATAAAAAAATAGATTACTATGTTTACTGGTTGGATATTGTGACACAAGAATAATTCAGGATATACGAAGATTAAGTAAAATTTTCAATACTAAAAGTTAATAATAAGAAAGTATTAAAATTGTGGGAGCATGGCAAAGAAAGACGACTGAAAATTCTTCAAAAGTCGTGAGAAACCGTATTAATGTTTATTTATGACGTCATTTTTCCCTCCTGCCACGCCACATTTTCTTCACTGACACTCAAGACTCAAACATTATAAAATCAGAACACTTGTTTTGTCTATTTTATAAATTATATATATATATATATATATGTATGTATATTATCCACAATGATTACAGTGCAAAGATGAATTTTAACTTGTCAGTCCACATGCCCGCCCTAATTTGTCTAAATTTCTCCTTTTTCTGCCCCTCGTCGCTTTGCCATGCTTAACCTTACATTGATTAATCTTTACTCGACACATAATTATTATAATACTAAAAAAAATAATTTGGCAGCTTAAACTATTCGGATTTGCATATGATTGGGTAGCGTATGACAATAAAAAAATCGATCCAGATTACTTTTTTATGGTTTTCTTGGCTCATGGGTGGGCAGCACTTGACGCACTCCTTTTCGCGCATGCCAAAAAGTAGATGAAAATGCTTGCTATAATAAATATTAAAATAACAATTATGTCTATATTTAACGATATAATATTAAATTCTCTTAATCAATATTTAAAATTAAAATATTTGAAATAAAAAATAGATATCGGAGAGTGAATCTCTTAATTGAATTCAACAACTACTTTAACATAATTAATCATATTTTTAAATAACGATGATCAAGTTAAAAAAATAAATAATATTATAATTTTTTAAATTACATCTAAACTTTTCAAAATTATAATTATTTACTTAAATTAAATATGTTACGATAAATGTAAATTCTTATGATGATATTAAAAAAAAGTAACATTGATGATATTAATATTGAATACAAAATTGAGGATCACTAGGCTGTAAAATGCCGACTAAGTGACTCGAACTTAAGATCTTATAATGAAATTATTAAATGTTTTATTTTTATGGTTTATAATATTTAATTTGAGGATAAAGAACATCTTTGAGTAATTTTAAATGAGTAAATTATATCTTCAGTTTTTAAAGTTTGTTTCATTTTCATAAATTAGTCCCTACAGTTAAGAATACTAATTTATGGTTTTCAAACTTTTAAAATTATACCATATTGATCATTTCGTCACTGACGGTAACAACCTGACCGTAAACTGCTAACGTGACATCTTACGTATCGTACGGATGCTGACCTATCATTGTCATGTCAGCACCTAAAGATATCTAATGATGCCACGTCAGCAAAATGATGATGTGACTCAACCATATCAGGAAAGTAGATAGATAATTACATGTCCGGTCCCTAAACTTTGTCAAATTTCACAAATCAGTCCCTACAGTTAGAAATGTTATTTTGTAATTCTCAAATTTATAAAACCGTATCATATTAGTCCTTCCGTCAACGACAGTGATAGATTGACCGTTAACTGCTAATGTGGAATGACGTGACAATCTACGTGTCATACGAATGCTGACTTGTCATAGCATATCAGTATCTAAAAATATCTCATGATACCACATCAGCATTTTGCTAACCTGTCTCTCTCTCCAAGCATGTTGACTCTTACATTTCTTAAGATAGGTCCCACCATCACCTTCTACTTCTTTGACCCGTTCCCCCACACCCTAAAAATCTTTTTGTCTCTCTTTGGGGTTTCAATGGAGGCTTTGATCAAACTGTGCAACTTGATCGCGCAAAATCTAGCGTAATTCACCAAAAAAAAACAATAGCATGGATTTGCAACCGATGTCATCCATCGGACTTTTTACTTGTCGAATCTAGCTATCACATGGTTTAATCTCTCCTTTTGAGTTCATGAAATCGCATGATTCGGTTAAAAAGACATATGTGTTGATGCAGAGGTAGAGATTTTTTGAGAGAAGAGATTAAGAGCCTGGTAATTAGAAAGAGAAGAGCGATAGTTTTGTAGGTACCATGAGATGTGGCATCTCTCAGCAAAATGCTGATATGGCATCTCTCAGTTGATGGTTTAATCTCTCAGCAAAATATTGATGTATTATCATGAGATATTTTCAGGTACTGACATGGTAATGACAAGTCAGTATCTGTATGATACGTAGACTGTCACGTTAGAAATTAACGGTCAATCTATTACCATCAGTTACGGAAAGACTGATATGGTACGATTTTATAAATTTGAAGACCACAAGATATCATTTTTAACTGTATGGACTAATTTGTGAAATTTGAAAAAATTTAGAGATCGAATGTATAATTATCTACCTACTTTTTTGACATGACAGTGTCACTTTGGCATTTTGCTGACGTGGCATCATGAGATATCTTTAGATGTTGATGTGACAATGACAGATCAGTATTCGTATGATACATAGGTTGTCACGTCAGCAGTTAACGATTAATCTGTTAATATCAGTGATGGAAGGATAAATATGGTATGATTTTATAAGTTTTAGGATCATAAGATAATATTTTTAATTATAAGGATTAATTTGTGAAAATAAGACGTAAGGATTGGATATGTAATTTATTTATTTATTTATTTAGTGTTTTTGGGTGGTGAAAGAAGTAAACGGGGCAGAGGGTAAATGTGAGCCGACCGTCGAGGGTACGGCCCCCGGAAGAATTTCTAAAAATAATGTAACAAAAAACAAAGAGTGAAGCCCAGAAACAGTCCCACTTTCATGCGCATTTTTGCTTTTTTTAATAATGTTTGGTCTGGAATTAAGAAACCGCCTTAGAAACTTATATTGAAAAGACTTGGTCCCACTTCTCTCCCCACCATAATTGCCATTCATTTTATGGAAATATTCTCTGATTTGCCATCGCTTCAGATTCTACAAATTCCCATTACGGGGACTTCCTCTTCAAGTTGAGCCCGAGGCCGCTTCGCTCATTCCTCCTCGCTTTGAGTTTTCACTCGCCCAAAACTTCCTTCTCTCTCCTAATTTGGCATCCGCAGACGAGAGAGAAAGAGAGACACTACTACGATGGATTTAAGTGTAGTCCAAGTTTACAAATAATATTATTAATTAATAAAAATAATTTAATAAAAATTAAAATTAAATTTATATTTATTTCTAATTATATTGTCTATTGGATAGCGAATTGATTAAATTA
Organism: Dillenia turbinata; assembly: GCA_037126225.1. Classification (NCBI taxonomy): domain Eukaryota; kingdom Viridiplantae; phylum Streptophyta; class Magnoliopsida; order Dilleniales; family Dilleniaceae; genus Dillenia; species Dillenia turbinata. The sequence goes on from JBAMMX010000007.1 coordinate 3,909,477, forward strand.
ATTCGTTATTTACTCATGTTCCATTAAATAACTCAAAATTACATTATTCAAAAAAAAAAAAAACAATTTACAAGCTCGTCTTATCTTCGGGTGATCAATTTCATTTATCATGTTTTTTCTTATAATTTTATCACGTTGTGTTTTTATTTTAAATTTCTTTATTCAAACTTGGTTTGAACTCAAAAAAAGAAATTTAAAAGATTAGATTAACAAAGAATCTGATACTAATGTTTCTGTGTTCTCATTTTTGATATAAATAGAAGTTTATTTTTAACAAAATTATCATTTTTTATACAATTTAATTTTTTTAAAATTCTTTTAACTACTAATAGTCACAATTATTGTCATATTTATATAGTAATATGGGTTAACATTCGTTTGTTCATCACTAAGCATGGTAAGAAATATTAATCTTAGGAATTTGTGTGTGATGTATTGTTCCAAGTGAAGCATTTGTACTGCAGAATGGTGGAAGATCCCGGAAATTTCTCAATATCAACTCCCCCCCCCCCCCCCCGCCAAAAAAAAAAAGCCAAACCCATCTTGTACTGGACGCAGCACAAGGTCAAATCCGCAAAATAAAAGAAACCCCGAGGACAGAAACGTAAATGTAAAAGGCTTTAAAGCGATCAGGCTCAGGCGCACACATAGACATAAGTCACCCACTTTCTTTACTGGAGAGTCGATTGTCGATTTGCGAGCAACCAACCCCAAAGCTCTCTATTTCCTCTTCTACTGCTCACTCTCTATCTCTCTCTTCATCTTCTCTGTTGACAGAGAAAACAAAATGGTTAGGGTTTCCGTCTCTGTTTCGTCGCCTTCTATCTTCTTCGCTCGGTGTTTTTTCATTTCTCAAGCTCACTGCTAATGCCGGAAAATCCGGCTCTCTTTCTACAGAGAGAGCCTTCCTCTCCCAATCTTGTGTTTTTTTTCTCTTTTTCCTTCTTCTTCTTCTTGAAAATCAGTACTTCTTAAGGTGAACCTCACGAGGAGAGAGAGAGGAATCAGAAGAATACAAACGTTTCTGAATCATTTTGGCTTTACCTTTTTTTCTTTGCAAAATTACAGCTGAAAAGGTTTTTTCAATCTTGTCCTTGTTCAAGACAAGAGAGAGAGAGAGAGAGAGAGAAATAGTGTGAAGCTCGTGGTTTTTAGTGTTTTGTCTGTGGGTTTTTCCTCTTTTTTCTCTTTTTAATTTTGTTTTTGAGAGGGTTTGGGTTTTAGTGTTTGTAAAAATGGCGATGGCGGTGGCACAACACAGAGAGAGCAGCAGTGGAAGCATTTCGAAGCTTCTAGATGCCGGAAAATACGTCCGGTACACCGCCGAGCAAGTTGAAGCTCTGGAAAGAGTTTACGCAGAGTGTCCGAAGCCGAGTTCTTTGCGCAGACAACAACTGATCCGTGAATGTCCTATTTTATCCAACATTGAACCTAAACAGATTAAAGTCTGGTTCCAAAACCGCAGGTTAGGGAAAATTTTTACCGATCTGCTTCAAAAATTAGCAAAATTTTTAGTTTCTATATTTGATTTTTTCTTGATTTTGTTTTCTTTTTGGGGGGTGTTAAATTTAGGTGTCGAGAGAAGCAGAGAAAAGAGTCTTCTCGTTTGCAGACAGTGAACAGGAAATTGACTGCTATGAACAAGTTGTTGATGGAGGAAAACGATCGGTTGCAGAAACAAGTTTCTCAGTTGGTTTGCGAGAATGGGTATATGCGGCAACAGCTTCAAGCCGTATGTATTTTATTTTTCTCTAACAAATTTTGATCTTTTTTATATATGACTATTTGTTTTGCAAAGATTTTGTACTTCCTTCTAGTGTGGTGTTGATGGGCTTGGCTGTGTTGCATTTGTGGGAACTGGCTACTTTAATTAATGAGCTCTACAGGATTTAACTGCAATGCCTAATTTTATGAAATTCTTTACAGACCCTGATTGTGGGTCCAATTCCATGTGATTTTACCTTTTGTTAGCACATTCCATGCTGAGTTGAATTCAGGGCTTCTTGTTTTATGTTCGAAGTCAATATAGGGGTGATGCAGTAAAGATAGGCGAAAGAAATTTACAGTGCGTAGTTTCACTGTTTAAGGATATTGAAGTTTGTTTGACTCCCAAGAATGGAAATTTAAAGATTTCGTCTCTTGATCTTGTCCTTAAATGGCGTAGCATTGGTATTTAATTTGTAGTAAATTTTAATGCAGGCTTCAGCAACTACTGATGGAAGCTGTGAGTCTGTAGTTACCACTCCTCAGCATTCTTTAAGAGATGCAAATAACCCCGCTGGGTATGCAATGTTTCAGAACATGCCAAGCGAAATGGTTTCTTTTGCTGTTTCTTATGTATTGTTCTGTGTTTTGTGGCAGACTCCTTTCAATAGCGGAGGAGACCTTGGCAGAGTTCCTTTCTAAGGCTACGGGAACTGCTGTCGATTGGGTCCAGATGCCTGGGATGAAGGTCTTGTCTGGTCTCAAATTTTCCCTTTTTATTATCATTATTATTTTTTTCGTATCTCAATTATCTGTTTTCAGTTGATATTATGGTACACTTCTTACTGAATATGCGGATTGTTGCCTGTTTATCTGTTGTGTTATCAGCCTGGTCCGGATTCGGTTGGGATCTTCGCCATTTCACAGAGTTGCAGTGGAGTGGCAGCTCGAGCTTGCGGTCTTGTAAGTTTAGAACCTACAAAGGTATGTTTTCTGTGACTTCTGTTGCATGAACCATTTCAGTTTATTTTGATCTTTGCTACTTGTAATTTCTAATTTGCTTTTCTTTTGAACAGATTGCGGAGATCCTCAAAGATCGTCCATCTTGGTTCCGGGATTGTCGGAGCCTTGAAGTTTTCACAATGTTTCCTGCTGGAAATGGGGGAACAATTGAACTTGTTTATGCTCAGGTAAAGAATTGTTGTAAATGTACAATTTGGGCTACGGGATCCCCAGATGAATGATAAAAATTCTCCTTTCAGATATATGCTCCAACTACATTGGCTCCAGCACGTGACTTCTGGACACTCAGATACACTACAACTTTAGACAATGGCAGCCTTGTGGTATGTGTTGTCATGCTTTTGTGTACAATAGATCTCTGTGATTTACCTTCTCTCATCCTTCTTCTTCATCATGGTGTTTGTATCTCAACACCTTATACTGATTTGAGTTTGATTGGACAAGATCCGTGTGGGAAGTTTTTGTACTTTGGTTTTGTTAATGGCGAGTGAGTGGGAGAAGTCACTGAACCAAATGGTTTTTCTTAGAAACACTGTGGTTCTTGTGAACTTCTATTGCACAAGCTATCCCAAGTTTTTGTCTTATTTTTGTATAGAGGGCATGGTGGTTAAGTTATGTCTTATGTTGAGAGTTAATTAGCAAACTTAATTCTATAATTTTTTTAAACCAAGGTTAAAGTTTCCCTTTCTCTATATTTTCTTTGGGTGTGACCATTATTTGTATCATTCGTTTCTCTTTGGCACATTCATGTAGAGCTTTGCTTGGACAGACTCTGATTTTCTGTTGGTGGTATATTTCTCTACTTTTTGTTTTTCTCATGTCCTTGATATACGAAGGTCTGTGAGAGGTCTCTTTCTGGTTCTGGTGCTGGACCAAGTGCAGCTGCTGCTCCTCAATTTGTAAGAGGTGAAATGCTTCCAAGTGGCTATCTGATTCGGCCATGTGATGGTGGAGGGTCAATCATACATATTGTCGACCACTTGAATCTTGAGGTTAACATCCGGCCCTTAGCTCAGTAAACCACTTGTTCTCGTCAGCGACTTATTGACTTCTTTATTTCCATGTTATGCAGGCATGGAGTGTACCAGAAGTGCTGCGTCCACTGTATGAATCCTCAAAAGTTGTGGCTCAGAAGATGACTATTGCGGTGAGTTCACTGTGGTTCCCATGTTATTATTGATTCAGTTGGTATGGTAGATTTGACTCTGGCTTTGCTTAGATGCTTATGAGAACAGTATGAGAGTTCCATATGCAAGTCCGATGTAACACCATAGGGCCTGTTTTAAAGTGCATGTAGAACTCAGGGCAATTGCTTTTTTTTGGGGGGGGGGTTTGATGGAGAGACAGCGATGATTGAAAAGCATCTTTTAAAAAAATTACCTGCATTCTCTCTTAAAAAGTCCTGATTGAATATTTTTTGTACAGGCTCTACGGTATGTCAGGCAAATAGCTCAGGAGACAAGTGGTGAGGTGGTTTATGGGTTGGGCAGGCAGCCAGCTGTCTTGCGAACTTTTAGCCAAAGATTGAGCAGGTAGGGAGATGGATGGTTTTGTTTTAAAGTTTCTTATCCCAAGGTTGTTTTGCTCGGGCTTGCCTTGTATCCACTTTTGGTTCTTTATTTTTGATATATACTGCTCTTGATCTTAATTTTTTTGGTACCCTTCTCTTGTGTAGGGGATTCAATGATGCTATCAATGGGTTCAATGATGATGGCTGGTCACTAATGAATTGTGATGGTGCTGAGGATGTAATAATTTCTGTAAATTCATCCAAAAATGTTGGCGCAACTTCTAATCCTGTCAATTCTATTTCATTACTTGGAGGCGTCCTATGTGCAAAGGCATCAATGCTACTTCAAGTGAGTAGCAAAACCTACTTATGTTACATGTAATTAGTTGATTAATCCATTTCATTTGTGCAATTGCACACTCTTGGAATCTCTAACTGGTTTAGTAATGTACAAATTTGGTCCGTTACTGCACCGTAAAAAGAAAAATACTAAATTTCCAACTTGGTCTTTCCCATTGGGAGTTGGAGAGGTGTTAAATCAAGGAGATGAATTCTTTGAAACTACATGGTTTAACACATAAGCATTGTAAGATCCAAATTTTGATCTGCATAAAATGACCTTAATTATTTTTAATACCAGATAAAAATAATCCTTTTCAATGCATGTGCTAATTTTCTTGACTTATATGGACTAGAGTAGCTATGGGCTCATTTTATGTGGAAAGATCTATAGCTAATGCTTTTGTGCACATGAATTCTTTGTCAGAATGTCCCTCCTGCAGTCTTGATTCGCTTCCTGCGAGAGCATCGTTCAGAGTGGGCTGATTTCAATGTTGATGCCTATTCTGCTGCCTCGCTGAAAGCTAGCTCGTTTGCATTTCCTGGTATGAGGCCCACAAGGTTCACTGGGAGCCAAATTATCATGCCGCTAGGACATACAATTGAACATGAAGAGGTTTGTCACTTGGCCCTTTCTCATATATTCTGTCCTAGCCTTGTGCATGGATTTACCATGAAGTAGGGCCACATCAATATGTAGAATATTTTGATTTCTTTTCCGTCGCCTGACAAAACCCATCTGTCCATGCCCCTAGAAGTTATTAAAGTTGAGGGTTATTTATGAGATTTTCTACTGGGACATTCTGTTTTTTGATTTGTTTCTGTTTCATGAAATCTGCCATGAAATGCATAGGTACATTAAACCTAACTTATCTTTCATGCTGCAGTTGCTGGAAGTAATTCGACTTGAAGGCCATTCCCTAACACAAGAGGATGCTTTTATTTCAAGAGATGTTCATCTCTTGCAGGTGCTTTCTTCAGTTTCCTTTAATAATCCGTAGGGTAATATTCTGGTTGAGCAGTGGTTTCAGTTTTATCTTTTTAGTGGCTTAAATCTCAAGACATGTTGGATGTGAGGATTACTCCTTGTGTTTGCACGATAAGATTTTGTGAGTTGGCTGGGGTCCAGTATTTTTTTTTTAATCGTAATGACCTGTTTTTGGTCATTCAATCCTCAAATAAACAGCTTCTCTGATTGATGGCTGAGGAGGCCTGTTACACAATGGCAGAGATGTTTTGGCATAGTTTATGTTTGTGTTGCTCAGCTTTCTTGTTGGATGCTAAGATGTTGGTTGTGGCCTTCTGTAGATTTGTAGTGGAGTTGATGAGAATGCCGTTGGAGCTTGCTCAGAATTGGTTTTTGCTCCAATCGATGAAATGTTTCCAGATGATGCTCCATTGCTACCATCTGGTTTCCGGATAATTCCATTAGAATCAAAAACAGTTGAGTTTAATTGTGTCCCTTTATTTATCTTTGTTTGTGGCAGTATGGCCTTGGAGTTTATTTTTCGTTCTACTTCACAATAATGAATATTGTTTTCAGGGTGATACACAGACATTGGCCACTCAACGGACTCTGGATCTGACATCCAGTCTTGAAGTGGGCCCAGTGACAAACAATTCGACAAGAGATTCTTCCACAAGTTATAATACACGATCAGTATTGACGATTGCTTTCCAGCTCCCATTTGAGAACAATCTACAAGATAATGTTGCAACCATGGCTCGCCAGTACATACGAAGCGTGATTTCCTCTGTGCAGAGGGTTGCCGTGGCAATATCCCCATCAGGAGTCAGCCCTGCTGCAGGACCAAAACTATCTCCAGGCTCACCAGAAGCGCTGACCCTAGCTCATTGGATCTGCCAGAGCTACAGGTAAGTCTTGTTCCACTATACTTTTGGGTTCTCTGTCTGAAAACAAATCACTTTCAGGACTAATATTGAGAATGCTTGCGTGATGCTCTTTTATAGCTATCACTTGGGGGCAGATTTGCTGTCTGATTCAGCAGGTGGTGAATCACTGTTGAAACAGTTGTGGCGTCATCAGGATGCCATATTGTGCTGCTCATTGAAGGTATAAATTTGACTTGACGTGTATCAAAGCGTTTATCATTGCCACCGAGATGCTTTTTGCTAATTGCTGCTTTGTTGGTGCTGCAGTCATTGCCATTCTTCATATTTGCGAATCAGGCAGGGCTTGATATGCTCGAGACAACTCTTGTGGCTCTACAAGATATCACACTGGACAAAATATTTGATGAGTCTGGCCGCAAGGCACTTTGTACAGACTTTGCCAAAGTAATGCAACAGGTGGTAGTCATATGCATGAATTTGCTGCCGGTTAGCGTCTCCTATATTTTAGTACTCAGATGAGCATCTTACCAACTAATATCATTTGTTTTATTACAGGGTTTCGCGTATTTGCCTTCGGGGATTTGTCAATCGACCATGGGTCGCCACGTCTCCTATGAGCAAGCCGTTGCATGGAAAGTCCTTGCTGCGGATGAGAATACAGTTCACTGCCTTGCTTTTACTTTCATTAATTGGTCTTTTGTGTGACTAGTTATTATTTATTTCTCAATTCCCTCTTTGGTTTCCCCTTGCCCCCAGAGAAAAATGGAGAAGAAGGGGAAAAAAAAATGAAAAAGAAAGGGAAGAAACAAAAGTTTTGTAATATATACACTCTAGCCTTGTGATATATTTATTTGATTCGAAAATTTTTTGAATTCTCCCAAAAAAAAAGAACTGATCTTCATAGATTTCGTAGGTTGACTTTCAACATCGAATGGAGAAATAAGGGGTTTTGTTTTCTAGTTTCTGGGCAAAATGAGGAGTCACGAGATGTGCTTGGACGTATTTAAGTATCATGTTCTGCGTTCGGTACGAGGCACCTTTGAGCCTTTGTATTTTTAGGGTAGTAGAAATTAATGAGTTCCCTGACGAGATTTTGGGATGATTATTGGCTCTGGGTTTTGTGGGCTTGAGCGGTGGACTCTCCTGCAAAACCGTATTAAGCTGCCCTACCATTGTTTGCTATTGCATTGTTGTCGTCTATTCTTTGTACCTTGTTAACATGGGACCAATCTGCTTTTGGGTTCCTGCCTGCTCTTGTGGTCCACAAGCTGCCAAGAAGGTACGGGTTTGAAACCCCCCCTCCCCTTTTTCCTAGCTGCCAAGGTAGTACTAATTTGCCATGAAAAGCTCCGCTGATCAAAACAATCAGAGCAGGTTATGATACTCCAAATGTTAGAATATTTGAATTGCAAAACATTTTATAATATGTTTGAGAATTGATCAATATATATTAATATAAACTGTTACAGCAAATATGATTCTTTTATTTATAATTTATTTGATTTATTTAATATTATTCAATATTACCAGATGTTGAAGAAACGGAAACTTTTTTGAAAAATCCATGTATCAACGGCCAACAGTTTTATATTCTTCCACTTATGCCCTTTAAAATTGTTTAATTTAGCTCCCGTGATTAAAAACTTGCATGTTACCCTTCCAAATGTAGGGTTCCGGATTTGCCCTGGTTCTAAAATCCATTTTATCCAGTCAATTTTACTTGAACAAACTCACAATTCAGAATTTGTTGGTTGTGATGGTATGGTACGGGTGCTTGTAAATTTCCGCCTCGTACATATCAAGGTTGTGGTGGTATGGTACATCCGGCTTGGGAAGACGCATATCCTCTACCGTACAGAGTTGATTGATTGAACATTTTGGGTGGCCACCAGACAGACCCAGGACACCTACATGGGCGACAGAATCCTCCGGCATTCCCTTTGCATTAAAAACTCGATCTGGTAGAAAGACAACCACATGCTGATTGCTCGAGCATCGGAGTTGTGAAGTGACACGGTTAGGACACTTTATTAGGCATCAAGTCAAAGAACGACGAGACAAGTTAACAAATCCCGCATAAATCTTGAAAATCGGCGCCTGATTTCCAAATCTTTTATGGGTCGTGTGCCCATGCAACCATAGCTCTTGGGCTGATTAGTCACCTATAGGATTATGCCCTGGACTTGATCTCAGGCACTCAACTCATAAGGTAACATCTCTCTCTCTATGATTTTAGCCGCTTTGCACCAGATCTAACACCTAGACGAATGCAGAGGACAAGACATTTAAGCCACAACAGATCTTTCAGCATAAAGACGCCCCCCAATATGGGAACTAATAAGAGAAGCAAACAAGGATGATTGCGTTCATTAAGTTCACAAACAATTCTCATAAGTCACCGACCCAGATGGTCTTTGCAAGCGGACCGAAAAGTAAAAGCTGGCCTACCAAAATGTCAAAATGTCACACAACAAACTCTTAAGCCAGGTAATTTGAATAACTCGATTGGAAGATGGGAAAATTCACATATTTATAATCAACAATCCCTTGACTCGAAAATACAATTTCTGCTCGAGTACACAACATATACAAGATACACCAAGTAATGGTTCTCGGCTGAGGAGACCCAGGAGGAAGACAGCACAAACAAGAGAGCCGTAGGAAGCCCCACGGCAAGAATTCAATGTTCTATTCTTATCCTTTGCTCTACCGAGATGCCAGTGACCAAAAGTCCAATAAAAATGAAGGTAATGCAATAAACCAGCTAAGGAAAGCCATGGCTGTAGCTGTCTCAAATTGAGTACAGTGATTCTTTGAACAGTTTGCGAGGTCATTGCCAATTAGGACCGCGATACCAGCAGAAGCACACGCAGAAGCAAACGTTAGGGTTGATGAAACCTACAAATTTAAAGAGTAACTTTGTCTTTGGGAGCTATAGAGTAGAGAGCTACACAATGTCAATTAAGAAATTTTAAGCAAGTCAATATTGGAACAGCAAAATTACTGCATATAATGCAGAGAAATAAGAAGAGGAGTAACAGCTAAAAGTCCACAATTCAATTGAGGTTTCGTTCCTTCCTGTGCATGTTTTTCATTGTAGCATTCAAATATAGATCAAACTTTCCCACTTCATAAGTCCTATTTGTGTAGTTTTCCTATTGTTGCAGTAACCAACAGATGGATAATGCTCCATCCTAAATTGGTGGTGACTTGAAACTCTCATTTCATTGCTTAGTGGTGGCATAGTCGCTCCCACAAAGACTGTCCTGTGCTCAGTTTAGCTAGACTCTACTTAAACCAACGATCTAGTTTCAATTTTAAATATGTAAATTACACGCTAGTATGTCTGCAGGATTATGCTCAGGCTTTTGTGTGAAACATTTTAATTATGGTGAATTCTACCTTTTTCAATTCTCTCATTTGGGAAAAACTGAATGGCCGCATCACCACCAATAACCCATGAACTAGAAGAAAAAGATCTGCGAGGGTGCACTATGACCAGCTGAAGCACGCTCCCCATACCACACGACGCTTAGCAGAGCATTCTTGAATATGTCGGAGATTGTTCTGGAAAGATAAATTGGACAGTTGCTTCCATGTAATAGCTTTTGACACGGTGGACTTTTCTAGTAGCCTAGAATCATAAAAACAAGCACAAGAAGCGGAAATTAACTATTAGAGCAATAATATCCTTACCCCATCACCAACTGTAAGGAAAATGACAAGTCGAAAGGAAAATGACAAGTCGATGGTTCTGCAGGCGGCGCCTCACCAAGAGTGCATATATGTCAACAATCACTAACGAGAAGCTCCATAGGCTCTGCAAACAAGAAGCAGCAACTAGGTAACTGAGACACGAAAGATGAAAAGGTTGTGTAACCAAACAAGAAGGAATGCATGAGCCATGGATTCAACGTGTGACGGCAGTTAAAGTTAGTTTCTCATGCTGTCCATTCTTAAACGCCTTTAAGGCAACACAGCGCTAGGTGTGTATGAGAGTTTGAAAGAGAGAAGAGATAAAAAGAACCAGATCTCCATCAGAAAAATAAGCATCCGGTTGCTATAAGGGGAAACAACAGGCTTAAAAATCTGGATGATCCTCCGGGAATGTGAAACTAAGCAGCTTCACTTAGTACAAAATCCAGGAGCACATTAAAATCAACCAGCAATCATACAAACAGGAAAATGAAAGGTCTTGTAAACAGACAATGATAATTATCTTGGACGAATGATAAAATGCCTAAAAATGATAATACTGGAACACTTAAAAGGTCTTACATTTTAATAGCACACAAATTAATGTACGCTATATCTTGCACTGCATCAAACTTTTGCAGGGGATAAACTGGACTAGAAACCCTGGATCTAGCACTATTGCTGAACCCAGCATTAAAGTTGTAATTTGTAACATGGGGTTCAAACAGCCACTATCTAAAAGAAACTAGAACAGGCACTAAAATCACATCCATTACTGCCAGAGTTCCATCTTTGCATTTTCAAGCAAGTGCAACACAGCAGCTCAATACGCAAACATCAATTTCCAAGCCTATACTGATGCACCCGCAAAAAATACTTGGATACCTTGTGTTTTCCCTTGACAATTTGATCAAAGCTTAATTTTTCCATACTTGTCTTCTGCCCAAGGGTCCACACATACAATTAAGGGCATACAACAAAATATCCTATTGTCAGATAAGAAATATGGCAAGTATGATCTTTTTAATGGTTTTGTCACGAAAGGATTATAATAAGCTTACTTTGGTGTCTAATAAATGTATTCCATATTGTTGGAACATCTGTAGGACCTTCCAAATGCTAACTAATAGCCAACAAAACATTCTTGGAGAAATTCATAACATGCTTCAATTGACAACAACTACTTGGTATCCCCATAAACAGATTCTAGGAATGTAAGTGAATCTGTTAACCGTAAGAAGGATAGAGGTGATGGGAGAAAACTGTCGTTACCGGAAGGAGGTAGCGGAAGCGAAATCACTTGTGGTGGCCATAACGCATAGGGCAACGGCTGCGAACACAAATTGAGCGAATCGCAAAATCAATCCGGCGAGAGTTCCCGGCATGCCTTGTATATCCTTCATCCTAAGCCTCGTGACCGCCGCAGCAGCCGCCCCATCCGTCATCGGCTGCGCCTCCACCGGATGCACCGCTGGATGGCTCACATTCATATCTCCTCCTTTAAATCTCCCCCACTCTCCTCCCCATTACGTGCATCGAAAACCCTAGAAATTTTCACTAATTTGATCCGATTTGAGATAATAGATCAAATCAAAACCCTAGATCGAGAGATGGCGAGAGAAGATAAAAGAGCAATCGATCAAACGGAGAGAATTACTTCTAATTTGAGAGAGTTACGATATATCTGTACGGAAAGATTGGTAAAGAAATAAAAGTGTAGGAGAAAAAAAATATTTATTTTTTTTATCTGAGAGTTTTACGCGAAGAAAGAATAGGAAATACGGTGATTTTTAATATATTTTTGTTTTCTAAAAAATAAGAGAAAAAAATTATTTCATAAATATAAAATTTTTTATTTTTAATAAATTATATTATATTTTTTTTTATTTTATAAAACTCCAAGATTAAAAAAAATTATAATTTTTTTAACTAATATTTTCTTCAAAACTCTCGAATATACACGGTAATTGTAGAAGAATGATCGAGAAATTATATTCCTTTTTTTTATTCCTTCTAATGTTTTATTTTTATTTTTTATTTTTTCTCAGTTAGTTAGGTTGGGGTGAGATTGTAGTGTATATACAGTTGCAGAATGGTGATCGTTGAATAGAAAAATTTACATGTCAAATTTCTAAATTTTATCCTGAATTCACAAATTAGTCTCTAAATATTAAAACACTACGATTAAGGACTTGAATTTCAAAATTCGTAACTTGTTAGTCTCTCCGTTAGTAACGGTGCTAATATGACCGTTAAATGCTAACGTGTATCCACATGACAGTTGACGTGGAATCTAGGTGACATGAATTGCTAACATATCATATAACATGTCAGCATCATATGCTTTAAATATTGTCACATTGGCTTTTTTAACTAACGTGTCATGCCACATCATATTTTTTACAGACGTGACAATACCAAATCACCAATTTACTAACATGGCACTGCCACGTCAGCAACCTCTTCCCCGAATCAGTTTAAAAAAAGAGAGAATCCTTTCTCTCTCCTCTCTTTCTCTTTTGCAAACCTTGGTTTAAGCTTGTGTCTTATAAGCCGACCAAAGTGACAGAAAATTGAGAAACAACTTTATCTCATTCTCAAATCGCATTTAGAAAGATCAAAGTAGGGAAATTCAACTTTTATGAGAATAGCGTGCAAAAGAGTGTTTTTTTTTTCGAAAGAGGTAGAGAACCCTTTTTTTTATGAAGAGGTTTTTTTTTTTTTTTGTAAGAGTAGTTCGATCTCACTGGCTCCTCAATCAAGAGGTTGAATTAATTTTTTTATAATTTCTCATCAATACTCATCCATTTTTCCATCAATACCCACACTTTAATTCATAATTAAGAAAAAATAAATGAATAAAATGAAGAAGGATGAGGTCTAAAGAAAAGAAGAAACAAAAAACCCCATCCAAAAATCTCTCTTTATTTCATAGTATTAAAAAAAAAAAAAAAAAAGTGAAGGTACAAAAGTCATCAAGTAAAGCTGTCTCCACCTCCGCCTCTGAAATCACTATCTCCACCGCAGCCTTAAACCTTCAACCCCAAAAATCTCCTTCGACTTCTCTAAGTTTGCCATCAAAGTCTTCAAGTAAAACCATTTCCTTTATCACACCGTCGCAGCCTTCGACTTCTCTGTATCCTTTCATCCATAATCGCCATCGGTTTCTAGGGTTCCATCAGACCCATCGACAAATCCCACAAGCCTCACTTCCCGGCTTTGAAATTTTTGTTTGGTTCTTCTGTTCTAGGATTGTCGTTGGATTTTTGGAGGAATTTTGTTGGGGATTTTTCAATCAATGAAATTAATTGAAATGGGTCATCGCTGATTTTTGCTTTTGCTCTCCTATTGCTGTCGATCCATGAAGAGGTGAGAGAGACAGAAAATGGGAAAGAGGGGAAAAAGAGAGAGAGAGAGAGAGAGAGAGAGAGAGAGGAAAAACTGATGGAGAGAAGGGGGAAGAGAGAGAAGTTATTCAATCAATTCTTTAATGGGGTATGTTTCCTCTAAACTGTCCAGAGAAGATTTGAAGCAGCAAACATTGATTGTAACCTCATCAAATTCCATCAATCCCGTTGCGTCTCTCACATCAAGCACTTATGGTGCTCTCAATCTCAACAATGAAGAAAGAAAAAAATAGAAGTCGTCGTTGAAGAGATTTCCATAGAAAGAAGAGCCAGAAGTAATCAATACTTGGGAACTCATGGAAGATCTGGAAGAAGACAGAATTCTCATCTCGAATCAGACCCAAAAAAAAAAAGAGAGAGGGAGATAAATTTTTTTTTTCTTCCTTTCGGTCTTGGGTTTGTGAGAGCTTTTTCATCTTTTTTTTTTTTTTCTTTTTTTTTTTCCTTTTAATTTGGGGTGATGTGGCACTGTTGTGTTAGCAATATGTTGACGTGGCACTATTTTTGTATGCGTATTGTTGACGTGTTAAATGACGTATCAACAATTCTCGTTGTGATGAAGGCCAATTCAGAATTTGTCATATCACATCATATATCATGTAAATTTATATCAATATTTAAGGTTTTGATTGACGTCATTTATTAATGAAAAGACTTACAAATTATGAATTTTAAAATTTAAATATTCAACCATTCTATATTTTATATTTTTAGGGTAAGAAATTAATTTGTGAATTCAAAGCAAAATACAAGAATTTTTTACGTAATTTCCTCTTATTGAATATGAAATGTCACGGCGGGACCAGAATGATGTAAAGTGATTGGAGGAGAGGGGAGTATCAACTTTGAGTTTACGGCGCGCAAGTGACTTGATGCCAGACATTTGTTTGTTCTTTGTCACGCCTTCCTCCCACAAAACTTAACAGTGTCTTCTGACGGAAGGCTTGGGTGGTGAAGAGAGAAAAAAAGAGGAATTTTAAAGAATTCATTATTAATCAGAGGAAAAGAAAAGGAAAGATTTTTATGAAATCTTTCGAATTTATTTTTTTAATTTTATTAAATTGATATATTTTAAATAAAAAAAAATTCTTTTAAAATTATAAATATCAAATTTATTTTTATATTTTTTATTTTAAAACTCTAATAAAAATAAAAATAATAAAATAATAAATTTATATACTTTTTTATTATATTCATTTCATTGTTTGTGTATAACCAAACGTAATTTTTTATTTTACTATCTTTTTTTCTTCATTTCCTATAGTATATTTTGTTACTACATATGATATTTAATTTTACCTTTATTTCCTTTCTTATTCTATCTTTTCCCTCACCTCTATTTCTCGTATCTTTGCCAAAAATACTATAAAAATATTAACATAAGATTTTCCTACTCGCAATGCTTGGGAAAGACCCATTAAACATATTCGTGTGCTACTTAGGGAAGTTGCGAGGGCCAGTTGATATTTTTTTTTGGTAAGTTTAAATTAAAATGATTTTTTCATAGGAATATGAAATTCTAAAAATAGAAACTAATTTTTTTCGACAAAAATTTTAAATTATTATATCAATAAATTATTTTGAAATTTTATATTAAAATTAATCTCAATTTTTCTAAGCCAGTTATAATTATTTTTCTTTTTTGAGGGATTGATCAGAGAGGTTGAAACTAGATTTAATTGAGGTTAGATAAAATTTTTAATAAAAAGTTATGAATATAATTGTAACTTTAGTTCTTTTATCTGTGTATATATTTATAATCTACCTGCGAAACTCTATGCTTTGTATCATTTTCTTATTTTAGTTAAAAATAATACAATTAGAATAAGATAAAACAGAAATGAAACGAATCATATTAAGTTAAATTAAGTTTTTCTAAACAATCCATGCATCACCTATAGTTAGAAATTTGTTTAATTGAATGAAATGTTTGATTGAAGTGCAGTTTTTTATCATGGTGCCAGATTATTTGTATTTTATGTTTTTTTTGTACTTGACAATTAATATTCAAAATTTGACTAATTCAATTCGAGTAATTGTAGGATCGAATTTAAGGCCTCTAACGTCTATTTTTTTCATTTTCAAAACTCAAAATCGAATTCATATTTTAATAAGACCGCATTAATATGATTCTTACCACAACATTTTCATTATGAACCCACAGTTCATTGAGCTCGTTTATTTTAATTTAAATATCAAGCGTGCTAAGTAGCCTTAATTTTCTTACCACTGAGCTCATTAAATTACTCAAGGTTAATAATATCTTCTCTTCATGATGACTGATTTAATCTTCTTTTTATAACAAAGTTTATTTTTTATGTCTCTTTAATTTAAAAAGTATATATATATATCACAATTAGAATAAAATAAAATTGAAATATAATCAAGTCAAATTGAAGTAAACTGAGAATTTTCAAATGAGACCGTCGTTCATAAATAATTAAATAAATAAAAATAAAGATAAACCTTCCTAATTTTAATAGAGAAAATTGTGAGTTGCAGAAAAATAATGCAACATTGAGGTGTAACTTTTTTTTTTGTTTTTTGGCATCGTGAGAGGCAAGTGATATGGTTGGCATGGATGCAAAGACAGACTTTTGCTTAATATTTTACACAAAACCTCCCAAAACCTTTTTTTTTTTCTTTCAATTACAAAACCTCTCAAACTACTTTTATTATTGCCGGTAGGATTTAACTCTCTTTCAGATGGCCGCCCGGGGTTTTAGGAGAGAAGGCACCAATTTAGGGGGGGGAAGTGATTAAACTTAAGTCGGTGGAACTCATAAATATTTAAATCAGATTAATCAAAATATAACTCTAATTACGGTTGTTTAGTAAAAAAAATTAGAAGATTTATATTACTATTGGATAGTACCAAACTCCCATAGATTTAGCGGGTTCAAGTCGGAATGGAGAAATAAGATCTGAGAGAGTCAATCTTTTTATGAATCACACGGTATTCGAATCCAATTAATTTGGGTAAAATTCAAAAACGGATCCGTTAAAAAAAATACTATTGGATGGTGGGTCGAGCGTGTCTTAAACATGTTGGACTTGGATTAGGCCCAGGGTTATGACATGGCCGCTGGCATAAAATAAGCCTGATTTGGTCCATTTCCCAAAAGTATCTGCGTAGGCCAGTAATGTGGCTTGATTGAACCCTACTAAGCGGGAAGACGTCTGAGAGTGTTAGGCCAGACAAGGCCCAATACAGGCCCACAAAGGAAAAAATATTAGACAGTCAGACCCTAGGTTAGGTGGGACGATCCGGAACCAACAAGGCCTGTTTTAGACTTATGTGACAAGCTTAAGTCCAGTCAACAGGCCCAAACAAGAAATATTGGCCCGAAGTAATGTAACCTTTTTAGGCCCAAATTTGATCCCTTTAGACAGACATGTGAAAATTGAACATTTTGCCGATAAAACAAGTAATGGGCCAACCCAGTACGTTTGCCACAAAGACCATATTACCCCTCCCGTTCATAAACAACTGCAGTTTTAATAGGCTCAGTTAGTTCACCAACCCCATTTGAAATTTAAGTCTTGACACACTTAACGTTCGACCCATCTTCAGCCTATTCGGAAAACAAAGGTGTGGCCCAGGGATTGAGACCCAAGTCAAGCCGTGAAAATATGGCACATAAAATCGTCTTTTTTTTTTATTGGTGTAGAGTATTTACTATCAATCGGTATTTGAGTTTCGTTCGATTAATCTGTTTTGAGTATTATAGAACCTATTAAGGGATTAACACTCTCAAATCTTATTTTTTCATTCTCATGACTTGAACTCAATACTTATGGCTAAGAAGATGTAATTCTTCGCCACTATACCCATAAAACTTTGGTAATAAAATCACATATTTAAAACCACAATGAACCAGCAAAGTAAAGAAATAAAAAACGGCCCACTCATAGTTTGAGAGATTATCCTACAAACGAGAACTGCATTACCTAAATAGAAAAAAATATATGTAAAGAGAGTTTGACTCTTAATGGATTCGACAGTTAAATCAAACTAAAATAATCATAATAAAAAAGATTGATTATTTAATACCAGTCAATCAAGTACTAAAATTATAGAATGAGTGTAGTCTGTATTAACAAACACCAAACATTTATCTTATTCTATTCTCGAACCAAGAGGTGTCCCTCGAGGTATAGATCCAAATCAAAGATTTTCTCAATGGATGGAATCCATGGCCTTGGAGCTACCAGTTCTCCATATTAGTGGAGCATGAACTAAACACCGGACATTTATCTTAATCAATTCTCGAGAACCTAGTTAATCAATTGTCGAGAGCCTAGTGATGTCCCTTGACGTATAGTTCCAAATCAAAGATCTCTCAATGGATGGAATCTATGGCTTTGAGAGGTACCACTTCTTAATGAAGCATGAGCTAAACAACGGTTACATAGAAATGAAAAATCGAAAAACGAATATAAAATGATACGGAAAAAATATCATTTTATAAAAATAAAAAATATATATATACACACGTAAAAATGTACATAAATAACAATTTTTATATAAATAGTAATTATTTTATAAATATTAGGAAAATTGTTGTCAAATTATTTGATTTTGATTTCGATGATAACAAAATCTTTCATATTGTTTAAATATTTTTACCAATTGTACAGATTACGTTTCGATTGATAATTTTTCATAAAAGTGATTTATAAAAGTTGTCATAGAGACAACACAAAGTCTATGACAGAAGGATTTAGTCATTTGTGAGACAGAAGTAAAATTCCAGATCTATAGAGGTTACCATAAAATTTGCCATAGAGACAAAGTATTTTTATACCATCAAGGTTGAGACAGAAGCAAAATTCTAGATCGATTGATATTGCCATAAAAGATGCCATAGAGGTAAGACATTTTAGATCATAGAGACTGTTGTACAAACATAATGCATTTTTCCTATCTATTAAAGACCTAGTCAACGATATAAGTGTAATTTAAATACTATACTTAGCCTAAATTTATATTCAAAAATGCATATTGGTCGTTCAATATCTGAAAATTAGAGTTGCTGAAACTTAAGTCTGACATTCCAATAAGTTGGAAAAATTTCTAAGTCATGAAATATAATAATTTGATTATATTCAGACAAACATATCTTTTTGTGTGGTCAAATAATTTTAAATTCAAAAGTTACACTTTAAAGAATGGATGAAGGATTTCAAATTTGAAAATTCACAGTATCAAAATATTAAGAATATATTAGAGAAATAAATAAATAAAGTCAGCTGGTTACTCAAGTTTTATGAACTGCGTAACATCCAGAAACTGATTCTTTGGAGGGAATTTCTAATTTTCAGCATACTTATCATATGGACAAATTCAAATTTAGGTTTTCAAATTTTAAGTTTGATATTTAAATTTTAAATTTGAATTACAACAACTTGATACTCTCAAGATTTTATGAGCATTTTCGGCCTATCTTTCAAGACTTATTTACAGAAAAGTTATTGTTGGTTTTGACCGGTAACTTTGCTCTTTTACAATAGATTTTTTAAACTTAAAAGTTTAAATAAAGTCAGACGTATAGCAGGTCATTGAAGTACAATAAAGTGACAAATATTTGAGCAAAAAGTGATAAATACTTGAGCAAAAATTGACAAATACTTAAACAAAAAAAAGACAAACACTTGAGCAATTTCACAAAAGGAAGCATGAATAAATACTAACATATGAAGGCTATCTTTCGAACAGTTTCTGCTATCTTCTAAAAGCCTTCTACACTAGTATTTTGTTGAATGTGAAATCTATAAGTTAGTTGTTGTAAGTTAATCTACAACTATCAGACAAAACCATCTTCATACTAAGAAGATTAGAAGTCAACAGTTCCTTGAGTTGCACTTTGTAATTAAGTATCATAGTAAAAAAATAGCAAATTACTAGATTTCGACTTGTTGGTTAAAAGAGTTGACGTAGGCACAAAACAAACCATTATAGATCGGATTTGTTTCTCTATTCATACTTTTATTTTTCGCTACACATGTATAGATTGACTATATGATCAATATAGTTCTATGTGGAGATAGATTAATTTTTTTAAAAACCAATTAAGATAACCAATTCAACCCCCATCTTAGTTGTCATATGAACCAACAAGTGGTATCAGAATACAGTACTTTACTCCACAAAAGTGACTACTTTTGAGCAAAAGATCAAATAACTTCACACTTAGTATTTGGCAAATTTATAAATAGGACTCTATTCTTTGATAAAATAAATTTTTCTTATTGAAAATGTATGATAGAGATATTTATAAAAGTCACGATTATAAGGTTTAGGAGGTTATTATCTCTAGAGACATAGATGTAAAAACTCCAATAATAACCGAAAATGATAAGAGAATGGTTTTTATAAACTCTAGGGCTAAACATTTACTTATTTGTATTATCTCTCTCATCGAATTTAATCTCGTTTCTTCATGGTTATGGTTAAAAATATTTGTGATAGGTTATGCATTTGACTTATTGATACAAGAATATGAACTCTTTCGATTTCAATAAGGAAAGAACATTAAGAAAATATTTAATCGATTTTCGATCATTACTAATGAATTTGACTCTCTTAGCAAAAAGATTTCAAATACAGATCAAGTTAGGAAGATCTCTGTGTATTGCAAAGAGCATAAGATGCCAAGAAGACAGTCATTGAAGAAGCACAAAATTTAAACAATCTGTTTCTAAATGCATTAAAAGGGAAATTAATTTTGTATGAAATTGAAATTTTTTATACTGTCGAAACAAAAAGCAAGAGAAAAACAATTGTTTTTGCAATAAATGAATATGAAAGTTTAGAGGATGAAGAAGGTAGTGATCAAGAGTTCTATATGTTAGCAGAAAAACTCAACCGTGTGCTTAAAAGTAAGAGTAATAATTTTTTTAAATCTAAAAAATATAATAACTCACAAAAATTTAAATTCAGTATAACAAAAGATAGCAGAGAAAAGAAGTAAAAAGAGAAAATAATTTACTATGAATGTAAAAAATCGGATTATATAAAATACGAGTGTCTTGCCCTACTAAAGAAGTTGTAGAAATTTCAAAAACAATAAAAGGTTAAGATGACAATTTTGAATGATTTAGACGAGATCAATTCAGAATCCAAAGGATTAGAAGAATTACATTACGTCTCATAGCAAAGTCACGTGTCATCTCTGATATCGAGTCTAAAAATTCACCATATTCTAACTTTGATACTCAAAATGTATTTAATGTGATTAACAAATTAAAATACAAAATAATTGATTTAGAAAATGAGAAAAATATGCCGAGACAAACAAATCTTTTGCTGAATTATGAACTAGAAATCACTAGAACAAAAAACAAAAGCTTAAAAAAGGAAAATACGGCTAAAAATAATAGGGTAGATGAATTGTTAAAATCTATAGAAAATACATTTCAAAAATTTCATGAAAATGATGAGAAATTGTCAAAACTACTTTCAATCCAGAAAAAAGATTTTTCTAAAAAGGGTTTAGGTTATGTAAATGAATATAAAATTATTTCAAATTGATGGTATCCTATTTAATAGATCTTCAAAATCATGCATGGTTATCCGATAAAGAAGGCAATCACCATCAAAGTCAAATCTTTCCATATCTCTTGAAGAATTCTAAATCTTTCAGAAAACTCTAATTACAATCCTTACCATCTTGAAAGACTGAAAGTAAAAGGAAACTAGGGTTTTCTACACCCCTGAGAAAGCTATAAATACAGAGCATAGACAATCTTTACACACCAAAGGGAGACAATTCTATATGCCGTTCAAGATAGGGTTCTATACCCGATTCCATACTTCAACAAAGGTAAGGTTCCATGCCCAATTCTAGATGACTCGATAATCAGTTCTATATATCGTCCAGAGGGGGGTTTCATACCTAAACATATTCCACTAGAGGTATGGTTTTTACACCGATTTTACACATGATCAGATGTATGACTCTATACGTATGTTTTTATATTGTATCACTTGGCTTCACATATGCAACATATATAATACTTATTGTGTAATATGCATGCATGCTACACACACGCATGGGGGTTCCGACATCCGCTCGACCGATACATCACATGACAGAGGCCCTAGGGCTATATTTCTCTCGATTGTATTCAGTTTTCCTTTTGTTATTACCCTTCTTGACTTGAGCATCAGAGTCTCCTCGCCAGACCAGTCTCGGTGGGGTTTTTATAGGTTTTCCATCTGAAGAGACCGGATGAACATATCGGCACAGACTTCCCATTAGAGTCGAAAAGGGCAATTATCTGTGGGATCAAAAATACCTCTAACAGATTGGTGCCGTCTGTGGGAAACTACTAACTGATAAGCTGAAAAATCTTTACGATTCGATTCTATCGATCGAAGGATCTGACCCCCTGAGCGAAAGTCGGGCCTGAATTGCCTTACTCTCACCGAACGTCGGGTCTCAGTCGTCCAGATTTTTCCGAATGAATGTGTCACTAAGTTGAGATAGAACTCTCTGAACGGGCGGACACGACCCTAATCTCTAAAGCCTTTAATTGACTGGAGGGCCTCAGTCGCCCAGATCCTTCCGAATAAATATGTCACTAAGTTGGGATAAAACTCCCCAAACGGGTGGACACGACCCTAATCTCTAAAGCCTTTAATCGGTCGGAGGGCCTCAGTCGTGCAGATCTTTCCGAATGAATGTGTCACTAAGTTGGGATAGAATTCTCTGAACGGACAAACATGGCCCTAATCTCTAAAGCCTTTAATCAACCGTCGGGTCTCAGTCGCCCAGATCCTTCTGAGCGAATATGTCATTAAGTTGGGACTTGACTCCCCAAACGAACTCACATTGGTCTACTCCTGCCGAATGTTAGGCCATCGTTGCCTAATCTTATCATAAGAATGCGAGGGTGACAAGCGAGTTTCTTTTCATTCGTACAAGGTTTTACTCATCACATAGCATAGTGGAAGAAGCAGACTCTTTGTAACGAGATGTATTGTTATCAATTCGACAACTCATGGTCCGACCCTAGTTTCTCTTCTTTCGGTCACCAGCCTCTTGTATCGTTGAACACAAACTCCAGATCTCCTAATCATCCGAATCGTTTGACCCGTTGGTCTTTCAATCATTCGATTTATTGGTCTCTAACGCTTCGTTGGTCTCTAGTTCTCCTGATCATTTGAATCTTTCGACCTGTTGGTCTCTCCATTATTCTATTTGTTGGTCAACTGACCTCACGATCCTTTGATTTCTCGATCGTTCGACCTGTTGGTCTTTCCATCTTTTGATGTGTCAATCTCTCAATTCCTGATCTCTCGATTGCTTGGTTATTCAACCTCTTGACCTTATTCGCCTCGCATAAATAATCCATCGATTATTTGTCTCATGATATTCTCTCATTTAAGTTCTCTTAAATGAACTTTCCTAAACGTAGAGTGTCATCAATGAGGGATATAACTCCCCGAATGGGTAGACATGACCATCCTATCTAGAGTCTCCTATCATTCGTACGAGTTATCAATAAGAGATGTAACTTCCGAACGGGTGGAAGTGGCCCATCTCTCTAAAAATTTCTTATCATTCGGAGGACCTTAGTCGCCTAACTACTATCATTCGTACGCGTCAAATGTGTCATCTCAAACTCTAAAAGCCTATATGCCTACTATCAGTGATGATCGTTCCTTTCTCATAAGGAATCTTGTCATTCCACATTCTACTTAACGATTAGTACGAACGGGTTTGTGTCACCCTAACTTATCTTTAAAATCTATCGCTTTGAACGGGCCCATGTCGCTCTGATCAATCGATGGAATTTATCTCCTTAAATGGGTCTATACCACCGTCGACTATCTGACCTATCGGTCTGTCCATCGTTCCGCCTGTTTGCCTCTTAATCTCTTGTTATTTTCCTGACTCCCGGATCGTTTGATATTTCTACCTGTTGGTCTCTTCATCGTTCGGCCTGTCGGCCTCTCAATCTCTCGTCAGTTTCCTGACTCAAGGATCGCTTGATTTTTCGATCTATCGGTCTCTCTATCGTTTGGCCTGTTGGCCCATCTATCTAAAGTTTCTTATCGTTCGTTCGGAGGGTCTCAGTTACCCAGCTCTTATCATTCGAAAGGCCGCAGTCACCCAACTCTTATTGTTCGGAGGGCCTCAGTCGGCAAACTCCTGTCATTCGGAGGGCCTTGGTCGCCAAACTTCTATCGTTCGGAGGGTCTCAGTCACCCAACTCCTATCGTTCGGGGGGCTGCAATCGCCCAGCTCGTATTGTTCGGAGGGTCTCAGCCGTCCAGCTCCTATCATTCGTTCAGAGGGTCTCAGTCGCCCAACTCCTATTGTTCGGAGGGCTTCAATCGCCCAGCTCCTATTGTTCGGAGGGTCTCAGTCGCCCAGCTCCTATCGTTCGTTCGGAGGGTCTCAGTTGCCAAATTCCTGTTATTCATAGGGCCTTAATTACCCAGCTCTGATCGTTCGGAGGGCCTCAATTACCCAGCTCCTATTGTTCAGAGGGTCTTAATCGCCCAACTCCTATTGTTCGGCGGGTCTAAATCACTTAGATCCTATCATTCGAGCATGTCATCAATAAGAGATTGAGATCCCCGAATGGGCCCATATTGCCCCGATCTACCGATAGGGATCTAATTTTCCGAGCGGGCCTATGATGCCCTAATCTACTGTTCGACCTGTCGGTTTGGTGTCTACCTGTCGGTCTGGTATTCTCTCGATCGATCGACCTGTTGGTCTAGTATTCTCTCGATCGATCGACCTGTCGATCTGGTGTTTTCTCGATCGTTCGACCTGTGGGTCTGGTGTTTTCTCGATCGTTCGACCTGTCGGTCTGGTGTTCTCTTGATCGTTCGACCTGTCGGTTTGATTTTCTTTCGATCGTTCAACCTGTCGGTCTGATGTTCTCTCGATCGTTCGACCTGTCGGTTTGGTGTTCTCTTGATCGTTCGATCTATTGGTTTGGTGTTCTCTCGATCGTCCAACCTGTCGGTCTGGTTTTCTCTCGATCGTTCGATCTGTCGGTCTAGTATTCTCTCGATCGTTCGACTTGTCGGTCTGGTGTTCTCTCGATCGTTCGACCTATCGGTTTGATTTTTTCTCAATCGTTCAACCTATCGATCTGGTATTCTTTCGATCTTCGACTTGTCGGTCAGGTATTCTCTTAATCGTTCGACTTGTCGGGCTGGTATTCTTCCGATGGATTGACCTGTCGGTCTGGTGTTCTCTCGATCGTTTGACCTATCAGTCTGGTGTACTCTCGATCGTTTGACCTGTCGGTCTGGTGTTCTCTCAATCGTTCGACCTGTCGGTTTGGTGTTCTCTCGATCGTTCGACCTGTCGGTTTGGTATTCTCTCGATCGTTCGACCTGTCGATCTGATGTTCTCTCGATCGTTCGATCTGTCGGTCTGGTATTCTCTCGATCGTTCGACCTGTCGATATGGTGTTCTCTCGATCGTTCGACATGTCGATCTGATTTTCTCTCAATCGTTCGACCTGTCAGTCTGGTATTTTCTCGATCGTTCGACCTATCGGTCTGATATTCTCTCAATCGTTTGACCTGTCAGTCTGGTATTCCGCTCGATCGTTCGACCTCTGGATCTCACGATTAGTCAACATATCGATCTACCAATCGCTCGATCACCTGATGACTCGGTCTCTTGATGACTCGATCTCTCGATTATTTGATCTCTCAGTCTACTGACCTGTTGATATATTGACCTTTCGATCTTTTGGAAGACCTTTTATAATATATTCTACTCCTAATACCATTTCTTCAAAATGCAATTAGGAGTAGGGGCAAATGATGGTATCCTATTTAATAGGTCTTCAAAATCATGCATGGTTATCCGATAAGGAAGACAATCACCATCAAGGTCAAATCTTTCCATATCTCTTGAAGAATTCTAAATCTTTCGGAAGACTATAATTACAATCCTTACCATTTTAAAAAACTGGAAACAAAAGAAAACTATGGTTTTCTACACTCCTGAGAAGGCTATAAATACAGAGTATAGACAACTTTTAGAGAGGTCCCAGTTTTTAAACATTAGAGGGAGACAATTCTATATGCCGTTCAAGGTAGGGTTCTATACCCGATTTCATACTTTAACGAAGGTAGGGCTCCATGATCAATTCTAGATGACTCGATAATCAGTTCTATATATCGTCCAGAGGGGGGTTTCATACCCAAACATATTTCACCAGAGGTATGGTTTTTACACCGATTTTACACACGATCAGAGGTATGACTGTATACGTATGCTTTTATATTGTATCACATGGCTTTACATATGCAATATACATAATGCTTACTGTGCAATACGGATGCATGCTACACACACGCACAGGGGTTCTGACATCCGCTCGACCGATACATCACATGACAGAGGCTCCAGGGCCATATTTCTCTCGACTGTATTCAATTTTTCTTTTGTTATTACCCTTCTTGACTTGAGCGTCGGAGTCCCCCCACTAGGTCAGTCTGGGTGGGGTTTTTACAGGTTTTCCATCCGAGGAGACCAAACGAACATATTAGCGCAGACTTCCCATTAGAGTCGAAAAGGGCAATTATCTGTGGGGTTAAAAATACCTCCAACACAAACTATAACAAAATTGGTTTTGTTAAAATTGTAGAGACGTGACAAATAAACACCTCAAAGTCTGTAGAAAACTTACACAAAAATGTCTCAAAGTTTGCATAAATAACGCACATGACTGTTTCATTATATGCAGAAAATCTGCATAAAAATGGCTCATAGACTACAGAAAAATTTTACAGAAAGATACAAAGAAGTACTCATAAAAGTTCCCAGAGAGATTCTGGGGAAAAAATAAAATTTCACAAAAAAATTAATTCTAAATTTAGATACAATAAATTTGAGTATATTCAAAATAATTTTAGATATATACTTAATTATTTAAGAAATAAAAGTAATTTTTCTTTTTATATATGTTACAAATTTGATCACCTTGCTAAGAGTTGTTTCATGAGCAATTTTAGTACAAATCAATGAAAATTTAATACTCATATAAGTTTGTTTTATAGAGGATCGAAACTTGTCTGGATTCTTTGATTTTTCTAGATTTAATTGGATTTTATTTTTAGAAAATAAAATAATACATTTGAATCATTTAGGAAATAAAATTGTGAGTTGGATATCTAAAAGCCAAAATTAAGTTGCACCGTCAATGACGGAATCAAAATATATCTCAATATGAAATTATTATATTCAAATCTTATGGATAAAATAATAAAAAAAGGGTTAGATTATACAAATATTTTAATAAAATGTGATATTTATTCTAATATTTACTTTATTTTGTTTTTGTCGAAACAAAAAGAGGGAGAATAGAAAAATAAAAAATAAAAAATACACACATTAAGGAAGAGAAATTAAAATGTCCATAAATTGAGGGAAAGTTTGAAAATGTGTATTATTGATATCTTTAAATTTATTTTTTTTTATAATTTTGTTGTCATTAAAAAGTAGGAGAATGTTAAAAAAATTATTGTTGAATCCTTTAGTTTTGATAATAATAAAATTTTTCATATTATTCTAACATTTTTACCAAGTGTACAAATTAAGTTTCGCTTGATAATTCTCATAAAAGTAGTCTATAGAAGTTGTCGTAGAAACAATATAGAACCTATCACAAAAGGACTTAGTCATTTGTGAGACAAGAGCAAAATTCTAGATCCATAAAGGTTGCTATAAAGTTGTTATAGAGGTAAGACATTTTTATGCCATAGAGGCTGAGACAGAAGTAAAATTCTAGATCCATAGAGGTTGCCATAAAAATGTTATAGAGACAAGGTATTTTGGACCATAAAGGCTACTGCACAGGTAAAATGCATTTTTCCTATCTATTGAAGACCCAATTAGCGATGTAATTGTAGTTTTGATACGGCACTTAGCCCAAATTTATGTTTAAAAATGCATAATGGTCATTCAACATATGAAAATTAGAGTTGTTGAAATTCAAGTCTGACAGTCCAATAAGTTGGGAAATTTTTTAAATCATAAATTATGATCATTTGACCATATTCAGACAAACATATCTTTTTGTATGGTCAATCAATTTTAAATTTGAAAGTTACACTTCAAAAAAGGGATGAAGGATTTCAAATTTGAAAATTTATATTATCAAAATATTGATGATATGTTAGAGAAATAAATGGGTAAAATTAGCTGATTACTCAAATTTTATGAATTGCATAACATTCAGAAGTTGATTTTTTGGAGGAAACTTCGAATTTTCAGTATGCTTATCATTTGGACAAATTCAAATTTGGGTTCTCAAATTTCAAGTTTGATATTTAAACTTCGAATTTGAATTACAACAGCCGGATAATTCAAGATTTTAGAAACATTTTCGACCTACCTTTTAGGATTTATTTATAAGAAAGTTATTGCTGGTTTTGGTCAGTAATTTTTCTATTTTACAGTAGGTTTTTTAAGTTTAAAAGTTCAAATAAAATCAGACGTACAACAGGTCTTTGAGTATAACAAAGTGACAAATATTTGAGCAAAAAGCGACAAATATTTAAGTAAAAAGTGACAAATACTTGAGCAATTTCACATAAGGAAGCGTGAAGAAATCCTAGTACATGAGGGTTGTCTTTCGAATGTCTTCTAAAAACCTTCTATACTTGTATTTTGTTAAATATGAATTATGTGAGTTAGTTGTTGTGAATTAGTCTATTATTGTTGGACAAATCCATTTTTATGTTGAGAAGATTAGAAATTAACAGTTTGTTGGGTTTTACTTTATAATCAATTGGAAAACTAACAAATTGTTAGATCCTGATTTATTAGTGGGAAAAGTAAACATAGGTACAAAGTCGAACCACTATAAATTGAATTTGTTTATCTCTATTTTTATTTTTCGTTACATATGCATATATTGACTATAGAATTAAAATAGATTTAAGTGGAATTAGATTAATTTTTTTAAAATCCAATCGAGACAACTAATTCAATTCTTTTTCTTAGTTGTTACAAGGATCAATAATAAAAATAATAGAATAATTATATTTTATAATAAAAATTTAAAATGATAAAATATGTAATATAATAATTATAATTATAATTAAATAAATAGCGACATTTTAAAAATGGAAAATATTTTGAAAACGAGGGAGTGTTATTGCTGTGAAATTTTCGTGCAGGTAATCTTATCCGAGAAAAGGCTAAAACCATGATCCCTAGCACGTGTTTTTCATTCATAGATGCTAAGAAACGATCATCATAGCATACATATCCATCCAAACAGGACCCTTCGTCACTTCACTTCTCATACCATTCGACTAACCCACAAAGTCGATGCATGCAAACATACATACATTCGTGCATACATTACATACACACATAGGACAGGAAGGAATGAGGCATATGGTATGAATATGATGTTTTTATTTTTTTGTGAATTTCGGACCGCATTTTGTACCTTTCGCAACCCTCCCATCAGGTCATCCTTCGTTTTACAGCAGCGATTGAACATTTTTGAGAGAAGAGGCGCTCTCTTTCTCCCTCTCGCTCTCTACGGTCTCTCTCTCTCTCTCCCATTAGGGTTTTGTTCACCTCTCTCCCATTATATTCCAAACCCTAACCCCACTTTTCTTTCAAATCAAATCAATCTGTGTCCCGTCAAACTCTCTCTCTCCCCTCTCGTATTTGCCTAGGGTTTACAGATCCACTACGGCTCCCGCTCCTCTTTTCTCTTCAACATGTTTTGGAAACTCACAGCTCTCTCGGCCTCTTCGCATGTAAATCAATTCTCTTCTTTTCCCCCCAATTTAATAACGTCAATGCACTACCATTGCTTCTGTGTCTTGAAGTCTTCAATTCAATTACATCTGCCTCAAATTTTAAATTCAAAATTTTCTTAATTGGGTAGAAGTAGACATTTATGCATTTTCAATTTCTTTTGATTTTTCTTGAATCTCTGTGCATATTCTGAGGGATCTAGCTCTGGTGCATATAGTTCGGATTCTCCTACGTGTTTTGATTTTATGTTTTTGATATTTCGTGTTTGTCTTTTACCTTGATCAAGACTATCTGGTTTAATTCCGATCTTTGAAACTATAATGTTTTGATATGGCTTGTATATTTCTGCTCTTCAACATGATTACTTGGAAAACTAATGTTATGGGCTACGCGTGTTTTACGCAACGAGATGCATTTGCGTGGTAATGTGATGTGTTGTCAGTGGGACTAGAATTAGAGTTCGTGGATGACAGTTTTTACGGTTTAAATGGATAGAATATGGGGGTCATGATCCTTAGGACTTAAAGACACAACTAAGAAAATCTTTATTAAGGGCAACATTTTTTTGGGTTATTGACTTCAATACTTATCATTTTTCTGTTTGCCTGTAGGTTGAATCCGTATTAGACAAGGAAAATTTTACTTTAGACGAGCTTCTGGATGAAGAGGAGATAATTCAAGAATGCAAAGCCTTGAACAGTCGCCTCATCAATTTGTGAGTCATCTTTCCTTCTCAAGACTGGCCTCTTGGGTTTTATTTCATTTTTTGTATGAAGTCTTGTCGGGCTATATCCTTCTTGAGCTGCCAAATTTATATTTAATCCAATTTAGTTTATTGATTTTCTTTATTTTTTAATAAATTATGCTTGCTTGAAAAATAATTGTTGAAGATACTTTCTCAATTTTTGTTACAGCCTACGTGATAGGTCCCAGGTGGAGCAATTATTGCATTATGTTGTTGAAGAAGCTCCAGAGGATGCTGACAGCAAAAGGGCTTTCAAGTACACAATCACAAACAGTTTTTATCTAAATCTTGTTGCATTCTATCTCGAGAAAATTGTTGATATGAATTCTTGTGTCTGATTGTTGTTATTTCTATCTGTTGTTTAGGTTCCCCTTTGTTTCCTGTGAGATATTTACATGTGAAATTGATGTTATTTTAAGAACTCTAGTAGAGGAAGAGGAGGTTTGTGCTTCATAACTTTCAGAGTTGCGAATTTTCAATGGAAGTTAGTGTATACCATTCTATATGGTCTTACAATTTTCTTGTGTATGCAGCTGATGGACTTGCTTTTCTCATTTTTGGAACCAGACCGTCCTCACAGTACTTTGTTGGCTGGGTATTTCAGCAAGGTCTGTCATATCCTGTATGTTTATTGCATATATGACATGGTGATTGTTTGTTGTTTTAGAGTTGTTGATGGAAGTATCTTCGGTGTTCAGGTTGTTGTATGTCTTATGTTACGGAAGACAGTCCCACTCATGAATTATGTTCAAGTAAGTTAATTCCTTGGCGTACCTTGACATATTAAGTTTGTTATTTCACTTTCTCTAGACTAGCTTCTGCAAAATATGAACCCTGACTGCTTCTCATTGCCAATGGAAGATTATGATTAACCCCAAAGTTGATTGAGAACTAAAAACTGAGGGCTTCATTTTAGTTCTCATGCACGGCGTTGTCTTATTCTAAATACATGCACCGTTGCATCTATTGTTGCCTTTCTATTCAAAATGCCATAATTTGGTCTGCAGTTTTATGAGCCATTGATAACTAGATTTTGTTAGGATGGAAATCTTGAGGAAACCATTGTTGGGCACTGCTGTGCTTGCAATTCATTGTATCAAATAATCATGATTTATGCAGCTTGAGCAAATGTACCGTATGCGATCTCTTTAACATTCAGAAGTTCATTTCAAATCTGTAATTTTTGGCTACTTAACTGCAATGTGATTCTATGGATTGGTATAGCAAGGAAGCAGTATTGCACAGGATCTTCCTCCACTGTGTTCCTCCAATATATTAAGATTTGCATTGGTCTGCGTCTTTAGCATGCATGAAAGAAGCCCTAATTGCTTTGCAGAATTATTGTCTTCCTATTATGCCTGACGAACTCATCAAGCTTTCTGCTTTGCAACAGTCTCACCAGGATGTGTTTCGCAAACTGGTCGACTTGATAGGAATTACATCCATTATGGAGGTCGGTTGTAAAGGTTTTGCTATTCATTTCAACGGTTAATGTATTCCTTTTCTTCTAGCATTAAAAGGGTTGTTAGCCTAAATATTTGGTTTTCTTTGTATCTTATTTGGTTTTTGTGGACATCTTTCCCCTTAATGAGCTCTTTCTGCACAGGTTTTGATTCGATTAGTGGGAGCTGATGATCACATGTATCCGAATTCTTTTGACATAATGCAGTGGTTGGCTGACAGCAATTTGCTTGAAATGATTGTGGATAAAATGAACCCATCTGTAAGTTGTAGAGCTCTATAAGTAGAGTCATTCTTTGTTGGAAGTGTTTGCAGTGAGTGTTTGTCAACCTATGGATTGTGCACGTTAAACCAATTGCAACAGACTGACTGTTCTAGTATTGTTGTTTTTTAGATAATGGTCATGCAATGTGGAATACCGAGTGTGCAACAATTCTTTTTGGATGATCAACATTGTTCTCTTATTCCTATATTCTGTACCTTGGTCTTGAATAAGAGAAGATAAACCTTTAGTGTGAAAGGTGAAGGGAGACTTTTTATTTTTGGCTACAGTCCATTAAGGGGAAAGATTATATTGGGTGAAGAGAACTCTATGCATAACTTGATTCATGAGTTCACCAATCTTTACTTGGAAGTTGGTTTTCCTTGTATCATAGCCATCTTATTCCTCTAGCATATTTGTAGAATTACTCTTATGGTTCTTCCATTACCAACGGACACTTGGCCTAGTGGGAAGGACACTGAGTCCCTTAATTAAGGCTTGGGTTTGAATCTTGGGAATGGAAGGAACTATGTTGGGAGAGCTCCCCCCTATAAAGGGTCCGACTGTAACTCGAGCTGGATTAGTCGGTGCATGCTCCGGATAATAGTTGGTCAAGCTCAAAAAAAAAATAATAGTTCTTCCATTAAAAGGATTGCTTTTGCTAGTGCTAGGTTGAAATGCCTTGATGTAATTCCACAATTGCGCTGCCTTTCTCTACTAAGGCTTATGAAGTGTATCCTAAATTCTTTTGAATGGATTAGATTAAACTTGTGAATTGGACATTGTCTTTGCTTTGCCGAATGATGATGCACGATGTAACAGCATTGTTTTTGTAAATCAGAACCCACCTGAAGTTCATGCTAATGCAGCAGAAACAGTGTGTGCTATTACTCGAAATGCCCCATCAGCTCTTGCCTCTAAACTTTCTAGCCCAAGGTGTGTATTCTTCTCTTGTTTTTCCATTCAAAGGTAGTCACACCTGTCTGTCATCCTTTTCTATTTTATATTATTTTATTTATTTATTTTTTCCTTCTCAGTTTTTTTCTTTGTTGGATTTAGTGGTTCTTATTTCTTATTAAGTTGTTTGTAAACTCACAGCTTTGTTGCAAGGATATTTTCTCATGCATTGGAAGATTCGCATTCAAAGTCTGGCCTTGTAAATTCATTGTCTGTGTGTATCTCTTTGTTGGATCCAAAGAGATCCTATTCACCCTTGATGCATTCCATTCGAAGTCAGCATATGTATGAACTGCCAATTCCTGTCAATCCAGAGACTATTGGTGCAATGTTGCCTAAACTTGGTAAGGGTGATCAACTTATTCTGCATGTTTTGTTTTACTGTTGAGGCTATGCTCTTAAATGCTTCTTTTGTTCAGTATGAATCTGTTAGATTTTGGGCAATAATCCAAACAACAACAACAACAAGCTAGATCTTTTATCCCAAAATTTGGGGTTGGTCATATGAGAGACAAATAATGAAAGAAAAAAAAAAGAAAGAGAAGAAGAGAGAGAGAAGAAGAAGAAGATTTAGTTTGTGCGGATTCTCCTACACCACTGATTCTTATCTAAGACTATCTTCTTAACTAATTCCATCACTATCATATCTTTACGAATACATTGCATCTAAGTTTTCAATGGCCTACCTCTACGTTTTATTAAATCTCCTATATTTAAACTCTCTATCTTCCTAACAGGTGTGTCTTTAGACTTTCGCTGCACATGTCCAAACTATCTCAGACGGTATTCTTGCATTTTATCCACAATTGAACTGACTCCCAATTTATTGCTTATCTCGTCGTTTCTAATTCTATTATTTCTAGTTTTGTCACATACACCTAAATATTCTCATTTCAGCTACAACCATTTTTTTTCTTGTTGCTGTTTAATGACCCAACATTCAGTGTCATATAATAAAGTAGGTTTTACTGCGATCCTAGAAAATTTTCACTTCAAATGTAATGGCATCGTGTGATTACATAGCACTCCTGATGCCTTTCTCCATTTCATTCAACCCGCTTGAATTCTATTGTTGACATCCATCTATATTGTCATCATTTTGGATGATGGAACCAAGATATCTAAATCGGTTGCTCTTTGAGACTTCTCTTCCTTCTAATCTAATCGTTTATTTATTATCCTGATGGTTGTCACTAAACTTACGTTTCATATACTCAGTTTTAGCTCTATTCAATCTAAATCCTTTAGATTCTAACGTGTCCCTCCATAATTCTAATTTAGTATTGATATCCTCTCTAGTTTCATCAACCAAAATTATATCATCTGCGAAGAGCATACACCATGGTATTTCATCTTGAATATTTTTTGTAATTTCATCTATCACTACTGCAAACAGTAAGAGACTCAATGCCGAACCTTGACGGAGCCCAATACTGATAGGAAAGCTATCACTCAACCCTTGCAAATCCTTACATTGGTTACAATTCCTTCATACATATCCTTAATAAGGTTAATGTATTTCAAGGAGATCTCTTTCCTGATGAGTGCCCGTCACAACACCTCTCTAGGGACCTTATCATATGCTTTCTCAAGGTCAATGAATACCATATGTAGATCTCTTTTTTGCGCTCTAAATGTCTCCATCAACTGTCTTAGCAAGTGAATAGCTTCAGTGGTGGATCGTTCTGGTATAAATCCAAATTGAGTCTGAGACACACTTATCTCCCGTCTCGATCTATGTTCTATCACTCTCTCCCATAACTTCATCGTATAACTCATGAGTTTAATTTCTCTATAGTTGGAGCAATTTTATATGTTCCCTTTATTCTTATATAGCGGGACAATTGTGCTCTCTCTCCATGGGTGGGACATTTTCTTTGTTTGCTAAATTTTGTTAAAAAGAGTCGTTAACATTGTTATTTCGAATTCTCTCAAACATTTCTACACCTCGATAGGGATGTCATCAGGTCCAATGGCTTTGTTTTTTCCCATTTTCTTTATGGCCTCCTTTACGTCACGGGGACGAATCTTTCGTTTAAAATCTCTATTAATCTCTTCTCTAGATATCTCTACATTTTCTATATCTACTGTACTATCTACATTAAATAAGTTATTAAAATATTCTCTCAACCTCTTTCTTATATGCTCGTTTCTTACAAGTATATTATTTATTTCACTCTTAATACATCTAATCTCATTTAGGTCATTGATGCAACTGTTTCCTATAATGGTTGGTTCCATTTTGCTGTTGTGCCTATTGATACTGATATGAAGATAACTTCTGAATTTCAAGAGCTTGTTTCGGAACCTCTTAAAGATACTAAAACTTGCAAAAGTTTTGATCCTTGTCATGCCTATTTCCAATTCTCCAATCTTTTCACATATGACTCTAAATTCTTTTGAATTAGCTACTCATTATAGGGTGTGGTGATTGTGAGCCAAGATTTCAATTACTGTCCTACTGAACTTGCACTTTGATTGCTCACATTTATCATTGTAATCAGACACATCTGAGTGGTTTCTTTGGTTTCATATCTTGTGGTCTCTGAAGCCAGAATATGGAGTGACAGGCATGATGGTTATCCTGGTGTTATGGAAGCACAAATAAGAAATACAAATTTGAGGTTGTGTCCTAGTGTCAGCTCTTCCTCATGCATCTTGACCTCCACTAGAATCAATATAACTCAAATGATATGCATTGAGGCTGAATATCGAGGCAGGATCAAGTTGGAACTCTACTAGGATATAACTGCAATTTATCAGGGCTATCCTTATGCTGTCATATTCATGATCATATGTTGCACTGGAGGGGTGGGCTTGAAATAGATTGCATCTTTTTGGTTGTCTATATGAAAAGGCTAATTATTTTAGTTGACCAAACAAGTATCCTCAATGCACATCTTTACCAGTTGAGCTACATGCACAAGCAAGTTGGCGTTTCATTATTTATTTATTTATTTATTTTTTGTATTTGGGGGTTGGGGAATATGGGAGTTTACTAGAGGTGAAGTCTGTGATATCCTGTCATGATTCTGACTCATGCAATATTCTCCTTAGCTCCTAAATACTTATTCTAATGTTGCTTATGTGCTGCAGGTGACTTGCTCATGCTTTTGAATCTCTCATCGGATGAGAAATTTTTACCAACAACATATGGTGAACTAAGGCCTCCTCTTGGGAGGCATCGTTTAAAGGTTAAAACTCTCAACACAGCTTTTCTGATGTTGGTTTTCACAATAAAAATTTTAAACAACTCATGAAATTTTACCGTGATTTTACAAGAAATAGCAGCTGCAAAATAAGTTTAACCATTATCTGTCCAAGACAAATAGGCCACTATTTTCATGTTGTCTTCTTTCATCCAATGCAAATTTATTCTGTATTATGAGCTGGCTGCTGATTCGCTCCTTGTGACCATTCACTTGCAGATTGTGGAATTTATTGCAGTATTGTTGAAAACTAGCAATGAAGTTGCAGAGGGAGAGTTGGTTAGATCAGGCACCATTAAACGTGTCCTCGACCTATTCTTCGAGTAAGCTGTCCTATGCTCTGTGAATTTTTTCTGGGTTAATAAGTGGGTGGAATTGACAAAGCTTATGAAGGGCTGTCCTCATGAGTGAGATGTCTTGTTTTAATCATTACTTTGGCTAAACATTCAAATTATCTAGTTTTTCTCATTGTTGTAATTGACACAGGTACCCATACAATAACATGTTGCATCATCATGTAGAGAGTATCATCTTATCATCCTTGGAAAGCAAGAACGCTGTGATTTTTGATCACCTTTTCCAGGAATGTGATCTCATTGGAAAAATTCTCCAAACAGATGAACAACCTGCTCTTTCAGGGGAGCTGAATCAGGTACATGGTTGCCCTTAATTAACAGGATTCCCTATATACATGTGCTCACTTTTCTAGTTCCTTTTTCCTCTACTTTCTAATATTCTGAACTAGAAAAGTTCAACACGATTTGGACCTATCCATCGGCATTAATAGCTCTTATATCCTTTTGCTCTACATCTCCCCTTTCTTTAGTTTGCCCTGTTAGATAATTAATTGGCCTTCTAAAATTAATTTTTAGAAACTGTGAGAGATGAAATTTATATTTGTTATGCAGCCAACTCTACCTGCAGCAGCAAGGAAGGCACCACGGGTGGGAAACATTGGGCACATCACCCGAATCTCAAACAGGCTTATTCAGTTGGGTAGCAGCAATAGTCATATCCAGTCGTATCTTCAGGTGGGTTAGAAGAAGGAAAAACTTATGCTACTATGTCTTTTATGACAGTGAAAATGGGCTTGTGTATTTTTGAGAATTGTGGCTACAAGAAGTTTGCTCTTTGTTTTGTTAATGCTTGTTATATTTGTTGCACCACATTGTGTTACCAGAGTGACCGAACATTTCACTATGTATTTCATAAAAGATTAATCGATTCGCTTGTTCACAAACACTTGGTTGTAGTACATGTTTAACAGCTCAAGAGTTAGATAATCAATTTGCTCTTTTCCAAATACTTGGACTTACGTTTAGCTGATGAGTACTTGTCAGCAGTATCCATATGATCTGTACAATTTTGGACCATAAGCCTATCTTTATTTAATCAATGTTGATTATGATAGCTTGTATGAGTAAGAAAGGTGGTTTCCTCTCTAGTCATTAGTCCGCTGGTTGCCTCACACTTTCCTCTAGTTTATGTATCTAATCGAAAAATTTGTAAGGTTGGTCTCAGCATAATGACTGGTACTGTTTTGGTATTGGTTAAAAGAATATACATTGAAACCTTTATTTAAATCCTCTATAATTGCCTTCACAAGACACCTGCCAAAAAAGATAACTGAGATTTTGCACCGCTGTCTTTCTCATGGAAGTCTTTACAACCTTGCTTCACTTGGTCTCAACAGGGGAGTGCATCATGGGGTGAATGGCAGTCTACAGTTCTACAGGAGCGTAATGCAATTGAAAATGTCTACTGTTGGACTTGTGGGTATGTGTATGTTGCATTGTTTTGTTGATTTGTTGGTTAAGAGTGGCTTGGTAGTTGTTTGCTAGAGCATGGCAACTTTTGTATGCAATTTTTGACTAACCCAGATTAAACCTGTGGATTATCTGTGCCTCCCCTACCCCTAAACATGCACACACTCGTGGTTTCTCCTATTTGTGTCCTGTTTTGTTTGGTGTCATTTACAATGTCTTCCATTGTTGAGTTTGTTTTCCCTGTTGTCTACAGGCGCCCAACTGTATTGCAGGATAGGACTAGGGACAGTGATGAGGAATATTTCCATGATAGAGATTATGATGTTGCTGCTTTAGCCAATGACATAAGCAGGGCATTTAATACATCAAAACTTAATGAAAATGATGAAGAGGTACTTAGAAGGTCTTCTTGCTTGCAACCAGTCCTGATTCATTATCTGAACTCTAAGTTATGGTCTGTTTAATTCTAGTGGCAGGATCATGGAGCTATGGATCGAGATGATGAGGTACTGCTGTGATCTATCAATTTTTTTTATAGTGGGAATAGATATGAATAGTTTTTTTGATGAGAAAAGGATTGATTTTTTTTTTTGGCGGGGGGGATGCAATAGTATAAATGGTAGTGTAATAAATCTAGTTTCACCTTATTTGGTCTTGAAATTTCAAATTTGTTTTGACATGCAGGATGTTTACTTCGATGATGAATCTGCTGAAGTTGTGATATCATCCTTGAGGCTTGGTGATGACCAGGGAAGGTGAGTCTCTTAAGTCTGCTTTGTTACTTTATGTCTCCTCATAAGTGCATTATTAGGTGGCTGCATCAACTTGCTTTCCAAGTGAGGCTTGGAATTTTTATA
Source organism: Dillenia turbinata (assembly GCA_037126225.1). NCBI lineage: Eukaryota > Viridiplantae > Streptophyta > Magnoliopsida > Dilleniales > Dilleniaceae > Dillenia > Dillenia turbinata. Next base: position 3,948,034 of record JBAMMX010000007.1, read on the forward strand.
TCGGAGCTCTTAGCTAATATGCACAGATAGCAATAAGCATGTGGGCCCTATATCTGTCAACCCTTCTCTTTCTGCTTCTGAACCTCCTGTGAAAAGAAGCTTTACCATGTGCATCCAGCTTTTTCGAATGTAATAGCATCCCCTTGAGGTCCTGTGCTGTGCCATGGGATTCTACTTTGACTCCCATTTCAACATAAAAAATCTGTTTCCCCCTTGTGCAGATTTAATAAACTCACCTTGAATATCTAAAGTCAGTATCCAATGGATTTTTGCAATATATACCAGTATTAGAAGTGAAAGGATAGGGACATTATCTTGTAATTGTGACCTGCTCCCCGCGTTTATCTGTCATGAGTTTATAAACTGATTAACTTCTTCCTTGATTGGTGTGACTCCAAGGAGGCTGTAAATGTGGTCTAACAAAACTGGTTTAATCAATTTATTGGTTGTTGACTTGCTCAATCTTTGGTTTGAGCAGCTTGTTCACAAATTCCAACTGGTTTGCTTTCCAAGATGATAGATTTGGTAATTCGCTTCTGAGCACGTCACACTCAGACATGATGGAGGATATAAACTTGAATGGAACTGCAAATGGTGGTAATAGCAGTAGTGATGGTGAGGTGGTAGTTGGGGAGGATGAAGAATTGGCCGAAAGCAAGGATCCTACTAATGGTACCTCCACTTTGGATGCAAATTTGTGTAGTGGATCTTCTGTGAATGGTTCTACCACTGATGGAGAAATAAAGAATGAGAAACCTGATGTTCTTCCTGTTTGACACACCAGACAATGAGGATTTATTTGCAGATGGGCCTTTACCTGATTGGGTGGGATGGGGTGAATCCTCAGACTTGTAAATTGGTGGGTCAAGTACAAATCCATTTGATAATGATGACAACTCTAGTGCCAGTAATAACACCGAGGCAGTTGTGCCCAACATAAGTTCCTCCTCTAGTGAAGAATCTGTGCTCCCCAATGGTACCTCAACTCCTACTGGTTCCAACTCCAGTGATGGATCAACAGGGTCTGATGTGAGTCGTAAACCAATACTGCCCCTTCATTATTTGAGGAGGATGTGGAATTTGTTGGTGTGGAGTTAAGAGGGTACTGAAAAGGCTGTGGAGCATGCTCTTAAGGAGGGAATAGTCGGAGAGGCAGGCCCTTGGAAGAGGAACGTTATTCCAAAGGTTCCGGACAAGGAAGGTTCTGATGAGTTGCGGTCAGCAATGGAGGAGTTAAATGATGCAAACTATTGGCGGGTTGATCAAGAGGTTGCTGTTCTGGAGTGATGGTGGGATTCTAGTTGGTTGTCTTTGACCTCCTAGTTTAGATCCAATCATGTTTCCATTGACGAGGGTGGTGTATGCGGCAAGACGTGTGTACGGTATAATTTTGCTTCTAAATTGGATGTTAGATTCTGTTCCTCTTTGTTGTTTATTGGAAAAACTTTCATTGTTGTCTATAATTCAAGGTTTTGTTTCCTGTTCTTACCGATTTGTGTAGTTGGTCACCACCACCACCGAATGTCATCACCTGTAATTTTGTTGAGTTCTTAGAAGTTCATTTCGCAGGATTTTCGATTCTTAATTCATTGGTCGGGGCTGGCTCCATTTGTAGCGATTTGTTACAATAATAATACTCGGTGCTGAAATTTGTTGCGATGATACTCGCGGTCGCGACTCCATTGTAACAAAAGCTCATGAAAATCATGTTGCTGTTGTCCTATGGTTGCTTATTCAGGTAGGCATTGGTAACTTCTGTGTACTGTGTGGTTATGACTGATCCACCGATTATAAGATTTATGCTTTTTTTTATTTTAAAAAAAGATTTATGCCTTTTCTCTTAAATAAAAAATTTAACACGACAGCTCGAAGTATGTGGCGTCTTCGGTGGGGGGAATTGAGGTCACTTTACTTGGTATAGATGTAATTTTTTAATATAAGAAAATTAATAGTATAATGATAATTTATTTTTTAAAAAAATATTATTTGGCTATATTTTGAAAAATTTTACATTCCTTCAACAAAAATGTTACTCGAGCATGCGTTCATGAGAAATTGACTTTTCTTAAGATATTTTCCAAACATCACCTTAAATCATTTACGACATGCATCTACAATATCAATGTCTTATTGTTTTTTTAATTAAAATATTAGATTCAAAATTTTTTTATTATAATAAGATTTAAATTCTGGATTATCAGGTTAAAAAAGAAAAATATGATCGCTAAAAATATTAAATTTAAGTTTTGAGTTTCGATAACAGAAAAAATAAATACCAAAAACATCATAAAATATTAAAATGATCGTTAAGATAAATTATATAAAATATTAAAATGATCATCGTATTTGTTTTTATTTCCGTTTCCCCTTTCCCGTTGCCGTTTCCGGGCAACATGGTACCCAAAAAGTCATAAAATGGCAAAACTACCCCCAACTAAGTAACACGGTACATAATTTCGTGGCTATGGTAAAAAGGGGAGCCGAAGGAGAAAGAATAGTCGTTCGAGGGGGAGAGAGGGGAAAGATGATAGAGGTAGTGTTGAACGATAGGTTGGGGAAGAAGGTTAGGGTGAAGTGCAATGAAGATGACACGATCGGAGACTTGAAGAAGCTGGTTGCTGCGCAGACGGGGACTCGAGCGGAGAAGATAAGGATCCAGAAGTGGTATAACATTTACAAGGATCACATCACTCTTAAGGACTACGAGATTCATGACGGCATGGGTCTGGAGCTCTTTTACAACTAAGGTCATCTCCCTCTCTTTCGATTTTGATTGTGTTGGCTCCAAAACTAAAGTTCTAGGTAGGTGAGAGATGGGTTTTGAATTCATTGGGTTTTAAATGGGTAGGTGATGTAGATTAAATTACGTTTGTGTAGACCTGTCTTGCAATTGAAACCGAGATTGTTGACCCAATTTAGATATCTGGGAAAACAATCGGTAAGCATACACATGAAAATCAAATCTCGATAGCACATGAAGATCCGTGTGGTGAAGTGCGGGACATCTGTTCTGCGCTCTAAGATAGAGATAAGATTGTTAAAGAGGATGCATAGACTGCATGGATTAATAAGTAGTCATAGATTGAAGAGACCGATTTGGTGTGTTAGATCCCTCTTTGTGGTAATAGATCCCTCCTTTTTGAGAAATTCATGGCAAGAAGCTATCTCGATTCATCAACTGAGTTTGTAATTCCTTCTGCACACTTTGTTTTTTGCATGATTTGCCTTTTTTATTGTCCGTAGATCATTTAGGTTCTTTTTGTGTTAGCCCATTTAATACAACCTACTTCGCCCTCTCTCGGCATTTGACCAATATTAGGTGTTCATCCTCTTGCATGGTGGATGTATTACAACCTGATACCTACCGTTCATGTCAATAATTATTCTTTCAGCATGAGGGAGACATGGCAATGTCTATCTCTTCCCTTCTTGTGGATCTAGGGTTGGCCCTTTGAAGAATTTGATGCTGAGTATATGATTTCCTCCTATTGTCTCAATTTATATTATTGTCCATATTTTTGCGAATACATTGCATCCAAATTTTTAACTGTCTATTTGTCGTTTCATTAAATCTCTTATATTTAAGTTTTCAGTTCTCCTAATTGGTGTGCATTTGGGTTTTCGTTGCACATGCCTAAATCACCTCAATACTCTCGCATCTTATTCACAATTGAGGTCACTCCCAATTTAGTGCGTTTCTCTTCATTTCTAATTCTATTTTTTCTAATTTTATCACGCATCTACCTTAACATTCTTATTTCAGTTACGGTCATTTTCTACTCTTATTGTTATTTAATGGCTCAATATTCGGTGTCATACAGTAATGCACGTTTTACTGTCGTTCTATAGAACTTCCCTTTCAAGTGTAGTGACATCATGCGATCGCAAAGAACTCCAAATTATCTTCTCCATCTCATCCGATCTGCTTAGTGACTATGGTTTACATCTCCATCTATGTTGTCGTCATTTTGAATAATGGACCCAAGATATTTAAACCGTTCACTTTTTGATTCGTGTTGTTCTTCTAATTTAATCGTTTCATTTTAACTCTCATGATTAACACTAAACGTGCATTTCACGTATTCTGTTTTTAATCGGTTAAATCTGAATCCTCTGACTCTAGTGTGTCCATCCATAACTCCAACACCCTCTCTAGTTCATCTATCAATATTATATCATCTGCAAAGAGCACGTTTATCTCCAATCTTAATTTATATTCAATCACTCTCTCCCACCACTTCATAGTATGACTCATAAGTTTGATTCATTTATAATTTGAGCAGTCTTGTATATCTCATTTATTCTGATATAATGGTACAAATGTCTGTCCATATTTTGGATATCTTCTTGGTTTGCCAAATTTTATTAAAAAGATCTATTAATATTGCTATCTCGACTTCCCCCAAACATTTCCACATCTTAATAGGGATGTCATCGGGTCTATGTCATCGGGTCTTATGACTTTATTATTGTTAATTTTCTTTAAGACTTTCTTTACTTTATGAGGATGAATTTTACATTTGAAGTCCCTATTGATTTCTTTTATAGGTATCGTGATATTGTCAATATCTCTTATATCATCCATGTTGAAGAGATTATCAAAATAATCCCTCCAACGTTTTCTTATATTCTGATCCTTTACGAGTATACTATTAGTCTCACTCTTGATACACCTAACACTATTTAGATTTTTTCCCTTCCTCTCTCTTAATTTGACGATTCTGTAGATGTCTTTCTCTCTATTTTTTGTTTCTAACTTCTTATATAGTTTATTATACACTTTATTTTTTGATTTTTGTATAATCTTTTTCACTTTTTTTTTTTTTTTTTGGTTGCATTTTTGTATATTTCAAATGTATCATTACTTCTCTTATTTATAAGATTTTTATAAAACTCCCGTTTAGTTCGTATAGTAGTTTGGATTTCCTCATTCCACCATCATGACTGAGCCCGCCCTTTAGAGACGCCAAGAACTTCCTTACATATATTTTTGATGTTATTAGACATTTTTACAAACATAGTTTCTGAATCATTATTAGCTGACCAGGTTGATCCTTGGATTAGTTTTTCTCTAAAGATTAGAGTTATGGAGGGATACGTTAGAATTTAGAGGGTTTAGATTGAGTAGATCTAAAACAAAATATATGAGATGTAAGTTTAATGACAATCATGAGAAAAATGAAGAAACGATTAGGTTAGAAGGAAAAGAAGTTTAAAAAAGTGAACGATTTAGATATTTTGGTTCCATCATTCAGAATGATGACAATATAGATGTGGATATAAATAATAGAATTTAAGTGGGTTGGATGAAATGGAGAAAGACATTTAGAGTTCTCTGTGATTGCACGATACCATTACACTTAAAGGGGAAATTCTATAGAATCACAGTAAGACTTGCACTAGTGTATGGTACTGAGTGTTGGATCATTAAATAACAACAAGCGCAAAAAATGGTTATAGTTGAAATGAAAATATTTAGATGGATCTGTGGTAAAACTAGAAAAAATAGAATTAGAAATGAGAAGATATATAATAAGTTGGGAGTTAGTTCAATTGTAAATAAGATGCGAGTGTATCGTCTAAGATGATTTGGGTACGTGCAACGAAAATCTAAGAACGCACCTGTTAGGAAAACCGAGAACTTAAATATAGGAGAGTGATATGAACCTTAGTACAGGATCTAGTTGATGGATACCCTGCAGGGAATTCCTCTCTTCCCTTGCTAGAGTTTTTTCCTCTCTTAGACCCTATTTTTAATGGTTGGAAACTTGTTCCCTTACAAGTCTCACAACACTTCTTTAGGAGAAATTAGATTTAGTTCTTTATTAATGATACCACATTTAAATAAAAAAAACTAAAGGTTACAAATAGAAGTATTACTAAAAATAAATCCCAATGAAAATTACTATTTTAGAAGATCTTTCAAGAATAAAATAACTACTAAAAAGATTGTTATAAACTAAAATAAAAAAGTTATTATTTTTTTCTAGAATCTTTCATTCTTCTTAATTCCTAAATGTTTTTCTAGAGTATTTGTTTCCAATAATTGCATCATGCATATCAGAGAGTTAATAAAACGTAAAGATATGTCATTGAAAATTTGGATGCAATGTATTTATAAAGACATGATAGTTATGGATTTAGTTGAGAAGATGGTTTTAGATAAAAATGAGTGGCGTAGGAGAATCCACACAAAATAAATCAACTCTTTTTTCTCTCTCTTATATATATATTATTTTTATTTATTTATTTTTATTCTTTTAGTTTTTATTCTTTTATTTTTATTTATTTTATTTTATTTTATTTATTATTATTTATTATTTTTATTATTTATTTATTATTATTATTATTTACCTTCTCTCTTTTTCTTTTCTCTTCTTCGATATTTGTCTTTCATATGGCCGATCCTAAATTTTGGGATAAAAGATCTAGTTCTTTTTTTTTTTTTTTTTTTTTTTTTGTATTGTTTCTTTTTCTTCTCTTAGTTTTCACCACTTAATTCTTGGTTCTACCAACGTACGATATTCTTTTTGTCTCTTAATGATGGAGCTTTATTCCATTTCCTAGTCATCTATTTCAGCAATTCCTAGCTTTATCTAATCATCCCCTTGGTTCAGTTCCTTCCATTGTTTTTCGGGTATATGATTGTGTTGGAGGCTATCTGTTATTAAGTAGTTTGTGCCAACTCTGAACAATTGATGTGTTATCATTCCTCTGAGTTTTTATTTGCAAAGCTCAATTTCATCTACTCATTGACTGGCCATAGCAATTGATACTAGTTTTTCTTTGGTTGCAATTGAAAAGGTTGTAATGTTTAACCATTTAATGATGTGATTTCATGGCTCGGTTCCTATTCTGTGTGAACTTTTCCAGTCCTTTTTTTAGCTATTGGTCCCTATGCAAAGAAGGGTGGTTGAATTGGTTGGCTTCAATTGTAGATTTTACTTTACTTAAAATCTTACTTTAAATCTAAGGTCAAACTAGATGGAATATGTTTATGCAAGTGCACGAAAATAAAGAAAATGGATAGAGAGATCAAATTCAGTTTATAGTGGTTCAGTTTTGTGCCTACGTCCACTCTTCTAGCTCAACAAGTTAGAGTCCAATGATCGTTAGTTTTCACTATGTCAAGAAAGTTACAAAACCAATACAATACTAAAATGTTGACAATCTGCACCTTTTCCCTTGAAGATGACTTAGTCCAACATTCACTCACACCAAACTCTTTTACATCTAGTCTATCAACCCAAGAGAATGTTCCTCACACTCCCCTTAGACTTGTGAGATTATGCAAAATATGAAACAAAGTTTACAGAAGAGAAGAACACAATCGACAACAGAGAATACAGCAAAATAACTGTGATCGAATGGGAGTTTTCAGGTTTTGTTTTCTCTCAACCCAATTCTCAAATAAGATTTGCAAAAACTCTTGAACAAGGACTAAATATGGCTCTTTAAAGTTCACTTCAAGTTCTATCAAGACTCTTCAAGTTTCAAATTGATATAAAACTCTCAATACACCTTTAGAACCAGCCTTCTCTCAGAAAAAACACTCTGTAGATCCCTGATTTTCAGTCTTCAGTTCTGGTGCTTCAAAAACCTCTTTTACTGCTGTAACTTTTTGAATTTGAAGTCCAATAATACTCTTATAATGTGGAGAAATCAAAATTCAAAAAGTTTAGGAGGTGGTGAAGATATTTATAATCAAAAACCTCCTAAAAACTAGCTTGAACTTCTGAAATGTTAAATTCAAATTCTGAACCTTTAGTTTTACCTTTAATAAATGATTGAATTTAATTTGAATCTGAATCATCCATTTGGATAGATATACTGGGTAAGTATAGCACATAATCTGTACTCAATATGCTGAGTTAGTCTTTGAAAATAGAATAAAATCGTTGCAGAAAAAATAGTTTTGACTTTCAACTGTTTCTACCCATCTCACTGTTTCTACCCAGCTTCTGTAATAGTATCCCAATCTGTACTCAACATGCTGAGTTAGGCCTTGAAAATAGAATAAAATCGTTACAGAAAAAATAGTTCTGACTTTCGACTGCTTCTACCCATCCCACTGTTTCTACCCAGCTTCTGTGATAGTATTTTTTGATCAATTCTATATTTTGAAACTTTCTATATATAATCTTGTGTTACATATTTTAAATACCTACACACTTGATAAATTCATTAGTAACACATATAAAGTTTTTTATCATCAAAATATAAGGGTTTGACAACAATTTCTCTAATAAGCTGTTGGATAACAATCATGGACACTATATACTCTCCCCCCCTCCCCCTTATATTCTTCTTCTTCGTAAAGACTGTGCTTGGAAAATGACAATATAGAAAATCATACTATCAGATTAAGCCCTTTATAGAGCATCAGAGTCCTGTTTCAATGTTTCTAGAAGCATGGGTTACTTAACTGGGCTTTATCTGAATATGGCTGATTAATAGAGAAGTGAAAAATTTTTGGGTTTTGGTAAAAGGCGTGCCTGTGAAAAGTTTAAGCCAGTTTTGCACTATTCATTGGGTCAATACTTTGGTGTGGGATTGCATGCAGCCCCTAGAAAAGTAGTCTTTTGAGGGAGCCTTTCAGTTTGGCATGGAACATAGCATTGATGAATACGCAACTTAAACTAACCTTATGTTCAAAGCTAGTTGTGATTTTCTATATGAATTTATTTTTGTGGTTTATTGTGGTTGAGGGCTAATGCCGGTAGAAATCTTACATGATAAGATATTCTCACTACTACTTTCTTTAATATTTTCTTTGATCTTTCGAATGAATCAAGGCCCCTTCACTTTTTACACACTCATTTCTTTTTAGTGGTACACAAGTATTTAGAGGATAAATTTTCTTAGGTTCTATGTAGGGAATAAATATCATGAGGAGAGTAAAAATCCATTCTGAAAATTGTTGATAGCTGGTCGTTACTGTCAAAGTGGTGAACTTTTTCCCCCTAATGTTCTCTTCAACATGTTAGATTTTGTTGACTTTTTGCCCTTAATGCTCTTGCTTTAATGCTGTTCTTCCCCTTGGGGCATGTTTGCTATGAGGGGGAAAAACAGAGGGATGAATGTTAAAGTACATGTGTTTATATGTCAAATGTAAAGATATTTCTAGATGAGGAAAAAGGGGCGGCAGGGTAGGGGGATTTATAAATTCCTCTATTTAAGAAGTAGGTAAGATATTATCTAGTGCAAAAACATGTGGCATGTTAACAAAACTTTACATTTTTTTTTTAAATGATTTACACCTCTATCCCTTTCCCTTGAACCAAACCTGCACTCAATGGGGTCTAAACTTTATATGAGAAAGGCAGTTTCTTGTTTGTATTGCACTTGTATTTTGCTGGATTGTTGAGGATAGTTCTTAAAAGGCTTGAGTGTTGGCATCTCTATCAATTGATCTTTATCTTAATTTTAGGAGCAGCTTTCCTTCCGGTCAAACCATGCATAAATCTGGTCACACTGGTGCAGTTCCAATTTTTGCTTGTTTGAACTTACCCATTTGGGAGAGAACGAGTAATTATTTATTTATTTATTTATTTGAGGGAGAGAATAGGACCACAAGAGTATTTTCTTTGCCCTTTAAAAGAGAGAACTACAAGTCTGCTTACTTGATTGGGGAGAGGAATCCCTGGTTTACACTTGGGAGTTGCATGACATCCATGAGCTTGCATTGACTATGGCTTCATTCAAAATTATCCATAGATGTACTTATGTTATTGTGTTCTTTGGTCTCTGCATCATGCGGATGTTTTGAGGTAAACAAGTGATGGCTCCTTTTTGTTGGGCTGGCTGAATGGATGTTATCTTTGTATGAATCTTGACCTATCCATTGTCTAAAAATTAAACAGTTGAAATTCCCCCGTTTCCACATTGTTTTTTTCCTTGTCTCATGTTCTTCTGTTGTTTATATGCAGGTCTGATCTGCAGATGAAAATGCCCCAGGAAGGATCTCTTGAACAAGAAGAAGATAACCCATATAGTTTATATTTCAGTGCAACCTGTTATGGTTAAAACATGTTACTGTATATGCATATTCTGCAGTCTGCTGCATTAACTATGTCCTACATACTAATAGTCTTTGTAATAAGAAATACCCTGTTATTGTGTTCATTCCTCGAGTCCACCATGTATTTGGTTGCCTGTCTTATTAATCTTGCCACCATCTAGCAGGTTCTGGTTTAACGCACAGAGATTGGATTGAACCTGGTATTTTGTAAGATCATTGTCGGGGCTGGTGTGTGAAGTAAAACATGCATTGACAGTTATAATTTGAGAAGAAAATAACAATTGAGATTCTAATGTCTAGCTAATATATCTCGGGGTAATAAAAATGTATTATTCTGAGGTATATCAAGATTCAGTCTCCGGTTTATATTTCGTCGACCAATCCTTCCTAATTCACATCTTTGTTGAAAGAATTTCTTTTGTAATTCCTTACATAAGGATTCAGAAAATACCGGATCCCCACCTACACAAGCAAATTGTTGATAAAACTCCAAAATGTTGCGGGGCGGGGGTGTGCGCGTACTTAAAATTTCCTCTTTGGGTGCAGCGTCTCCTTGCCTCCTCTCCCTTCAACCCTGCCCCTCCCTAATACCTGGAAACAGATCCCTTCCATATTTCAAAATTTTAATATTAATTGGTGCATCCAATGTTTGACGAATTCATGTTAGCAGAGTCTTAAAACTATTGGCTTTAATCATTTGGGATCTTCATTGGTTAAGAGTTTTGTCAAACATTTGGGCACTTGGATGTTTATATTTGTGATTATTACTAATCAATTTGTCGACTTGGGGGGCCTTTTCAGCTCTATCACGTCAAGCCCCTTTATACGAAGATCAGTAAATGACAACTTACAAATAGACTTCGACGTGGGATTTCGTCTAGAGAACTTTTCAATCATGGAGCCAATGGAATTTCTATGGTGACTCTTAGAAAACCTTATCGAAAATGGTTGAATATTGTAACGGGGGAAGACGAAGTAGAAAAACCAACAAAGCCTTGAAGACTTTCGAAACTACTAAAAAAAGGAAAATGAAGAGGAAACAAATTTAAATTCTGCGAAAAAGACAGATTACCAAACAATTTTGTGTTTTAGGGGAGAGACATGCCGTTCATAAGCATCCTTATTTGTTAGACAAAAAATATATAATTTTAAAAAGGGGTTTGATTTAAAGAAAACAACCTCAGAAATCGCAATCAGTCAGTCGTGTGCGTCAAATGGTTGTGTGTACAAGACGCCTCTCTCTTCGTTCTCGTCCACAAGTGAACCTCTTCTCTGTTGTCGTTGCCTACACTACACACGTCATTTCTGCACCCAACTTGGTCCTAATCTCTCTGGACTCCCTCCTACTCAACTAACCAACATTCTTCTCTTATTACTCTTAAATATAACACATTTCTTACCAAAATCAATACAAATAGGCATGCAAACGTTTATGTCTTTTAAACAACAAAAGCATGTGTGATGTGTTTATGGCTTTACCATCAACCCCCAGACTAGGTTGTGTTGTTATGGCTTTACTAGAAAAACAAGTACATCCAATTTTTCAAACTTGGGATTTTGTTAGTTCAATATCTTTTCCTTTTCCAGTAGAAGACATTATTCATAAACTTCTTGGTTGAGTTAGTTGTAGACTTTATTAGGTATGTCATTTAATTTTTTCTCCATTGATGGGGGAAATGGGAGAAGAGAGAGAGAGAGAGAAGAGGTTAGCTAAGCTATCATTTCAGAGGTCATAAGGCAAATAGTGACACAAATTGTGCGGCCAACCCAGCAAAGATGTTAAATTGGGGGTATTGATCCGAATGTCCTTACATTAAATGCATGACAATTGACATGAACCCTAAAACAAAATTGACAAAAAGCAAATGTGTCTTTCGGGTTGCGATGATAAACTGTGATGTGATTTCGCGTTTTAGACAAATTAGTTCAATTTTGATGCAACCCATCACCCAACTTCAAACTTCCCCTTTGATGCTAAATTCAATTTCTCTTTCTAAAAAAAATGAAAATGATCCTTATCCCAAAGCTTATCACCTAGACATCCAAGGTAGATTTTTTTTTTTCTCCACAGCAAACACTAGCTATATATTTGGATCACGAGGAACTTAAGTACACTTTGTTTATTTGCATTTTAGAGAAACACCCTTTCGTATATATTAAGAATGATCTAACAACAATGAAAAAGAAATGAATAAGAAAGGATCAAAGTGGAATTTTGTGCAAAACATGGTTGAGTGATGGTCAAGCTGATCCTGATCCAACCCACAACACCAGAACCATCCCAATGCTCGGTGGCCAAATCCCATGAAATGAGGATTGGAATTTGGTACTGAAAATCTAAGGTTGCACGAAAACTTTTTAACGTGTTTTATATTTTTTAAATATTTTAACACGTTAAATTAATTAATATTTATATAAAAATTATTATATCTTTTTATATTTATAAATATTTTCATATTTAATAAATTATTTATTTAATTATAATTATAAATTTTATATTATTTATCTTATAGTTAATAATTAAATATTTAATCATTTTAAATATTTATTATAAAAATAGTTATTTTATTATTTTTATAAAATAATTAATATTTATATAAAAAATTTTATATTTTATATTTATGTGTTTGTTTTTTTTTTTCTGTATTTTTTATAAAATATTATTTTTCTGATTTTATTTCATATTTATTCTTATTTTTTTGTTTATGTTCTCGTGTAAATAGTTGAAAACAAGAAAAAAAATACTACAACGTAATAAGTGACGTAAAAGATAAAATGCATTGGAAGTAGTTATTTGTAGCGTTCGTCACCAGTTGTTTTTTTTTTTTTTTTTGGGTGAATACAAATACACATTTCAAAACCTTGAAATCATTGACTGTTTGTTTGACTATTGCACACAAAATCAAAACCCTTTTTTTTTTTTTTTTTGGGCTGAAAACACGTTTCAAAACCTTGAAATCATTGACTGTTTGTTTGACTTTTTCACACAAAATCTCGTTCTCAAAAACTCAATTTATATCGCCAAATTGCACACGATTTGCGTTGGGTCGGTGGGCCACATCGGGTCTAGAGTGGGCCTGAAACGAAGCATCACAAAACCAAATGAACATCCCACAAGAAACAAATTTTTGTTTGTTTTGTGCTTTCAACCATTGACGAAATCTTTGATAAAGGTCCAAAAAATATCAAGTCCTAATCCTAGAAAACATAATGGTTTCTGGAAGATAAAAGGTGGCGTAATTATAGTGATTGATCAACTTGTGTTTTTGTTTTCTGATGTGTGGTGATGGGATTAGTGATCAGGATTAGGATTTTGCTATCATACTTTAATGATCTCACTAGATCTCATATCTAAGAAATATCAGAGTATAAAAGAATATTTAATTGGTATCCGAAAATCAAAATATCTCATATAATAAAGAATTTAAAATAAAAAATTTGTGAATAGTTTTTAGAAATTTATATCTTTATTTGAATTTCAAAAACTCTATAATTTAATAGTTTTATTTTTAAATTTTATTTTAATTTAAATAAATTATATGAATTTTAGTTGGATTTTTTATTCGGATTCATTTTAATCAATTAGTGAATTGGGTTGGAAAATTGGTGAGGAAGTGGTCAGTGGGATTAGGGTGGAGTCAAATCACAATTTAACGCCTCCAACCAAGTAAAAGAGAGGCCCAGCCACCAAAACGGCGACACATTTGGGGACCCGCACGTGAATGTTGATTGATCCCCACATCCACATTCAAACATGTCCACGTTGGAACGGGCCCACCCTCACGTGCGTGCCTTTTTTTTTTAATAAAAAAAATTCTCTAAAACTTGATAGGCTTCCGAATGTTGTACTTCTGCTCTCCTCTCTCCAACTTTGCCACCAAGAGATTGGAGTAATCGTTTGGCACAATTTAATTTTATTATTTTATTAGTATAATTACGATGATTAATTAATTGCGTAAAAGGGTACATGATTATTAAACATTTTGTTTTAGTTTCCGTAGAAGAGTGGCATTAGAAAATTATAATTTTTAATAAGATAAATAATTTTTAAAATTATATATATACACAATTTTTTTACCCCTCCTCCCGTGTTGGTGATAATGATGCATGATAAATGGAGGTGCCCACCAAGGCAGTCAATAACAAACAGGAGAATTGCACTATATGATTTATTGAGGTAGTAAAACCAACCAAAATCTCCGGCCTTTGACATTGGGTTACACTTGTGAGAGAGAGAGAGAGAGAGAGAGAGAGAGAGGGAGGGAGACATGGGAAGATTTGCAGAAGGATCCATATGATAAAAGTAACATGGAATGTCAACATTGGGTTATAATTGAGAGAGAGGATTCATAATAGGTCGGAGGTCTTATGACAGTGCTAGGCATCGATTTTCAACAAACATTACAACCACTTCCTCGAGGAAATGCGTACAGCAGCAAACAAGGCCTTCAACATGGGAGTCTTTAAACAATGTTTATCCCAACTAGACATGCAAACATACATAAACTAGAACAAATTTGTTCAACACCCCTTACATTTTACTCATAGTACATTTATTTTCAGGTGATTCAATTAACTTCACTAAGCAAATATGCTCAGAGGACCAGTCTTATTTGGAGAATTTATCCCATTCTCACCATTTCGCATCCCGGTTATCCACTTCCTGCAAGACAATTTTTTTCTTAGTATCAATTGTGTGAATTCTTAAGCAAAATAAAATACATTTAAAAACTGTGAAAAGTTCCTTTGGTTCACAGAAAATTTCTAATTTTGCACCTTCCATGGCTTTCACCGCCTGAATCCATGAGAATGGTCAGTCTCTTTGCCTTCCTTGTGAAGACACTGCAATGCCAACATTCAATGGGAAAGAAAAGATTTATGAAGAAAAAAAAAGAACAAATTAATGGCAGAATTTAGAGTTCCCAATTTCGCAATTGTAGATGTGATATAATTTTCACAAATGACTTGGAAACAAAATTTTCATGAAGCTTACCTGAATGGTTCATCGCCAGCATGTTTAACAGCACCATTTGCATCAAAATAGAGGACATGGCCTAGTTTCTCTGGTCTTTCTATTCCAAACATGTTTGCCAACCTCCTGTATAATTCCTCATATGACCCCAGAACTGAGAGGTCAAGAGTCCTTCCAACATCTTCCGACTCCATGAATACCTTGCAGTGACCAATATCTAGGCTGATGTCACTTGTTTTAGGACCGTGGTGCCATAAAAATCCAGCTATAGGTGAATTTTCTTGTGGGCCTTGTCGGTTGATTTCAGAAACAGAATCATCAGAAAAATATTTTGCCTTCTCAGTTGAAACTTCCGAAACAGCATTACTTGAACTGCTATGAGAAACATGTTGTTCCAGAAGTATTGGTTTCCCAAAAAGCACAAATTGAGGTGTCTTTGCATTATCAGATTTCTCCAAGTTCTGACTAGAATTCCCCATTGTCAGCAAGCAAGATACATTCTTCTTGCTGTTTGCATGGTCACTGAATGTGCAATCTGCAATTGCAGACTGTCGGTTGAGCTGTTGGAAACTGGATGGGACTAGCCCCAACTGCGGTTTATTATTGAGATGGAGATCTGTTAAAGATATCCCAAATTGAGCATGCCTGGCTCCCTGTATGCCTGCAGGAGTGTTGTCAGATAGACAACACATGGGGCTGCTTGGCCCAAGGGGATTGCTTGAAAATGATGGCATTAGAAATAGGCCATCAAGGGGGAAGTCTGGTGGTTGAGGAAGTCGCAGTTTTTTCCTCGGTGGGGAGAAGGGTGAGAGGTGTATGACGGGCATGTTACAGACCAGCTCAACCAGCCATGGGCTCACACGCTTCACATTTTGTAACAAATCTGGCTCATCCCAAGTCACCTGAGTGATGCACAGAAAATGTAAAAACGATGGGGAAAAATCAACAAAATCAAGTGTAGAACTGTACAATTAAAATATCACAGCTCTCTCACAAAAGAAATTTCTGTGAGTTGAAAACTAGTAAATTTAGACGAGAGCAACAAGCATCCATCAACTAGAGACTAATGTATAACGTGCATATACAAAATTATAGCATCCAGGAAAATTTCCCAACTTTAAGTAGGGATGATAAAAGGTATGCAGTTCTTGCCGGAGAATAAGGCGTACATCCAAATCTAGATATAGCACAAAATCCGACTGTAGTATGTCCTCGACAAGTTCTATTGCTGAGAATTATAATGAATGACCATTTCTCATGCTTCTATAACTCTTTGAACATGTGGCCAGCAACTGCTAACTGGGTTCTGCTGACACCAGATACATCCATATGGAGAGGGTGCTAATGAATTTGCATAAACCAGAAGATAAGATGCTCACAAATGATTGTAGGCTCTAATCAGGACATAAAACATGAAAGCAGTGACCACAAAATGTGAAAGCATTTGTTACATATCAGAAATCAGGTGAAAATAGCATTTTTTATGATCAATGCCTAGCAATAAATAAATAAATCCTATGATATTGTAAAATGTATTCCCTGATTCTTGATTCTTCATAGAAGGTAGATGATAAAAGCACAAATTGAGAAGGAAATCCATAAAATGGAGAAGAGGGACACTAGACCTGGAGAAGGCGCCATGGGGAATTAGGCCAGCGGATGGGATCCGCAACCTGAACAGAAGAGAGAGTTCCCATGAACCAGCTGATTCGTGACGAATCCTCAGTTTCGAAGGCCATCTTAAACCTTATCCCAGGGGACCATTGAATCCTCATTGCAGCCCTCACAGCTGAAGCCTTGACGCAGAACTCCGGAGTGTTAGCATGCGGATAGTAAACAACTTCAAAGGGCTGTCCACTAGCCGCAAGTGTCGCAGCTTCAACAACAGATTCAGGTTGGACCCTGCTTTTCCCCTTCAAAGTTCCGCCCGAGATTCCACACCCAACACCCCCATTTCTCATCATCCTACTCTCATCTTCCCTCAGAAACACCGAAAACCCTCCGTAAGGAGAAACAGAATTCCCTCCACCAGGATTCCACCCAGAAGGAGAATCATGCCCACCGATCCCCCGCTTAGCTCTCCGAATCCCAACACAAAGATCCCCATTCTTAGCTCTCAGAAAAACAATTGAATCACCAGCAACAAGTTTCTTATGATTCACAAATGAACTCCACCCAGTAGTCAACAAATGCCTCCTAGGTGTCCCCCTATAAATATGCCTAAACTTCCACACCTCACCATGCACATCCTTAGCAATAACGGTCTGCACAGGGGGATCAGCAGAGTAATCCAACCTTGGAAAAATTGTCTCAGCACAATATCGAGGAACCGAAAATCCTCCACCATTATTAGCATCAGATTGTGTCAAGGTCTTAGCAAAAGACGCAGGTTTTTCAGGATTTTCCATCTTAGTACCACCCAAAATCCCATCATCATCAAAATCAAGCTCATTATTCCCGAAAGGGACAAGCCTAATCTTGGCATAAACCTCATCAGTTTCAGTATCAGCCATGAATTTGACATCAACAACCCTACATAGTACTAAAGCCGGAATTCTCGGAGAAACCCCAAAGTCTACGACACCATTAGCATGCTCAGCATGACCTTGAGGGAAGTAAAACACTTTGGAGTTAATAGGAGGCATTTGAACCATGCCTCCAGCACATGCGTGCCATAGCTGAGGATCTAAGGTCTTCTCATTAACCTCCTTCATTTTCTTAAATTTGTGTTCCAATGTTTGATGAAATTAGAAGAGACCAAAACAAAGACAGTATTCTAGTTTTGATTGTTTTCCCCCAAAATGCTGAAACAGCCAAATTATATGAAATTATTCAGACAGACGTTTCTAAAGTAAGTAAAAAATAAATAAATTAAAGGGTCCCCGCACAAGTAAAATTTCTTCAATACATATATAATTTCTTACCTCAACTCCAACACCATGAAAATAAAAGCTTCAAATTATATTACTGAAAATCCCGAATTTCTTCGACATTTGGGCTGTTGCTTCTTCGCTCCTGAACTCCCAAGTTTAGATTTGGCACAAATTTGAAGGGGAGAGATTTTTGTGAGAGAAAAGTGAACAGTCGGATTTTTTCATTGTCATCAACGTCGTCCTTTTGTTGTTCTCAAAATACTTACAATTTGAAGAGGCGATCAGAGTATTAAGCCTGAGAGAGATACGCCCACATATAGTACAGAAGAGAAAAGACCCCACACGATTTTAACTCTAGATAGAGAAATAGTGCGAGAGAGAATAAACCTCTGTGAAGGCGTTTCATAGCAACACTACGAAACTAATGCTAAAAAAGTTGAGCTTTCTCTTTCCTGATTTTTCGTTCTTATCTTCTTGTTCAGATCTAAGGAAAACAAATGAAATGAAAATGAACTTCTCCCTCCCCCACCCTCTCTCTGTCTCTCTCTATACTATGTCGTTCTCTTCAACATCCAGAGCTAGGAAATCGGAAAAACATTAATTTAATGTTAGCAGAGAATTTATTGCTTCATAAAATAAAACACTTTTTGCTACGAATATCATATCGTGAGAAAAATACGAGAATTTCATTTTTTTTTTTTTTGACTTTTGTTTTTTTACTGCTCTGATGTGACATAACTGAGCATTCAAAATATCCTGACAAATTAACCCCAGTTAAAATTCTCCTCTTCAGTAAGATTAAACTAACCATGATCCTGGTTAAGGAACCCATGTTTCACCATCCTCAGCATGTGGTGGCAATGATTTATTTGACCAATAAGATAAGGAGGTGTACGCACGCGCTTGCTATGCGTTTTTCGACCGATGAAATAGATTTTAGGTCGGCGATTTTTTGGTCGGGAGACGGCGACGTAGGGTGGTGGTGACATTATTAAGGGTCTGTTCGTCCTCGCCGTATCGGTCTTTTTGGAGTATCTTCTTCCCTTCTACTTGCCTTCCCCGACTGACCCAAATCCGGTAATGTGAAAATGGACATACATTGATCTGCTGACGTGGACTCTAGTTTTGGTCACCCTAAAAATTATAAAATCAAAAAAAAAAAAAAAAAGATTTATTCATCATTTAGACCTAGTATAATTACGATAAAGTAATCAACAAACAAATAATCTGGATTAAATTTTTAATTAGTCCTGACTAAAGACCAATACATTATAATTCGATAAGTTTCCAAATTTATGTTTTCTTTTTAAGAAAATTACATAGTACTTGATATATAAAATAATAAATTATATTATTTTTAAAAATAAATTAATATGTCTGTTATCCAAGCCAAGATTGGGAAATTCATTCCATCTAAAACATTTATCTTCTCTAGATCTGAGATCCCAATTTCATGAACCCTGCATCACATTCACAAGGCCTGGATAATATTTATATGATCACAGTGCATATACATCCATTACGTTCAACATTTTGGAAAAAAAAAGTAAAGAAAATGTAAATAAATTAATAATTTATTAATTTATACAGTTAAATAATATATCAATTGAATTAATAATTTTGTGGCTGAATAGTGAGACTCCCAATTTGAACTAAAAATTTATTTTTAGCAGTAAACTTAATATATATCTAAACTATTTTCTTTTTTTTTTTATTTTATAAATTATCGATATTTGATAATCACGTTAAATTCAAAGACTTAAATTAATAAATGCTAATATCTAACCATTGGATCAACTAGATATTGATATATATAAATATATATATATATATATATATATTTGGTTACATGAAAAGAATAACACAACTAGTCTCGGAATGAGGCCATACTTCTCATATTTCTCTTTTAGGAGATGATACATCTCACAAGGGGGGTGAGGGGAACCTATGAATCCAAGGGGAGTCTATGACCCAGTTTAGCAATAGCATCGATACTGTAATTTTCCTCTGGAGACATACGCTGAACACATCACAAACCAATGGCTTCCGAATTAGCAAGGTAAACCTATTTATATAACTGATTAAATTTATTATTAAGATTCTAATCTACTATTTTAAAAAATGATTAAGTGCATCAATTAATATAATATGTCTATTTGTAACGTCCCTAAATAGTACGACTTGATATAATACAGCGGACAAGAGCAAAACTCCGGCCATCTACTGTTTTCACCTTCCCAATTAATCACGATAACACATTAATGAAATGTGCAATTAGGCTTGAGCAGAGCACGTTGTGAGCCATCGAGTATGTGGTAGGCCAGATCCATGTAGCAGACATTCCATGTAATGAGAAACGAAAGCCTAAAATACAAGGCCCACGAAAACAGCATTCTTAATTCACACAAAAATTTTGCCACTTGGTGATGGAAAAGAAGGAATTCCCTCAGAAATTACATTTGTAATATTCTGTGGTTTCACCCCGAGTTGAGAGAATATTAAAAGAAGTGTAAGCAAACAGTGATGGTGGGACTTACAAATAAGTCAAAATTACACTGTGATATGTTTGTTTGGCACGTTTAATAAGAAGCTCCTAGGCAAGGACTAGGACAAGTAACCATATACACAACATTTAATTTAGGCAATAAATGTAACTCTCTCTCTCTCTCACACACACACTAGGGTTTAATTCCCTGTTTGGTTTCACATTAAAAGTAAATTCCCGCTTAAGTGTTCTGCAAAGATAAGAGCACCCCTTTAATTGTAGATTATGATTTTAGACATTAGCCTACTAACTAGCACAGCCCAATTGTCATGACCGATGAAAAGAGAGAATTCATTCCTAATTTGAAGAAAATTTAATCCCCAACATTAAGATGGGACCTATTTATAATTACATTGGTTGAAACTTGAGACTTGGGAGTTCACGAATTTACGAGGGGTATGCTTGTTTTGTCGGAAAAAAAGTTGTTACACCTTCCCTATTATACTTTTTCCTGGCACTGTGACATTTAATTCTCAACTTATTTGATTTATATAATATTTTCTATTGTTTTTAAACGTTTTGGTAAACCTATGATTTAAAATTTCACTTTGTAAGGTTTCAAAAAAAGGCATCTTTATTTAGTATATGGGTTTGGCCACGCAGACACAAAATAAACAAAACATTCTTTAGTACATATGGCAATCAAATCCTAAAGATGCAAAAAGGATGTTACATGTTACACGTCTGTCCCTTTTCGATCATCCGGGGTTAAAATAACCACGAGAAGACATTAAATTTGAAAGGGGGGGGGGTTGGTACATTTGAAATTGACATGCATATCTTGCCAAATTAAAAGTGGGCCTTCCGGGTTTGATTCATAAGTGATTCGGAAGAATCAAAATAAGATGTTAATGACTTATAACTCAACTGACTTCTATATCAAAAACAAAAATCAAAGTAAGATAGGATAGGATCAGATATCGGTATCCATACATTGAGATTTCCGTCCATAACCAGATTGTTGGGTTTGCCATAAGAAATGAACCTTAATTTCTCTCCTTCAATGCTAGCTAATATTTGAGACGAGAATGAATACTAGGATAGGAAGGGATCATATGGCCTATGACTCCAGGACAATGATCGGCACGTGGAAATTAATATATGTCATTAAGAAGGAACGCTTTTCTTAATCCCCTTCCAATGGAATCCAATTATGGCATGGAATTTAAACAAATTCGGATCGGTAATATTAATATCAAAACAATAACTCAAGTTGCATGCCACACATTAAGCATAACTCTGATTAAAAAATTTTTTTGACCTAAATAGTCACCTAACATGACCCAAAAGCCCGGGTGGAGCCAACTTCTGCTCCCACCCCAAAATTTTAGAAGAAAAATAATATTATATATATAATGATATTTTAATATCTTATAAGTGCTGCTAAAAATTAGAAAAATTATCAACACAAGTCCAATTTTAATGGCATTTCATAAAATAGTTTAAAAAATGATAATAAAAATTATAGAAAATTTCTTTAAAATACTATTAAAATTTTTTCAAATGCTATTTTTCTATAAAAATTATAATATTTGCCCTACATCGCCTCCCTCTTAGGATAGACTTTTAGCGGTGCCTTTGCTCCAAAGACTTGCCCATTTCTCGTGGCCAAAAAAGGAGAAAAGAAAAACATATTGCAATGAGAGATGATTTGTGAGATAAGAATGGAATTTTTTGATTTCTTTAATAATATTCCAGCTATTACCTAGTAGCATTGGGGTAGCTAAGATTCCAATAATATTATTACTCGATAAAAATTATTTATAATTTAAATTAGATATGAATAAAATTCTTGTGACAATTATCATCAAAATGGCAACATTTATATTCCCCTAAGCTTTCCTTTTAGAACTAATTTTATCACTACAAAAGAAGTTACATCAATAATTAATTTATTTGTGGGAAGAAAATAAAGCTGAAAAGAAAAATTAGAGGGAATGAAAGAAAAAAAGAGAAAAGCGTAATACTGTTAGGTTGGGATTCTGTGGGGGGTCGTTTTCCGATGACCCACTTACTCGGCGATCTAATCGGGCCAAACCATGGGTTGGGTTGGGTTGGGTTGGGATAATGGTCCTGTCCACACCATACATCTTTTTCGTAGAGAAACGACAACCCAACTCACCGCTCACCCAAAACAAAACCAACCCTCGTCCTTTTCTCTCTCTCTCCTCTGCCCACTGCCTGCCCTAAGGATCAGTGCCTGTCCTTCCCCCCATTCCCATGTTTGCTATCTTGCGCTCCCGTGCTCACATCACTTACTGAACCCCTTCTCCATTTTGCTAAAGAAACAGGAGTCCTCCCCTCCCCCAGTTTTGACAGCTAAAGACAACCCAGCAATATGCCAGCTCAGCAGATGCCGACGCGTCCTACAGTTGAAGTTGTCTGTGACTTGGCAACCCCGATGTCTTCCACGTGTCAATCGAATAGTGGATGCGGTTCTTTTATTTTATCATTATCATTATTATTATTATGATTATTATTTTGCCCCATTTTCTTCGGATGGGGGATGGGATGGGACATTACGATGCGTTTCGGGAATCTGTGTGGTCAGGTTATGTCTTCTCCTTGATTCAATACGGTGCAGAGTTGGACAGATTCATTTAGGTCAACTCAACTGCGAAGGAAGATGGTTGCTCCCAGTAAATGCAAGAGGTTCTAAATCCGAGTAATCGATATTTGTAAGATTGTTGAATTAGTGTGCATGTCAGTACGGCTTGTAAAATGTTAAAAAGAGTTAAGACCCATCAACTGTTGTGCTACGCCGTACGTATTCTACAAGCTAAAGATCTCATGTTTAATAATAAAACTAAATTTCAATGTTCGAATTATTTAAAATTTTATATTTTCTCAATATTTTAGAAGAAATATTATGCCGAAATTTATTAAAAGAATATATATAATTCAAATTAAATATTATATAACAGATAGAGATGTAGAAATAATAATGGTGCCGATTCCCACAAAAAATAATAATAATAAAAAAAAAATTATTCACGTCAACTCATTGTACACTTAAACTATTTAGAAAACCCCCCCTCTTTATCATTAGACTTAGAGCGTTGTCTAACTTTTTGAAATTTGAGGCTTTGTTGACCATTAAGCAAATAAATTTAAAATTTACGGCCACATCCACTAAATAATAGTTAAAAAAAAAATGATTGGTGTTAGGGTTGAACTTAACCTAACCTATTCTCAGCTCCAAGTGGTACTAACATATCCTTTTAGCCGTGTAACAACAGGAAAGGATTCTTTTGTGACCCAACGCTCTGCATGGGATTTACTATGTGGGCCCCCTTTCTCTCTCTATACATACATACATACATACATGTACGATATAGATATATGTATCTAGTCCAAGAATAGAAAAAGAATGTCTGATCTGAGGATGGGGGGAGGACTATGGTCCCTGTCCTATCCCTGCACACAGGGTCTAAGTATGAACTATTCACCCAGAGGGTGACAGCAGAGTACCAATGTCCTAAGAAAGATCTGAAATTAATAAATTTTGCAGTGTTTAAAGATGGTCCATTATCTCATTTAATACACCTCGAACCAAGTTTTTGTATCGTATCGTACGCCCGTCTTCCTCAGATAATATTCCTTTTTATCTTATTTGTTGTACTCATCTTTACCATACTTACAACCTAAGTGTCGATCTATTAGTACTTCCTCACACTTTAGCAATCATAAATTTAAGGTCTAATTCAGACAAATTAAGATTATAATTATTGATTTATTTAAATAAATATAAGATCAGGTTGCCACTATCATTCTTTCTCTCTCTCTCTCTTTTTTTTTTTTATTTTTTTTGGTGGGGCAGTAAATTTAGATCCTAGGGACAGTGAAGAGGCCCACGAGGGGGCTAATCCGTCGAGGTTGATTCCAAGTTCCAATCTTGAATTGAAATACTTGAGTTGAGGAGTCTAGACCGATCCAACAAACGGCAGCATTTCTTTACTACTAAGTTTCCAACACCTCGTGATATCGTGTCATCGAGGTACCCCCAACCCAATTTTACCATCTTTTACCTTAACGTAGCTCTTATGCGGTAAGTAATTTCACTCGTAGCCTCCCTTGTATGCGCATGGAACAAAACAGGGGGAGAGAGGGGGGGGGAAAGGGTCGAGAAATTGGTACATGCTCAGAGCAGCCCATTATGAAGTTGTTGAAAACTCTCTCTCTCTATCTCTCACTCAAAAAGGGTCCCGGCGCGGATCTCCACTATTTTGTAGGTTGGAGCTACTGAGAATCCTGAGTATACCTATTGTTTATGTACAATTGAGACAGAACATTAAAAGAGAGGTTGTCATGAGAAAAATTTATTTGCAATTAAGGCTAAATAATTAGGGAAAAAAACAGGAGAGAAACTATTTCCACAATCATCAAGCAAATAGGGTCCTCTCTCAAACTTAGGATGTTGGTGTGTGTAGCTGCATTGCTTTGTCCTCGGCCTAGGGTGAAGCCCACCAGACTCGTAAACTTGGGCTGGAAATGGAGTCTATCTCATTTAATAAATTTTGCAGTGTTTAAAGATGGTCCATTACCAGTAGAGTACGATCTCAAACTTGGGCTGAAAATGGGCCGATACGCCGGATGAATCCACCAGACTTGTAACGCATTCCACATGCATTGCCAAGAGTCCTTGGTTGTGGAGTTTGACTTGTCCCACAATGCAAAGACTCCTTTGCTCCTCTCTTCTTCTCAAACAGTTTCAACTGAGTTCAAGTTATATAATGTATTGTATTTTGGATTTTTCCCAAGTTGTCCAACTTATTACCCCATCCTTCTAGTCTAGTCTAGATATAAAAAGGATGGTTGGGTCCGTTCGTAAACCTTCCTAAAGATTTGTCTCTTCTTTGAGGTGAGATCTCAGAAAGTGTTTTTTTTTTTAAACCATTTTTAATTTGATTTTCTTCAATTTTCTCATAGATCTCCTCGAATTTCTCTCCCAGTCTCTCCTCCGATAAACAAATTCTTCGATTTCTCAAACCCAAGCCCCAAATTGATTTCTTTTGTTTTCTTCGATTTCCATCGGAGATCTCAGTCTCTCTCCCTCCTTTGATGAATTTAAGGCTCATACTATTGGTTCCATTAGGTCCGGTCCTGAATCGGGAACCAACCTGTTTCAATTTGATTCTACTAATACTATTCTATTTATAATATTGTTTAATCAATTAATTTTTTTAAAATATAAAATTTTACAGATAAAAATAAAAATTATCGTCATACTAATACATATTTTTTTTAATTAAAAATTCTAGATAATTTTAACTTTACCAAAACTTCAATTTTCCTAATCAGGTCAAGCTAACATAACATGTAGTTAAGTGTTACTTTGTTCTTGTTAGCAAGCATAACTTCCCCCAAAAAAGATCAAATATGGGTGTAAAAAAAAATACCGAAAGGTTCAAACTCGAATTTGAAAACTGCATTTGAAGCAAGTAGAGGAATCCGCGTAGTAGTGTACGTTGGGAGGAGTGACAAGAAAGTCCCAACATCCCCCAAAGAAACATGTGGGAAAGTTAACAATATTGTTCAAGTTCACCCACTTGACTCGCACGTCATATTTATGCACAGCCCCTCCATGCCACATGATATTATGCCCCCAGTACAGAGAGGTAGAGAGAGAAAGAGAGAAGTCAATTAGATTAGATTAGATTGTGTATTAAAGCCGATGGGACAAGGCTCTGAAATCAGATCGATAAGTCAGCCTTGAAAAGGCCCACATGAAAAGTAGCTAATGATCTAGATTCAAGTACGATTATCTACCGAATGGTTTCAGTCGCTCAAGTTTCTCGAACGATAGGATCTTAACCACCTCACCAATCGAACACGATTTATCAAGTGAAGGTAACCACCATAATCGGTATCCAATGGTCAGCTCTCCAACCGAAAGAGCCTTAGAGACCCTTCATCGGTCGAACGACCGATCGATAGCTAACGATTCCAATGATTCTAAAGAAATACCAAAATACCTTATTAATTTCTGTCGAACATCGGAGGATCTTTTAGTTAATGAAATATTCCCTTCAAAATACGAAAGTTTTCTAAAAGACGAGGATCACAATTGATTCGAAATATTGAATTCCTGACATTTCCGAATCGGCTCGATAAGGAAGGTAGGATTGAAACACTGCAACAGCGTATGACTCTCACAGGTATAAAACATATCAAAACCCTCTAAGATATGTACGCTCTCTAGGATTTACACATTAGGCACTTTAATCACAGAGAATTACTCCCTCGAGCTCTAAGTTTGTCTTCCTTTCATACGAAAACCGTTTTTTATGATTTGAGTATCAAAGTCTCCCCGTCGGACCACTTTCCGGCATTTTTGCAAGTATCACATTTCTTTAACGACAACTGCTCAGGTCAATGAAGAGCCGATATTTATAGAGCCATAACCCATTTCCAACAAAAACAATACTAGGAAATTGCATTACGGTTGTCGAAAGACAATTATTCATTCAATAAAAAGCTAATCCTTGGGGGTTGAAATTCCTCTTCAATTAAATTTCTCACCATAATAAAATCTTTCAAAAGCGGGAAAGAGAAGTAAATTTTCGTCCCTAAAAGATAACTTAGTGATCATGACTCCTCTCCCCACAACCTCAATATGAAGATTCTAAGTTTAAATCTCTATATAACCAAAGAAAAAAAAAAGAAGTAAATTTCCTACAAGGTTTATAATGCCTTACACGGGACTTACCCTAACAGTACTTTTTGGGGTGAGGGAGGGGCTCTTATTTTGAGTTTGCCCTACACTTTGAAGAAGATTGAACTTCTAGGTCTAAATATTCTAGTGCTCGTTCTAGTAATCACCCTTTTTCGTCCGAAGACTACATAGGCATTGCCTTTTTTTTTTTTATAATAGTTTCTGATGGCTAAGTCGTCGCCATGCTAGGCGATGACCTGGTGTGGTTACAGGAAAGAGGACAAGAAACCTTGGGACAATCGAAAGTAATTGGAGAAGCACGGGCTGAGAAAGATGCAGACCATCCCAACTTTGCAGTACAGAAGGGCCACAAGTAGGATAAAATTACCAGGTACAACATATTCAGAACGACCCACAATTATATAAATACACACACACACACACACACACACGGAGAGAGAGAGAGAGCATAGAAATCTAAAAATAAGGGGCATGAAAAGCCAAAACACCATCGTGCCGAAACTTTTAGATATTTGGCTAATATCCGGTCAAGTTACAAGCTCAGAAGCCAAAAAATGTAGAACTCCCTCCCACTTGGCATCCCTTCTTACTCTAGCCCTAGGAAATAAAGATAACAAGGTGTTGAAGCAAACTGTCTGCTTTCAACTTCGTAGGTCATATCTATTTTCTCCTCTCTCTCTCACTCTATTTTTATTTTTATTTTATATTTTTTTTGGGTGGGGGGATTTCTGGTTAATTTCATGTATGGGGATGCATAAGCATTTGATACTTGAAGGATACACAACTATCAATACCTCGAAAATTTTCTCCCTAACTTTTGCCGGTGTGACAAAATTGTGCAACTAAAACTATACTTTAATTTTCATTGTTCTTCTTCTTGCATTTACAAATAAAAAGACAAGAAATACGAGTAAGAAAAGGGAAGTGGCCAATGAGATGACCTTCCATAGAGGAACACCATCCGAATAATACAGAATGCTCTCCCTCATGCCCTGTGATCATTCAAAGTAGGTCATATAACAGAGCAACCAACACCACCAGATTCATTCCTTTGTTCCTTATGAAACAAAAAGCTCTTTACTCCTTACCAATCATGTTTAATGATTATTAGGGCAGTGAGCATGATCTGACCGTACCATCAAAAAATAAAGGAGACCATTTTTGAGTATTTCTATTTAGGACTGGAATATATCATGAACACTCACCGAAGCAACCATCTTCTGAGACGCATATTTTTGTTGTTTTGCAAAAATCTCCTGAGCATGCTTATAGAGCTCAACATCAAGCCTGTTAAGTGATATTATCTGCTGGAGAACTGTGTCAAGAATTTGACGGCGTGCCTACAACAATATTTCATGAGCTGATTAATAGAATAAAATGCTTAATATTTATCCCATCCAGGCTCCCTACCTACCACAATCCTAAAGCCAGATAAATCATAAATAAAGCCACCAGTATCGAATTTGTTCAACCACAACCATCTATTTAGATAACAAAAAAAAGATACAAAAAGAAAATTTCCAATCCATATCCTTGGAAGGAAAATTGAGCAAAGAAAAGATCCAATACCATGATTGTAAAGATCTCCACAGTACACCATTTAAAAGTGAGGTTTAGATAAAGTATGGTTTTGTTGGTTCAAACAAAGGCTATAAGTGGGCAACTTGGAAATACAAGGAATTATAGATGATGAAAAGAAATTGCTTTTCTTGTCCTTTATCAATGCTTCCAATGCATTATCTTGTGAGCCACAATTCAACACTCTAACTAATTCCACCCCCACCAAAAAAAAAAAAAAAACACCACTCTTTTATGCTGCCATTCACATTACATAAGCATCAAATTGGAAAAATAAGAAAACTCGGCCACAAATATATAAACACGCATGCATATCTTCCTCATTTTTTTTTTCATATCTATAAATATTAGTAATTTCGATACTCTCATCCAATCAAATATATGACACTTGCCCGATTAGTTTTAGTCCCACCATTTTCTGCAGGCCAGAATATGTACACATGAAGGTTTACATGATCTTGAACCAATTTGTCTGTCACAGTTAATGAGCCAATTCTGGATCAGCAGTGACAGTGTGCTCAATCACAAAATATTTTAACTAAAATAAAATAGCAATCTTTCATCCAGCACAGGAACTTCAGCAACTGAGCTAGCAACAATACCTCCTTTTTTTCTTGTTCCTACTATTTTAGGATATACGTCATTAAGGCCCATGAAATTTGCATAAAAATCAAATTATCGCCTAGTGATTTGACTTGGGTAGCTTAACCCTTCTATTATCTCCTGATCAGGTCCCCCCGCCATCACAAATGTTCAGTTCTAGGAGCTTAAACCCCTTTTGGGTTCTCCCGATGCCCCCTTTCCATTCAGTAGTTTTTGAAGGTTATCACTCAATACCTTTTGGCTCACAGGCAGTGAGTAATTCCTGTAGGAATAATAAAAGGTGGGATTGGTGCTGGCACAGCACACAGCAATGGGATTATTTAGCCTACTTTAAATCACAAGGAGAGAATATATTTTCCCAAACAGGGTTAGTTCAACCAAAGCTGCTATTCATACCTTGGAACTTTTTCAGACATGGATTGGTGTGAACAAATTAAGATGCTTGCAACAATGTAGAAAATCGAGGAACAACCAAAATACCAATAAAAAAGCGAATGCATTACATGCATCAACAATGACATGAACAATAAAAGCAAAACATCACAACAATAACTAGTATTGGAAAGAACTCATGCTGGCATACCTCCTTTGAAAAATTTGCAGGGGAAATATGCTTCAATGAAGCAGCTCGGCGGGTTGCATGACTTTTGCGCAGAGTTGAAATACAGGTTTCATAAGTTTCCATCAAGTCTTCCACAGTCATCTGCGGTGAAAATCTGAGGCTCTTAGTTTCTTTTTCAAGGGGAACAAAGCACCTCCTAAAATTTGCAAATATGAACTGAACCAAAATCTTATACAAGGAGTGGCAACTCTGGAGACTTACTGTTTCATTTGTTTCCTGATGAATCAAAGAGGCAAGTCCGGATTCTTTTTTATTTATGGAGCTATTCTGCAATTCAAAAAATTATAAACAAGTAACTGATTTTCAGTTATACATTCACAGCTTACCACTTTGCAGAAGTGTGTAGTGTGTTACACTTACCCCATGATGACTGCTCCCATGAGAAGAAGTTGAAAATGACGGTCTCTGTTCTGCAGAAGACGGAAATGAGTGATAAAAAGGCACACTCTCACAACCTAACTTCATCAAATGCATATCTTGTCAAATGGAACACTGCAACATGTAATTAAGATTCAACTTGTCTGACTCTTTCAACTGTATCACATATGAGCAAGTCAATGCAACTCAAATGACATTTCATGCCATTTTCATCTAGTACCCTTCAATAAACATTAAAAAACTTTAGAACATCTACAAAGTATTGCTAAAGCACAATAGCTACGGGTTTTTCCATGACATCAATGGTTGATTGATAGGACATAAATTAGTGTAATATTTACAATTGATTTTGTTTTATTTTTAAATAAATATTGCACTAATTAGTATATTTTATTATATTTTGTGTTAGGAATAATGGAGGAGCCATGAAGAAAAAAAGGAAGGAAAAGAAGACAAATTTGGAAGCATTGAAGATTTGCCAATATTCCTAAATATTTGGGAATAAGAATTTTGGGAAATTCAAAACTCTTGTAATTTATCATTTAGTAGTTACCTAAAATTTATGAGAGTTTTCTCTCTAAAAATTAGGTTAACTACTCATATATATAGAGAGTTATGAAAGCTAAAAAAGAGCCCAACAAGAAGGGGGCAGCCGCCCCTTCACCATCTTTCCACCATTTTTGTCACGTCCTATAGTTTCTAAAGGTCACATTCTTCATTGTCCAGCAACTTTTCAACATTAATGAAATAGTTTTGTGAGTTTTATTTTTTTCTTCATCTTATGTTTTCTCTTTAATTTTATTTTTCTAGTTGAAGGTTAGTTGAAACTTTGATTCATGATATTGTGAGATCTAAATGTGTTTATTCATTCATCAATCATAAATATTTATTTAATTTCCATACTTCATGGATCATGATTTTCTAGGGTTTATTGAATAGATGGCCAATGTTTAATAGACCTAGATTAATCTACAACTAATTAAAACGGCAAATCCGTAATTATTTATTAGTTTTAATGAAGTGGTAATTGGCATTCATGTCATGGGAATGACATTCGTGTCATTGGATTAAATAATCTAATTTAAATGAACCCGATGTGTGTTTGTTAATTAGAATTGGGTCTCTCTAAATTTTAATGCTGTTGAGACTTTCAATCCTAAGAGCTTCTCTAGGGTTGACTCTCGATTAGGGAAATGATTAACGAGCGTCTCTTAATTATCGACGAAGTAAGGAGAGATTGGTCGTTGGGCGATTGTCGGCAACTATAACCAATTTATTTATGCATTGTTGAATTATTCTTGAATCAATGATCAATCGATTGAATCAAAGTGGAAACGAACCCTTCAACTAGGTCAATTTATCTTGATTTTTGCTTGATTTTATTTTGTCGTTTTGCTGTTTCGATTTTAATTCTTCGTTTATTTAGATTTAGAAGTTAATTTAGTCAATTCAAAACCCCCCAAATTTTATTTTAATTTTCCTTAAAAGAAATAAATCCACCGTTCCCTGTGGATTCGACCCTGCTTACCCTAGACTCGTCTTTCGTAAAGTAGGTAATTTATTTTTGGTTGTTTGACACACACCAAATTTTGGCGCCGCTGCCGGGGAACGGTATTAAGTGATTTATTTTTTTTTAGTTTTGTTTTCTTTTTATTTTTGAAGACTAACCTTTGCAGTGAACTTATTGAGATTTGACGGTGACATTGAAGAGAAGAATTTGACGAAAATATGGCTGATCAAAAGACTTTGAGGGAGTTGTTATTTCCTGATGCACATACTTTTTACAGTGATTTTCCTAATATTGAGACTCCTCAACAATTTGGAATATGGCAAGATGTTCCAAAGAGAGACAATGAGGTAAGTGATTTTTTCCTTCGTCAAGAATTGAGAGAACTAATTTCTCTTATGCGTAATTTTATTGTAGGAGAAACACTGCCGATACAAACTTGTGGAATTTGTTCAGAGATGGATCATCCAACCGATAAGTGTCCTATTCTTTATGGTGACCCATATTCAAACATCTATAATCAAGGATGGTATAATGAACCATATTTCAATTATGGAAATTGGCAACAAGGATTTCAACAACAACCACAAGTTCAATCTCAATTTCAGTCTCAACAAACTTTTTCGAATCAAGGTACGTCTCTAGAAGAGATTGTTAAGAGTTTGGCTAACAGTACTTTAAGATTTCAACAGGAGACAAGAGTCAACATCCAAAATTTGGAAAATCAAGTGTCAGAATTGATGGCAACCATGAGTCGATCGGAAAATTCATCAAAAGAAGTAGAAGACAATTCATCAAAAGCCGAAAAAGATATGGAAATTGAGCAAATAGAGAAATCATCAATAATAAATGAATCCACCGTTGAGGTAAATAGCGAGTCCAATACTTTCAAAACAAAAATTTTGATTTTACCACATTTTCCTGGTAGGTTGGCACAACCGAAAGAGGATGAAGAAAAAGAGATTTTGAAAACTTCTCCAAAAGAAGGAACCAACATTCCTCTCCTAGACGTAATAAAGCAAGTGCCAAGACCATTCATGAAAAGAGTTAAGACAAAAATTGATACGGATTTGGGTACTCTAACTCTTGAGTTTGATGGTAAAGTTGATACTTTTAATATTGTTGATGTTATGAAGTATCCAAATGATTTTAAGTCTATTTTTCATGATAGCATGGTGGAATTTATTGTTCATGATAATTTTGTGCAAGATGAATTGGATTTTGTTTTTAAGGAAAAAGTGACAAATAAGATTGCACAATTGGACAAATTTCTTGAAAATAAACTCCCTCATTGGAAACAATCATTGGTAGGCCATAAAATCCTTCACTACAATTCAAAGTTGAAGTTCACGCCAGGTATGTTGAAATCTAAATGGATCGGACCCGTCTTTGAACGAGGTTGAAACGATGAGGTAATGTCGAGCCAAAGACATTAAACAAATGCGCTTGTTGGGAGGCAACCCAATATTTTCTTTTATGTTTTTTATTTCATATTTATTTGGTTTGATTTAGGTTTGCTTTTAATTTTTAGGTGAATAAATGTTGAAAAATTCGGTGACCAGAAGCTTCTGTCATTAAGGCGTGCCCACGCCTTAACAAGCCTCCAATGCTGTCCAGTTTTACAAATGCTCTCAAATGACCAGAATTGCACATGAGTTAGGGCGTGCCCACGCCCTAAGAAGGGGTCCATTGCTACCACCAAAACTTTTTCTTCAAAACTTATTGGATTTGACCCTCCATTCACCACTCCACCCTAGGGAAGTTTTGTTCTCACTTTATCTTTTTATTTTGCTTTTAATGTTATTTATTTTTATTTTTATTTTTTTCTCTCTCATTTGGCATACATTGGGGACAATGTATGATTTAGGTGTGGGGGGATATTTCATGTTTTTGTTTGTTTGTTTTCCTACAATAGGTTTAGTTCTGTTTCATTTTAAAAAAACAAAAAAAAAAATTGAATTTTCTAAATTGATATGTGTTATTTGGTTGGCTAGAAATTTATGAAAAATAACTTGTATCAATGGTCTTTGTACTTGTAATGACATGCATATCTTTACTAGTTTTCTTTGAAGGATAAATATGCAAGATTTGACACAAACCCCATTTAAAAGTGAGGTTTTGAGCCAATAAACGAGCAAATTCATTCTTTGTGCTCGGAATTTCTTTTCTTCATGAGTGATTATCGCACTTGGATTGATCATTCTAAAACTTGCAATGTTATGCATTTCGAGATCACATCTAGGGTTTCATGCATTGAAATGATAAAGGCACTTAGGTTTTACCTCATTTTGGCTTTCGTAAAAATCTCTTCCCTGAATTTTATTCCCTTTAGTGAACCAAGTTGAGCCTGAAACCCTTTCTTTTTTCAAAACCCTCAATACAACCCCACAATCTTATTTTGGCTTGCGTTTCAACCCTTGTACCAAGAATTTATGTAATTAATTGCATAATTTTAGTTATGTTTTTTGTCTCATTGGGAAAGTGCTGACTTGAATGTTGAGTTTGATCCTTTCATTGATGTGAAATGAAAACGGAATTCAAGATTATGAAAGGAAGAAAGAATTTGAGTTTTGTTCACTATTTGTATTGAGATACTCAATGAAAAAAAGAAAAAAAAAAAGAGGAAAAAGAAAAGAAAAGCAGCAGCAAAAAAAAAAAAAAAAACGCTGCATCTCTGAAAATTTCATTTCAGTCATGGATCATTGATCGAAAAAGTTTCATATTTTTATGTATTTGTGACTATTGGCTATTATAAGCACATGTGGATAGCGAGATCATTTATTTTTGGTGTGCTATTTGTGAGGCGAAAGTGTTCATTATACAAGAAATTGTGTAGTGAATTGCATATTATTCTCGGTACATTTTAAACCCTTGTTATACCTCTTTTATCATACCCTTAACCCTAACCACGTTACAACCAAATGGAAGACCTTTAGATTGATGCATGAAATTCAAATTTATAAGTGGTGGAGATTTGATATATTTGCAAGCATATGGTAATGCCAATTCCAATGTGTTGATTTGAGTATTATTGATATATTCTCTACCCTCATTTTGAGTGAATTTGAGTGAACCTTTGGAGAGGATGTTGAATCTTGCCGTTTTGATTTCATTGGGAGCTGTTGGGATTTGTAATAGTTGTTCTTGTACGAAATACTGTGAAGTACTTGTTGTTTTGATTATTTTTCCGGTTCAATTCTTATAGCACGTGTTGGTTTGGTAGTTCAAAAGAAAAATAGGTCGGTTAGAGTAGTTTTAATTTTATTTGAGTTAGAAATGCTTAAGGACAAGCATTATCTAGGTGTGGGGGAATTTGATAGGACATAAATTAGTGTAATATTTACAATTGATTTTGTTTTATTTTTAAATAAATATTGCACTAATTAGTATATTTTATTATATTTTGTGTTAGGAATAATGGAGGAGCCATGAAGAAAAAAAGGAAGGAAAAGAAGACAAATTTGGAAGCATTGAAGATTTGCCAATATTCCTAAATATTTGGGAATAAGAATTTTGGGAAATTCAAAACTCTTGTAATTTATCATTTAGTAGTTACCTAAAATTTAGGAGAGTTTTCTCTCTAAAAATTAGGTTAACTACTCCTATATATAGAGAGTTATGAAAGCTAAAAAAGAGCCCAACAAGAAGGGGGCAGCCGCCCCTTCACCATCTTTCCACTATTTTTGTCACGTCCTATAGTTTCTAAAGGTCACATTCTTCATTGTCCAGCAACTTTTCAACATTAATGAAATAGTTTTGTGAGTTTTATTTTTTTCCTCATCTTATGTTTTCTCTTTAATTTTATTTTTCTAGTTGAAGGTTAGTTGAAACTTTGATTCATGATATTGTGAGATCTAAATGTGTTTATTCATTCATCAATCATAAATATTTATTTAATTTCCGTACTTCATGGATCATGATTTTCTAGGGTTTATTGAATAGATGGCCAATGTTTAATAGACCTAGATTAATCTACAACTAATTAAAACGGCAAATCCGTAATTATTTGTTAGTTTTAATGAAGTGGTAATTGGCATTCATGTCATTCATGTCATGGGAATGACATTCGTGTCATGGGATTAAATAATCTAATTTAAATGAACCCGATGTGTGTTTGTTAATTAGAATTGGGTCTCTCTAAATTTTAATGCTGTTGAGACTTTCAATCCTAAGAGCTTCTCTAGGGTTGACTCTCGATTAGAGAAATGATTAACGAGCGTCTCTTAATTATCGACGAAGTAAGGAGAGATTGGTCGTTGGGCGATTGTCGGCGACTATAACCAATTTATTTATGTATTGTTGAATTATTCTTGAATCAATGATCAATCGATTGAATCAAAGTGGAAACGAACCCTTCAACTAGGTCAATTTATCTTGATTTTTGCTCGATTTTATTTTGTCGTTTTGCTGTTTCGATTTTAATTCTTCGTTTATTTAGATTTAGAAGTTAATTTAGTCAATTCAAAACCCCCCAAATTTTATTTTAATTTTCCTTAAAAGAAATAAATCCACCGTTCCCTGTGGATTCGACCCTGCTTACCCTAGACTCGTCTTTCGTAAAGTAGGTAATTTATTTTTGGTTGTTTGACACACACCATTAATCAACTTCCGCAAGTTTTGTCATATGAATCCAATAATTCAAACTTCTAATATGAAAGTCAAATTACACAACACAGCATGTCGCTGAGAACAACAAACAAATGGCCCTTGGACACAGAATGCCAGACAAAAGATATCCAACATTGAGACGATCAATTGAGTCCACAATGGGCTTCTAAATGATATATGATCATAAAAGTGTCCGAAACACAGCAAATAAATGACCAATTATAGATGTCAATCACATAGAAGCAATAACCTAGATGAAGATTGTGTAGAGTTGGGTTTCTCAAATCATTGGCAAGAGCCAAAATCTAATAACTACCAGAAATCACAACCATAAAACTAGAAATCCTAAAGCAAAAACGCAGGCAGTTACATTATCCCAAATTTTGATCCCAAGTAGGGTCCACCTTTCTATGGCCAAGATTTCTTCACTCGAGTGATACACCTTAGGCAAGCTAAAAAATTGATTATATTGTATTGCCTTGATATCTTTTAAACAACAAACGCAGGTCTGAACTTAAACTTACAAGCTTCCCATCCCCATGTGACTATGTTAGGCCACCATGACTAACAAGCTACTTGGACAGTGCTACTACATAAGTGAAGAACAATGTAAAGCGAAAATGTGAAAACCGTGGGAGTTGAGAAGTACTAGATAGGCAAACATGGTCATGGTCATATTGCATTTTCAGTACAGTACATATTTCTACCTTGAACCGCATCCCCACAGGCAATTGTGGTTTGAATTGCACAAACCACATACTGAAAATCTAAGGGTACACTAAAGGTAAAACATAAATAGAGAAAAACCCTAAATGCCACTAACCCGTTTTATTGAAATATGCATGCTCCATCTGGGAGCTCAACTCTATCAACTGGGAGATCACCTGGGAACCAACTACATCCCCAAACAAGGTTGCAGATTCTCTGTGTTGCTCTGTTAGTCCAACATAGAGCATATCATCTAACCTCCTCTGTAATATTTTCAAGGTATAGCCGCCATGAGGTTAGAAGCATTGTCAAAGAAACAAGATTGTTTCATGACCCTAGATCACATAAAACTTGGAAAGATTGTTACCCTTACTTTAGCAACTTCAAGTACATATGCACCAAGGGACTGATACCTCTGTACACAATGGCGCACTTCATGTGATTCGGGTAAATATGAGTTGTTTGTTAGTCCTGCAACCTGTCAAAAGCCAGTTTGAAATCAATATATTAACTTGACTTTTGCAACACAGGCATCAACACAAGACCACTATTACAAAATGCAGCATTTACTTGGGAATAATTACACATTAAATTATTTATAACTTGCAAAAGCTTCATCTCTTATCCATGGTCCAGTGATACAGAGCTGCTGAGAGGCCAAGTACCTCTGTGAATTTCCATTTTCTATCGTGAAATATTATTTGTCGCTACAGTTTTGCAGAAAGAGAGTGGATGCCAATATTAACCCTTGATTTATAAAACAATCATATGGGAATAAGCAAAAAAAGACTCAACCGGTGCATAAAGTGTTCCCTGACTTGGTGTGGGAGTAGGATGAGGGTGGGTGTATATACGCAGCCTTCCCCTTACATTTTGTAAAGAAACTATTTTCACACTTCGAACCCATGACCTCAAGATCATAAAAAATATGATAATTTTAGTCTAATTAAATTTAGGATATTGACTTAAATGGATAACCTAATTATGGGGCAAAGAAAAGTGGCATTTGGACTTCTGAATTTGTTGAGGTTGTAATCACTTATATGAGGGCATAAAATGTACACACAAGAAAATACTTGGCAATGAAATGACTACACTGACCCAGATTTACTGCAATACAACTGCTCCAAACCACAATTCGCGCAAGTGATTTAATGAGTTTCTTTTTTTTTTTTTTTAATCAAATATATTAGAAGCATAAAACCATGGTTAGAGAATCCAAGGTAAAGGCTGACATTTAAGACACTATAAACAACTAACTGAACATCAAGGCCTTAGATTACAGTACCTGGAATGTGGCACCATTGTGAATGATGTCCCTAGCCACAGGATCATTGATATATTCATGTAATGGCATTACAAAATCTTCCATATCATATGAATTATTCCATCTCTGATGATTTGAAATCCCAATTTTTCTAGCATCTCTCTGTACACCAAATATATATAGGAGCACATAATTAAAGCAACAATCAAACAACTAAAAGAAATAAGAAACACATTCACCGAGTGGGTGTTAACACCAACATACCCGAGCAAAGAGGTCCTCCCTCATCCACGGAACCAAATACTTCCATGGCCAAATATCTAGTGTGCTGACTTGTTTGTTCTTTGACCGTATGCGTCCAGCCATTCTTGTAGCAGAGGTTAAGTTTGGATGCACCAAAAACCTAGCTGCTACCTCTATGGAGAATTCGTAAGTGCTTAAGACACGCTCACTTGGGTCCCTAAGTATAGTCACCACTGATGTTTTCTCCTTGGGAAGTTTAGATATAAAACTGTAATCATCATGGGTTGCCAACAATCTGCAATTCCGAGTGCTACATAAAAAACCAATGTCACTTCATTTAGAGTGCCTTAGAGATCCAAAAGTATATGATTGGTTGTAAATTTGAAGCAAGTGTGCAAAGAATAAAACGCAATTTGCAAACTATATACAAGAACAATGGATTAGAACCAAAAAAAATAAACAGGAACATATATGCAATTAGAACAAATAAAAACAAGAAAATGATACCTGGGATCAAAACGTAGTTCATCATAAGAACGAGGACATTCCAGACTGCGGGAGTACAACTTTTTCAAAAAGCTGCAAATACAATTGAAGCAAATACAAGGGGAGTGTTTATTATTTTGAAGACCTAATGGGCCAGGATCTCACTCTCAAGTAATCCAAGTTGTCAGAAGGAAGTTATGGAAGAAGAAAAAGTAAAATATATTGTGCATAATTCAATTACCAATGGAAATAAGTGCGCCCTCCGGTTCTAGGCACGTGCAAAAAGAAGAGCAAATCCCGGAGGTTGTGCTTGTTTTCATTTACTTGTAAATCTTGGGAGGAAGACGATGCCCACTTTTTCACAATTTTCTCACAATGCCCAAAATTGGTATGGCTGATTGAATTTGCACTAACAGTTGTAAAATCTGAACAAAATAGAATGTCTAATGCTGTTATAGACCAAAACACAATTTATACTTGTAGAAAGGAATACAATCAACTTCTAAACGGAGAGAGAGAGACCTTTCTATTCAACAAATGAGTTCAACAGGAATAAAAATAAAGAGCAATTATACATACCCAGGTGAAAAAGAAGAAGAATCAGCAACAGGGGAAATTTGAGAGCGTGATCCATCTGAAGTGCTGCTGCCAAAATCAGATGCCAAAGGATTAACAACAAAACCAACCCATCAGAATTTATAACCTTGGCTAAAACCCTAAAACCAAAATGCAGGAATCAAAACCAATCAAAACAAAAAGAGGGAGGCACTAACTAGAACAAAAGAGGTGGGAGATTTAAACGTGAGACAAGCAGAGAAGGAATTAAATCCACATAAATAGAAAGAAAAGGAAAGAAAATGACGAGAGCGAGAGCAGACCTGGTGTATGGGATGGAGAGATCTCGTGCTCATAAATTCCTCGAACAGTGTTGGAACTTCACCGGACAAGCTCACGCTTCGATAGAAACAGAAGAGGGTGAGGGTCCCACCCCCAAACCAAAATTGCCTCAAATTGGGGCAGTGAGACGCAATTTCTCTCTCACTAAAATCTTCTCTTCAATTCGCGTCCTAAGTACTTACCATGAAGACGACGAACTCGTAAACAACGTTTCCCGCGAGAAATATTCTAGCTCCTGTAATGGAGGATTTGATTTGGGAGACCTAGGGTTTTACTGAAACTGAAGTTGGTCACGGGGAGAGAGAGAGAGAAGGGTAAGATGGTAAAATCATGGGGGAGCGTTAAAAGCTCTGCGCCGTCGCAGGTCGGAGAATGTCGTGAAACGCAGCCGACCGTTGATAGTGGTTCCAACTTTCCAAGTTTTGCGATCTTCCAAGTGAATGTACGGGAAGATCCTCGCTGTGCTTTTTTTTCAAAGAAAAATTTACGTGTCAAATCTTCAAATTTGTCCCAAATTTATAAATTAATCTTAAATTTTAAAATATAATAATTAAAATCTTAAAATTTAAAATTCGTAATTTATTAATCCTTTGTTAATAATAATAAAGATAATTTATTAATCCTTTGTTAATAATAATAGAGATGGATTATTTATTAAGTGTTGACTGAAATGATAAGACATATTAACTGAATATACGAATACTAACGTTAGAATTCCGAATCATCAAAACACCTCCCACTGTCACATCCGCAACACGCTGACATGGTAGCTGCACATCATTGAGTTAAGAGCATTCTGCTTTCTCTCTTTCTCTGTCGCCCCCTCCCACTGCCACATCAACAACATGCTAACATGGTAGCTCCACGTCACCAAATTAAGAGCGTTCTGCTCTCTCTCTCAGTCTCTCTCTAGCCCCCTCCCTTCCTGTAAATACCCAAACCACCTCGAATCCCAACCAACCACCCTCTCCCTCTTACTTTAAAAAAAAAAAAACAAAAATTCACTACCTTTGAATTATGACAAAAAAACCTTAAATTTCTTCAAAAATATAAAATCTTCCCCAAAAAACCTTAAACTTTTAAAAAAAAAAATGTAAAATCTTCCCAAAAAAATTTCACTATCCTCTAAATTATGGCCAAAATAAAAAAGAAAAACCTTAAATTTTTTTAGAAAATAAATTCTTCCTAAAAAATATAAAACCTTAGATTTTTTAAAAAATTATAAAGCCTTAAATTTTTTAAAAAAATATAAAATTTCCTGTCAAACCCAAATTTCGTGATATTTTCTCAAAAAATATAAAACCAAAATCTCTCTCTCTCCTCCCCTCCCCCTTTCTCTCTCTTCTCTCCTCTCTCGTCTGAAAACGAGCGCCACAACCAGCCCCCTCTTTATAAAGGGAAGGAACACCAACAGCAACGTGTCCTCCATTAAAGCCTAAAGCCCAGCTACCATACGCGCGTATATGAATTTGAAGCAAAAACACCGAACCCATGTTGAGTTCAGAAAATTGAATACAGACTGCTTAGTCTGTACTTGGGATAGAAAATTTTAGAGACTAAGAAACCCCAAATTGAACTCTCTCCCTCTCTCCATCTCTGTGCAAACTTTGTAATAGAGACTAAGAACCTAACTGCGTAAACAGAATCGACAGTGGATCAATGAAAGAGCTCAGATCTGGTTTCAAAATGAGATTAGAAGTTTCTTTGCACATAGGAATCAATTGAAACTTTCTTGATCAAACCCAGGAAGCAGAAAAGCAAGTGAAACAGATGGGCTAATATGTCACCAATGAAGAAACGGAGAGATAAAATTTTGACCTCTTCTCCCAATAACTCTTTATTTTTCTTTTATTTTAATTTGTGAGCAAACCCCAGAGAACCCATTGTGACAAAAATCTTCAGGGTTAAACCCACATAGTCGGGGGGGGAGAGAGAGATTTGTTGACCTCTGTTTTAGATGATTTTGGAGTTTATTTACTGGGGGATTCATACAAGAAGATAAACCGGGAAAGACGAAAGTAAAGGAGTGATCATTCATGGCGAGCTAAAGCAGCGCAGTGTATCCCAATCGATAAACAGGGAACACTGCAGTGTCAGTTTTGGAGCATGAGCTGAGACCGTGAAACACCAGGAGATCCAACGAGTAAAAACTCCGACAAATGACATCGGCTGCGAACAAATTACGAATTGAACAACAGCGATGCGAAATCTCAAGTCTTGTCTCCGATCTCCAACTCTCCCTCTGCAAATCCTCAACCCTCCCTCTTAATTTCTCAGAATTCTAGCTCTTCTGCTACAGCAGTTGGTCAGTAATTCAAGTCTCAGGTTGTAAATTTCTCCGATTTGGAAAAAGGTTTACACTTGGGAGAAAAAAAGAGAAACGGAATGATTTTCAGAAAATCATTCATATTTTTCCCTTTAGAGTTTT
Organism: Dillenia turbinata; assembly: GCA_037126225.1. Lineage (NCBI taxonomy): Eukaryota > Viridiplantae > Streptophyta > Magnoliopsida > Dilleniales > Dilleniaceae > Dillenia > Dillenia turbinata. The sequence goes on from JBAMMX010000007.1 coordinate 3,990,446, forward strand.
AGAGGGAGAAATGGGGAGATTTTAATAATAATTTTTTTTTTCAATTTAAAAAGAAAATCGAGAAAAAGGAAGAAAAAAAATTTAACTCATCAATATATTAAATTTATTTAAAAAAACGATGATAAAAAAATTTTAATTTTAAATAAATTTTCCATCATATTCTTTTATTTTTAAAACTTTTAAATCGAATAAAAAAAATCTCATCATTTTTTTTTTTTTAACTCTCAAACTGTTAGAGAGGGACAAGAGTGCTCAGCGAGAGAGGAGAAAAGGGGAGGAGGGGGAGAGAGAGAGGAGTTTTTTTTTTTTTTTCTTTATTGAGAGGAGAGGAGAGGAGAGAAGATTATTATTATTATTTTTTTTTAAAGAGGATAAATTGGTTAATGTATCATGTTATATCAGTATTTCGTAGACGTGACATTATTTTTGTGTATAATACTGATGTGTCAATTAATATGTCAATAATTTTTATCATGTTAAAAGTCAAGTTAAAAAATATGTGTTCATATCATCTATCATATGGATCTATATCTATATTTAACGGTCAGGTTAATATTATTACAAACGAGAGATTTAACAAATTACGAAATTTGAAATTTAATTTCTCAATTATTTCGTTTTGAAGTTTAAGATTGAGATAAAGTTCAGTCACTTGTAATTTCCTTTTTTATTTTTTAAATATCTGGGACACCTCGATTACTCTGACATCGCCGTTTCATCGGTCCAAGTAACACTTGGCTGGCTCTGGGCCGTGAATGTGGGGCCCGCACACAATCGGTAGATTCTTACAATACATTTTGGATGAAAAGATTTAAAAAGAAAAAGAAATATTACGAGAGAAAATTATTTATTTTTTTATTTAATAATTTTACGTGAAAAAAAGATAAAAAAAAATAGAATAATTTTTAATATAAAATTTTTATTTCAAAAATAAGAAAAAATAAAAATATATATACCAAATTTATAGTTTAAAAAATAAAAATAAAAATTTTTACTTTTAATAAATTTTATTTCATTTCATTTTTTTTTTATAAAACTTTAAAATAAAATGAAAAAAAAAAATCTCAGTTTTTTTTCTTTCTTAATTAATTTTTTCTTTTCTTTGTGAAACGCATCACTAGTGCGACTAATTAATTGGAAATTGGTGGACCCACGCACTTTCTGTTCCGCCCATTGGAATTGGAACAGAGCTTCCCTTTTTCCCAAATCAAATTACCAAGGATATCCTTATTCAAGAAGCTATTTCCGCAAAAGGATTACTCTTTTCTTTTTTTTGGTGAGAAAAGGTGTAGGATGAACCAGTTTCAATCTCTGCCTGATTATATTTTGTTGAACAGTGAAGCTAAAGTAAAGTAATTAATTGCTAAAATAACAAGATTAATTATAACGATAATTTCATTATATGGTAATTATCACCATACATATGACTAATTTTGAAGTTTTATTTATTTTTTTAAAAGAAAAACTACATCTTTCTTTTAGGACAAAAAATTCATATAAATAATTAAACAACCAAGATTAATATTTCATAATTATTATTCTTTCACCTAGTGTTAATAAATTAAAAAAATTCACATTTTTCATTATTATTTACTAAAGAGAGGAATAAAGGAGAAAAAATGGCCAAAAAAGAAAAGAAAAATATAATTTTTTTCGTATTTTATATATTTATGTGTATCTTTTACTTTTTTTTTTCCTCCCTTTATCCTACCTCTGACTAAGATAATATTTACCCCACCTACAGCTTTTAAGGGGGAAAAATCATTTATCAAACACACATGGGGCCGAAATAACTCACGGGGAGAAAAAAATTCAAAGAGAAAAATATTTCGCCCTTTTCCCCCTTAAGCTTTACCATGCACTCTGAAAGCTAATTTCAAAATTCTCAAACAGGCTTACTTCCTTGGAGCTGTTGCTGATCCAAATTAGATTGCCCAACACGAATGGGTAAACTTATACTTAAAACATGCGAGAACATATAGAAAACAAGCAACGGAACTGAAATTTGAGAGACCATCTTTACAAAAATGTATTAACGGAACTTATAATTTTCCACCTAAAATGAATCACTAACCACTTGAATTTTATCTAATAAAAGAATGTCAGGCGTCTGTAGAACATGAACAAGCAAATTTTCAATACCTCCACTGTATCGGGTTCTAATGCATAAGCCAGGCCAGATCCTAGACTAGCATCAAAATCGTTAAAAAACCATACGACCTAAATAGGCCATCATTGTGGTACCAGAACTGCTCTTGAGGCATCCAGATGGTTAAGGCGACATGTTCCTATAAGGTATTCTGGAAGTTCCTCGTGTGTGTTAGCCTGCATGCAAACCATGGGTACCACAAATTTTCACCACATGATGCAACATCAAAAACAGAAATTAAGAATGATTCCATATGTGTAGCCCGTTTGCTTACCTGAATCAAGAATGCCATCTCAATAACCAAGTTGGTAAGGTAGCCAAGAACAAGACCAACAACCCCTCGTGCAACAGTTGATGAACCAATATCAACCCCTAGCTGAAAATTTGAGTAACAAATTGAAATTGGCAAGCCTATGAGAAGGGGCAAAACAAGAAATTTATCTTGGGCAGTCAAGTACAACATGCCCACAATGAGCAGGATGGCAAGCGGAGGGGTAGACAGTATAATTTTTCAATAACAAACAGCATTTTAAAGAATTTGTGACATTTTATGAACTTTGGCGATAATTATATGACCTTGAGACTTTTAGTCGCATTTTTATTTTTTGAAATGCCACTGAAAGTGTGCATATTAATATATTTTTTTTCCTCCAAATCTTCATGGAGGCAGCTACCCGCCCCCCCCCCCCGGGGGGTGCCCCATCGTGCGTCCACCACTGCCTACAAGGAGCACACGCAGTGACCACATATAATATTTGATCAGCGCAACTCCTTTGCGTTCTTATGCCACCTGTTTTATCCTTTGTTCAGTCAATTGCAATCAATCATATCAAAAGGCATGATATTATTCATTACAGTATACCTAGCACCCACATTGATCTACACACAATTTCATGACAAGCTAGAAAATTCAATGCACTGTAAAATACCTCAATGTAGTTACTTCCGCAAAAATAATTCATTTCAAGAGCTTGACCAATCAGGCACGCCTTCTTTCCAACACTTTGCTTGACTATCCATGAGCCCTGCAGAAACAACCCATCAATCATATGCATAACACCTGAAGGAGAAATGACATGAATAAACTTTAGGAGAGCACAATTCATCTTAACCAGCTGCATCACCAACCACAGAGATAAACAAATCCCAACCAAAGAAAGGATAACCAATGATGGAATTAGGAAAAAAATGAAAGCAAAAAGAAAAAAACTAGCATCACATTCAATTTGTCAGCATAGTAAATCAAAATTGAACGATAAAACACATTGTCCAATTGTCATATCAAGCAGATCCATCTATAATCCTATGATAGGATTAATAGACCTGAGTATAAAATAAAACAAATCACCGAAGGAGATCCAGACAAGGGTCTTTGTGCACGTGCACATACCTGCCGGGGGTCTGTTATGGCCTAGATATTGTTGAATGCAAATATATGTAGAATGCTATACCCACCTTTGATATGTAAGGTATGAGCTTAAACCTGGAGTTCCTGAATGCATCATCACCTTTGACAAAACTCTCCAGTAAAGGCACATCTTCTAGAGGAGTACTCATCATATAATAGAGAGCAAGATTATATGTTGTTGAACCTGGGACCTGGTAAATTTTACAGTAATTTTATGCTTTGATACTTAGAGAAATCATATTAAAAACAACTAAAAGGAATGACGTTGAAAAAGACTGAACTTGTATATTTATGACGAAGAAGAATTCAGGACCACCTTGAGCTGCATATTTCTGCATGAGAAAGCTTGTAAGAACTCTTTCTATTAGCTTGTATTACCTTTTAGACCAAAAACCTTAAGTGGATTGCCACTGAATTTTCACCTTTAAAAAAAAAAAAAAAAATGAAGAAGAAGAGAAGAAGAAATTTTCCCAACTCAACCTGAACAATACTCCCAGGACGGCCAGCAAGATCATCTTCTCTCTTTTCAGATTTAAGCCAATCTGCAGCCACCATTTGCATCAATGTGCGGTTTGCTTTAATCTGATGACAAGAAAGGAAAAGTAAAATGGCATTAGAATCCACAGGAACGACTTCTACACTTCTATTCCCTTTGATCTTGAGTCTCAGATGCTACAGCAGCATCACTTAAAGAAGCCAATCTTGGAAAGAAAAACCAGAAACAAGATAAGACGATAAAATTTCTGGTAAAATAAGCCAAGAACCAAAGTCTCCATCACATCCTGGTGGAAAAGTGTCAAGTAAGATCCTTGCAGGATGCGAACCAGAATGATATATCAGAATCAATTATATGAAGCAAATAAACCCAAATCCTGCCACCCGCTAGGGCTTAAAAAAAAAAGGAACCACCACCTCTCGTTCATCTAGAATTGCAGCATTGTTCTTGAGTATGGGAAAAAGTTTTTTCCTCATAAAGGAAACTCTACATTTATGGACCACAAGCGAGGCTTTTCATTGATTCCTACCATCTGGTTGCATTATCTAGAATAGGATTTAACTTCTAATCTCCAGACTAATGATGATTTTCCATTTCTACACGCCAAATAGAGTCACCTACGCAGGGTTACCTTTTGACGGTCTTGTAGATAACTCTTGCTACGAATTAGAAATGTAGAGGGATCAGCTGCTGTCCAACTGCACGGTAGTGTACATGTTGGATCCTTTGGAAGAGTAGTCCCATAGCAGCAGCAAATACTATCTTCTCTTGCCATCTCTTGCAAGTCAATGTAACCCTTCTTCTGCACTGCTACAACAGAAAACAGAGTGATGAGAGAGGCAATCATAAGTCAGCACCACATTGGCATTTATATACAAATACACAGACAGGTACTCAAATAACTGCCCAAGTTTGACTCACCTGCAAGATCATGCAGTTTTCTCACAAAACCAGCTGCAGTTGATAATTTCGGACGTGTATCCTGCAATTCCCGACATCATATGAATCCAAATAAGACACCTCAAAAGAAGACAATGAAATAATATTCATAAAATAGAGAAATGATAACATATTAGTCAATAAATGAAAAACAAGATGGCAAAAGTCATAAGGAAAAGGATCTTGAAAGACAAATCAGTGGGGAGAAAATCAGCTGGGAACCAGTTCACTCATTTCTCCCACCTAAATCTATAATTAACAATGGGCAAGGATGATCTACTTGTTTCAAGTTTAGGATTCTATCTCATAACAAGATGTTATCCACCAACACTTTCTATTTGTTCCTTTGGGGTGGGTGAAGAAAAAACTAGCACCTGTGTGTACATTTCTGACCCATAATCAGAAAGCCAAGCATTTTCTGGTTGGTCACTATCTGATGGTTCAGGAACATCAAAGAATTCGTCAGTTGCATCATTCAGTCCCACTAGACTAGCATGGTCAGAAGGTGTTTTAACCGCCTCTTCCTCTAAATGATCCTTCTCACTTGTGCCATTCTCTGGTAGTGATTGGTCATCAACCTGGACATCTACATTCTGCAGCAACCTAAAATTGCTTGTCAATTCTCCTGACGAGCAATCAGAAGATAGATAGTTTCCCTGCTTGGTCCTAAACAGCTCTCTCAATGCTGCAAGTACAAGATATTTTCAAGGACTTTGTTGGTTGCAGAGGTTTTTGCACTATGAACAAAGGGAAACATTTTCTATTCAAAACAATGGGAACGTCATCTAATACTGTTAGTTTAGTGTACATATTTAAGATAAAGATTACCTGCAACCCTCCCAAGCATTCGGATGGTAATTGATCGGGCTGAAGATGTTCTCAGATAAGATTTCCAGAATTTCCAATCAATAGCAAGCATGTGCTTTACAACCGATTGTTTCCCCTGGTTCACAGGTGAAATCACATACCCCCCACCTGTACTGAATATTCCCATTAAAAAAGGAAAAAAAAAATGACAAAGCATGCGAAGCCTACAGTGAGAAATGAAAATTTTAATAGTTATCAGTGAAAACATAAATATCAGGGATGTATTGTCTGTTTGATTATCAAAAGATTAACTTCTATTCCCCTCAACCCCCCCCCCCCCCAAAAAAAAAAAGGTTCTAAATAACATGTCTACTGAAGGATCAGCACTCACTAGCTCATCAAATGTCAACATTTTAGATGCATTTAAAACATTAACAATTACATAAATACTGAGATACAGTTGCAAGATCAACAATAGTATCAAGCATATGGATGAACCAGTGGACTACAGTCAATTATGGAATAATAATATTTAAAAACAAAAATTCAACCAAGGGCCTTCGGGTCAAGAGTACAACCAGTGGTACCAAGGCCTCCTCTCTTAACCTGAGGTCAAGAGTTCAAGCCCCCATCCCCCTCACCTAGGGCAATGCGCTTCTACCCAATAAGGAGAAAAAAAATAAAAATAAAAATCAGAAGCTAGTCCAGTCAGAGTACAGCTATTCCAAAGCAAGTATATCTTGTAGTGCATGACAAAAGAAAACATGAATTTCCATCTAAAGAACCCGTTCTCAAAGGACCAAAGATGTGAAAGTCATATTATAACCTTAAACAAAAAAGATACTCCAGATATTGAAAATTTCCTCCAACACTTGACTTAAGCATACATTACTTTTAAGGCAAGCGCGGACATATCCTTTCTGAGGTGGGCACTTCTTGTGAAAGACTGAGTGATAAAGAATTACTGCAGCAAAACTCAAAACAAATCTTTCTGAATCAACAAGCTTGATAAGCCAAAACTACTTTAAAATATAACTTTATGCAAAGTTCTGGTACCATATGTTCCATCATCCTCTCTCCTCCAGTACCGTCTCAACAATAGATCTCTTCTTTTCATCCCCCTGCAAATTGTGATATCAATAAGTAGCTATGAGTAGTCTTAAAAATGGTAGCTTCGAAATATCACGATGAACTAAAAGCTTGCAGTCTAACCAAGGTGACCAGTCACTATATAATTCCTTGTGAATGATATCAGTATGACCATCAAGGCGCTCAACTATGCAACCTCGGTGGAAAGAGAAGTCCCACCTGCAAAATGTTTTGCAAAGATTAATTTAAATATCAAAACAAAGCTCCAAGAAGTTGACAGTCTAATGCAGTCCATCCATTCAAACATCCATAATGTGTGTCATGAAGCAACAGTTGGAGCATGTTCACCTGCTGCTTATTTGAAACCTTAGTAAATTATACTGCTTAACAATATCTTTAAAAGAACTAGGTTAGAACATGATCAAAGAGTTTTGCTCCTATGATATAGAAGCAAATACCTAAACACAATAATCCTATTCAAGTTACCTATTGTTGCTCAAGCTACCAACAAGTTTTGGATGTGATCATTTTGAGCTTAAATCATTAACCAGAAGGTCAAAGACTTCATTACTCATGATACTGAAGATGCTGATATCCTATGATTCCAAACACCCTCCCCCAAATAATAAATAAAACGAGGCAGCCTACTAGCCCAATTCTGATTTTCCCACCACATTCATAACCACATTTAAATGAAAAACACAGGTCTATTGAACAAATTTGATATTTGGCACCAAAAAACATAAAAAGCAAAATTTTATGCAAGAAAATAAACTAATAATTTATTCATAACACAACCAGCTCCAAAATGAGTGAACTATGAAAAGGTTGGTCATTAATCCAGATGATGCACATAAAGTGCTAAGCAATGTTAATGGCACCACTTTTCTGGAGAGTGGGGAAGTCCAGCCCCTGATGAGACATGAGCACATTTCTACACGTTTCAGGCACACATTTACAGGCCCAAATAAGGAATAGCAGTCAGCAAAAGAAAAAAGGGAATAGCAGATTTCAGACATGAATACATGTCAGACAGGCCACCAATACCAGAGATGGACCCCACCCCCAGCAGCAACTCAGTTTCTGGATCCAACTTTGACTAGAACAAAGGCCTAGTCTAAATGATATGGTTTTTTTGTTTTTTGCTTTTTTTTTGTTACATTGAAATTTGAACCCGAGATCGGTTGATTGGAGTAGAGGGTTATGACCACTATGTTGTCTCCTTGGGAACTGTTTTTTGCTTTTTTGTTTTTTTAGTTAAAGTAACATGGTTTTCAGATTTGAACATATAAAGTATTTAATATTTTTGGTGCTCAACAGTATAGGGTTCAGGCTGTTGAAAGGAATAGATTTTCCAAAAATAGAACCCAATAACTCAAGTAAGAACGAACCATTTCTCACTGAAATTTTCTAACACAAAAGTGACACTCAGTGAAAATAGAAGTGCAAAACTTACTCTGATCTTGAAGGCCCAAGAGACATAAGTGTTCGAAATATGGCCTCTGAAGTTCCATCAACCACGCCCATGGCCATTATTGCAGGGTGATCTTCCCAGCACTGAGGAAAGAAGTATTGTCAACCACGAGGAATACGTCAAACAACAAACAGTCATCAATCCCATTGGTTACTAACCTTTGCTTTAGAATCCCTATCTTTTGCTTCTTTAAATAATCGTAAACCTACATTTCACCCAATATTTTGAGAATACAATTTGAGCTACCTCATAGAGTACATCAAAGCTCAATGCTTACCATTCTGACAACCAAAGATCTTCCATGATGAAGGAGCAGCAACATCAGATGTTGTTGGATCCACTTGTGTCGATGAACGCATGGTCCAGTCTATAGAGCTCATATGACATGTTCTACTGGGACCTCTTAACCTGTGAAAATTGCCTTATGTCAACCAAGAAATACATTTGAAGCAGGAACACCATGCATTTCAGGTGAACAAGAGAAAAAGCAATAATTTGCAGTTTCCTCCCTTTTTTCAGTTATGCAAAAAGAATAAAATAACCATACCTGAATGATGGCCATTTACCTCTCGAACAGGCCATAACATTCTCTTCTAGGTTTGGGCCTTCCTGCATGAAGTAGATAAGAAGACACATTATCCTATTGGTTCTATGATAACAGCATAGGCCAAGAAAATAAGCTATGGAAAAGGACCTTTAAAGCCACTTCCTGCAAGCAGTGAATCCACCTTGCTGCTTCCTCTGGGCTGCTTGCTGCTAACTATTTTAATTGAATTTCATAAATTAGCCATAAAATCTCCTCAAACAAAGTATGCCTTACACCCATTCTTGTAAATGAAATCATCACACCTTGAGTTGGTCATTATGATTGGATGTATTATAAAGTGTAAAAATGAAGAGAACCTGCAGTTAGGCAGAAACGAAGTTGTCACATAAAATTGTTGGTTCAAAAGAGAAGGTTGAGCCACAAACAAGTTGAAAACAAAATAGTTCACACTTTTCCATGAATGCTCTCCCTCCCGTTGTCTGTGACCCGGATGCAGGAATCTATAATTGCACTTCTCACAGGATCCTGACACAACACGAAGATTTTTCCTTTGGATGACCTTTCTTATATCTAGTAAGAAGCAAGGGGGAGTATAAGATCAAAAACAAAAGATGTCGGCAACACTGAAGACCAGAATGGTGTAAAACTAATTCAAAATTTTGATTCAAACGTGTTGTCAGACAATAGAAGCGTCTTCAAATTTGCATACATATTATTCAGATCAAATGCTAAAGCCCTGGAACACCCTTAACATTTTCCTGCCATTCATACTTAGCATGACTTGGCTCATTTCAATGTAAGGAACACATTCTTTAGCTGGCTATTGGATTGCTCCAACATCACCATGATCCCTGCTTCCCTTTTCCCTAAATGATTCTTCAAAGAACTTATAAACACAATTAACATGGTCTCAACGCAACATAGCACATTACAAGCTAAAGCACCTTAAATCTGGGCATCTTAAACCATTTCAATGCAGTAAAAATATACAGTGGTAAAAATCAGTGAAAACCCAGGAGCCAACCCAATTTAGAGAGGGAGTTAAGTTTACAGCTGGCAGCAAAGTATGAAAGCGCAGCAATATCTCAAGAACCCACTCCTCGTGAAATGATTAAAGTAAAATTAGACAAGAAATTTCCCTGCTAACTCCAAGCTTTCTAACACAAGAATCAACCCATAAGAAAAGAAGAAAATCATCCAGAACCCATTAGACATATCATTTTCAGCGCCATCGAATCCTAAAATGGAAATGAATCAAATTTCAGAGAGAGAGAGAGAGAGAACCTCGTTTTTGGAGGAGGGTATCGATTTGAAGCTCTTGAGAAGGTGAGCATCAAGAATGAAGTAACGTTTACGTGAGTACTGATAACCAATCCGATTAGAGCGAATTAGATACAACCAACCCTCCATTCGTCACTTCGGTTTCTTCAAAACCCACTTCTTTTGATTTCTCCAAATTTGTTTTATCATCTGCTAAAATTCATAAATAATGGGTCTGTGATCTCCCAAAATGGTAATTCTAGATCAGAATTTAGATTTGATTAGATTAGATTGAATGATCACCTGAAACGCAGAGCAGGGGTTCAGAGAATCAATCGATTACTAGAAATATAGAAGCCTCTCTCTCTCTCTCTCTCTCTCTCTCTCTCTTGTGTGCTCACAGGCGTGAAGAAGACTCAGTTTTTTCTCTCTCTTCTCTTCTCTTCTATTCTCTTGCTTGCGTCTCTCTCTGTTAAAAGTAACTGCGTAAGGGCACAAACAAGACAAAGATTGCCAGAGAAACGATGCAAGTGCCAAATTACCTTACTGCCCCTCCATCTTGAGAGAGAACAAGAGCACAACTTGAAAGTATTTACTTTCCCTCTTTGTTTTGCTCAAACTTGTTGTACACGGAAATCCCACTGTTTTTCCAATTATTTTATTCATTCTTAATGTGATGGGTTTTCTTTTCTTTTCTTTTTTTTTTTAATTTCTTTAGTTAAATCTTAAAGTAAGCAACTAGGGTAACTATATGCTATCATCGGCTTAAATCAAACCTCTTAATTTATTGTAGAATATACAAGAATATTGAACTAAATTATTCTCTTTCAGAATATATAATCATAACTTTATTTATATAAACCTTTTTCTTTTTCTTTTTCTTATATAAGGGATAATCCGAATGTTTAGAATCGCTAATCTTTTTAGATATTGTGAAAAGTTTCACTTGCTATAAAAATGTATGAATTAAGTAACAACTATTGTTTTTTTTTTTTTTTTAAAAAAATAAACTCGTTATTATAATCATATTAAAATACAAATGAATTATAAAATATTTTGTAAATCAACTTTTGAAGTTTTGTATAGGTATTTTTATAAATAATTTCTATGTGTTGGATTCGAATTCAAAATTTTAAAATATATATCACATCTGATGATACATTATTTAATAGATCTCCCAAATCATGCATGGTTATCCGATAAAGAAGACAATTACCATCAAGGTCAAATCTTTCTATATTTTTGGAGGAAATCTAAACTTTTCAGAAATCTCTAATTACAATCATAACCATTCTAAAAAACTCAAAGCAAAATGAAACTATGGTTTTCTACACCCTTAAGAAGGCTATAAACACGGAGCATAGGCAACCCTCAGAAAGGGACTCAGTTTTTGACACCGATTATACACACAATCAGAGGTATGACTCTATACGTATGCTTTTATATTGCATCACATGGCTTTACATATGCGACATATATAATGCTTACTGTGCAATACGCATATATCCTACACACACGCACGAGGTTTCGACATCCGCTCGACCGATAAATCACATGACAGAGGCCACATAGTTATATTTCTCTCGGCTGTATTCATTTTTCTTTTTGTTATTACCTTCCTTGACTTAAACGTTGGAGTCCCCCCACCGGGCCAGTTCCGGTGGGATTTTTACAAGTTTTCCATCTGAGGAGACCGGACGAACATATCAATGTAGATTTCCCATTCGAGTCGAAAATGACAATTATCTGTGGGGTAAAAAATAATCCAACAGATTGGTGCCGTCTGTGGGAAACAATTAACTGATAAGCCGAAAAATCTTTACGATCCGATTCTGTCGATCGAAGGGATCTGATCCCCCGAGTGAAAGTCGGGTCTGAGTCGCCCTGATTATATTGAATGAACGAACCAGTGTCGTCCTACTCTCATCGAACGTCGAGCTTCAGTTGCCCAAATCTTTCCTAACGAATGTGTCATTAAGTTGGGATGAACTCCCGAACGGGCGGACACGACCATAATCTCTAAAGCCTTTAATTGGCCATCGGGGCTCAGTTGCCCAGATTCTTCCAGATGAATATGTCGTTAAGTTGAGACTTAACTCCCTGAATGGGCTCACATTGCCCTACTCCTACCGAACGTCGGGCCTAAGTAGCCCTACTCCTACCGAACGTTGGGCTTGAGTTGCCCTAATTCTATTGAACATTGGGTTTGAGTAGCCCTGATTCTATCGAACATCGCCCTGCTCCTACCGAATGTCAGGCCATCGTCGCCTAGTCTTATCGCAAGAATGCAAGGATGACGAGCAAGCTTTTTTTCATACAAAGTTGTACTGTTTCAACCACTAGCCTCTCGTATTGCCGGACACAGACTCCAGGTTAGCCTTCAGATATTTTACTTTTCGTAATACACACACTCTAGACTCTTGGTCACTGCTTGACCAAACACTTTTGTTTAAATCTCTCGACTTGGTAATCTCTAATGATCCGTTGGTCTCTAGACCTCCTAATTATCCGAATCGTTCGACTTGTTGGTCTCTTGATCATTCGATCTGTTGGCTTCTAACGACCCGTTAGTCTCTAGTTCTCCTGATCATTCGAATCTTTTGACCTATTAGTCTCCCCATTGTTCTACTTGTTGGTCAATCGACCTCACAATCCCTTGATTTCTCGATTGTTCGACTTGTTGGTCTTTCCATCATTTGATGTGTCAATCTCTTAATTCCTGATCTCTCGATCGCTTGGTTATTTGACCTCCTGACCTCATTCAATCTCTCAGCCTCTCATAGATAATCTATCGGTTATCTGTCTTATGATATTCTTTCATTTAAGTTCTCTCAAAATAAACTTTTCCAAACGTAGAGTGTCATCAATGAGGGATATAACTCCCCGAACGGGTAGACACGACCCTCCTATCTAGAGTCTCCTATCATTCGTACGCGTTATCAATAAGGGATGTAACTCCCGAACGGGTGGACGCAACCCAACTCTCTAAAAATTTCTTATCATTTGGAGGGGCCTTAGTTGCCTAACTACTATCATTCGTGCGTGTCAAATATGTCATCCCAAACTCTGAGAGCCTATGTGCCTATTATCAGTGACGATCATTCTCTTTTTATAAGAAATCTTGTTATTCCACATTCCTCTTAACGATTAGTACGAACGGGCTTATGTCGCCCTAACTTACCACTGGGATCCGTCTCCCTGAATGGGTCTGTGTCGCCCCGACTTATCTTTAGAATCTATCTCTCCGAATGGACCCATGTCGCCCTGATCTACCGACAGAATTTATCTCCTTGAATGGGTCTATACCACCCTCGACTATCCGGCCTGTAGGTCTCTCCATCATTCGGCCTGTCGGTCTCTCAATCTTTTGTCAGTTTTTTAACTCAAGGATCGTTTGATTTTTCGACCTATCGGTCTCTCCATCGTTCGACCTGTCGGCCCATCTATCTAAAGTTTCCTATCATTCGTTCGGAGGGCCGCAGTCGCCCAGCTACTATCGTTCGAAGGACTGCAGTTGCCCAGCTCTTATCATTCGGAGGGTCGCAGTCGCCCAACTCTTATGGTTCAGAGGGCCTCAGTCGCCCAGCTCCTATCGTTCGGAGGATTTCAGTTGCCCAACTCCTATCGTTCGGAGGGCCTCATCGCCCAGTTCCTATCTTTCGGAGGGCCGCAGTCGCCCAACTCTTATTGTTTGGAGGGCCACAGTTGCCCAACTCGTATTGTTCAGAGGGCCTCAGTCGCCCGACTCCTATTATTCGGAAGGCCTCAGTCGCCTAGCTCCTATCGTTCGTTCGGAGGGTCTCAGTCATCAAGCTCCTATCGTTCGGAGGGTCTTAGTCGCCTAGCTCTGGTCATTCGGAGGGTCTCAGTCGCCCAGCTTCTGTCATTCAGAGGGCCTTGGTCGCCCAGTTCCTATTATTTGGAGGGTCTCAGTCGTCCAACTCATGTCACTCAGAGGGCCTTAGTTGCCCAGCTCCCTTCGTTCAGAAGACCTTCGTCGCCCAACTCCTGTCATTAGGAGGGCCTTCGTTGTCCAGCTCTTGTCGTTCGAAGGACCTTGGTCGCCCAACTCCTATCATTTGGCGGGTCTAAATCATCTAGATCCTACTATTCGAGCGTGTTATCAATAAGGGACGGAGCTTCCCGAACGGGTCCATGTCGCTCCAATCTACCGATAGGGATCTAATTCCCCGAGCGGGCCTATGACACCCTGATCTACTGTTCGACCTGTGGTTTGGTTTCTGTCCATCGTTCAACTTGTCGGTCTGGTATTCTCTCGATCCTTCTACCTGTCGGTCTGGTGTTCTCTCGATCGTTCAACCTGTCGATCTGGAATTCTCTCGATCGTTCGACCTGTCGGTCTGGTATTCTCTTGACCGTTCGACCTGTCGGTCTGGTATTCTCTCGATCGTTCGACCTGTCAGTCTGGTATTTCGTTCGATCGTTCGACCTCTGGATCTCATGATCACTCAACCTGTCGATCTGTCAATCTCTCGATCACCTGATTACTTGGTCTCTCAATGACTCGATTTCTCAATCATTTGATCTCTCAGTCTACTAGCCTACTGATCTTTTGACCTTTTGATCTTATGGAAGATCTCTTATAATCCACACTACTCCTAATATCATTTCTTCAAAATGTAATTAGGAGTGGGGGCAAATGATGATACCATATTTAATAGATCTCCCAAATCATGTATGGTTATCCGATACGGAAGACAATTACTATCAAGATCAAATCTTTCCATATTTCTAGAGGAAGTTTAAATTTTTCAGAAGTCTCTAATTACAATCATAACCATTCTAAAAGACTTCAAACAAAAGGAAACTAGGATTTTCTACACCCTTGAGAAAGCTATAAATACAGAGCATAGACAACTCTCAGAGGGGTACTCAGTTTTTGACACACGAAAGGGAGGCGATTTTATACATCGTTCAGAGAGGGGTTCTACACCCAGTTCTATACATCGTTCAGAGAGAGGTTCTATACCCAATCTTATATGTCATTCAGAGGGAGGTTCCATACCATTTACACACACCGACGAAGGTAGAGCTCCATGCCCAATTCGGTAGCCAATTCTATATCATCAGGGGTTAGATTTTCATACCCAAATATATTCCACCAGAGGTATGGTTTTTACACCGATTCTACACACGATCAAAGGTATGACTCTATATATATGCTTTTATATTGCATCACATGGTTTCACATATGCGACATATGTAATGTTTACTGTGCAATACGCATGCATGCTACACACATGCACGGGGGTGCCGACATCCGCTCGACTGATACATCACATGACAGAGGTTACAGGGTTATATTTCTCTCGACTGTATTTAGTTTTCCTTTTGTTATTATCCTTCTTCACTTGAGCGTCGGAGTCCCCCCACTGGGTCAGTCCCGGTGGGATTTTTGCAGGTTTTCTATTCGAGGAGACCGAACGAATATATCGGCGCAGACTTTCCATTCGAGTCGGAAAGGGCAATTATCTGTGGGGTCAAACAACTAATCGAGATTTATTAATATATATATTTTTGTTTGTTTGTTTATGTATTTTATTTATTTATTTATTTTGTTTAAGGTGAATAATTCATTGTTTTTTAGGTCTATTTTGCAAAATAATTTTGTTCCCAAGTATCATGCAGGACATCCACCGAAGATGTGATTTGTTTTCAAGTGTTTCCGTGGACAGTCATTTTTCGGATCAAGATAGTTGTTATTTTCAAGATATAAAAGATTAGTGGTTCCACTTTTATTCAAAAAAAAAAAAAAAAGAAAAAGAAAATAAGACTAATGCTCATGGGATTGAATTTGATGATCACTGTGTTGAAAAAAAAAAAGAATAGAGAGAGAGAGAATGACGTAGAGGCTGAATACTTTTTTTTTTTTTTAATAAATCATTGGTATCTTCGGTTTAATTTGAGATATTTTTTTAATAAAAATATTATTTTAACATCTATTTTTATCAAATGTAAAACTTAAATTCATATGAATACGAGAGAAATTATGAATTGATATATTTGTTGGTTTATGAACATCTAATATAGATCAACCGAAAATATTAAACGTACATTCTTGCAGTTATTATTTCTTTAGATTATTGGTCTACAATATATTTCTAAAATATATGTGATTTTAGGTGAATGATTAGAAAAAGAAGTCTTAAACATCCTTCGAAAAGTTGAGAGCAAAATCAATTAAATTTTTGTGTACTGGTACTAAAAATTATTAATATAATAATAATTTTAGACTCATTATCGAAAAATTTAATTTTTATTTTACAAATTTTCTTGTATTTTATTAATTTTCTTTTGTTTTACTTAAAAATTATTTAAATAGATCCAAATCTCCATTTGAAGCAACTATTGATGGGGTATGACATCTAACTTTTTCCTCTATTTTTGAAAGTATTTTAGGTATGGTAGTTACACCATCTTTTTTCTACCCAAAAAAAAAAAAAAAAAAAACTTCCCACTTGTAGAGCAACTGCAATGCAATAAAGATTTTTTTTTTTTTAATTCTGGCTTAATATTTTTTTCACAGTAAATTAAACAAATTTATTTATTAAATTTATGAGTTTCAGTTCAAATAGTATATCTCTCTCCTTCTTATAAAATGATCCGAGTTCAAATCTCAGTATATGCAAAAAAAAAAAAAAATCAAAACATTAAATTATATACTAAGATAACCAAATCTTTTTGGTATGATATATGAATTAGATAACTCCCCACCTTAACTATTAGTTTTTAATATTAAAATTTGATTTGATTTTATAATATGATATCAAAATAGCATTAAAAGGTTTTCATTTTGTCCAACTAGAAGGACAAACCAAATTTGTTTTGTCCATTGGAATTAATGTAACTTTATCACATCCAACTCGTTAGTCATCATTCATCTAAAAAGGAGAAATGGGTATAATAAATAAATAACTCTCGATCTTAATAGTTAGTTTTTAAGATTAAAATTTTGTTTTTCTTAATATCAAAAACTTATACAACTAAATTTGAAATTTCATTAAAAAAAAATCATAGTCATTCAGATACAGATCAAGCAGTAGAGTCTCTTCATTTTCATTTCACTTTTTTAATTCGATTTCACTGATGATTAAACGTGAGATTGAGTGGGTCAATTGTTGAGAAACTTAGGAGAATGAATTGTGTTCCACATACAAACACAAGTCTAAACTCTTTGAATGATGTGAACATTCATCAAATACCATTATAATAAATTATGGTTTTGGGGAGACCTTTCTAGGTGATGGGTACTCCCAAATTAAGTGCAGTTGTTATCAGGGCGTCTACATTCTACATAGAATGCTAGGGAATATTTTATCTGGACAGCATGAATCTGGAACATTAAAAAAATCAAATGAGCCGACCTGGCTGAAATTGCACCATTTTTTTATTTTATCACTGCATTTGTGATTATTTTAGCTCCAAACTTCATTACTTGGGGGCTGCTTTTATTTTGGATTTTTCTTTTCATTTTTCCAACCATGTTGAAACGTGAAAGGGTCAGAAAAGACCAAAACCCAACTGGAACCCAAGACTCAGGCGGATGATGATGCCATGATGATGGGGGCAATGTCACAAGCAAGTTCTAGGCTTAGCTTGCTTGTTATAATGTCCAGCTTGCGCAATTTTTAATTTTTAATGAATAAATAATTAAGAATGGTTCTCAAACCCTTTCTCCTTTGAGATAAAATTTTGTATTAAAATATCTCACAAAAATAACTTAACCGATAGAATCTTCCTACTTCAATTAAATCATATAAAATTTTGTAAGTATAAATCAAATATTTTCAAGGAAAAAGAATTAAACTAAGTATTATGTTAATAATTTTTATAATTCTAATTTCAGTTAAACCTAGTTTTAATTTTTTGAAAAGATTAATAATGGAAGGTCATGACTTAACTTGCAGTTTAGACAACGTTTTTTAAGAAATTTGGTTGGAAAAACTTACTTTGGGTACAAGCATCTCACACTTAACTCTAATACGAGAAAATGATGAAAATATCCCATGTTTCAATCAGACCCGACAAGCATATCATTTTTTTTTTCCAATAATCAAATTTGATGAAAATACTCTGAACCATAGAAGAGCACCTTTTTCCAAATAAATTATTATTAATTAAGGAAAAAGGGAATCCAAAAGGTTTATCATCCGCTATGGTTTTTCTCAATCGCCAATTTATGGCTGAATGAGTGATGATGATGGGAGAAGTGGGCCCTCTCAGGGAGTCTTTAAACCGTAGGAATGATAATATTCGATCCGATTCGAATGATATTTGAAAAATCTAATCTGATGAATCAGGTTTTTTTTTAATTGGGTTAGGGTCGGGTTAGGATCAGATTATAATATTAAAGTAGTCAGATTGGTTCGGATTCAGATTTATGTTATAAATATAATAAAATAAAATTTTATTTTAATATAATATTATTAAATAAAATAAAAAAAATTTATGGTTTGTTATAATTTATAAAATTTATTTTTATTTTTGAAATAATATTATTAAATTTAAAAATTTATTAGATTATAATTTAGATCAAGTATGAGTCGGATATGGATTGATTACAAGTCGGTTTAAGATAAGATCGAATCAAATTCTTTAGAAAATCTATAAAATCAGATTTAATTTTTTATTTTTTAATTTGAATCGAGTTAAAATCACGTATAAATATTATAATTAAAATTTACCGGCATTCGTTTCCCTCGGGTTATTTCCTTAAATAGGGTGATTTATCAAAAAAATCCCCGAAATGGGGTGCTTTTTTTTTGTATTCCCAGAATAGAGAAAGCGAGATCACGGATCTCGCTTCCTCTATTCTTTTTTTTTTTAATTTTTAAAATTTTTAAATTTTTATAAAAATTTAAAAATTAATTAAAAATTAAATACTAATTAATATTATTAAAAATTATAAACAAATTAATCAAAAATAAAAATTAATTAAAATTTTAAAAAATTATTAATTAAAAAAACATATAATTAATAAAAAAATAATCAATAAATTTTTATTAATTAACTGTAAAAGGATTTCAAATGAGGCATGCTTTTATTACAAAAAAATAGACCACTAGTTTAAAATTATCACTGAAATCTAAAAATTCAATCTCTAATTAATTTACAAAATAACAAATTTAAAATGGTATAAAAATTTCAGGAAAATATTTATTATAAAAAAAGAAATTGAAACCCATGAGATGTTGAATTTTCAGATTTCGGTGATAATTTCTAAACTAGTGATTTATTTTTCGTAATAAAAATATGTCTCATTTGAAATCTTTTTTATGATTGAGTAATAAAAATTTATTGATTAATTTTTTATTAATTATATGTTTTTTTTAATTATTAATTTTTTAATTAATTTTTAATAGTATTTAATTTTTTATTAATTTTAAAAATTTTAAAAATTTATTAAAAAAATAGAGAAAGCGAGATCACGGATCTCGCTTTCTCTATTCTGGGAATACAAAAAAAAAACACCCCATTTGCGAGATTTTTTTGAAAATTCACTCTATTCAAGGAAATAACCCCGTTTCCCTCCCTGTCCTGTTGACGCCTCGCCTGACTGTGTACAATATGATTGGACATTGGGCCGGAGGATAAAGTGGTCTTTTAATACTGAAATCTTGAGTTGATACTTTCCGGCTGTGAATTGTCCAGCTGGGGCGGTGCCCACTGCCGATCAGTTGATTCCTCGATCCATTCGAGTTTCAACGGATTTGCTAAATTCTATGGTCTCTCTCCCTCTCTCTCTCACAAAATTTTGAATTGACTCGTAAATCTGGAATTAGATGGTCACAGCACACCTCAATTTAACTGAAAAATTGACTCTTGTAATAGTTGTAATAGTGTTAAAAAAAACAAAGGTAGTTTTGCTGTCAAAGAGATTGATAAGTTAGATAATTTTGATTTTACATGGGATGATTTAAATCAACACACATGAAAAAGAATAATTATAACATACATGCATAAATAGTTTTATTACTATATATTATTGATTTTATAGTTAATAATAAGATAAATCGAAATTTTAATTTTTGAAAAGTAATATAAAAATGTTATGTATGTGATACAATGCAATTTTAGCAATTCCTGTTGTGGTTAAATGGGAAAGATGATAATTTTTTAGTAATATCTCGTGATGGGAAGCCACAAGCGTCGTTCTTCGGTGGAGTACTCTGAGTTGAAAGCTACGTGTGTAACTTTAATGTCCATTGGAACCAAATAAAGGTCTGCTACACAGTTCTCATTTCGCATGCATAAAATCTGAAGTCATTTGTAATGCCCATTTGTCCCCTGCACTGTATCTATATGTGTGCCCTTCCCTTTCTTTTGATTTTGGGTCACAAAAGCTGTTGTCTTACGAGGAAACAAAATGGAGGTCGACATGCATGAATCAATCATATGTTCATGCCCACGCCCCGCCTTCTAATTCCCAATTGCTTCTCCCGGAGTTCTCTTTTGAAAAGTATGGGAATGGAGACCAGGTCCACATTTCATGTTCTATTCTTTATAGATTAATGGCTTTTCATTTTGGGGTTCTCCCTCTTGATTTTTCCTTTTTCCTTTCTTTTTTCCCCTGGTTTTAGCTGCTCGATTTGCGAGAGAGAGACACACACAGGTTGCACTCCTCTGACTTCCCTTTTCAGGGACGAAATAGAAACTGAAGTATCATGTGCGTATAAGCTGTTATAGTTTAGCAAAATGCAATTGATGAGTCTTTTTTTTAATATATAAAATAAATTTGAGTTTTAATGATTATGATTTATATTGTGATCTTGAATATAAAAAAATTCTTTTAAGTGTAGTGTTGACACGTAAAAAATAATAAAAAAAAGAGTGTAATTCAGGGACAAAATGAATCTCATTTTTAATTAAATAGGTAAATTATTTTTTAATTGTAGTCTTGACATGAAAAATTAATTTTTCTCTCTAAAAATCAATTTATTTTACATTTTTCTTTAAATATATTAATTTTAAGTTTTTTAAATTGAATATGTTAATTTTCTCTGTTTAGAAAAATTAAATTATTTTAAATTTTCTTTCTCTAGATTTAATGATTTTTTTTTATTTTCTCTCACCAGAAAATAATATTGGGCCCACATGGGTAAATATTACTCCCCATAAAAATTTCGAAGGATTAAAAATATGAATACCAAACACTTTTTTAAAAATAATTAAGAAATTAAAGGACAGTAGTTCTCCACAATTGTCGCGAAAAGAAGTTACAACACAAAAACTAGCATAGTGAGATTTTTATTTTTTTATTTTTTTATAAAGAGATATAATTAAACAGAATTGAATCGAAGAAGAAAAAATAGAAGTGGAGAGATTTTATTATTTAAACTGTCGTTGAGGGACACAAACATAGTGAGACGGAAGGCAAACACATCAATATAGTATGTGGTGAAAAATGTTAGGAAAAAAATATATCTTTTAACCATATATGGTCATCCTCCCTCACCATGACCATGTCTTGACGAATGACATTATTCAAATCCCCACAATAATTAACTGGTCAAAAGAAAGGGGGAAGCTTACGTTAGTATGGAGAGAGAGGAATTTACATTTGTATTTGAATTTGAAGATAAGTATGTCAAGATCAACTCTCACGCCTCCAAAGATGATTGGAATGCTTCTGTTTTTTCACTTTTCAATTTAATATAATAGGGATAATTTAGGTTTGGGTTGGGCATCTGGAAATTTCACCTAATCTTTACCTAACAGTTTTGTGTTTGTCACTTTTCTTGTAGTTTTGTGTCGTACTAAAACTATGAAAATATTATATTGAATACCTCAATCCCAATACCGGTCAAAGCTAATGGCCTAATGTCATATGGATCCACAATTTCTTCGAATGAATAGCAAAATTAAATTTCTAGGATGGTATGAAGTCCTATTTATTGGAATATTATAATATATTAAAAATCGGCATTGATCCATGGCATAAAAAGCTTTTATTTTATTGGTTCAAGGTTGAAGGGATTTATTTTATTTTATTTTTATTTGATTATCGATATTTAAAAATTTAACTAATTTAGTTTAAATATGTGAAATTCAATTTAGGGGTTGATTTTTTTTTTTTTTTTTTTAAATTTAAATTTAAAATTTTAATCAAAGAAGTTTAATTAGTTAAGAAAATTTAGTAGGCTTAGTAGGTCTTATTGTGTGGTTGAGAGGAAAATGAGATCTTCAAATATTGAAAAAGAAACAAATGCTTCTCTCCGACAGCTGCATTAATTAATTACGATCGGCTAATTGGTTTCTGAAAGTTGGGTCCGGGCTTGAGGATTTGAATTGGGCTTCCATTGCTTCCAGATCTTCTCCAAATGGATTCCATGTTCAGCTGTTAAGGATGTCAGTAAGCTTTGATGGGGTCACACATGTTTATGGGTCAAAACTCCAAATGGAATTACGTAGGATTAGTTCACTGGGCTATTTAAAATTTTATGTTGTCAATTACATTCAAACCAAACTTGAGACCAGAGTCTTTGGGCTAGGTTAGGAATAGATCGGGAGCTCTAGGTGGCCCAACCACCTTTAGAACCTACCTTGGGAAATGAAGCCCAATCTCTACCATCAGGCCCACTAAATCCGGCCTAACCAGGCCACGCGCAAGAGTACCTGCAGCTATTGGATTTACGAGGTTTGTGGCGTTGAGTTATGCATTCCAAAATCATTGTTTAAGCAAATGGATTGGAGTAGAAGACATAGGCACAGATTGGTGGACAAAAGGGGAACAAAATTTATTTATAAAGAATGAAATTTACACTCTTCAAAATATCCTGAAATAAAGACCATTGATACTTCACCATCATTTTGCTATGCTAATGATCAAACAAGAGAGTCCTTAGTTGATCTCTTCACCTCCGCAATGTCCTTGTCCAAAAGTGGTGTTGTGTCCTTCTCTTTCACCTGAAACAGACCAAAATAGAACATATGTGTGTGTGAGAGAGAGAGAGTGAGAGAGAGATGGAGGATTATCAGATTAAATATGATTATTGAGAGTATAATTCTTGGGCTGATGCTATTGCAAGAACAGATGTGCTAGATTCATCCTTTTCTTTGTTCTCTGGCCCTCCTAGCAAAGCAATAATTGTGTTTTCTAAAAGAAAAGATTGGGAGGGAGAAATTACCTGAGACCCAGTCATAAGGTCAATAGATTGTTTCTTCTTGTTCTCATAGGTGCAGAAATAGGAGTAGAGTCCCATTCCCAAAATAGCAATTAGTATCCCCACTATGTTTCTGGATGTAAAAGGGTCATGAAGAAGAGTATAACCAAATGCAAGAACAAGGCATGTTTTTAAATGGCCTAGCACTTGATACGTCACCGGCGAAGTCTTGCCTATAACCAGGAATGTACTGAAGTTCACTGACACAGCAATCAAGCACGAAAGTACTATGAAAGCCTGCAATTTTTCATAAAGTATTATAAATTAAAATCGATTTTTGATGCATCATAAGACTGCTTTTGTAAGATTAAAACATACCAGGACAACAGGAGAATATTTGTAACCAAAAACATTTTGCTTGGTGAGGCACTGATCCACCAAAGGGCCTGACACGAACAGAATTGCAGCTTGGAATGGACATGATTGGTAGAGCAGCTGCGTCGAAGAGACATTCAGCCCTTTTTGTATTGTGTTAGTCAGCTACATTAGTTAAGGACGAACAAAAATATATATATGAACCACAAGACTAAAGTAGACCAATTATACTTTTTTTTTATTTTATTTTTCTTTGGAAGAAGAGTAAAGGATACAATTTGGCCAACGCAGGTGGTGGCAATGGCAAGAAGTGAGAGAATGGAGCCAAGAAGATTGAGCTGAAGGTCTGTTATGGAGGCAATTCCCACTCCAACCAGCAGCAGAAATAGAGAAAGTTTTATCTTTTGGCTGCAGCAATGAGGTAAAAAGGACCCAAATTAAGTCAACTTCTTCTGTAAGGATCATTTACCCGTAGAAGGTGAGAACTTTAAGGCAGGGTCATTAACCTGAATTGCTTCTTCAAGAAAATAGTTTCCAACAAGACCGTGAAGGGTATGATTGCAAGTTTTGTCATCTGCAAAACCCAACAAAGAAAATTTAAATACATTCAAAATTTCCGGGGTATCTATTCTGTTTGCGTAAGTTAAGTAGGTTATGGGTAATGGGGACCTGGTAAAAGCCAACAGAGTTGAAACCAAGGCTCAAGTTAAGGAGTCCAATGGAGACACCATTTAGTATGCCAAAGAGTGTCAGAGTCTTCAAGTCTATTGATTTGTTCTCAAACAGATTGAAGCGGTGCGCCACGTGGAGTGTGCAGAATGTTACCATCAGATGCCAACTTGTCAATGTTGTTGCTGTTTGTTATCATCATCATCATCAACAACAATTGAAAATCAACATAAAATATCTTGTGCAGAGCAGTTCAAGTATGGTGATTAAGTTAATTAAACATACTTGGTAGGTGAAAAAAACATAATCAAAAGCTAAAAACACCAGAGGAGACAGCCAAATCCAATTTTACTTTTTCTAACCAAACTTTGAATAAATGTATATTACTCGATCACAGGATTGAAAAAAATATGTGTTGTGGAAGAGGGGCAACATGGGTTGCTCTTGAAATTGTAATTTCAAAAACATAACATTTTTGTGTTGTTGCTGTTACCAACCCACGTAAGCTATACGAAAGAGAGAGCTTGCGGGCTAGGCATCACGACAAAATGACATTGTAACCAACATGCAACCTGAAATATAATTTTTTATATGGGAAAAGATGATATCAAAGAAATTATAATAAATAAAAAGGGAGAGTGATTACCAAAGGGGAAGCCCAGATTGCTCATCAAGGCTTTGTTACAGATAACGATCGACACGGATGATGCCACGGAGAGGAAGAGTGCACCAATCACCCCCAGTTGGAAGCATGGTGTTTCTCCCATTTCTCTATCACAAAAATGTTAAAAAAAAAATATCATTAACATGGTATTAATCAGATCATGTTCTATTAGATTAATGTAATTATGAACTTAGTACATTTTACGGGCACCGGACTTCACATACCACACGTACAAATTGGTGGTTAGTTAGTAGTTAGAACAAGTAATATTTTAAGGTACCAATACTATGAAGTACTTGGAGAAATCTAAACTAAATGTGCATAAATGTGTTGTATGCTAGAAATCTTTCACAATTCTTTCTGGTTCTAACGTGAGAATGAATTGAGGAAAAGTTACAATCGACTCACCTGAAAAGAGGGTTGACTCTGGAGATTCAAGACAAGAGCCTGTGGGGCGCGAGAGAGAGAGAGAGAGAGAGAGAGAGAGAGAGAGAGGAATTTGGACTGTAAAGGGTGTAGAAACTCCACAGATCGCCTGAACCCCTGAAATTCCCGATAGTTAGTATTGGGGAACAGGGCCCGTGGGGGGAGAGAGAGAGGTGTGGCTTGTGTGAGAATGACCTTCAGCGCCTTTCTATTTTTGATTTCTAAGGCTATGTGGTTGGTGGTGTTAACGCCGTTTGTTCTGTTCTGTGGCGCCTCCCTTCCAGAAGGCTACTACACCAAACGGCTTGTGCAAGCAAACGGCATCTTATGACCGTTATGTTCGTTAGTTCCTTTTTCAATTTTCTAACTTGACACAATTGACGATGGGTATTACCCCTCTGTTCTAATTCAACTATTTTTTTTTTCAAAAGTAATTACATAATAATTAAGGAAATAAATTAAACAACTATAATTTCATAAAAAATATTAATTAACTAAATTACCCTTTAAAAATTTAATTTAATAAAAATAAAATTTTAAAAAATAATTAATACTTCCTTAATGATCTAAAATGATACTTAAAGAGAAATAAAAGGGTTTTTAGAGTGACATTTGAACTAAAGCATGGGAGTAAAAGATTCGTATTATGTTTTCACTATATTATTGTATAAAAAAGATATGGTAAAAAAATTGATGGACTAAGCTGCTAACTTGATATTATAATCATAAAATTATCCATGTTAATCATATGATATTTTCTTTCCTCATACCATTTTAATTGATGACAAAAAGGGCATATTTTGTTGAAATTTTGTTTGTTTCTTTTCTTTTTTTTTTTTTTAAAAATTATAAAATTTAATTAGGGAAATTTGGTTTTCGCTTGGAACCCACAACATATAGCCTTAAGTTGGTGGCAGGCGCCGAATGTCTTAGCTTTCGTAGGGAAATCAACTCGAGTCTTGAAATAGAAGTTTGAAAGGTGAGGCGAGTGTGTCTTTCAATGAGAGAGAGAGAGAGGTTGCGGCAAATGCAAGCACCCTCAAACGAAATTCAAGCGTCGGTGAGGCGACGGGGGTGTTTGGTCAAAAGATATAGATTTTAAGAATCAGAATAAAATCTATATAAATTATTTGAATTAATGGAATGGAAATGAAGTTATGAGAATAAAACTCTTAAAATATGGGTTTTATGAAATCAAAATAAATTGATGGGTTTCACGTGAAACCCATTGATGAAACCCAAGAAAAAAAATTAAATATTTTTATTTTCAAGGTGGTTTAATTTAAAAATATTATAAATTAAATTATTTTTTTCAAAAACAAATTTTTAATTAAAATATTATAAATTAAATTTTAAATTTTTTAAAATTTAAAAATATTATTTTTATCAAAAAAAATTTACTTAAAATAATTTAAAACATTATAAATTAAATTGTTAATCAAAAACAATTTTTTTAATAAAATAATTTTTTTAATCAAAAACAATTTAAAAAACAAATTTTTGATAAAAAATTTTACCAAAAACAATTTAATTTTTTTTAATTTAATAATTTTAAAAAATTTTGATAAATTAAATATTATAAATTAAATTTTTTTGATAAATTATAAAAAATAATTTAAAAATATTATAAATTAAAAAAAAAATTAGATGTAATCTAAAAAATTGATGATTATAATTTCTAAAACTTAGGATGAAATTTTTTTTCATTGTTTTCTCTAAAAAAACGAAAAAGATTTAGAATTGAAAATTGTCTAAAAAAATTGCAAATAAAATTTATTTTGTTAAAAATTTTATAATTTTTATTTTTTTAAAATTTTATTAAAACTATTATTTTAATTTTAATTTTAGAAATTAAAACATAATTTTAAAAATATCAATTTTAAAATATTTTCTATTAAGAATAAAATTGACAATCAAATGATTTTCATTCCGAAAGATGAACAAACCAAATATCAACAATGGTAATCAAATTAATTTCAGAATTTGAACTAAACAGTTGATATCGAAATTCGATTCTGATTTTAATTTCTGCGATTTTTGATTCCGATTCTGATTCCGATTCCTGAATGCGAACAAAACGCCACCTAATACTTTGATCTTACTTTTAATGGTGGTAAATTTTATTTTACTTCTTTTTTTTTTGGGGGAAACCAAACTGATCAAATGACACAAAGTGTATCAAAACTCACAGTAAATTGGAGTTAAGCATTTCATAAATGATGTTCAGGTGATGAGCCAGTTGAACCCCACTCATTTGAGACTTTTGAAAAATGGATTCCTGCTTTTCTTTTCTTTTGAAAATAGTTGTGTTTCCATTCATCAGCTGGTTTTGACCAAACAGCCCAGTCTATTCCTATGGATTTTGGATGGCCGAAAATTTAATCCCAACCTCGTCCAAGAGACAACAAAACGACGGAAAAATAATGGGTCTATGGATAGGGATAGGAAAAAGCAATCCGATCATCGGAAGCAATTACCTTTAAAGAGAATCGGTTTGAATCAACTCCTCTTTAGAGTTGACATTTAGAGTTGACATTCTGCTTCCAGTGTCATCAATAGACAATTGACCCAGCTTAAATCTCTTATCCAAAATTTAAATTTAAAAATTAAAATAAAAAAATTATGTTTCTCCGTAAAAATAAAAACCCAACAACAATTCAAATTAGATTAATACAAAAAAAAAATAAAATAAAATCCTGCTTCCAGGGTCACCACATTTGATCATATCTTGCTGGCTATTGTTATAGGGGCAAGGACGGTAACCTTGTGCATTATGTTAGTTTGTTTGAGCCCTGAATTTTATTTCTCATGCCATCTTGAACTCTTGATGTAAGACAAACTTCACAAAAGAATAATGAGATTTTCTTACATGATGTTATCCAACTATTTTTTTTTTTTTTTTTTGGGGTACATACCAAGATTCGAACCCGAACCTATTATAAGAGAGGAGGGGGATGTGCCACTTGAGCTGAAGCTCATTGGCACGATGTCATCCAACTATGCATCTGTATAACATACAAAATAAAAAGCAGCCCGGAGGATACAGCTGCTCTCTCTTCCCTAAAGAGACCAATATCAGTTTACTCATCAAACCACCGCTATCTACAATCTGTAACATTACTCACGAAGAGAGAAGCCCAAATGGAGGAGTAAAAGGGGATGTACAAGCTCGCTAGGCTAAGGCAAGAAAGTTTTTAAGTCCTCCCAATCTGTGCAAGGTATGCCTTGTCTGCATTTGCCAGACGCTTTTGAAATTGAGCCCATTCGTCTCTGCATCTTGCTCTCACCTGTGATTATGGAAAAAGAGTAAATACAGGTTAATGATCATTTGGATAAGTTTTTATTTTTATTTTTACTTTTTTTGCCAGATCTATTTTACTCATTATAGACATGTTGAGCTGAGACGGAAAACTGATTGCACATACATATTTTTCTTATATTGTATAACAGACTGGTGGACCTCTTAAGACTTGAAAATGTTCAAAATCAGATTAAAATTGTGCACAAAAAGTTGATATTCTCAGAATGCGTACCCCTTCCCATGGTGCTTTGCCATTCTCAGACTTGCCCTGGAATTCAAAGGGACGGCCAGATGAGATTGAAAGAATTAAAACATAACAACAATATGGTATGTGAGGCAAAATAATGAGTCAGCATCATTAATGCCTGTGGTTGGCTTTCCCCTGTCAATTAACTAAAGATGCATTTGGAAAAAAACCAAAAAACTCAACGCTAGATTGTTTTCCCAATTATGCACACCAGAAGAAACAACCACAGATGCTCACAAATTCTAGACACAAATATATATAGAGGAACCTGGACTCAACCGGTACTAACTGGATCACTGCTTAGATTCGAAAAGACAAAAAAAAAATTTCCCTTGATCTTGTTCCTTGATTTGATTGGTTATATTTCCATTTCCATGTTTTATCATCGCATCTGAACATCAACTGAATGCTTATGCCATAAAAAATACCACTGTATGAGCATGAAACCATGGTCATCCAAATCCCTTGACCTTGTTCCTTCTGATTTGATTGGTCATATTTCTATTTCCATGTTTTATCATCACATCTGAACATCGACTGCATGCTTATGCTATAAAAAATACCACCATATGGGCATGAAACCATGGTCGGTGACACAATTTCCCAGCAATTCTCTACACAGAGAAATCAAATGTGAGTCCATTGACAAGCTTCCATGTATAGATTAATCAATTGATTAAAGCTCGTGGTCTTGATGTACTTGACTGCCCCAAGGCGTGAGGCAAAATGCAAACTATTTTTCTGATATGGCGCACTATCACCTTTCATTGTAGACCTTGTTAGATTAGCAGCTGTGCTTACAGAATCCATCTTATATGCCTGGAGTCCCAAACTTATACCAATCGCATTTAAAATTTTTGTTGCTCATTAACTTGACATCCCTTGGAGAAACTACATATCAATTTAACCACGTCTACTTGTCAATGTTGCAGGCACACAGACATAAGGGACTAGTGAGGTTGCGAGAGATTTTTCATTCACTCCACGATTTGTAGTAGACAAAAGAATATATGATACTCTTACTGTAACAATGACTAACCTGATTCCCCAAAGAAGGAATTACTTTATGAATGATCCACTGTGAATCAACCACACCAATTTTCTCATGTGCAGGCTGTGGAGGCAAACAAATAGCACAAACTCACTGTCAGCAAATGTATGCACAGATTGCTTTACTTAGGTGAGCGCAAATGGGATCTGGTAAAGCATACTTTAAAAATATGGTTTCAGGTGACAATATTTGCAGCATATACAGAGTTTTTGTTACCCCGGGGGGGGGGGGATTCATCGGAATAAATCTCTAACAATTCATACATATTATTGTGACAAGTAAAGGAACCCATCTTTTAGGTGTTTGAATCCGCCTTTTTATACCAGTAGTAACCTCAAATTTTGACAAGTTTTCTACAATCGAAAAAGCTACGACATACAAAATACATCAGACACATTAATTGATATATAACTTATATTCAGCACATCAATTGATAATCACCCATTAATTTTAGATAACAATATTTCTTAGCCACTGTATTTTCCACATTTTTCCCATGTCTATCCAATGTCACATAAAATGCTTGGATTAGTCCTTTCACAAGTTCTTTGCACATGAGCTAGATAGTAACAGAAAGAAGGCCACAAATTTAACACACACAGAGAGAGAGAGAGAGAGAGAGAGAGAGAGAGAGAGTCAATAAAGAACAAGCTGCTTACTTCAACACATCGTCGTAGCGCAAAGTCCAAACCCCATCCATGCACCAAATCATTCTGCAAGCACACGATTGGAGGTACTCTTATCGGGATCTTGAACAATGACTAGAATATATAAGACTGCATTATTTAACTTTTTGGGGCCAAAATACCTGAATTA
The DNA here is from genome assembly GCA_037126225.1 of Dillenia turbinata. NCBI lineage: Eukaryota > Viridiplantae > Streptophyta > Magnoliopsida > Dilleniales > Dilleniaceae > Dillenia > Dillenia turbinata. The sequence goes on from JBAMMX010000007.1 coordinate 4,021,288, forward strand.
GATGCCACACACAACGCCATGCTTCCCGAGAAAAGACTGGAGCCATGATCTCTACAAATCTAAATGGAAAAAAAAAAAAAATCTCTTCTAAAAATAAGTATCTAAAAAATTCCAAACATATTTAGGAAGCATTAAAGTAATGCCACATGTCAAGGTCCAATAATCAGTATATTTAGCACACACATGGCTCACAGTAATAACCTCGCCAAGCGGAGAGAAACCACATTGAAGTTAGCTGCTGATCTATTCATCCAGTGGATGGTGAAAACAGTGAGAAAATTATATGTACTCGTGTACATAATTGCAGATTCAAAAAAATAAATGCTTGTAGATGTCAGTCAAGCTCCGAGAGAAAGAGAGAGGGGGGAAACAAAGTGAAGACTTACGCAGCACATGGAGGCAAATGGGGATCACTGCACCATCCGGGTTTCTCTTCTGTAATCCTGTCCACAGCATAGAATATAAAAACTTGACTATCATTGCTTTTAGCATTCCAACAGAAACACCACATGAAAGAGAAAGGGAGAGGGTTCACAGTCTAGGCCTACTTGTGAACTTCTCTGTCTCCTCTTCTTTTTGTCATCTGCCATGTCAATCCATTATTGGGTTCAAGACCAGGTTGGGAGATTTCCAACCCATGTTTTTTAACTAATTCAATGTACCTAACAAATTGTAAGATGCATCAGCAGGAAAACCACAAGCAGATATGTCTGTCAATAAAAAGAGTTCTCAACAAGCAATTACTTCTTGGCATTGAAGTGTTCAACTCCTAGGTCTTCATCCCAAATAAAAATATAATCATAGGCTGCAACAATATCAGGATGCAAAAACCTCTTAGCATACCACCTGTTGAAGTTTGCAAAAGACGACAAAGAAAAAAGAAAAGGAAGAAAATGAGTTAAGTAAAAGATGTGATAGACAGTGATATGTCAGGGTGTAGAGTGTATGACACTTGACCTAACAGTCCAGTGGCTTTCCAGAAAAAGAGCAAATGAGAGGATCATGATCTCTCAATAGGAATTAAAATGACATGTTGATGTCTACAAGCTTCAGTGGAGAAAGCTTCAGCACAGGAACTTAGACAGTGACAGAGACACAATCTTACCATTTTGTTTGTTTCTTAACACTAACATGAATTGCAGTCTTGGACCACTCGAATTCATCCCATTCACTTGTCCGACCATCATAGTGGAAAAGCAAAATAGTAAAATCATCATTGAACTGCACCAGAGTGAGAATCTCAACATCACTCTTTAATAACAAAGGAGAAACATGATTAAGAGGGGGAAAATCACTGCTATACCTTTTTAACTGCGGCATCAATATTGTACCTTTGATCAAGTCCAACTGTAAATGTCACCAAATACTTTGGCTTTCTCTTCAGATCCTGCAGTTTTATAGACATAGAAATAACTGAATGCACAACTATCAAATGCCAGAAGTGCAGATGGAAACAACACTGGGGCTAGAGATATCTGTAAATATAACCTACTAATTCTAACTCATCAATCTGACAAGTAAGATTCAAGATGGAGAAACAAATAAAGACCGATAGAATCACATGATGACATCAAAACAATGAATGCAACATAATGCAAGTGCACCCAGTAACCACCATCCTCACCCACACTTCTTCAGCGCCCAATATTAAACAAATGAGAAAACTCTGAAGAAGAATATGAGTATCAAGGACCACCACTGCATCACATGCATTGATAAATTCCCTGCCTCTTTTACTTCAAAGCTATGAAGATGCAACCCTCCTTTTATTTTAAAACTGTGAAGATGCAACCTCATGACAATAATAAGAGTCATAACCATCAATTTTGCATACCTCACTAGGTTGACCCCACAATCTCCGCAAATAGAAATCAGATTCTGAGACAACAATTCCTGGAGGTAATGACTCAGCACCACGGGGATTCGTCGGAACATATATCTGCAAGCACACAAGCAAAGCTACAACCAAGTTACAACCCCCAAGAGTAAGCCACTGTATCTAATTATGAGGAAGTAACTGACAAGCATCATATATAAATAGGGTAACTCATCTCGTTCAAAGTCAATATACTAGAATTAACAGTAGATAAGGTCCTTAACTCATCCATCTCCTATCTATCACCACAAGGTTGCGCCCATTAAGAGCTCTCCATATATAAGAGGAGAAAGTTTATTTCCTTTTTTGCTCCCAAATTTCAGACTTACAGTTAACATTGTGATTCAGCAATTTATTAAGTTACTTTCCACGCATGATCCATGGGTGTTTCTTATAACAATAACAACTAAACTTGAGCTCAATAAGAAAAATCCAAGCACAACCAAAGAACTCAATAAAAACTAAAGAACTGTCCTCAAAATTGTTCATCTTCATATTCCGACCCCTCCCTTCACCATAGAGTGAATCCGAATTAGGTTCTCAAGAGTCAAAATGCCTTGTAGTTGGAAACAAAGTACAATTTTAGATATATCTGGACTCAAAAGCTAAATCTCACAATGAAGGCAAGACAAACTGATTATTTGTCCCAAATAAAAATGCAAAATCATTTCCATCGATCCATTCCTCAGTAAGGATGGATGTTAAAAGGATGACATGGATTATCTAATTTTATCCACAGCAGATACTCTACTGCAATATAGACAAGCAAAACTAAGATCATGTAAATTCAGAAAAGCTGAGTAGTTTATGTACCTTAGGAACAGTACGTGACCCCATATCTTCAAGACTTTGGCCTCTATCAGAGTTATTTTCATCAGTAGTAGCAATATCAAGAGATGATCTAAGACTTGCAGGTATGGTAATCTGCAAAGGCAGTCTTTTTCAATAGAATAAATGGCAGGCATTTAATCACCCTTGTATATGTTGTGAGAAGGAAAATACCTTTGTAAGAGAAACAGAAGGGAAAGAAAACCCGATAAAAAAACCAAAAATTACTCCTAGAAGAGTTGTAAAAATAACAGTGGCCTTATCGCCCGATTGTCTAACACTGCCAAGCAAACAGAAACAATTAGGGCCCTCAAATATCAAATGCTCTAAAACACCAATAATTGCATCTAGAATCCACTAGATACGGGATGGGAGGGAATTTACCTGCGATGTACAGTACCCATACTGGCACAGCTACTTTTAACTCAAAAGGTCACAGGCCTAGGGTTAGGATACAATGGTTCCTTGATCATCGATTGAAGCAATAACAGCATACTTCAGTTCTCAAAAGAAATCTGAAACCCCCACAACATGTTTCACCTGAAAGATTGTGTACTTTTCAGGTTAAAATTGCAGACAAATGGCAACAATAGAACTAGGCTTTACAGGTTTATACCCAAGAAACGGCCAAAAAGAAGAAACCCTAGATGATAAGATCTTGATCTGAACTGGAAAATGCACAACTAGCGTACGGCCTCAAAATCAGGGGCAACTAGCGGAAAGATTCAATCTTATGCACTCATCAAAATCATACTACCATGAATCTCGATCCACGTATCTCCCCCAGTATACTTGTAGTTAAATCGAAGCCCAAAAACCCCAGAAATTGAAGAAAATGAAGCTACACAATGCAATTCAAGATTCCAATCGATCCAGTTCACAAACCCCAAATTGACATTGCAAATTCAAAACGGATCCAGCAACAAATTCACTCGTTAACGCACATAACAGATAATGGCCAAAAAGAAAACTTACAATTCTCGCTCGAAGAGGGAGGGAGGGAAGGAGAGAGAGAGAGAGAGAGAGAGATATGGAGCTTCGAAGGAAGATCACTGTCCTCCCAAAGATAGGCGCGACAAATTTGGTTTGGCCATCTGCCCGAAGAAGATGAACACTTTTCCTCTCTATTATTTATATCTTCCACCATCAAAATATCTATGATTTTACTCTTTTGTCCTTCATTGCTTTTCGAATTTTCCGTTAAAACATTTCTATTCTTCGTTTTTCTTGAGAGAGATGTGCCCTTTCACTGAAAAAAAAATTAAATAACCTCTCGGTCATCTTCTAAAAACGAAGCATTGATACTATTTATATAAATAATATTATGATAATATGATATGATATTATTTAATTATTTTATATATCATATTTTTAAAATATGATATGATTTTATTTATTTGGATGGTTAATATCTTGTTTTTAAAAATTTAAAAATATTAGTTTTGAAATATTTTTTAAGTAAAATGTTATTTAATTTTTTTTTTTATTGTTTTAGACGTTAAAAGGGTACACGTCTCTTTTACCCCGGGATGCATTTCTATTCTCTGTGCCAGAGCCCTATGGACTGGAACGTACAGCTGATAACACCTGATCGTGACTCCTGGATAGATCAATCGTGACCGTTGAATCATCGTGCGTTCAAATCACATGGGGACCACCGAGAGGTGAACTGTCGCACTTTTGTTGACAGCCCGTCACCCTGAAACCTAAAATGGCTTCTAACCTCTTTGGTAATAAGTTCCAATCATTAAGTGCCACCTGTCAAGGTTTGAGTCTAAAGCGCGACACGCATGCTTTCTTAGACGAAAGTGCTAGTATTTTGTTCACTTAAAATGACAACAATGCCCCCTCCTTGAAGCCCTACAGAGTGAAGCCGGTCTCATTCTGTTTCAATGCAAGTATTATCCTATCTATGTATATATTATAATTTTTCTTATATAATTTCTAGGTTGTTTTGATCTCATATTAGATTTTTTTTTCTTTATTTTTCTGAGTGATGTTGTTATCTTAGATAGCCAACTCTTCAAAAGAATCACAATGGTTTTACATTATTTCATAAAAATATAACAAAAATTTATATATATATATATTTTTTGTAAAGTTCAAAGTTTTAACAAGAGTATATCATCCTATTAAATATAACAGAATTTAAAAATTAATAAGAATCAAACTTATAGATTTTGTTAACTTAATAGAGGGGTTACAAAACCAATGGTATTTGACCTGAGTCAATTTTTATTATGTGATCTTAAAAAACAGACCCAAAATCAATATTATTAATTCACGTCTTTTAATTAATTTGTTAATTGAATATCGTTAATTCGCATCTTTAATTAATTTGTTAATTATAGAAGACGGATTGCATGTTTTTAATTAATAGAGAGGTTTTTTTATTTTATTTTATTTTTATAAATAAATGTTCAATCTGATTAAATACGGATAAAATTTTTAAGAGATAAAACTCTTTTGACGTCTATTTTATTTGATAAATATGTCTGGCCACTGAATCAGCTTAACATTAAAATCATAGAAACCAAAATTGACAAAAGAATATCTTAATTTACTTGTCTTTCACTTAGCCATACCATGTAAAATTGGAAAAGAAAAGTTTAAAACCACATGATTCATAAATAAACCAAATTTTATATGATAATTCATATTAATAAAAAGTAATTACAACTTTTTTTTAATTTGAAAATTTTTAATTAATCAAAAATATCTTTCCTATCAAAGAAAAAAATTTAAATAGTAAAAATTTAGTTTATTTAATACATAACTGATTTTTCAGACATTATAATTCAAAACTAGAGAGTTAGTCAAATGAATAAAAATTTAAGACATATCATTCGACACACGCCCGGCGGTGCGAAACCTCAACATGTGGTTCATCAAACCGATTAGAGGAGTACGACTTTGTCTTGTCCCGCGGAGATACCAAGTAAGACGAGCCCTCAAGAAATTTCACCCCAAGCATTTCATTCATGTCATTGTGTCATATTGACACAAATTCAAGTATTAGGATTACGGATTCAAATTATGCAATTTAATTTTCAAATATTTGATTTCTTAATATTGGGTTTTTGAATTTAAATGTAGTGATGCCGTGATTTAACTAAGAGGATAATTGAGGGAAACATAAAAGGCGTTGTTGATTAATGGGGATGATGTTGGAATCCATTTTTTTAATTTTTTTTTTCTTTTAAAGGAAATTTAAATTAGATTTTCAAAAATTAACTTTAAAACCTAGTTGTTTCGTTTGCATGTTCCTTCAAGCTTCCAATCTTAGTGGTCCATTGTTACAGCCCTGGCCAATAGTGAGGCCAAAAATCAAGAAGGTAGAGAAGAAGAGGAACTAGAGAGAGAGAGAGAGAGAGAAGAAAGAGATTAGGGAGAGAAGAGCACAATGAACAAGGTATGTCCTATTTTGATCTTCATTTCTTTTATCCTTTATACAAGTCCAAGATTCTAAAACTAACTTAACCACTGTAACTACTTTGTTATTATAGTTGATATATGAGCAGTTGGTTTAATTGCTTTGGTTACCCAATAGCCTTTGTTACTTTTATTAGCTACCCATTATTATTACATCCATGCACTTGAGAGTCAGAACCTTCTCTTGACTAGAGTTTGGACCAATTCAATGGTTTATCGGGTTACTGTAACAGCATAGCTATGCAATGTTGAACAATTTAAAAGTAACGACTAGGAACAGAGCTAACTGAAGTAACTGAAGACTGTTGGGAAGTTGCGGGAGTTGATACTAATTCAACAAACAAACCAACAACCCATCCATCAACCGTAATAACAAATTGATGGTTTGATAGTTAGATAATTGAATCATTGAAGTGTATAAAAGAGAAAGAAAGAAGGAAGAAGGGCAGGTGTTATTGCTCGTTGTGCTCAACCATCTCTCTTCTCTTCTCTCTCTCTCTCTCTCTCTCTCTCTCTCTCTTTTCTACCTTCGTTCTCCCCAATTCTGAACATGGAACTTCTCTTTCCCATACTATTCAATAGACATTCATTGACATCTTGATATTTTGTTCTATCTTGGCTTAAGAACTGAACAATGCAGCAGCTTTGCTCTATCAGTAGCTGGGTCATAACAAATTTGGTATTAGAGATTTGAATCCTTAAGTCATACTTAGAAAATCAATGGGGGAAGGAACTCGTCAAAAGACATTCAAAGAACAACTACGAAAGTGTGAAACTAGAATGCACAAGTGGTTTCAGGAGGCAAAAGAACATCAATCGCAAGTCGACCAACAATTAGCAGTAATTTGTGAAGAGATGAAAGAACAAACATAGAGATGGGAAGTGCAAATAACCATTACAAATGAACGATTTGGTGCCATCATGAAACTATTAAACAAGGACAAGCATGACGATTCAGAGATCAAAAGGATGACAAAATCACCAAGTTTATCATCCATCAAGAAGGACGCTCATCACCGAGGGTATTTATCCAATTACCCAAGGATTGAACTTCTCATATTCAACGGGGACGATCTGCGATTGTGGCTAAGAAAGTGCAACAAGTTTTTTACTATCCAGCAAGTACCTGTACATACTTCGTGAGAAGTGATCAAAATGTATCTGGAAGGGAAGGCTGAAATATGATTTCAAGGGTTGAAACGAGTTAAAAATGAGATCAGTTAGGAAGAGTTTTCCCATCTCCTTTGTCAGCGTTTTGAATTAAAGGGTGTTAGGGATGAAGTGGAGGAGTTCAATAAGTTGCAACAAATTGGAACTATGACAGAGTACAAAGAAAAGTTTGAGGAATTGTGGTCTATTATGTTATACAAGAATCCTACCCTGATTGAGGATTGCTTCATATCAAGTTTCCTCAATGGGGTTAAGGAGGAGATTAAGCTCATGCTTCGTATGTTTAAACCCAGCACTTTACTTCAAGCTTTTGAGATAACAAATCTCCAAGAACAATTCTTGGAACTCACTAGGCAAAAGAAAATCAACTGGAGCAAGATCTTGGATTCGGAGGAAGCAAGATCAAAAGGGAATAGCACCAACTATAGGATCAACATAACCAAAAATAAAGACTAGGCAAATGAAGGAGTGTCAAATGACAAAACAACAAAAATCTCTACACAAGAGCTGCATTACAGAAGGATCAATAATCTCTGTTATAAGTGTGGAGAAAAATATACACCAGGCCATCATTGCAAATTCAAAACCTTAAACCTATTGGTAGCAGTAGAGGAAATGGAAAGAGAACCAACTGAAAATTTGACAGAAGCATTAGGTGAGGCCTATGATATCCCTTTGTGTGTTTTATCCAATTCTTTAAAAAGGAAGACTATATTGCTACAAGGAAATATAGGAAAAATACAAACTACCATACTAGTAGATATTGGAAGTTTGAATAGCTATCTGGACCAAAGGTTGGTAGATGTACTCAATTTGAAACAGGAAAATGGTGAACTCAAACATACTATTTTAGCAGATGGGAGTAAGATAACTAGTTATACACAAATAAAATGAGTCAAATAAAGTGTCCAAGGATATCAATTTTCTTTTGATTTGAGATTCATACAATTAGAAAGTTGGGACCTTATTTTGAGGGTAGATTAGATGTGTAACTATAATCCTATCACCTTTGATTTTAAGCTGCTACAAGTAAAGTTGGTCAGTAAAGAAGGTGAGGTTATACTGATGGGAGAAGTAGAGAACCCTAAAATAAAATTAGTAAGGGGAAAAACTACCAAAAAGTTTAGGAAATAACAAATACAAAGTTGCCCAATAGCCACTATCAATGAAAATAAACAAAACCATCTAGTGCATAGGGAAATTCTGGAGTTTCTAAAAAAATTTGAGAATGTATTCTCCACACCTCTTTCATTACCTCCTGAAAGAACACATGACCATGAAATATCTCTCAAACCAGATGCTCAACCCTTCAAACTTCCTCCCTATAGATACCCATATTCATAGAAATCTGAGATTGAAAAACAAGTTTAAAATATGCTGAACAATGGAATAATTAGACAAAGTAACAGTCCTTTTGCTTCCCCTATATTGTTGGTAAAAAGAAAGAAGGTATTTCAAGATTTTGTATGGATTATAGGCACCTTAACAATCTAATAGTGAAAGATGAATATCTTATGCCAAACATTGATGAACTCTTGGATGAGCTATATGGTTCAAGACAGTTTTTAAAGATGGACCTTAGATTAAGCTATCACCAAATTAGAGTCCAACCAAAAGACATACCAAAAATAGCATTTCAAACTCATCATGGATATTATGAGTTTCTAGTCATATTATTTGGCTTAACCAATGCTCCAGCACATTTCAATCATTAATGAACCACATATTTCAACCTTACCTAAGGAGATTTGTACTTATCTTCTTCAATAACATCCTAGTATACAGCCTTGACTTAGATACCTATGTTTAGAACCTTCGGGATGTTCTATTATTGCTCAGACAGTACCAGTTGTATGTCAAATTCATTAAGTGCACATTTGTTCAAGAACAAGTGGAGTACTTAGACCATATTGTATTAGCACATGGAGTGAAAATGGATTCTCAAAAGATTGAAAATATTTCAAAATAACCAGAACCTACTACTGTAAAGGCATTAAGGAGTTTTCTTGGACTTACAGGTTACTACATGAGATTTATTAAGCACTATGGTCTAACAACTAAGCTAGTTACTGACTTAGTTAGAAAGGACAGTTTCAATTGAGGAGAAGAGGCTAGACAAGCTTTTCAGTACCTTAAAACAACCATTAGTTCAACCCTAGTCATGCGATTAATAGATTTCTCAAAAACAATTATAGGAGAAACTGATGCAAGCTCCAAATGGTGGGAAGCTATCTTGATGCAAGAAGAGCAGCCTATTGCATTCTAAGTAAGACATTAGGACTAAGAGGTCAGGATTTATCCATAAATGAGAAAGAATTATTGGTGGTGGTTATGGTGGTCACAAAATGGAGACATTACTTAGTGGGCTACCACTTTATTATCAGAACAGATTATCAAAGTTTGAAATACCTCTTGGAGCAAAGATTGACTCATACGTTGCAATATAAGTGGTTAACCAAATTGCTGAGTTTAGATTATGAAATTCAGTATAAAAAAGGAATGGAGAATAAAGTGGCAGATGCCTTATCCAGGAGAGAACTAATATCTAAAGAGACACATGAAGGATGCTGCTAGCAACAACCATGGTCAGACCATAGTGGATAGAAGAAGTCATTCAAAGTTATATAGGAGATGAAAAGTGCCAAAAGTTGATTAGTCAGCTGGTGTTGGAGCCTGAAAGTAGTAATGATCATCAATTTCAGGATGGGGTTTTGAAGTTTAAAAAAAGAATCTACATAGGGAAAGGGGGTAGCTGAGGAATAGCTTGCTCCAATAGATACATGGATCAGCAATTGGGGGGCACTCAGGTCAGAAAGGAATACTGTAAAGATTGAAGACTGTATTCTTTTGGCCTTGTATGAAAGAAGTAGTAATCAAGTTTGTCCAAGAATGTGAAGTGTGTCAAAAGAATAAACATAAGAATGTATCAAACCCTGGACTCTTATAACCTTTACCAATTCCATACAGGCGTGGACCCAAATCAGTGTGGACTTTGTTGAAGGTCTACCAGAATCTTAGGGTTTTGATACAATCTTGGTGGTTATAGATAGACTAACTAAATTTAGTCATTTCCTGACACTAAAACATCCATATACTGTAATAGAAGTAGCTCAACTATTTATTGATTCAGTCTACAAGTTGCATGGTTACCAGATGCAATTATGATAGAAAGGGATAAAATCTTCACAAGTCTCTTTTCGTAGAATCTATTTAAGCTAATAGGAATTCAACTTCAACTAAGCGGTGCTTATCATCCCCAAACGGATGGGCAGAGTGAAAGATTAAATCATTGTCTAGAATGTTATCTCAGGTGCATGATTGCTGATAGGTGTGAACTTTGGTATAAGTGGCTTAGCCTTGTAGAGTGGTGGTATAACTCTAGCTTTCATTCAAACTTGAAAATGTCCCAATTTGAAGTATTTTATGGATATAAATCAAGAACTCTACCAGTATGTCCTTACTTGTACTCTAACACAACAGCAGCTACTAATTTTATCCAAAATAGACAAGTTATGCTACAAATTTTGCAAGAACATCTGAGTAAAGACCAAAGTAGAATGAAGGTTCAGGTTGATCTTAATAGGATAGGAAGAAAATTTGAAGTGGGTGACTTGGTATATCTCAAGCTACAACCTTATCGCCAACAGTTAGTAGAAGTCTGCAAGCAGTTGAAGCTATCATCAAAATTTTATGGTCCCTTTCCAATGATAGCAAAAGTAGGGAAGGTAGCCTATCGTTTGCATCTACCGCAAAGATAAAAAATCCATCATGTTTTTTATGTATCTTTGCTTAAGAAGAAGTTAGGATCCAATCATGACATCATGCCCACTTTACCTATAGTAGGGTCTGACAACTAGGTTTTAGAGGAACCAGAAGCAGTATTAAAGAGAAGAGTCTTCTTGAGGAATTATAAGCTAATTAATCAATGGTTAATCAGATGGGTCAATCTCAGCCCAGAAGAAGTTACATGGGAGGATATGAACTTCAACATGGCACAATTTCCATTCTTCCAACCTTAAGGACAAAGTATTTTTTTGAAGGGGAGGGAAATTGTAACAGCATAGCTAAGCAATGCTAAACAATTTAAATGTAACGGCTAGGGACAGAGCTAATTGAAGTAACTAAAGACTATTGGGAAGTTGTGGGAGTCTAGACTAATTCAAAAAACAAACCAACAGCCCATTCATCAATTGTAATAACAAATTGATAGTTAGATAACTTAATCATTCAAGTGTATAAAAGAGAAAGAAAGAATGAGGAAGGGCAGGTGTTATTTCTCATTGTGCTCAACCATCTCTCTTCTCTCTCTCTCTCTCTCTTTCTCTCTCTTCATTCTCCCCAATTCTGAACATTTCACATAAATGAAACTTCTCTTTCCTACGCTATTCAATCTTCATTCATTGATATCTTGATATTCTGTTTTGTCTTGGCTCAAGAACTGAACAACGCAGTGGCTTTGCCCTATCAGTAGCTGGGGTCATAACAGTCGCCTGTGGGCTGAACTGACCAGGTGGCTAGAACTAGGTTGTGCCACTTAGGGTTACTTCGGGCCAAGATATAATTTGTGCAACAATGCTCTTGAACCCGTGATTGAAATGAAATGTTGTTGTTGTCTAAGAATCCGTGGTAAAATATTATGTATAAACGACTAGACCTAAATGGCTTGGACAAGTGGTTCACTTCGGGGGAAGTGGCCGACAAGTTCAATGTGTTTTGGACATGAAACTAGAAACGGGCAGGTCTTGGTTATGCGTTTCAAATAATGAGGAAGCACACAATTATTTCAATGAGCTGCAAGCAGAAATTTATGGACATAAAAAGCAGGAAGACACCGGATTCATAAGGAAAGCATTAGCCAACCTGCAAACATAACATGGGGAGAGAGAGAGGGAGAGAGAGAGAGAGATTAGCAGCATCAAATCTTGGGGAATATCGAAAAATGGAAGATGCAGTGTCCCAGTCTACTTCTAGACATCTACCGTTTCCTCCAATTTATGGTGTCACAAATCCCCCATTTATGTATCCTTTTATTTTTAATTTTTTAGTATAATGAAATGTAATTAAGTGATATCAAATTAGAGAAAAAATGATGAAAGTGGGAGATTCTATTACTTAAGTTGTTTACGAGGGACATAACCCTTTTATCAATTACAACATATTTCTCAATGAATCAGACTCACCCACCCTACCAAAAAATAAAAACCCCAAAGTACATATAACAACAAATCCTTTTTTACTTTTTGTTCAAAAGAAACAAAGAATGCCAACTTACAAAGAAAGAAATTAAATCATCAGAATTTTTCACAACGTTTAGGCAAGCCCGTGCGATGATCCACCATTACCGTCTCTGTGCCATTGTTGCATCTCAGCACATCCTGCCCCAACTTGGACCCTGCTGCCTTAAGTCCTTTCAAGGACACTGCCTGGTTGAACAGATTGAGTGATGGAAGCTTCGATGCGGGAGGCAATTTCCCACCAGGCAAATATGTCCTAAAGTCTTCTTTCAACAATGGCACTTCAAAATCCTCCTTGTTGTGCCTGACAATGTTGTCCTTAGCCCTAATATGTGCACCGGGCTCCACATGATTAGTAGAAAAACTTGCCTGGTTCGGAAAGTTCGGATAAAGACTGACATACCCTCTCAAGTACATCATGTCAATCAAAAATTTCTTCCATGAAGCTTGCCATCCGTTTGTTCTTGACCTTGGAATCTGAACTGGGTTTTTCTTTGCATCTTCAGTGAACCTCATGCGCATGTACACATAAAATTCTCTCCAGTGCTTTGGGAAGAACACTGCACCCCAACTGCAGGGTAATTGATGGAGGTAAGGTGTGTTCGGATGAATGTGCTTGAAAAACTCTGTTGGATTCCATTTAGGTCTTTCCTTAACCACTTCAACCAATCGAGGAGTGTAGAGGGAGATTGAAGATAGCTCTGGGAGTGACACTTGCGGGTCGTAGTGATAGGCTAAGAGGGCATACTTGATCCATAGGTAGTAGTAAGGAGAGACTTCGATGTCATCCTCAAGTAGGAGACCATAGTCATCATCAGATGAAGGATACCAACTCTCACTGACAGCTCGTATTAGTCCTCCTTGTATGATTCTTCTTTTCAGTGTTTTGGGGCCGTGAGGCCAGTCAAATGTGCTTACCAGTTTTATTGTCGCTTCATCCACTCTGCTGTCCATGTTGAAGCTAATGGGGATCTCATCCCCAAGATAGTAGGCGTTTTTCAGAGAATTGAGAAGCCTTGTTAGTGATTTCACACGATTCTGGGTAATTATGTTGACAGATACTCGCATTCTGTTCCAATCTGCATGAATCAGTGCATTCATTAGACACAAGAGAGATCAGTTAACCACATAGAATGAAATGTTTGCTTTAGTTCTTACTTGGCAATACAGTGGACCCTAGGTCTGCCATCCAAAGAACCTTTGACACCGACGACTTTGGTAGAAGTACCAAGGTTGTACTATTTGAATTACTCTCGGACGCCATTTTTAAAGCCTTCTTCACAATGGTGTCAATGTCTGATACAGTGATCACAATGCTCGGATTGTGAATTTTGATCAGTCCTTTCATGCTGGCATACACTGCTTGCAAAATTGGCACTTCAGAATTTGACATACCCGAGAGAGCTCCAACATCCAAATCAAAAATCCTGAACCTTCTCTCCCTGCAAACAGACTTGGGCCAATTCAAAGCCGTTGCAGCATCTTCACAAGGGCAGAAAGTGCCTCCAGAAACAGCGATGTAAGCCTTTTTTCCGACAGTGGATCTAAATTTTTCAAGAAGTGGTGAGAGAGCCTTAACTTCATCTATGGAATGGGCATAAAACAGTGCATCTATTTTCTGAGGATACATTGCAGCCCACTGAGTGATGTAACCATTAGAAAGAGTTTTCCACCACTGATCATCTCGAACTTGAACAACATCTTTGAAGATCACGGTGGTTTCAGACACATAAGCAAGCCTGTGTTCGCTATCACCCCCTGTTTCCTCGTCATTTGGATCCACTGGAAGTACAAATGAACCGGCACCTTTGTACTTTTGAAGCTGATAGCTGCAAGAAATTGTAACCAAGGATTAGACTCCTCTCCTACATGGTCGATCTTGATCCCACCTAAGACATATTCTAGGCAGATACTTGTTAAGACCTTTTATGTGGATAGGTCAATGATCCCGTGTTTTATACTTTTATGATGATAGAAGATTGGGAGTTAAAATGCCACTTGCAAAATGGAGCACTGCCTAAAAAAGTCACCAGCTTATAGTGACGTGAAATTTCTAAATTGGATTTGGCGTTTGCACCAAATTTTGCACTCTCCTCGGAAACAAACCTAGATGACGCATAAAACCACGGATGCTTTGGACTAACCAATATTAAATATTAATCTAGTAAGATTTTTCTGGAGAAAGTTCATATGAAGAACCTATTAAGTTTTTGATTAACAGCTAATATGCTGAGTCACTCTATATACATAATATTGTATGAACAAACAATAAATTATCAGTACTGGCTTGATTCGAGTAAATCAACTACAATTTTGTTGATAAGTGTATGTTAGCTGCAGTTTTCTCTCCAAATTTATAAATAATTGAACAGGTGACCAACTCAAAAATTATTATATTTCAGAGGTCAAACATATACTAATTTCATCCAAAATCAAATGCTTGATGAAAAACTGTAAAGCATGACTAGTTTAGACAATTACCTGAGGTGCAGATCTTCACCTGTCGCAAAAGTGAGGGGGGTTTCAATGAAAAGGGTCTTAACAATCTCTGCAGATAGGAACCATGAGCTGGAAAGGAAATCCACCTGCACGATGCGATCAACCGTTATGTCATAAGCAGGGTCCGGTAAGTATAGCCCTGCTTCCTTAGACCGAAATTTTCTATAGCTAGGGAATGTTAAGTCCTTTTGCCTAAAAGGCAAAATCCTTCCAATACTACCCAAAACTGAATTCTTATACTTGTCAGTCCCGGCTACATGAGACAAAATCTGTAACATTTTCTTTCCTGGAATCATGTCATCATCGACAATATATACGAGATCAGCCTCAGTTTGTAACGCCATCTGAAACCTTCCATAGTACTTGAAATCATAGCTTGAGCTAATGAAGCTGATCCTTGAATCATTATAGCTATCTACAATTTTCTTCAGTGAGAGCTCATTTGGGCTCCCAAAAGAGAGCACCCAAACATGGTGGAAGGGAAGCGTTTGTTGGAGTAGAGAATCGAGTTGTGCACAAAGTGTCTTTCTCTTGAAATGGTTTAGAATGACTGTGATTTTTGGCGTAATGGGACCTTTCAAATCCCACTTAGACTTCATAGCCATTAACTCAGCAAGCGTTTCGGTCCCAAATGATTTTTTCTGGAATTCTAGTACCTCATCATAAAGTTCCCTCTTCAACTTGATCATCTGGGCATCATTAGATTTCTTCTGCTCAAAATCAATCTTCTCGTGCTCGCAAACCTGGGAGGGTGTCGCAAGAACGAGGGAATTAGACTCCTGGTAATGACTAACCACATGAGGTGTGATTATCATATGCTTCCAGTGCTGTGCAATTCGAGTAGCCCATGAAAAGTCTGGTTTGGATCTCAAGTCTATTGCAGGACTCATGTAGTAGAGCAGGAAAGTAGCATAAATTGCGAAGGCAAATTGTAGACAAGTAAGTGCAGCGACAAGCCTAGCTGAGGAACTCTTCTGGGGTGGCCTTACCTTGCCTTTTCCGTTTACATAGTCGCTTATCATCCCTTCCAAATAATAACCACTTCTCATTGTAGGATTCCTAACTAGACCCATTTTCCGCATTTGAGGAGACAGATTTTCTCAACCTACAAGGACATGGATAAAAACATCTCAACCCCAGAAACGCAAGTATATATATATATATATGTATATGTATGTGTTTATAAAATGTATATCTATTTATAAATCTCTCAACCCAATTCGACGCTAATTAGGTGAAAGTGTTTGGTAAAGAAGCAATACAAAGGAGAAGAGGGATGTATCGAGGAAGTTTGAACGTGTCTTGTTTTTTTTTGGGGGGGGGGGGGAGGGGTTTATATGTATAATAAAAAAATATAACGTAGTCTTGTCAAAGTATATATTATTAATATACATGTCTAAAAGTGTGGTGGAAGGAGTCGTCCTCCTCCTCCTCCCATGAGAAATGTTTCCTGAGGGTCACATTCCTAAACGCATATAAAAATATGGTGTATAACGCGTTGCACTCACCCCACCTTGCCCTAACATTAGCATTAACCACACCCTCTCACCCTTTTTTGCTGCTGACAAAAAGGGGCTTCTACCTGTGTTTTTTGTCATTACAAATATGCCCCTCTCCCTTTTCCCTCCCTTTTTTTTTTTAGTCAAAGTAAAAACATAAATGAAATTAATTTGCATTTATGTAACACTCAAGTAATACTAAAAGTCTGAGGTTTCATACATTTGCAATTAACTCAAGCAAACACCACGAGCTGTGAAACTTTAGATTTCATAAACATTGAAGAAAAAGGGCCCAAAAACCAATATTCGTCAAACCCATTTCCCAAAATAAGATTTTATGCCATGAAACAAGTCCAATAATAACAAGTTATTAAAACAAAAAAGAAAAGGTAAGAATCTAGAAAATACTTACTTGCAATGCAATTGCATAGATGGATATAGAGAGAGAGGGAGAGAGAGAGAGTTCAAAATCAGCCTTTTTCTTAGTTTAACTGAAATGAACTTGAAAGGGTGCAAACACAATGGTTTTAAATGAGTATAAAGAGAAGAGACGTATAAATACAGAAAAGGGGTAGTATTTCGGGGAAAAAAATGGAGTTGACTTTGTTTGAGATGTGAAAAGATAGCACCAACGTAGGTAGCAACCTTATGTTAATGCCTTCACGCCAAAATTCTTGGGCCGAGTTCAATAATGCATGAAGCCCCATCTTTGATTTTTTGCTTGTGGAGGCAAAAGATCAAATGGGGAATCTGGTTTCTTTTCCAAGAAAAATTTTCTAGGAATGAAAATATGTGAACACTTCAACATTCTTTTCTGCCTCCGTGTCAAGTCTGTTCATTTCAGGGGAGTTGCCATTACAGCTCAAAAGTCAGCAATTTTTGTAAAGAAACTGGATTTTTTTTTTTTTTAATACTTTGTTGAATGTATTAGATGTTGAGGTATAAGTTAATGTTTGGTTAAATAAAATCATTCTTTGGTTTTTGGATTTCGTGACAAAGAAATCCTTATTTGTCATTTTCTTATTTTTCTCTGCCTATAAATACCATAATTTTTAACATCTCTTATGTTGATCGATACATGTAATTTTATAAAATAAAATTTTCAATAAAAAAGGGGTAAAGAACACTAGCTAGCAACGTTAAGCAAGGCTTTTTAAGGCGATGATTCATGGATCAACTATCAGTTGCATTCCACATAATTTATTTATTGAATTTGAAACCCTACGCAGTGCTAAAGATTTCGTGTGGTCAACTTTTAAAGATTATAAAAAAGAAAAGGAAGATGAAGAAGAAGAAGAAGAAGGAGGAGGTTATCTAGTGTGACCTCTATCTAGCTACCTCTCCAACCCCATAATGGACCAAGAAAAGAGAGCATTTTGCAAGTTTTGTGCAGATTGCATGGTTAACGAAATAGGTCTAGAAGCTTAAATTGGAATTTCACACACTCTTTCACCAAGGAGAAAAAAAAAAAGAAGAAGAAATAGTCTAGGAAACAAAATTATTTTATAAATATGTAAATGTAGGATATAATCTTATCATAAATGCAGCTGAATGAGATTGACCAAGACTTGTTTTGATGTTATAAAAGATCCCATTAATTAAGATTTCTAGAGTTTGGGGATGATGCAATATAGACTCGTACACACAATTTTTACCTAAATAAATTGAACTCTCTGGCTTTGGTTATAGTTGAGCTTCCAAGAAAGGGGTATTATAAGTAAATTGCTAAGGGTATAAGCCCACGAAAATTCCTTATATATTACTTTTTTAAAAAAAATAAAATAAAATTTTCACTAATAATAATGATAAATATTTGATTATTAATATATAACATTATTCTTAAAATTATTTTTCTTTTAAATTTGGTTGGAAAAATTCTTATATAAACTACATTTGCATGATGCTCGAAGGACTAAAGCAATTCCATTTATTGAGTCAGTGCATTGCTCTATTATGTCCACATACACGTGGGATAGGCACATGCCTTCAAAACGCCCCCAATTATGTTTCTATATTATTTTTTAATTTTTTTTTCAATACAAGACTTATGAGTCTACTTAATATACTAACGTCCAAATTATATCTATTTATATTAATTTATATTTTTATAATAAATAAATCAATGGACAAAATTGAAAATAGAGCAATGTAATACAATGACGGATCCAAAAGTCAAAGACAGTGGAGATAAAATATTTTTATGGAATAAAATAAAATGTTACTGGGTTGATTGACGATTTTAGTAGAGGTAAAATTTATTTGATATGTAAAAATTAATAGAATTATTTTGATTTAGTAGAGATAATTGTCCACCCTCTTTTATACGTGGCTCCCACTGGTGCAATGTACAAAAATGAGTTGTGCCCATCCCATCCACCATAAAAAAAAAAAAGGAATTAGAAAAAAAAGAAATTTGTATTGTGAATGATAAGAAAGTATTATTATTACAGACTATTTGGCCTAACCGGAGGTAAGCATTGAAAATGCCATTATCCCCTAATAGTGAAAGACAACAATAAAAAAAAATAAATAAATAAATAAATAAATAAATAAATAAATTCATTAGCCTTCCAATCGACAAAGAAAGAGTAACAAATAGTGTGCATGGCAACTAAAAAGAATAATAATAAATAGCAGAAAATACTTACCATGCGGGTGAAAGTAAAATTCTTCTTCTTCTCTCTTTCTCTCTCTCTCTCTATAAACTAAAAAGTAGTAGGCGCATTAAGGAGAGCTGGAATTGTAGAAAGAAAATAAGATGCTCATACGCTTCTCTAATTTCTCAAGCTCTCCAGTCCAAAGTCTGAAATAGAGTTTTGCCGACACTATTACAATACTCCTACGTTTATAGGCACATGGAATTGAAGTGAAATGAAGTCCGCACTGTGAATTTTGTTCAGAATTATTTTTACTTCGTTTTTTTTTTTTTTTTTTTGTTGGGTTCCTCATTTCTTTTCATCACTTGATTACATTCTTATTTCATATATAGACAAAACCATCATTATAAAGTTTTGAATAAAGATGTTGATGAACTATTCAAGAGGTTATATGTAAGCTTCAAATACATATGCCGGGAAAACATAACATACAATACTTATTTTGAATAACTTCGTTCAAGAAAAATAGTTTTGAAAATGTTTGCAATAATTTTCAATTAAACAATGCGAAAATTTTTTTGGGTGCTTCATGCAAAAATTAATAATCTTGAAGATGATTGGTCACAAATTATGTCCAAACCTCTTGAATAGAAACTTGAAAAATCTTGAATCCATCAATAATGGAGATCGAGAATAATAAAAATTCAACAATAATGGCGCGTCATTAAATTCCAATACCAAACTCATAATAATCATCGAGCAAGAGAAGCTCATTTTTATTTTATTTTTGTTGGAGCTTATAAGATTAATTTGATTAATGTGTATGGCCGGAAAGAGTTGAATATGGTGAGGGAGAGAGATTTTTATTATACCAATGTTGATCCGTACAGTGAGAATGGTACTTTATCCTTTAATTAAGTATATAGATTCGAGTTTTTTTAAAAATAGAAAAGATATTATTAGGAGACCTTCTTAAATAAGTCTAATAATAAATCAATTCAAATTAATCAAGATAAAATCTTAGATATCGAATGATATTTTAGTCAAGTTAATAAAAAAAAAAAAAGAAAAATGAGAGATTTTTATTATTGGACAGATTTTTTACAAACTCGTCCATATCAGCGCTAAGCTCATCATTTGACACGAAATTCCCAAATCAAGGAAAAGACTGATCATGACTCTATGCAAAGATCCAGAGAATTTGAAATTTTGAAAAATATATATAAAAAAAGAAATATTGAACAAAATGATTCTATATGATAATCTTTGGTTATTAACTTCGATTTTTTTTTCCCAATATCACAACAATTTAAGAAGCAGGATTATATCTTTTTTTTTTAAGTTAAATGATTAGATATTTTACTCTCTTAATCAAAAGTTTGGAATTCAAACTCTGAGAATAGAGAAAAAATATTTAAAAATGATAGTGTTCGAACTGGATTAATCAGATGATAGCTAAATACCAATTAATGAAAAAAAACAGGATTACCTCTCCATGCAATTCCAAATCCATGATAAAACCCATCACATGCAAAATAAAGCAAGATCAACAAAATAATAACAACAATAACAATAATAAACCAAGCAAGGAATTTCTTTATCTATCTTAAAAAAAAAAAAAAAAAACCAAAATTAAGAATAATTATTTTTTTAAAGCAAATATTGTAACTTGAAAAAATGTAAAGAGGGATCCAAAAAGAATTGTCATTAAGTCCATTAGTTATAACATATTCAATTTAAGATATAATTATTGGCCATATAAAATAAATCATATTATTGAAGCATTTTCAATATCAGCTACACATATCTTTTGACTATTTTTAAATCTAAATTATGACCACAAAAGACCCTTCCACTCCTGCTAAAACTGTATCTATTGCTATTATTTCCTCGCTGCAACTAAGTATTAGATAAGAAGACAAGTCGGAGAAAAAAGGAATTCAGAGAGTTAATTTTTCAATGAGTTTTATGGTATTTGGATCAAATTAATTGGACAAAATTTAGATATCGATCGGTGAAATCGAAAATTAAAAAAAAATAAAAAGAGATAAGAAGATAAGCAAATTTAGGCTGACAAATCGTGTAATAGAAGTATATTCAAATTGTAATAATTGTGATTTATTTAATAATTATATATTAAGAATTATTATAATTATATAGGTCTAAAATTTACCATCCTCATGATAGTCTTATATATTTTTTTTTTCTTTCAAATCCTTCTCACTTCTTTGCACGTATTACATCGGAGGTCACACCAATGAATATTACTTCCATCACTCATTTTTTTTAGTAAATTACTGATTCAAATAGCTCCAATTTTTAACCTAATTTGTATTTTATTTAAAGGTTTTTTTTAATAAAAAGTCCTATAGAATAGAGGGTAAACTTTTTTATATAATCATAAAATAAATTAAAGTTATTATGAGCCCACTAACTTAACTCCTTTGGAAAAGTTACTAAATCCATTAATTATCAGATTTGATCCGTTCGTACATTATTTGAAGTATTTGAACACTTGTAGGACACCCCACATTTTTAACTGCTCAGACACTAAGGTAATACAGTATGTCTTACTGGCTTGAAAATTTCAAAAAAAAAAAAATTAAAAGTTTTACCAGAATAAAATTTTTAATAAATCATGTATCGCAAAATGCTCAAAAATTTTTTAAGCAATCGTATCAGTTTAGGGCTGTAATTTGTGCACGTGAGATAGGCACGTGAGTCTCTTTTATATATATATATATATATATATATATATATATATATATAATATTTCAATTTTGTGTATGATGCCCAATTGAATTTAGGACCAAAGCAGTGAGAAGCCGGAGAGGTTTTCTTTAACTAGGGTACCCTGGTAGTAGTCAAAGCCCAATACAAAATGTCAACTCTGAACACCTTGTTTGAAGTGGCACAATTCAACAGGCTATCCAACTTTTGACCAGCTCAAGTGGCAGCCGCGTAAGCCACAAACCAAGTGGGCGTACTAATATTAGAATACCTAACTATGGAAGATGGAAGAAGTTGAGGATTTTGTGCTGGGTCTCTCCATGTCCATGTGCTGAAATTAATGTACATTCCATTTGTTTGGTTTGTCTCCATTTTATTTTGTTTGAAGTCTCTACACATTCTGGTATACGCGAAAAGTGTGAGTGGCCGAGCACCTAAATAGCTTACTTCACTTTCAAGGCCTTTCATATGGTCATGGAGGTGGACATGACTCCAGAGCTAGACCCCTTTTTCATACTTCAAAATCTATCCCCTTTTTTTTTGTTCCAATCCATAAATTCGAACTTATTATAGAGTGTTTATATTAGGATCAGTTTGGAATTAAAATTCAAATTGTTGTTATTATTGTATTATATTATGATCAGTGACAGACCTATATAAATTTGAGGGTGGACAATTGCACCCCCTCAATTTTAATTGTAGATTACTTTGAAGAACCCCGGTAAATGTTTATCATTTCTCTCAACTTTTCAAACCTTTAAATGGGGGATACGATTAAAGAGGAAGAACCCTTTTAAGTACTTTAATAAATGATTCGGGATTTAAATCTTGTTGTAATCACAAAAAAAAAAAAAAAAACTCTACTAGAAAAAACTCTTTAGGTGGAGGTTACGATTTACAATGACTGGATTTACACCATACTCTTTTTCACACCGCTGTCTCTCGGTCTTAGATTTGCCATTGATTAGGATAAATCTATTACCAGAAGTTATTCAAGTTCTAAGCATAATTTTATAAAAATTTTAGACATACTTTTTTCAAGCGTAACGATAGGAAATGCTAGACATTGATTAGGTTAACGTCTGATGTCTACATTAGGGGGGTATAAGTACAAGATCCAAATATCATTGGAGCATCAAATAAAAACTAGAATTTTGACTGAATAGGAAATGCTAAAGCTAACATTGAAGCTACATTTCGTTGTAGGTTTTTAGTTTACGAAAGGAAAAGAGGAAGTTTCCGGTCGTGTGCCTTTGTGAGATTAGTGGCCTCTTGGAATTCCATAAAGAAAATGGCAATGTTCTGTCTTTTGATGATGTCAAACTGGTGCGCTGGCACCCACATTAGGGTTTTGTCGTGGTTCATCTTGAGATGTCACGTATTGGAGAGTAGCCTAGTTGCTCCATTTCCCAACTTGACTTGGAAGCCACTCTCTCGTGCCGCGGAAAATACTCCTGCATGTGTATTATGCCATGCGACAAAGTACCAAGAATGAAAATCATCTGGCTGGACCCATAAATTTATTATATTAAAGAGATAAAATATAATATTTAAGGAGTAGCGGATTGAGATTATAATTTTTAAAAAATAAATAATATTTTTAATAATATATATACTGAATTTGAGTGGTATTTTTAAATTTTTAATAATATCTACCAAAATAAGACCAAGTATTATTTTTTATTTTTATGGGGAAACCCCTGCCCGCTTGGCTTCGCCACCCAACTAGTGGGTTGTTTGGAACTGAATTAGTTTTCTTTGAGGTTGTTTCCTGGAAGGAAGAAATTTTGTTTACCTCCAATTTCTTGACCAACTCTTTGGCGGTGGGTGCGGAGACGATGATATGGCGAGCACTAGGACTAATAAAACCTTCTTCCACGGCTTTGTCGATGAACGAGAGCAAAGAGTTATAGTAGCCATCCACATTCAACAATCCCACCTGCTCAGTCCAAGAAAATGAGGGAACACCAACTTACAGAAAATTGAGGTCTACTTTGATGTGTACAAGAATGTTTACCGGTTTATCGTGGATTCCAAGTTGAGCCCAGGTGATGACTTCCAGCAGTTCCTCAAGAGTCCCATACCCACCTTCATACGAAAATCAAACAAGTCTTTATTAGACCACAATGATGCAACTATATTTGGGCTCAACTGGGTGAAACCACTTATTGGTCTCAAGCCCATTTTTATAGGCCCACCATGCCTCTCCCTTTGGGCTTGAGGGAAACGTCTGGGCCCATCAAGGATCCAATATGTGATGAGAGACTTGACTAACCGGGTAAGGCAATAAAGGCATCCGAATGGCGAGCCATCTCAGCCTTTCTTTGGTGCATGTCTGCTACTGCCTTCACTTCCCCCACTGTTACCCCTGTTATCTGCAGCAAAGTGGTGCCACCATTAGAGAGAAAAGGGTAGAGAGAGACTTTTGCTGAGAGTGCTAGGACAGTGGGGAAAGGTAATGAAACAGGCAGAGGTGGTTGCCACAAACCACAAAGCGAAAGTGGGGACTGGAGTGTATATTATGAACCAGCAATTTCCTCTCTGGGGGAAACAGTTAAATTACACATACATAATTATATATATATAAGTTATTATTGATGCTTTTTCTATTATTCCTTCAAAAAAATTAAATGGTAAGAACAATGAATCCCAAGTCTTAACAACAATTCATAATTAATTGATAATACAGTTTATAATTGAATATCGGCTAAAAATTACTCCATACATCATCATTTAAAATTAAATAATAATATTAGATAAATTAAAAAAGTTAAAATATTTAAAAATGGATAAAATGTCTTAATCTTGGAGGGAAAAAATTGACCATCGGAGAAAATGACGGGGAATAAATTAAATATACCTAAGAAAAAAGGTATCCATGCGAAAAGAAAGCAAGCAACTGGATGGATATCAGAATCAGAAGATACCCAAAGGCGCAGGATGGGGGTGATGTGGATAAGTCCTCCATGAAAATTTTGTGACCAAACAAAAAACAAATATTCCCTCTCCTCTTCTTCCTAACCTATTTACCAAAATTCCCCAAAGAGACAAGTAGCTAGCTACCACACAACACTTAACTACAGCCCCACCTTAGAAGGGTACCTGATGTTTACACACTACCAAATCTCCTCTCTCTCTCTCTCTCTCTCTCTCCCTCTGTCGTTTTTATTATGTGGTAAATAATGATTATTATTGAATAAAAAAACCGAAAAGAGAATAGAAATATCAGGGAGGGCGTACCTCTCGGGGCATAAGCGTCTTGGGAATGACCCTGCAATACACAAACCAGACAATAACGAGACAAAACTCAGTAAAGACTAAAGATAACCCAAAACTAGCGGTCAGAAATTTATATGATTGAGAGGGATAGCTGTAATTTTGTAGGAAGATAAACAATATTTTAAATTAAAATTGTAAAATTATATATATATATATATATATATATATATATATATATTAAAATTTCAGAGGGGCAGCTGTAGGAATCCCCTGCCCCTCTAAACATACCAACTAAACAGTTGTCAAACTCATACAAACCTCTGTTTTTGCTTTCATCTGTGGGAAGAAAAAGAGGATAGAACTCACCCCAGGACGTGGCGACCACCATCGTGAACTGCTTGAGAAATCAGACCCATTAGTCCAATACTCCCTCCTCCATAAACCAGATCAATATTTCTTGAAACCTACCAAAAAAAAATTATTAGAATAAATATTTTACTGATGATGTAAAAAGAAAACCCCCTTTCTTAATTAAAATATAAAGGGAAAAAGAACAACATTAAGCTTGGTACAAGAAAAATGAAGCAACAGAAAAACTATTACTCTGAGGATAAGAAAGTACTCGGGAAAAGTATATTTTTCCCAAGTACGGAACAAGGAGAGAGATCGGGAAGGGGTTCTGCAACAGAGGATAGGACTTCAAGTCCAGTAGTAATGTTGGAGTTGAAAGAACCTATGCTGTCAAAAACTATGACTTAAAGATTTGTTTTCTTTTTTTATTGTTTGGGGGGGGGTTAGGAAACCCGTCAAAGAAAATGACTAAATTAGAAGAAGAAAGCTCGAGTTTTGATAGGTTAATGAAGTGGAAATGAGTAGAAGAACAAGAAACAAAGAACAGAAGAATTGCTCAATTACCAATTCTTTGCCAAGCTCAATGGCAGCATCTTTATAGCTGCTCTTCTTGCCTGGACTACTCCCACAGAACACACATATTCTCCTGAATTTTGAGTTTGACTGCTTCATTTCCATCTCTCTCTCTCTCTCTCTCACTTGAGTTTGATTAGTACAAAATATCCAGAGGGCCAGTACACCGCACTTGACAACTCAGAATGTGGCTCATGCTTGTGCCTATATATAACACAACCCCCCCCCCCCCCAAAAAGCCGTTCATGATGTGTGTATTTGCACGCCTATATAATACTATATTGTATATACATTTTTATCCCATACTTCAAATTCTCCATACCCATATATAGTTGAGCAGGCTTAGCCACCAATTATGAGTATTTTATTTCCCTTTCCTTCTCTCTCTCTCTCTTTTTCCGTTCTACTCTGGGAGATTGGGTTCATTAGTTGGTATAGTCTTAAGACTCCAATAGACTGCAATGCACAAAATATGCATAAATAGGTATGGTTGAACGTATTAAATTATATAAGTCGGATTTAGGATTTTCTTCCTTAAAACAAAAGAGTGACAGAGAACTAAATTATTATTCTCCTTTGGATTTATGACAAGAGATTTCATAAACCCCAAACTATAGCATTTAATATGAATTACAATTATTATATTTTAGATAAATCTATCCTTACAATTCTATTAAAATGTCAAAAAAAAAAAACTGTAAACCATTTCATGACTCGAACTTTCTAATCATACTAAACGGTTTTTGTTAATCAAATTTGAATAAAAGATTTCGAAATCATGAAATATATGTCACTTCTATTTGGACAAAATCGGTGATAAGTTGGATGTAAGATTGAGTAGTATAAGTAGTCCTTTTTGGTTAGGAGGGATAGAAGCCTATATTGCGGCATTGAAAGGATAATTGAAGATGACAGTAAATTTAATTAATTATATAATATTATAGTTTTTGTTTTGTATGAGTGTGCAGCAAACAACTAACGTGAAGAGCGACATTGTTGGTGGTGGGAGGACTGTGGCATCTTCCTCCTCTTCCATTAACAAAAATGTGCACTGTCAGCCTCTAAAATTCATGTCTCCGTACAATATTCAGTGTACTACTATATAACAAAATTATTTGTGTTGTGCGAGAGAGAGAGCGGGGTGTTGTGCCACCATCTCTTCTATGCCCTTGCCAACCTACCTCCATTGGGCATACTTTGTTCGATGCTTAGGAAACACACCACTAATTTTTTTTTTTTTTGCAAAAGACACTTCCTCCTTCCATTTTCCCATATTCCTCTCTCTTTCTCTCTCTCTCCTCCCTTTTTAATTGTTGTTTCTATCTCATAACTTTTGTGGACCTCATGGGTTTAAAATAAATCATATATATCTCACTATGAATACAACTCAGGTGTGTCTGATGCCAAGATTGTTGGAACTAATAAATGTCTTATTAGCACATAATTTTATCCTAGTCCTACTTCTCCACCCTAATCACACACTCGAGGTCAGGTCAACTCATGTCTAAGCTCATCGTCTTCCTAGAGAACCCACATTGCACCGTGAATGGTGTGGGTTAATAAAGGTCAATTTAACTTTATTTTGTTTTATTTCATTTGTAATAATTTTAATAAAATTTTATATAAATATATATTATAAGATTTTGAAAATAAAAATTAAATATTTTTTCCTTTTATAAAAAATTTAAATTATTATATTTATGATCATTTAAATTAAAAATTATGGGTAGACAATATGAGACACCACAATAAATTTATGTGTTTTGGCTCAGAAATTTTGGATGAAAAGGAATGGAGTAAACAGTGTGAGTCCTAGCAACACCCGACCACTGTCATGCTCTCCTCTTTCCCAATGCATCTTTGTCTCTTTTTTATGACTCCATAATTTTCTCCTTATTCCCATTTTTTCAACTTAAGATTTACTATATTTATAAAATGTCGGATAAGATCTTTTATCTGTACTATATTAATAAAGCGAACACATTAATTTTGTATTAGGAGCTCATCACAAGATTACAACATAATTTCTCTTAAAATTCAGTTTTTTAGATTTTGTAAAAGATATATATATATATTATTGAATAAAATTTGAGTTGAGATAGGAAATTTTAATTAAAAGAAAATTTAAAATTAATTTTAAAGTTTCCCGACGTGTTGACATAATTAATAAAAAATATATAAATGTCAATTCAAATCTGCCAAATATAGAGTGAGATTCACCGTATCAAAACGAATGGGTAATTTTACACAAATCTATGAAGAGGTTTTTTTCTTTCATCAGAATATGAAATCTCATTTTCCTTCTTCATACAAAACGGGCATAACCTTATCTCATTTTTTTTTTTTAAAAAAAAAAAAAAAAGGAAGAAGGTTCCATCTCATACCCCCGCAACTCCGTTAGACCGAAGCCCATTTCATGTGTGTTTGATTTAGACACCGCCCAATGCAGTTTGGAAGAACGGGACTATCATGAGTTTTTCAGAGCCTATCGGATGCAGATACTGATACTCCCTTAAAGCTGAATAAAATGGATAAAATTGCAGTTGCAGTGCTCCCTTGAACGACACCTGTACCCGGCCAATAACCATGGGATGGAGACCTACCGCTTCCACTCGCAACCCATTCTAAAATAAATTAAAATTAAATAAATAAATAAATAAAAGATGAATATACGTGATTTATATTTATTTAATTGTTAATTTATCATAAAATTTTTAAATCCAATATCATACAATAAGAACCACTCTTTATACTAATAATAAATAAATAAAAATTATTATTAATAATTTAATCTACTTTGAAAATTTTATTGAATGTATTAATCGATAATCTACTTCTGATTATATATTTTATTTATTTATATATATATATATATATATATATTTTTACTGACGTTTCAATTTTATAAGTGATAAGAGATTTAAACTTTTGGCCCATATACAAGACTAAAAAAAATCATTTGAAAACAGTTGATGGTTTGCACTTACATGCAAAGTAAAATAAAAATCGTGCTAAATGGTAAATTTTTTCGGAGCACTTCGTGTCCTTTGACCAACGTAAGCTGGGGACGTACAATGGTGCAGACTGCAGACCAGGGTGGTGTGCCCAATTTTGAGTTGTGCATGTATCACCATATTCATAAAGTGAATATATCGCTATAATAGAACAAGAAGAGCAAGATTTGATAATTGCCCTCCCTACCTTATGACTAGGAATCAAAATATTCTAGATCCTTCTAAAGGAAACTTATCATCTTGTATGTCTAAGCCACTACAATATTTCAAGTTCCCAAATTTTGGGAAATATTTCCTCATATGTTCACATCTCAAATCACCCCCAACTACCCTTTTTCTAGAAAATTTTAAATTCCCAATTTTTAGACACTACGTATAAGTTATTTATAAATTGTCTGAACCCATGAAGCATCATGAATGGAAGGTAGAAAATCTTGTATACACGACAATCCTATATATATGAATAATTGGGATTTGGCCCCTTCTTTGCAGGTTGGATTTGGATGGAATTTATTATATCTCAGAGGTAATTTTTGAGAAATTTTATTAAAAAATTAGAAACTACTTTTGAAAATTTTAAGGTTCCATATAAAAGAGAAAACCGTTGGAAAATGCAAACCCGTTGATATGGTGGTGTGAAAAGTGGCATATATCTATGATGCTAATTAAGGAAATTGCTATAAACCGAACGCAGGCCCATGGAAATGATTGGATAAGTTGGTCTTGGGGTGCGTGCCCAAAAGTAGCCGTTAATTAAAAATTTTGAATTGCCCAGATCCAATCCCACGCAAGAGAAGAAACACAAAAATTTTGTTTTAAGGAGAGTGACAAGAACTTTTCAGACTTTTGACGAGAAAAAAAGGGTCTTGGATTGGAAGTCAATAGGAGTGTAGTTTTGTAGGATCCTTTTGCTTGTCTTTCGGTTTCTTTCCCCGCTCTTCTTTTGAGAAGCAAGAAGCAGAGAGCTCTTGGAGCGAGTCAATTGGTCATAAAGTTCAAGCTGATCACATGGAAATCGGAAGTACATCACACCAAGAATCTGATATTTTAACGACATTAAGGCGTGGGAGGGATTTTTTTTTTGGGGGGGTCAAATTATCAAAAAAAATCTTAATTATAAAATTATAAATATAAATAATTCTTTTTATATTACTTCTATTTTGATTAAGGAGATTTGACTACTCAAATCAATATCATTCGGACCGATCAAACGCTTTAATCAAAAACAATTTAACATGATATTATTGATTAAATTAAATCACCTTGATTATAAATATTTAAAAAATTACTCTAAAATATAAAATAATTAATTTTTTAACTCAAAATTAAGATTTTACTCAAATTGTCGATCCAAATTCTTAAAATTAAAGAAATTAGGTGAAACATCCCATGCAAAATTAACATATCATTTTTTTGTTATTTTATTTTTTTATTTATTTAAATTTTGTTTTCTATTATTTGTTTTTTGGGTTGTTAAAGAATTTTCTGGATAATTTTCTATTGGTCTTGGATCGGTCCTAACAAATTGGTATCAGAGTTATTTTAGTTATTTGAGAAAGTTTTTGGATAATTATTTTTTGACAACGTGACGGAGTTCCCTTCAAGTTTTTGGATAATCATCATATGTATCTGATTTCGACGTTTGTTCAGATTTATGGAGATTATCTTGTATTCAGTTTAAGGAATGTATCAGATATTTATTGACATTCACCGATGGTTATTTGAAAAACATGTTTGACAGTTTTATTTTCTTCTGGAAGTTAAGTAATGAGTCATTTGTTTATTTACTGTTTTGTGTTGCTAACATGTTTGTTGTTACCAAAAATTTGTTAGAGATATTTACTTTGAAATTGTAGTTAAACATTGAATTTGTTATGAAAAATTTAAGAGCAGTTAAGAAGATTTTTTATTTGAAAATTAAAGGAGATCGCGAAATTGAAGAATTATTCTTGATCCAGAATAATTATTTTAAAATTTTTGGCATGAAAAATGTAAAATTTGCGAATACTCCATTTGTTAGCCTTTTTCGATTATTTACTGTTCAGATATTTGAAGAGGAGGATTTGACACATATTTCATATTTTAGTGCAGTTGATAATATAGTGTATGCATTCGTTTATTCAAATTTAGATAATTTTAAAGATTTATTTATGAAATCTCTTTTAATCTACAAGTTTAAATAGTGTTTAGATTTATTTTGTTTGATATATGTTATTATTGATTAATTTATTGGGATTTTTATGAAGAATATAGAATAAATTTGAGATTTGTTATTTGATATTTGTTAATTTGAAGATTTGTCAAATTAAACATTTATTGGGGGCGTGTCCCACCATTGTCCCACATCTCCCAAGGGGCACCTTTTGTGTTTTTTCCTCTTTGCTTAAATCCCACATCAGTTGACGGAAGGTGCCTTCCCCGAACTCAAGTTTATATATAGATGCATCGGGTTTGCTTTACTATTCTCTTTATCAATTCAATTTACTTAATAAAATATATTACGATTTTTTAAAATCTCATTTTGTTGGTATGATTGGTATGATGACTATTTGGGGTTTAAGAATATTTTTTTAAAATATTTATAATCTTTTTCTTTTAGTAAAATTCTGTTCCTTCCTTGTTCGTGAACGTACGTTTATTTGATCGAATCATGTAAATTTTATCTCTTTTCTTTCTTTAAATTCTGTTATTTTATTTTTCTTATTTATTTAAATTTTATCTTTTATTATTTTTTTTTAGATTCTTAAAGAATTCTCTTATTAACTTTATATTGATCACCGATCCTAACAAGCATGAATGCTAAATCCTAGAAAAGATCGAAGCTGGTTTGCCTTTCAACATTTGACAATAATAATTGTACCATCAGGCGATTGAAGTATAGTCCAATCCGGCCTTGTCTAGTGACTGTCACCTTTTTGACAAATGCAGATTCATTCGATCCCAAACAAAAATCGTGCACCGACCCAATAGTTTCCTTTTGTAGTTTGTCCATCAGAGAACGGATTTATCATTTCATCAAATGTGTCATTTGGTGTTTTCTTCCTCTCCCGTCACTTTCTTCTTTGTTTCTTTATCTCCCCCAACAGCAAATGCCAAACTTGTTTTCTCAAGTCTCTCTACCTGAAGGGAAAGGGAAACAGCTGATAGTAAAATTACCCATTTTTCCCCTCCATCCAATTGAAGAGAAGGAATATTCGAAGTAGTGGTTCGTTCAGTTCATTTTGTATGAGAAGTAATTATGAAATTCTAATCGGATAGTGTCCTACAATTTGGATATTTATGATAGCTTATGACATTTGTTTGAATCAGTCAATCGTTATTCCCAAGTGTGTGATTAAGATATCTTTTTATCCCCTATAAATGTCAACATTCAGAGCTGATTATCCGTCTATATGGATGTAATAATTTCCTCGCAATCATTTTGATTTTTGGGTGTTTGAAATTTTTTTCCACTTTTTTTTAATTTTTTTTTATTTTCTCATTTCCATTTATTCCCCAATCATCGTCCAAAGACGGCCATGGTGGGTTAATGATTTTTTTTGGTCACTTGCGCGACAAAGAGTAGTATGTTAACGACCATACCCAATGTCCTCCATAAAAATCATGTGCAATTTTGACTGACTCACTCTCTCTCTCTCTCTCTCTCTCTCTCTATTTGCAGGAAAAGGTGTTTGGTAATTGTTTCACGAGTTCAGTCCTAATGCCTATATGTATCATGCGCTGTAAAATGGATTGTCTCCCTCTAGTTGGGTGTCTAATGTATCATGTAAAACCTGCTAGCAGTATATTTGTGAGGCATAATCATAGCAAATATTTTTGAGTCAGAACCCACAAGCCCAATTTATTTATTTATTTATTTTTTTCCTTCATGGGGTTTACAAATTATATGGTTTTCACTTCAAGACAAAAGGGATTCGACTCAATTTGTGGTTTCTTTCCTTTTCAAGACATTGTGCACAAAAGTAATCGTGGTCATTGAGACTTTCCAGCTTTATGTAACTAATACTGCTCCAGATTTGTCAATTTGTCTCTTAAAAGAAGATGCGGGGAAGAGTGATTTGGATTATAAATTTGTCCAAAGACGAAATCGCCATGAGAGAGAGGAGAGAGATGCGGGAAGAGCGAGTGTCAAAAGAAGTACATGAAAGAAATTGATGATGGAATTGAACAAGAAACAAGAAATCTAATCAAGACAGAGAGAGAGAGAGAGAGAGAGAGAAGAAAATCTTCACTAATTTGGAATTGAATATGAAAAACCCAAATACTCGGTCAAAGAAGAACAATGCACGAAGAAAATTTTTTAACTTGTACAATATAAACAAATGAACTGTACCCATAACAAAAGAAGCAAAGATTGATCAAACAAAAACAAAAATTAATTGATCAAACCAGCAACCCTAAAATTTTAGGGACAATGACAAAGATTTAAGCTCAATCAATAACGACCCAAGAAATCAATCAAGTGCAAAATGAATAGATCATTACCTCAATCAAAAACTTGAATAAAACCGAGAAATCATAAGTACATAGGTTATTCCGGTTAAACAAATAAAAAATGATATGTTTGTAATCTTTTTTTTTTCCCAAGAATTGCCTACATATGCTATTTGTATTAAAAGGGTTTTTTTCCCTGGCGTATCTAAGAATGATGGGGTCACATAATGGAAGATGGTTTTCTCTTTTATAATTTAATACCATGTGAAAAGTTTTTATTAGTTGAATTTTCGATATTTGTTATAGTATTTATCATAATGGTAAATGATTGTGTCCCACCGACAAGGATACGATTTAATTATCCAAAATTATTCTTAAAATTGGGAAAGTGCAGGAAATGAAAGTGGACTACCCAAAGAAATTCTCTGAAGCAAAAACAAAATATCAAGGAAAGAGATGTAATTATGACTCCACATGAGTAGGTATTTTTGAATGCCACCAAACACATAGATTGAGGAGAACTCAAGTTACTCAACCAATGGATGCCTTTCCCCTTTGTTGAAGGATCTATCAGTTTCGGTGGTAATTGACGTCGAAATTATAGGAGGTTTAGGGCACCTTTTTCATGCTAAGAACAGTATTAGTTCAACTAACCTCATTTTGGTCCAGGACATGATGATGATGAAGAAAGAAAATTAACACCTTAGTTCCACGAATTTGACCTCAAACTTCTCAAAAGACGGTTTTAAACTGTAATTAAGAAAAAACTGTAAAAAAAATGATTACAATAATAGATCAAATGAATCATGATTTAAATTTTATACATCGGTTCAAATTAGTTCATTTTGATTAAATTTAATTAAATATTTATTTTAATTATTTAAGTATATTAATGCAAATTATTTAATTTATGCTCACTCGACTCATTTAATATTTTTATAAATTTTAAATTAACTTAATTAACCACATGGGTAAAATCATTAGTGACTTCGTCAAATGATTGGTTTGAACTTTGAAGCTTCAACTCATTACCCTTTTAAAACTTAAATCGACTCTTCTTTCCTTACTTTAATACAAAAGTCTTGCCGCTTTTCTAATGCAAACCCCTTTCACCCTTTTTTCTTTTTAAATTTTAATTTTGGCGGCAATTCCAGATCCGGGCAAGTCGTCGTCAGAGTGGGTCCACCACTACCGGGTTGCCACCGCGTACGATGACGTGGCACCGTACAAGTGGCTGATTATAGTTACAAATAAAATGGAGCACACATAGTAGGCCATCGTAAGATATGTTGTGTTTGGTTACGTGCAGAACATGTGGCTTATTATATTTTCTTAATTATAAATATTGAGTTTGAGTTATAAAAATTAAAAAATAAATTAATCTCTTAACAGATTTTAAATTAGTCTAACAACTTAGAAATTAATTGTTTGAAAAAAAAAAAAAAAGGAAAGAAGAAAAAAGTGAGAATATGTGGGCCTAGGACTTGGGCTTTGGAGCCCATGTATGTTCTACTTTCCACCGATGCTGTCCATCTTTTGGTGGTTCAATCCCATCAATGTCTCCTTCCTCACCGCCTCTTGAACCTTCCCCCCCCCCCTCTCCCCTTATTCTACATCATGTCTTCGTCTATGATTGTAAAGCTTTTCAATATTGCTTATAATAATTCCAAAAATTTCCCTCCCAAAAAAAAGAGAAAACATACAAATAAAAGCAGGGTTTCTTTGTATTAAAAGGAGATAAGAATGCATAGGTTGTGGTCAAAGGTTGCGGGCTTAGAACATGTCTACAAAATTATGGGTTTAACCTTTTTGTCTTTTGCTAAATCCAATGCATCCTACTACAAAACTGAAAAAAAAAAAGGGATTAGAACTTTGGATACATTGGACCGGGAAATTGTGTTTGACATAGAAGAGAATGTTTCCAAGAGAATCCATATGGAAATATCGGTGGTTACTTTTCGGCCTAGATGGGCAAAGAATCTCATGTCAAAACAAAATAGAAGCTAAAGGCCCATTTTTCATTTTCTTTTTCGAAGGAAGTAAATTTAGGCAAACAAAGAACGAAACAGTAATACCCTTTGTTTTTTTACCAACCAAAAAAAAAGGACAGCTTTTCTCTACTTATAAACAAGCTATCTCACAATGATAGAACGTTTGGTCTAATATAACTTTTCTTAAATACTAAATTCATTTATATTTATAATTAAATGAGACGGGTCAGTTATATTTAACTTAATATAAAATAAATGACGACTTTAATTTAAATCTCAATAAAAAATTTTAATATAAAATTTTAGCTGTGGTTAGAGTCTATTTTGACCCCCAAAAGCTTTACCTTTAAACCCCCCAAGAAAAATGAAAAAAAGTTAATACAATTGTTAATTGACTTTATAAATTTCAAAAAATTAACCTTATATTATAATCACTACTGCATCTGTCTTGGATGATATTTGATAATTTCTAAGACAAACTCTATTACTATCTTTTAATATTTATAATATCTTCAAAGACCTTACTCGCTCCTCCTCCTCCTCCTCCTCCTCCTCCTCCTCCTCCTCATCATCATCATTTTAGGAAATTCACCCCAGTTTTCTCGGGGCTTCTTTCATATCATTTCTCAATGTCTCAACCCAAGGAGTACCAACTGCTAGCTCTTTGAACTTTGGGCGAAGTCAAAAGCCTGAGGGCCGCAAAGGTTGGGATAGGCTTGACAACAATATTAGATATTTAGAAGCTGTATTGTGATTAAGAAAGAGATTACATGTAGGATCGAGATGGGCAGTGCTCTTCACTTTCTTTTTCAATTCCAAACTAGATTTAGTTTACTGGGTCAAACTAGGATTGAACTTTGGTAGTGCTTTTCATTTTCCTTTACGAATACCTTACATCTATTCATTTTTATCTTTAATCTCCTATTTTAGCTAAGCGGGGTTTAGGCCCAATCAATTTGCAATTTCTTTTTTCTTTCTCATTTTTTTTTTTAAAATTAGTATGAAACACACAATAATAAACCAAATTTTAAATGGTAGTTTATCTCAACGTGTTTCAATTTTTTTTTTTAATTTGAAAGTTATTTAGACTAATTAAGAATTACTTAAATTTAAAAGGTTTTAATTTCTCTTTAGTATATAAATTTTTATTTAACAATTTCTTGTTTTTAACTCATTTTGTCTATGTAGCCAAAAATTGAAGACATGCACTTTGCAGGTGACTGACATTAGGATAAATAATACTATAGATAGAATACGAATAAAAGGTAAATTTAAGATTTATAAATTCAAAATTAATTTTATCAATTACTATATTATATGTATTAATTTTTTAGTTCTCGTTAAACGTGGGGCACATTAAATTCAAAGTTCATTTATTTGAAACATATTATTCATTTAGGACGATACGAATTTAGGATTATTGCATACATATACAATGCCGTATTCCGTTGACAGCAAAATTCTCAATCTTGGTCTAAGAAAGGGAACCCGGCTTCCTTACCAAAAATTTAAAAAAAAAAAAAAAAAAAATGGAAGCCGGCTTGGATTAACAATGCGAGCGAAGAGTGAAGAAGTCTCAGGGTTGAGGGCAGTCTTTCCATGGGCTGGAGGTTGTGCCGATGGATGCCAAGTCGGCCCAAGATCTTCGGTTCATGATGGAGCAGGGCCCAACAGACAGATCACAACTAAACTACTGTATTGAGCGTTGAAATGTATTCTGGATTTTGCTTTCTACGAGTACTAGTTTTGCAGGCTTTGCTATCAACGACGCGGCGGTGTTGCAACCTCCTTGGGCCGTCCTATGACAAGCACAAGTTTTGTTGCTTTCCCATGGCATTCTCACAATGAAAAGGGTGGTTTGGTTGGGATGGTATGGTGGAAGGGTTGGAGTTCTTTTTAGCATAAGATACACATGTCCAATGCACTAAGTTGGCTTGTTAGAGAAGTGAGTGGGTAAAACAAGGATGGAGTGATTTGAACTTATCTTGATGGGATTTGTCAAGAACTAGAGCCTAATATCACGTGAGGGTAATATAACCTAAGAGGTTTTTGGTCGTCTTAAACCCTAAGATAGATTCTCCCAATATAGAAGAAGAAACTCGGGTTTTCTATTCTCAAATTTACTTGATAACAATCGAAGAGAACAACCCAATTTATAGCAGAAGACAAAAGGACTCCTTCACTCCACTAACACTCCTAATAATGTCTAATAAAAACTAATAATTGTACACTTAAACACTCCTCCTAAATACTACTAATAGCACTCCAATAATAGGCATTTACTCACTACTTTTATTTCATTTAATTTACATTTAGGGTAAGATGAAGAGTCTCTTGGGTGGTTAATGTATTGGTAACTTATGACCCTTTGGCTTCTTGCGAGCTGCATGGTGCGCTACCTATGCGCTGTCGTGCTGTGGCCCTGGGTCGCGGCATGCTGGCTCGTGCAGTGGCATGGGGCACTGCATGGTAGCTCGTGCAGTGGCATGAGTGTTGCATGGTGTCTCGTGCGCTAGCATAGTGCTGCTCCATGCGTTGTCATGCGGTAGCTCCTGTGTTGATGTACCTTCATCGAGCCATGACTCATGCGGTTGCATTATGGCCTACACTCCGTGCATTGGCGCCTCTTGGCATGGGCTGTTTGGCATCTTCATGCGTTGGGGCATTACTCTGCATGTCTTCTGCTCGTGCTCTTACATAGGCTGCTCATGCCTTGATACATTCTCATGTGCGGGCTGCTCATATGCACGTGTGCTATTGCTTGGGCAACTTATGCTATTGCTTGGACACTACTTGTCCTTGCTTGTGGAGTCTAATGCATTTTCATGCAATGCTTTAGACAATAGCTTTTGCTTGTGCAAGGGTGATGTCTCTTCATTAGTGGCCTTTGACTTGCCTTGTGGAGAAGCACATTTGTCCGTGTGAACCTCTATAATTTCTTCTCGTGCATGTTTGGTGGCTAAATGCTGTGCGCGATCTCGTGCGTTGTGTATTGCCTTGCGAAGGGTAGCAACCGGTGTTTGCATACGCATACTGTGCCGGTGGGCCATCGTAATTTTTCTCCAGGGAACACACTAGGATCGTCATTTGATGGTCAATACTGAATGTTCCAATTGAGAGTGCAATCTCATGAACATGAGCTCTGTCCTTTTTTACGACATCCCAAGTACAACTACACTTATGGTGGTCGAGCCGGGAGTTGGTTCTCCATTGAGGATGGTGGAGACTAGCTACCCCTCTAACAAAATTCTCTTTCTATTTAAGGCAATGAAAAAAAAATTACATCCATCAACAAGACACCAAAAAAGATATGACACAGATATAATAATAACAATAAAATTATAAAACTTTATACAACAAAATATTGAAATTAGCAAAATATTTGAAGAATACAATATAAGTTTATCGATTCAAGATGTAATTGTACCCTATAAATTATTATACTTACAATTATTCAAAACTCAGTATTTCTCTGTGCCCGTATTGGCTTATGCTCACCCTCTTGTTAGGAATTAAGAGCCCTCTATTCTGCTAGCCTTGTCGAGCAGCACCGTTTTCAAAATAGAGGGAGAAAATAAAAAAGGAAATAAGCTCCATACAACGATCTCGTCTCAGCAAATTCTTGCAAGCCCATTTGGGTTCAGTAAACAAGCCCTGTTGATCATTGGTCAATTAGAGAGAAGTCGGGCTCAGTAGGCTTAGACAAAATACCGGGTTCCACTGACCCGGAAGTCTTGGCCACCACCATAACAGGATGATTCCTTCTAATACTAGCCGCGAACCTCGAGGCGTAAGCTGCCAAACCCGAACCCGGAGGCGGAATATCAATATCATACCGCAACAAACCCGACTCTTCACACTCGGGTTCACCACTTTTTGTCCGGAGCTCCGCCAGGAGCTTACGCCTTTTAAATCTCCTCCAGGCCGCCTGTATGAAGCATGCAGCCCACGAGCGCCACTGAGGGGAGTAAAACCTAAATGTGTCTCTCAATTGCTTGCTATGTAGCCTCCGGAATTGGGATGCTACAAATTTCAGGTCCTCTGAGCTTAGAGCAAATGCTTCTACTTCCGATATGGACTTTACGGTTCGGGTCGAGGATGGGAGGTTGATACAGGGCCTTGGGTCAAGGGCCCAAGTTAATAACTCTTCTCCGCAGAAACTGGCTGGCCCGATTCGGCAGGAGTCGAAGAACCCGGTTCGGCCTCCGTTTGTGGTGTACGAGTCGAGGTGGCCGCGGATAATGAAGAGCATTTCGCTGACCGGGTCGCCTTCTCGAACCAAAAATGTGCCTTGCGGACACAGTGCCGGTTTTAGCCTCTCGCATATTGCGTCTAGTAACCGGTCGTCCATTTGATCGAACAAAGGCACCTATTAATTTCCGTGAATTAAATCAAATAAAATAAAATTTTAAATCTTAAAATTAATTTAGAAAAATACACTTTTTTTTTTCCAATTATCATAATTAAGAGTAATCCTGATTTTTTTTCATAATAATATATATAAAAAATTATATCATTTATGAAATATATATATCACAATCGATAAAAATTGAACACGTAAAATTTGGAGAATATCGCTCTTGTGAATGAGAAATAGCTTTTTTTTTTTTTTCCTTTCAATCAGAAATACACATAACTATATGAATCAGAATATTATGAGATGACTTACCTGGCGGACTAGATCAAGGCAGAGATGACGCTTGATATCTCTGCGGAGTTCCGCAGGTAGGGCAGAGAGAAGAGCTTCCTCATCAACCCCACGAGTGGCAACCCACTTGTATTGTTCATATTTACGAACGCTGTCTCTTAATTCCGGTGGCAATTGTCTGTGATGCATCCATTGTTCTGTGTCTGTTCTCTTCACTCTCCATTCTTCCACTCTCACAGTTGTCGATTGCAGAAACCTCTGTCCCAATTCCAAATATTTCCATTAAACCTTGAGACAACAAAACATTGTGTGTGTCACATGTTAGCATTATAGGACTTACTTGCATATTTCCGATGAGCAATGCAAAGAGAATCAGTCCGAGGATTGCAATAAGAATGGCAAAGTTAATT
The DNA here is from genome assembly GCA_037126225.1 of Dillenia turbinata. Classification (NCBI taxonomy): domain Eukaryota; kingdom Viridiplantae; phylum Streptophyta; class Magnoliopsida; order Dilleniales; family Dilleniaceae; genus Dillenia; species Dillenia turbinata. Next base: position 4,061,793 of record JBAMMX010000007.1, read on the forward strand.
TCACCAACGTAAGTGCTTGTGCTTAGATTTTGTCCCAAACAGCTGCAAACAAAATTTGGGATGAGTCTTATATTTCTTGGCAAGAGATTTGAACATGTAACCTTTTTTGTACTTACGTCAACTGTTGCAGACCAAACCATAAGCAGTAAAAGTACTTGTTGAAGAACTTGGATATTCCGATCACATTTGTGACAGCATTGGCATAAATACCAAACTGATAATAGCCACTGCCTGGTGTACATAGATTTGTAACATTGCTCGACCCATACCATGAATCTCTATCAGAATTTCCAATGCTGTTACAATCAAAAAATCCATAGTTACAAGTTGGCTTGGCTGAATCACACACACTTCTCCAACATGCTTCCATTCTCTCCATTGATAACAAGTACCACGCAGCACCGATAACCTGTTTTTTTCCCCAAACAAAAAAGAGTAAATAACTAAAGTGTCTAAGATTGTTAAAGATTTGACTCTTTTAAGGATCTCAGGTGCAAAATATTTACATGGCTAGCCAAGAGGAAAAGCATGAGATTATAAGCAGCACCAGCCCAGGCAGTTTCTGTCATGACACCATTAGCCTTAACAATGTCATGGGACAACGGAAAGATGAGATATAGTTTTGGGATGTACTGGAAAATGATGAATGACCAGAAATAACTTTTTGTGTTTGCCAATGTTGAACCCCCATTGGGAATTATGAACCACAATAGTATCTGAAATATTCAAACATCACAGACAAAATTAAGATATATACCCATGTCAGTCGAACAACTAATTAGGGGATACAGATACATACCTGAGGGAGAGGAAGAGCAGCAAGAAGTTCGATCCAAAAGTCCCTCCTCAGATATCCAATGGCAATCTTTGAAGGGTCAATAACAAGCTCGCCTCTCCCAAACACGCGAGAAGATGGTGCCACATAAGCAGTCCTAAACTTGACATAAATCTGAATTATGTAGAAGACATCCGCGAATGATCTTACAAGAGTGAGCGCCACTTCAAGGTGTCTCTCAATTGCGATACAAGATTTCTCCTCGGTCCTTAATAAGTAAAAAAACAAAGGATCCACAAAAAGAGAAAGCAAACAAGCTGCCAGAAATATGTTGTTCCAAATTTGAATTGTTCTTCCTCTTGGATCCAATATTTTCCTCTCTTCCCTCTCATAGTCCTCCGAGAAAACACTTCGTAGTACTTTAGCCTTGAAGGATTTCTTATGATTCTCAGAAGATCCCTTTGAATACTCGAGGTTGAATTTCAGATTCTCTCTTGTTTGGAGCCCCGCTAATTCGACATCGTCTTGAAATCTGAAACAAGCATTGAAAACATTAATCAAAACTTGATTTTAATCAAACACCCAGGAATGGAAATGAAATTGAAAATGGAAGTTACCTTAGGATTTTGGAACTAGAATGACTCATTGGGACTCCACCAAAAAAATCATTCCTGGAGACAGAGGAGCTCCTTTGAAAGTCTTTGGTCTGCTTTGTTGTTGGTAAAGCCAAGGCAGAGCTTTTGTGATTGTCCATCTTTGGGTTGGAACCTCCACTATATGATTGGAAAACGATGGCGTTTTCTTAGGTTGTCCTAGAGAGATGACGGAAAGCGTAAGGAAACTTTCTGTACAGCCTCATTCCCTAATAGAAATACAACCATCATCCTCATCCTCATCCTCATCATGTGAAAACTGAAAACAACTTTATAAAAAGCCAAAGTCAAAAGTTGAGACCATATTTTAAAAGTCTTTTGCTTTCGCACTCCATCAACACCATCACCCTTTTTCAATTCCATTATTTCTTACTTCACCAAAACACCTTTCCTAGTTCAACCGAAACACCTCCCAAAACTAAATACCGCACCACCCCTGATTCAAGTTGAGTGGCCAAACTAAAAATTGAATTATAATTTCAGAATCGGGTTAGAATTTTTAAAGATAAAAAAATATATATAAATATTTCCAAAACCCCTCCCTTTCCCCTATCCAAACCGAGGACCCAGATCGAGATCGAGAGAGAGAGAGAGAGAGAGAGAGCGCTTACAAGAGAGAAGAAATAGCCTTGAATGTAGCAGACAAGATCCTGAAATGATGAGAGAGCATGTCCGATCCCCCGCCAGCTGTAGTCTCACTAAGAGTGACGGCTAGATCATGAACAATTTGCTGTTTCTCATAAATAAAGCACAGACCAGTGTCCGCAGATTGTTTGCACCGACTGGAGTTAAAGAGAGGAAGGAATATATGATCACCCACGAATAAGGAAGATTTAATGTAAATATGGTTTTGTTATTATTTTCTTTCCAATTTGAAAACTTCAAAAATTGACGGAGTCGCGAGCCCACTCTACAATTTTTAAAGGGAACAGAAAAAAAAAAGTTACGAAGTCAATGTGAAAGAGACATGTCTTGTCGACAGAAGAAGTGAAATTTGCTTTGGCAGGAAGGGCTTAGTTAGGAATGGCGGGCGGAATGTGTCCGTATATCTTGTTATTGTCAATGCGCAAGGGTTCTTCCACTGATATTTTGCTACCCATCCAAATAAAAATATATGTAACTAAAATATAGAATAATATTTTTTGGGATGAGTGACTCTGTTTTTTAAAAAATTATTAATTTATTATTTTTAACATTAATGACAACTTTCTTTTTCATTTTATTTTTTTTTAAATTATATATAATTTTAAAAATTTTAATATTTATCATTTTAAATTTATCACTCTAAATATATATTATATTTCTTGGTGTGATACTAATTTGATTTTGCCTATATAACGACCGATTATGAAAAGTCAATTGCAATTTTATTAACTTTGTGTATATAATGAACTATTTTTTTTTATAAATTAATTATATTAGATCTAATTAAATTTAATTTGATTTAAATTAAACTATTAAATGATAAAATCTTTTTGATATCTATTTTTATTATATAAAAAATTTAAATTTGATTTTTTTTTTATATACAAACTATAAATTCAAAATTTTATTTAAGAGAAGCTGCGTGATGGTCATAAAAATAAGATTTGTCTCTTTGGAAGAATTTTCCCTAATATATAGAGACTCTAGAAAGGATCCAGACTGATTTTCCCGAATTGACCAATTCGAACGAAAGAATACGAAACAGAAGTCACAGCCATCCAACTACTGTGGACTGAGGACCAAGTCATGCACAAAAAAATTAGAGCCATATCGGATAGAAGACTGCACTCTGTCCCTAAATAAATCTCAATTCAGCTGCGTTTGTCATTATTTTATTTTATTTTGTTACCTTTCTTATCAAATTAAAATTTTTAAAGGAATATATAAAATTTTACAAATAAAAATTAATTTCTTTATAAGATAATAAAAACTACCATTGTATCAATATTTTGTAATTAAAATCTTATATAATTACATTTGAGTTTAATAATAATTTGTTCAAATGAAGCCCCAGTCATATTAATAAACACAATAATTTTATATAGATTAAACGGATTATGAATTAAATTGATCAAATTTTATGTTGTAGTGCATATCAGTATATATTGATCAATTTAATCGAATTACTAATAAATTTTGTTCAATTTAGATAAATATTTAATTAAAAATAAATCAGATATGATATAAATTATCACATAAAATTTAGTATACATAATTCATGATTATATGTACTCTGATCCAATAGTCATCTTGTCAAGATTTGATTCCTGGGTTGCTTGTGATAATTAAAAATTGAACTTACCGTGACTTGAATCATACCAAAAGAATCAGCTTTTGACTTCGCGTCTGCAATTTTCTAGTTGGGCCCACTTTAAGATGAATCCTTCAATTTGACCTAACTCAAAACCAGGCAACATTGACCTTTAATGGCAAAGCAACATGACCGTGCTCGCATGATTGTGTCCTAAAGTAATTACGTTTGACTTCAAAAGAGATTGGGGGTAAAAAATGGATTCTGTACCAACAAATGTTTACATATGTTGTTAATTTGTCTGTTCTGCAGTGTTTAAGATTAAGCAACCACGCAAGTATTTCCAAAGTCAAACAATGTTCTGATTAAAAAAGCTAAGGTGCCGGGATAAAAGCAAAGCCTTCACATTAGGGTGGCGGTCATGAGGCCAACTTGACCTCCAAACCCCATTTTAAGGTTTAAAAATCATGATAAAGGGAGACTTTATATCAGATGTAGATCACATTATCCTCAGGGATGAGGGACGGCATAAACATTTTCATTATTTCTTTTTCAATTTAATTGTTTAATTGTATTTCCTTATTAAAAAAAAAAAAAAGAAAAAAAGATGTAGATCACATCGTGAAATATGAACACAGTCCCAACAAAAGTGGCTTAAAACAAAGGGTATTCTGGTTGTTAATTTATAAGGAAGAATCTGAGACAGACATACGAAATCCAACAAGCAAAATTCAAACCGAAGCTCCCTCTGCATCAAAATTTTTTTACAAATAATGTATAAATTATAAAGTAGGATCTTTAAATTAAAGATAGAGAGAGAGAGAGGATCGTTTTCTAAGATGATGCTAGAGAAAAAAAAATGATAAGAGTTTTTATTCTTGTGAAGAAGCGGAGTCTTTCAAGCATGACCTCATAACCATTCTGAGCTTCATGCAAGCATCTAGGCACAGCTGCATTGCCTGTTCAGACGAAATATTTGTTCAGTAACAGCCATAAAAGATTCAGGTATTGCTTGACAGAGAGCAAAGATTGATATGGCTCTTGAAGAACAGAAAGTGGCAGCCAGTTATGCTGCAATCAGCTTCAGAAAGGAGGCAAACTAACATTTTATGACTGAGATGGCATCAGTGGATTCCCATACCTCATGAATCTTTGGGGTTGACCACTCTCCTGTAATAGTCAGCTGAGTTACTTCATTACGAGAAGCCATACAAGTAATCATCAGGCTTCCGTCTCGACAGTTTTCCTCTTCAAAAATTGGATCAATGACAAGATTCTTACCGAGGCAAGACTAGGCACCAGAAAATGTAAAATAAAAGGTAAGAAATCAATAAAGGAACTTTAATAATAGGGGCAAGAAAGTAAAAGAGTCTACTAAAATAATTTTTTAACCTAAAATATGCAAGACAATGTGGCTACCTTGAACTGTATACGTGACTTTGGTCATCAATCATATCTTCCTACTTAGCAAATAATCGTAAGATCAATCTTTTTGGATTTTCACATGCAAAAAGACAATTATCAACAGAAAGCACAAGATGTAGGAAGTTATACTGTATGCGTGGCACACTCTATACTTTCATGTGTTGAATATCATATCATGCCCAATATTCTCGATGCATATAAGACAACAAACACGCACCAAGATAAAAGAGAACTTAAAATATGACGCAGCCCAAGAGATCTGGTCTTCCCATTCCAGCCAACATTAACAGGAAGGTTCTACGAGGAAAATGACTCAAAGTTGGAATATGCCAGAAACTTTGCTCTCTAAAAGGTCAACACCTGGCAATGCTGACATTCTGACCAGGACTATGCATAAAAAATATTATCTAGAAGAAATCCTGCTTTCTTAGTAGAAGTAACGGATATATTGTTATTTTCTCCGGGGAATATGGTTGCGGTTTGAGTATCAGTTAAAAGAGTTTCAAGTTCCATCCTCTTATCTTTTTTGATCGTATACAGTACCTTATGTTATTTAATTTTTTATTTGGCAGATATCCTGATGTTAACTGGCCAGCATTCTTTAGATTGGCAGTACTGCCGAGATCATTCTCATCTCTTATGTTTATCTGAGCTTTGAGTTGTGCAGATATCATGTTCACTCATAAGATTATTCCTTTCTCCAATCTCTAATTATTTGAAAAGAAAACATTGCTTATACAAGATGCACAACAGTCTGCACTCCTACACTACCCTATGTCCCCCCCCCCTTTTATCCATACTTGTAATAACCATTTCCAACTATAATTCGAATTTGAATTAAGCATGAAAGAAAAAGAATAAAAAAAAAGGAAGCTGAAAAGAGAAATAAGCATGCCAAAATATCTGAAGCAGAGTCAAACCCAAAAGATCTACTTTTAGTTCAGAAAAAATGAAAGTTTAATAGAATGCATTCATACCACTGAAACTGAGGCAACAAGGTCATACATCCTGATCCCTGCATCTGCAAGGGCAAGACTAGCACATGAAATAACCACAGGAAGGTCACCTGCAATTATAAATGGAAACCTTATTAACATGAGAAGAACAAAACTAGAATTAAATATCAGCAAAAAAATGACAATCAACACAAAGAACCCAATTTCCAGGACTTGTTTCCCATGTCAATCAAATAGTCCATGAACTATATATGAGGAATTATTTTTCAAAGACTTGGATTTAATGATGGTCAGAAAGAGATACTTCATGGGCTAAGGTTAGTATAAGTATCACTACAAGAATGCAAACCTAAACTACTACATGGGGATGTAAATTGCACTTATGGTAGACAAAAATCAAAAACATAAGCATGTTCATTAAATAGTGGAAGACAAGAAGGAAGACCAAATAAAGTGGACTTCTTCATATGAGAGAGAGATTTCTAAATGCCTCAACTTTATAGATTCAAAGTTTCTCAATTTGAACCACAGGCCCAAAAAAGGGGCAAGATTTCTTAGGTTGAAAGTAAAGCTGGACCAAATGAGGGTGGATTTATCTGAAATGTTATCGCTCCCCATAAAAAACTCAAGAGAATTTAAGAAGAAAACTGATTCTATTATGATAAAGCTCATCTTTTACTTACTGCCACCAGATTCCAACACTAAAGCAAAAACATCCACAGTTGTCTTTGGGAAAGATTCCAGAATTATTGCACCCTCTAATGCTTTATGAAGCACTGAGGAGAACTCTTTATGATCTGATCCCTAAACCAAAAGATCAATATGAAAGCACACAATTAAAACAAAATTCTAATGCGTCAACTGTAACAACAAAAACAGAACCAAAAAACAAAATTTAAGAACAAAAGAAAAAAAATACTTGAGCATTGATGCCAGCAGCATCGTAATAGCCAGAGAACACCTATGATAGCAAGACCGCATCATTAATTAATATCCTTACCTGTCCACGAACTGGGGTGGCAAAAGTTGTATTACTAACATTACAATTCAATCGTCCAATATCACTGTACATCTGTGATTTCTTACTTTCCCTTGGTCCAAACCTGTAGACTCAAAATCAACAAAGTGTTCCAAAACCAATGTAAGATTTAAAAGCTACATAAAGTTAAGCCATTGTGTTAAGAAAAGGGGGGTGGAGATAGAGCAAACATAACCTCCAGAAAATAATATCATTTCATGTCTCACAATATGAATAACCTAATGAGCTATAAGCTATTTTACAAACTAAAATCATTTGGATGCATCAATGTAATGGAAAAACTACTTCTTTTCTTAATATTAACAGAATTATTTGAATTCTGCTTTTATTTGAGGGCATATAAACATGCAAAACCATATCTAACACACACACAAGTTCTATGGGGAAATTATGATGCATGGCGCCATCTAATATGTCAGATTCCTTTCAGTTTTACCAACATCCAATGATTCAAAGCTCCTAAACAAGTTCAGATACAAGATCTTTGGAAGAACATGTGAATAGTTAAAGAACAAAATTTACAGGTTGCCATTGTGGAATGATGTATTTTCCTGAAGAGGAAACAAATATTCACAATTATTTGGCCAATTAATAAACCAGATCCCGCATCCTCTACTTCCAGTACTTTATCATTTTTTTTTTCTTTCTAATAGCTTTGTGAATAAAAAGATACTGAATAGTGCAACTGATATGAAAATTATTGCTAGTTACTATACACTCATCTACAGAAAATGGAAAACTCTAAAATGAACAAGGACCTGTAATGAAGCAAATGACACACTCACACTGACACGATGACCTTGGTGTTACCAAATTCAGCATATGCTGATCCAGATGCAGCACTTACCGCACCTGTTCTCAGAACTGCAAACAACACAAACACACACATCCCAAGCGATCTCCATGAGAAAACCGAAGTTCCAGCAATTCACACAGTTATCTAGACTCATGGTTGGAGACTTAGCTTCAGGGAAATGCAGCATTTTCATTAACAAAATAGCAACAACAGACACACATGAATCCTGTAATAAGAAACTCCGATTCTTTTATTCCCTTGTTTCATGTTCAATCAGATTAGGCAAGAGTTCAAATAATATTGTACAATACATACAAATCAAACATTAAATTTAACAAAAACAAGTTGTCTCAAATATAATTGAAGAGAAATGAAGATCCATGCAAAGTACATATTGACACAATTGAACAATGGATACTACTACATATACAAAACGAATAACGAAACACCAATATATTCCAAAATAAAATGCATAGAAAAACCTGGCAATCGGTAATGCAGAATCAAAAGACATGAATCCCAATTAGATAAGTGGACGGGATGAATAAAGAGTGCACGAGATTAATTGAAAGAAGTAACTATTTCGGAAAAAAAAAAGTGGGGAGAAAAATCTGAGAGAGAGAGAGAGAGAGAGAGGAAAACGTACAAGCAGGCCTGCAATGTTGGAAGCCACGACCATCGGGACGAACCCAATCAACGTCGTCTTTGAAGATGAGTGATTTGGGCTTCTTTTGATTTTGCGGTGATGGTGAATACGTTGTCGGAGTAGCACTTCCACCTTTCCCTGACATCCCTCCCGCACTACTCTCACTCTCTCTCAAATTGGTTCGTCTCTTCCCCTCTCCCCTCTCCGCCCCCTCAACTCGGCGTGAATTCGCAAGAGAGTCGATCAGTCGCTATATAACCCGAACTAGCCCTGGCCACCGGCCCGGTTCAGCTCCGAACCCGCCCCAAACTGGCCCGGTCAAACCTGAACTCTGCGGAACAGACAATGGTTTATGTTTCGATTCAACCCATAAAATCCCGGGATGACCCGAAACTTGAATCGGCAAAAAATACCAATTCAACTTCTAAAGAATCGAAACCGTTTAATGAATTATAACCAATTCCTTCGTGGTTTAGGCTCCTCCCACTTCCAAAGTTTGAATTCTTTCTCATATGATTAACTCCGATTCTCTTTCCGGTTGGTAATCCACATGAAAATACTTAATCCGATTTGATTGATATTCAAAAAATCCGATCTCATAAATCAAGTTTTCTTTTATCAAAAATCAATTTAGAATCATATTAAGATCAATTTTTAATATTAAAATAATTGGATCAATTCAGATATGAATTTATATTATAAATAATCCGATTCGATAATAATTTATAATAAAATAAAATTTTATTTTAATATAATATAATATTATTAAATAAAATAAAATTATTTTTAAAGTTTATTATAACTTGTAAATTTTATTTTCATTTTTAACAAATATTATTAAATTAAAAAAAAGTATTATGTTATGATTTAGGTCGGGTATATGTTAGATATATGTTAGGTACAAGTCGGTTTAAAATCAGATCGGATTAGATTTTTAAATATATGTAATATTTTGGGACGGAATGGATTTTTAGAAAAATTCATAGAGTCGAATATTATTTTTTATTTTTTAACCCGAATAAAATTAAGGTCGAATATGGATATTATAATTAAAATTTAGAATCAGATATGGTATTAATATAATTCGAACCATAACCGATTCATTGTCATCTCTAACTAACTAACCCCTCTCTCTCATCTCTCTGTTGGGAGAGGATGCAGCAACACAAAGAAATTCTCTTCCACTTCACTAAACCAACGAAGCAATAACACTAAAATATAACAAACTAATGTACAAACAATACAAACAAAATCAAATCAAGTGTACACATACAAAATACAAAGAGTACACATAATTTTTACGTAAAAACCCCCAAATTTAACGAAAAAAAAAATCACGGGATACAAAATTCACTCCAAATCTCCACTATACTTCAAAGAGGGATACAATCCAGCAAATTCAAAGAGTACACAACTCCAAAATATCAACAATCAACAAACAATTAAAAGAGAAAGAGTGCAAAATTTTCTCACAGAACAATTATTATTCACATCCAATAGCAGTACCTCTAGACCACAAAATCCGATCTCCACCGTTCAAAATTGAGATTGAGAAGTCCTCTAACTATTGTCCAAAAATCAATTTGATCGGACAACAAATGGCCACAGATCTTGCATTTGATCACAACTGTTATAGTGTCTAAAAAACAAAATTCTACTCCTTTTTCCTCTCTTCTCTATCAACAGTATAGCTTTATCCTTTTAAACTGTCTCTAACTCATTGAAATAAGCATAAAATGGGTTTTTTATGTCCCACACATATGCCACAACAAAACCCCTAATGGACCTTTTAATTATTAGGCTTTTTCTTTATATAGGAGAGACCCATAAACCCAATAATTCTTCCCCTCTCGACTATGTGTAGAGGTTTACCAACCCGGCGATCAATCAGCAAGTCTCAAATTTTGCCTTTTGCGGAGACTTTGTTAACATATCAGAACTATTGTCATTAGTGTGAATCTTCTCAAATTTCAATAACTTCTCATCTAGTACATCTCATATTCAATGATACCTCACATCAATGTGTTATGATTTAGTATGAAAGATGTGATTTTTACGAAGATGAATGAGACTTCGACTATTACAAAATAAAAGATACCTCTTTTGAGTAAACCCGAGCTTGTCCACAAATCTCTTCATCCAAAGCAACTCTTTGCAAGTTTCGGTTATTGCAATGAACTCTGATTCAGTAGTTGATAATGCAACTCACTTTTGCAATCTCAATTGCCAAACCACAACTCTACCAGTGAAAGTGATCAAGTAACTTGAAGTTAATTTTCTGGAGTCAACATCTCCAACCATATCTGAATTAGTATAGCCAATAAGAATAGGCTCATCACTCCCAAAGCAAAGCTTTAAGTTCGTTGTGCCTTGGAGATGTCTCATGATTCACTTCATCGCATTCCAATGCTCTCTTCCAGATTTAAAAAGAAATCGACTGACTACTCCAACAGCATAAACAATATTTGGCCTTGTGCACACAATTATATACATCAAACTACCAACTGCAGATGCATAAGGAACTCTTCGCATGTCTTCCTTCTCCTTTTCTGTGGAATGACTCTACTTATCACTAAGCTTAAAGCGTGTAGTAAGAGAAGTGCTAATCTCTTTAGCTTGATGCATATTAAACCTCTGAAGCATCTTCTCAATGTAATTCTCTTACGACAACCATGACTTTCTTGCCTTTCTGTCCCTTGTAATATGTATACCGAGTATTTGGGTTGCTGGTCATAAATTTTTCATTGCAAAAGACTTGCTTAATTCCTTTTTTAGTCTATCAATCCGGGAAGCATTCTAACCTACAATAAATATATCATCGACGTATAGCAACAACATAAGAAAAACATCATAAGAAAATTTTTGTGTGAAGACACAGTGGTCACAAGTAGTGTTCCGATGGCCTTGCTCCTCCATCATAGATTCAAACTTCTTTTACCATTGTCTTAGAGCTTGTCTCAAACCATACAATCTTTTCTTCAATCTACACATATAATCTTCCTTTCCTTTCACCGTGAAACCCTCTGGCTACTCCATGTAAATTTCTTCTTCTTAATCACCGTGGAGGAATGCAGTTATCACATCCATTTGCTCAATTTTCAGATCAAGCGTAGCAACCAAACCCAAAACAACTCTAATAAAGGATATTTTCACAACAAGAGAGAAAATCTCTTCAAAATCAATCCCTTTTCTCTGATTGTAGCATTTGACAACTAATCTTGTTTTGTATCATCGACAAGAGGTGTTATCCTCTTGCTTCAACCTATAAATCCACCTATTCTTCAAATCTTTCTTACCCTTTGGAAGTTTCACCAATTCAAAGGTATTATTATCATGCAAAGACTTCATCCCATCTTCTATGGTTTTAACCCACTATTGCTTCTGGTCAGTTTCAATCATCTCTTCATAACATTCAGGCTCTCCTCCATTAGTAAGGAGTACATACTCATCAACCATATACCGAGTGGAAGGCTGTCAATCTCTAGTAGATCTTCTAGGTAACTCAAGAGGATCTTGCAACTGATCTGTTTAGGCATTATCATCATCTATGCCTTGTTGCTCATCCTGATATTGATAGTCATCCTGAGAAATGCTTTCTACATTATTTTGATTTGGACAAAGTTAAGACAACAAGGAGACTGGGTCCAATACTCTCAAACCATCACTACTCTTATAAGTTTCTTCTACCTTCCCAATGTCTTCGATAGTCTAATCCTCACAAAATATCACATCTCTACTTCTAATAAGTTTATTCTCTATAGGATCATCAACCTATAGCCAAACTCATCTTGACCATAACTAAGAAAAATGCACCAACGTATCTTGGCGTCCAACTTTGATCTCTCATCTTTTGGAACATGCACAAAAACTTTGCAACCAAGAACATGAAGATGGTTAAAGGAGACATCCTTACCAAACCACACTCTATCAAAAACATCAGCCTGTAGTGGAGCACTAGGTGATAAATTAATCACATGTGTCACTGTATATAAAACTTCACCCCAAAAGGATTTTGTAGCTTTGCTTCTGAAAGCAAATATCTAACCCTCTCTATTAAAGTTTTGTTCATCCATTCAGCTAAACCATTAAGTTGAGGTGTCTTCGGAGTGGTTTTCTGATACTTGATATCCAACCTGCAATAATCATCAAAAAGGCCACCATATTCTCCACCGTTATCGGAACGAATATATTTAAGCTTCTTTCATGTCTGTCTTTTAACCAAAGCCTAAAATTGTTTCAGTTCATCAAGTACTTGGTTCTTTCTTTTTAGAGCATAGACCAAAGTTTTCTTGAATGATCATCAATAAAAGTGACAAAATAAAGAGCGCCACCAAGTAATCGTACCTTTAAAGGACTGCAAACATTTGAATGGACTAGCTCCAGGATATCTAACTTTATGAAAGAAGGATGACTTTTAAATGAAACTCTGTTTTGCTTTCCTACTAAACAATGTGCACATGTATTCAATTTTGCACTCTTTACTCTAGAAAGCAAGTTCTTCTTGGCCAAACAATCAAACCCTTTCTTACTTATGTGACTCAACCGCTTGTGCCATAACTCCGTTGGTTCTTCATTTTCCAAAACATTCATAACAGTTTTAGAAATTGAAACTCGTGTCCTATACAAGCCACAATACTTCTCTCCTATAGCCAAAACCAAGGAACTTTTAGTGAACTTCCATTTATCTCCTCCAAAACCATTGTGATATCCCTCATCATTAAACCATCCAATTAAGGTCAAGTTCAGGCGAATGTCTGGTGCATGCCTAACATCCTTCAATGTCAATTGTGCTCTACTGTTAGTCTCTAAACATACATCTCTAATACCTATAACATGGAACTCAACATCATTACCCATTTTCAAAGTACCAAAATCATCAGATGTGTAGGAAGTGAAGAATTCTCTATGACGTGTCACATGCCATGTTGTAGCAGTGTCTACCATCCAACTACTCTCATCACAAGTGAAGTTCACAACATTTTCTGTTTCACGAACAACAATGAGATCATCAATAATAGTAACAGTGACAACTCGTTCATCATTATTTTGATTTTTCTTTTCACCTTTGTCATTGCTACTTTTGTTCTCTCTTCTCTATTGGTAATAATACTTCTTGATATGACCTATCTTTTCACAATGATGACACTTCATATTTTTGTATTTCGATCTAAACTTGCTTCTATTTTTATCTCTACCTTTCCTAAATTTCTACTTACTTCTCCCCATATTTTTAGTAAAAAGAACCTCTTCCTATGATGATGTAGAATTTTGAAACTTTCTCCTCATCTTCTCATTCAAAATACCACCCTTCGCAAGTTCCGTAAACACAACATCACTCGAGGTTGAGTTAGTAAGTGAGATCCTAAATGTCTTACATGAATCCGGTAGAGTGTTAAACAACCAAAACCCAAGAACCTCATCATCAAACTTTATACTCATTTCAAACAATTGGTCAATCACGTCTTGAAACTCATTCAAGTAATCTATCACAGAACTTCCCTCTTTGTATTTTAGGTGCATCATTTTCTTTAACAAAAATAGCTTATTGTTACTGGTTTTCAAAACATATAACAATTCAAACTTATTCCACAAAGTCCGTGCGTGTGTCTTATAGTATATGTGATTATAGACATTATCATTTACAAATTGTCGAATATAACCACAAACTTACTCATGCTCAAATTCTCATCGCTCATCACTTTTGGACTCAAGCTTTTTAGTAGCGAACACAGACAAATGCAATTTTTTCACAAACAATAAATTTTTCATCTTATTTCTCCATATATGGTAATTTGTGTCATTCAAACAAACAATTTTAGTAAAATTGTTCTCCATCGTTTAGTGAAAATAAGCTCACGTTAACCACTGGTCTGATACCACTTTGTTGGGGGAGGATGCAGCAACACAAAGAATCCTCTCCCACTTCACTAAACTAATGAGGAGGCAATAGTACTAAACTATAATAAACAATGCACAAATAATACAAACAAAATCAAATTAAGCGCATACACACAGAATACAAAGAGCATACACAATTTTTATGTGGAAACCCCCAAAGTCAACGGGTAAAAAATCATGGGACACAAAGTCCACTCTAAATATCTGTTATACTTTAAAGAGGGATACAATCCAGGAAGTTCAAGGAGTACACAACTCCAAAATATCCAACAATTAAAAGAGAAAGGGTGCAGAATTTTCTCACAAAATAGTTATTGTTCACATCCAATAGCAGCACCTCCAAACAATAAAATCTGATCTCCAACATCCAGAATTGAGATTGAGAAATCCTTTAACTGCTATTCAAAAATTAGTCTGATCGGACCATAAATGACCACAGATCTTATATTTGATCACAGCTGCTATAGTGTCCAAAAAACAGAATTCTACTTCTTTTTCCTCTCTTCTCTGTCGGTGGCACAGCTCTCTCCTTTTAAGCTGTCTCTAACTCACTATAATAATCATAAAATTGGTTTTTTATGTCCCACACATAAACCACAACAAAATCCCTAATGGGCCTCTTAATTGTTGGGCTCTCTCTCCACATAAAAGAGACCCATAAACCCAACACTCTCAATTTATGATTTCCATATCTCCTGTATCTACCCTCATCTCTCTCCTTTTTTGGTTTTCTTCAACATCTCAAAGTAAAATGAAATCAAAATAATAAATCATTCTTATATCTCAGTCGATTTTTAGAGTAGGAGTAATTTCAGTATGCAGCACAAATTTGATGGCATGCATAATTCATCCGTGATTGCCAAGAGGGACTTCATCTGTGTCAAAAGAGACGATTTCATCTACTCTCACTCACTCTCTACCCTACCATAGTCTCATCTCTATCGAAGGGAGAGGGCACAAATCGAAGGTAAAATCAATCCTCAAAGATGAAATCGATTTTGAGGAGGGTGGTTAAATTCCCTGTTGAAGTTGATTTTCTCATTTTTAATTCTCTTTTTTTTAAAAAAAAAAAAATCTCAATTTTTAGGCAAACAATTGATCATGACTAAAATTAATTGATTTCTTTTTCACTGAAAAGGTTTGTGGTTGAATCAATTCTTGTTCTGCATTTTATAACTAAACCAATCGTGAAAAATTCAATTGCTTGTATAATTTTCATAGAGAGAGAACTTGAATTTGTCTTGAATCACTCTAGACGAAAACCTAATCTCGTAGGCCGGGTCAGAACCATGGGCGGGACTAAACTAAACCATTATTTGACTCGACATATGTCGTTTAATTTTTATATGTATCAAGTGTTAAAAACTTGATATATATATATATATATAGTTCATATGGATAATGCATATTACGTATTTAACTTTTGATATATCCATGTTAATTTTAAAAGTTTTTACGGCTGAATGTTATTTAATTTTTTTTTTTCCGTGGTCCATTTCGGCACGTCTCAAAAAAAAAAATGGCGAGCCCTAAATCGGAAAATCGGCTAGTTGATTCAGTTAATCGAGAAGTGAGGATGGATACGGTGAGAAAATGAAGACGACGAGTGAGGAGGTTGATGGCGGTGGCGAGAAGACACAGGCAAAGACTAAGACGGGTCTGAAGAAGATGAAGGGGGGTTTCCAGAGAATGGGGAGGGCAAGTCCGTTGCTGAGGTACGGACTTCCGATGATCTCTGTCACCGTTTTAGGTGCTCTTGGCCTTGCCCATCTTCTCCAAGGCAGGCCTGTCAGCTCTCTCTCTCTCTCTATCTCCCTCTTCAATCTGTTGCCTGCATCATAGTTTTGCCAGTTTAGAGCAATTTTCATCTATTTCTTCCCAGATAGCAGTACTTGTCTTCTTCTCTTTCTTTGTTATGTAATTAATGTTAATGAACTGCAGGGCAAAAATGTGACCCTTAAATTTCATTAATTTTTATTGAGTCAATTAGGGAGCTTCCCTATCCGGTTGCAGCCCCTTTCACTTGAAGTGCATAATATTGATAGGATGGCAATTGCTGTTGGATTTTGATTTTTGCCTTTAGGAAGTCTTTATTTAGATGCAGTGGCTATAAACATCTTTGTCATGATGATGAATATTCACTTTTCTCTTGGAGTTTGTTGATTCTTCATATTTTTTCTCCAAGCTTTTTGCTTTCCTGAATCCAATTGCTCGGACCACCATGTCTCAACCTTTTTGTCCTTCGATTTAACTGGATTGTCTCATTATATGTATGCCTTTCCCATGACTCGACTTTCTGGACCAACCATCCATATATGCTCTAGCAAGTCTCTCTGCATTCTGGGGGCAGAGCATGCAAAATCTGGCAATCGATTTTAGAAGAATTCCCCTTTGAACGGCATTAGTCTTTCTATTTCTGTGCTGGCATTTGAGTTGTTTCCCCTCCTCTTTCAACTTGCACACAGACCCCGACCAGTTATGATCATTTTATCCTGCATGAGTCTGTGTGGGTGGGGGTGAAAAGGGTTGATATTCTTACAGGAAAAGCATTATCAGTTTCAAGGACTGTAGGCAAAATACCTTTCTTTTGTGATCGACTGGTGTTCTATCTTACTACACATGAACCACTGTTTTTCAAAATCGTTATCTAATTCACAATACCTGGCTTTGGCAATTTTAATTGCAGTGTCTAACAACAAACATGTGAAGTAGTAAATATTCAATTGATCGCAAAAGGATTTGAATTTGGCCAGACATCTGATTTAATTTTGTGAATTTGTAGTTCAGTAAAGATTTGGCAAAGATAAAAGATGATCGTGATTGGGAGATCATTGAAACAAGAAAAGCTTTGTCGAGAACTGGCCCTGTTAAATATAATCCCAAAAAGATCTCCTTGGAGGAGGAGCTCAAGGTTTGCTCTTTGGTCTTGTCTCATATCTGTTTAGTGCTCAGTGAACTACATGAATCAATTTATGCTGTGTTTGTACATCTCTGTTGCTCAGGCTTTGCAAGAGAAGATTGACATTAATAATTATGAGTATAAGAGGATCCCCAGACCAGATGAAGTCAGATGATGCCCAAAATCTGTCCGAGTATGCAGGCTTGCTTTTTCAATCAATGAGTGAACCAGCAGGTCTTAAAACTGTTTCTTCTTGTAAGAAATTTCCTTCAGATTAGTCTGATCTTGACCGAGAATGAGTTCTCAAACCGTTGATCCACTTTGTAATGCATAATCATGTTTTTCTGTATCAACAACTTGTTTATGCAAAGCCAGTATTAGTTCAACCTTGGAACTAATGGGGTTACCAAATATTTTTGTTTTACCAGAATTAAAATCCTTTGTGGTTGCACGGTGGAAGAATCTAACCAGACGGTTGTGTTGTTCATAACACTGAATGGACTTGTGAAATTTATAAAGAAAGCTACAAATTATTTGGTTGCACACTGGATGGATCAGTATTTTCTTTTGTGAGCAACTTTTTCATATGGTAAATAATGTTTGTGTGGAAAATCATGTTGTGGCCAATCTATTGATGCACAAGCTGAGACCCTGAATTGCCGGGTTCTTTGATCTTATTGACGGATGTCCCTAATCAGTTTATGATGCTGATTCTTCTGCTGAGATATGGATCTGATGAGTTAGAAGAGTCTTCTTTTTTCCCAATCAGTTTGGCATTATGGCGTTTGGTGGAATTTGTATTTTTATCTGGAAAGGCATATGTATACGAATTTGTAGAACACATAATCATGCGTTTGTTTTATTAAGCACAATTCGAGTCAAGGAGCAACAATTGCAGTTCACTCAGCTGCTTTGAACAAATGCATCACATTATTGAATAATCTGTTTGAGTTTGACAAAATCTAGCAGTAGACGGTAGGTAAGTTTACTCCGGATATAAGTTACAGACCAAACGACCACAAGGCTCAATCGCCTACAATGCCCTATTTAATCACACGGTGAAAAAAGAGTCTCCAAGAAAGGTCTTGAGGGGTGCAACACTAGGGAGGTGGTGGTCCAGGCTCAAACAGTGGGGGGCAGCAACTTGTAAACAGACCGCAACAGCACAGCAATGACAAGCTGCAGCAAAGCAGAACGAGAATGTCAAAGCAAGAAAATATCCAATAATTAAACCAAAATGGAGAGAGAAGAAACTGTTTCATTCTACCAGAAATCAAAGAATCCTCCACCGGGTGGACCTGGTCCTAACAATGGCGCTCCTGGTGGTGGCGGCGGCGGATCCATAGCTTGGACTTGAAGGACAGCACCTCCGCTTCACTGTAGGCTCTCGGGATCTGCAATCAATGATATTACGGTCCATATATCTGGAAACCAGTGCAACTGTCCTTTCCCTTTAGTCAAGTTTTCAACTACCATTCAGAGCTAGATTTCACGATTTGCAAATGGGGTTATTTGCCTAAATGGCGTCATTTCCCAAAAAAAAATCTCGTGAATGGGTCTTTTTTTTTTTATTTTGAAAATTTCCAGAACGGTGATTTAGAGATCCGGCATCTCACTTTCTGAAAGCGAGGTCACGGTTCTCGCTTTTGTCTTTTTTTTTTTTATAAATTTTTGAAATTTTTAAATTTTTATAAAATTTAAAAATTAATTAAAAATTAAATACTAATTAATATTATTAAAAATTATAAACAAATTAATCAAAAATTAAAATTAATTAAAATTAAAAAAAAAATTATTAATTAAAAAAGAAAACATATAATTAATAAAAAATAAATCAATAAATTTTTATTAATCAACTGTAAAAATGATTCCAAATTAGGCATGCTTTTATTACCAAAAATAGACAACTGGTCTAGAAACTATCACCAAAATCTAAAAATTCAAACTCTAATTAATTTACAAAATAATAAATTTAAAATGGTCTAAAAATTTCAGAAAAATAACTATTATAAAGAAAGAAATCGAAACTCATAAGAGATTGAATTTTTGGATTTCGGTAATAATTTCTAGACCAGTGGTCTATTTTTTGTAATAAAAATATGTCTCATTTGAAATCCTTTTTACAGTTGATTAATTAAAATTTATTGATTAATTTTTTATTAATTATATATTTTCTCTTTTAATTAATAATTTTTTAATTAATTTTTAATAGTATTTAACTTTTTATTAATTTGAAATTTTTATACAAATTTTAAAAATTTCAAAAATTTATAATAAAAAAAGAACAAAAGCAAGATCACGGATCTGGCTTTCAGAAAGGGAGATCCCAGATATAGAAATCACCGTTATGGGAATTGAAAAAAAAAACAGACCCCATTTGCGGGATTTTTTTGGGAAATGACGCCAGGGAAATAACCCTGCAAATAACCCTCCCAACTAACACATGCGGGGGTTTAATGATGTTTCATTGGTTTCCTCAAATTCATGTGCGTCTCTCGGATGTCCAGCGACTTCGTGATGAAGTTAGCACACGACAGGTTCATTGTTTAGGACAATGGCACCGCACAGGCTCCCCAGCCTTCGATTAGGTCGAGAAACTGGAGACGAGATCGAGGAAATAAGGTTCCATGTGGTTTGTGAATCGTGCCACTGTGTGATGCCTTTCCTGGTGTAGTTGCCTTGCCACCAATACGGACCAAATTGCATCTAACAGTCAACTTTAGTTTCTCATCTCAGCAGACTGTTTGTTGCAAAATTTTGGTGTGGTGGTCATGAGTAAAAGGTCAATGTAAAGACATCAAAAGATTTTCCCATCATGAATAACATCTCTCAATTCAAAATTATAGAGTCAGAAATGTACAAGAAAATATGAATCTCATGATCTATTTACATCAACTATTCAAACAACAAATTTAATCAATGAAAGAAAATATACACGGTTCGATATAAGTGCTTATCATATATATTCTTTTTTTTAAGCTTTTTTTAAAAACAAAAATTTAGAAAAAGGCTTTTTCCCCCCCTCTCAACTCTTTAAACGCGCTTTCTCTCCTATAACCTTAATGGATTTACGGAAGGCAGGTTCAAAAAGCCTGGACAATCATGCTGTTATGGGGATTTGAAATTTGCCATACAGAATGATTCAAGTCGCGGTTCAGTCAAATCCACAGTTTCATCATCTTGGGTGTGCCAACTCCTGGCCTTTGAGCTCAATAGGATCAACCTCTCTATGTACTCGGCTGATAAATGATCTGCCTCTATCCTATAATTACCAATACACAGTGCACGATCAATACTTACAGGCAATGAACACCGAGGTGACCATCTATCATTCGATGTAGTTCGCTTGAGTTCTTCAGCAGTAATAGGAGGAGCCTGAATCTCTGTGTCTTCAAAGTCCACGGGATCACATTTCAAGCCATGAGTTGAGCCCTGCTACGTACAAAGTTAAGTTTTATGATTCTATGGACATGACTTGCTAGGATTAGAGCAAAGTAAATGGTAGAAGTAATACCAGAAATACAGTAACAGGGAAGTTTCTCTTTCTGGATTTTCCAGGTGCAATAGTTGAAAGAATTTGAACAACTTCACTCATGGTTGGTCTGCACTCAGGATCTAAAAGCAGGCATTCCTTTGCTAAGTAAGCCATTATCTGCATCTCTTCCTCTGGGAAGCCACGCTTCAAGCGTGGATCTGGCAATTCTGATATCACTCGCTTGCTGTCTTTCAAGCGGGGGGTAGCCTGAAACAAGGGGAACAATACAAGATTTAGATTTCTAGGATGATCCAAACTCCGTGGATGGTGCGCAGTCTATAGACAATATTGAGTATATACCCATATGACAAGGCTTTCTTCTCCTTTTTTTGTGGATTTATGGATGGCTTGTCGACCACTGATCAGCTCAAGAAGAACCACACCAAAACTAAAAACATCCGATTTTAGAGATGCTCTTCCAACATTTGCGTATTCTGGTGCAAAATAGCCAAAGGTCCCCTGCATTCTAGCCGGAGAACTGGAACAGCTGTTAACACCGTCGGTTTTTATGCTCTTCGCCATACCAAGATCAGTTATCTGCAAGCAAAAAAAAAAAAAAAGAGGAAATACTCACAGAAAACTAATCAATTGTTATATAGAAATGCATTATTTATCTTCATGTCATGTGTGTAGATGTAGTGACGGCAATTTTTTTATTAAGTCAAAATTGTGCAAGCAGCATACAAAGAGAATCAAGGAAAAAATCATGTTACTTTTGCTCTCCAATTCTCGTCCAAAAGAATATTTGTTGATTTCACATCTCTATGTAAAATTCTGGGAGCAGCCGCTTCATGAAGGTATTCCAAGCCTCTCGCGGCTCCAAGTGCAATTGCAACACGAGTACTCCAGTCTATGTCCCCTCCTGAAGTCCCATCTAGACAGTCCCTGAGATTGCCATTAGGCATGTACTCAAATACTAGAAGCCTCTCTGCATGTTTTCCTTGGGATTCTGAGCAGTAGCCAAGCAAAGGAACCACATGACAGTGATGCAGTCTTGATATCAGTTCAATCTGAGGTGAATAAAACCAAAAGGGAAAAAATTAAGAAAAAGAAAAAGATCCCAAAGTTTTCTATAGAATGAAACAATCTGATCTACACTCATGGAGTTGT
This sequence comes from Dillenia turbinata, assembly GCA_037126225.1. Classification (NCBI taxonomy): domain Eukaryota; kingdom Viridiplantae; phylum Streptophyta; class Magnoliopsida; order Dilleniales; family Dilleniaceae; genus Dillenia; species Dillenia turbinata. Next base: position 4,083,761 of record JBAMMX010000007.1, read on the forward strand.
CCAAATCAAGAAGAATCACAGTAAATTAGAATAATACCTCTGTCAGGAAAATGATATCTGCATCTGGGCCATCCTGATTTTTAAGTCTCTTGACTGCAACAGTTCTACCATCCTTGAGGTGACCACAGTAAACATAGCTGCTTCCTCCAACTCCTATCAAATTAGAATTTGAGAATTTGTCCGTTGCATAATCTAGTTCAGCATATGAAAACTGTGTTATTACTCCGTGCAGTCTTTCTGCTTTGCTTCTAAATAACATGGAAGCCTTGTAAAAGCACCCTGCACAAACGAGGCAAAACCAAAACTTAGATAACTTGAAAGGTGATTATGCTTAAATTTGTAATGGGTGGTGAACAAATAGAAGGAAAGACCTGGAAAGGATGTGATTCATCAAGAAAAATAAAAGATCCTAACAGAAGTTAACATTGATCTTACCAGCGATCAGATTAGTTGGTGAACCTATATCAATTCTGGCTTCTGGCAGTGAAATAGTTTTATAGCTGATTAGCTTGGTAGCACTATTGCAACTTGTTTCTCTATCCCATGGCAACATTGATGATGGAATAGGGCATTTATCCCTTTGATAGACATAACAAACCACTGAAGCAACAAATGCTAAGGTTGTAAGTACTACACATAGCAAGAGAACGATCACCACAACCTTGCTGGACATGCCCCTTTTTGAAGGCTGTGCTTCACTGACATTTCCTGAGAAGAAATTTAGTGCTGCCCAGATAAGCATTCAGACTATAAGATCAGTCTGTGTATGTATTACAGGAAGAAGCGGTAGAAAGAAGACTACAATCGTTATAGAGAATGGCCTTTCCCTAAACGTAAATAGTATGCCAATAGAGAAGGAAATTATAAACATTTTTTATAGGCAAGGGTGTAGTATTATCTATGTTCCCAGAAAGAACATTAGTTGTTGCATGTGCGATCAAGGAGAAAACAATACCAGATGTGCAGTTGCAGCCAGTGAAACAGCTGGTGTCACCATTGTCTATTACCACTACAGGAAAGCCATCAGCAGCACAAACACAGGTCCATTTATTTTGATCTGCTCCTCCTGTTGCTGATGATGCATTCAACAAATCAAATACCAGAGAGATATTAAAAGACTAATAAATGCATGCTCCAAGTAGTTAAAACTTAATTTTGTTTCTGTTGGTGGCGTTTCTGTGTGATCCTGCAATTATAACTTGCTGGGGGGACAATGATCTTAGTTGTTTTATTTTCATCTTGGAGAATCTGAGTTTCCATTAGAAAGCAATTCTGGCAATCCCAACATTTCAGATCCAACTATCAATTGAGTGGCAAATAATGGTAATCATAAAGATAGAGCGAATCTGTAAATGGAAGGTCTTCTCCACACTATATATTATCAGGTGACTCAAAATGGATACTTTGTTTTACAAATTTAAGAACCTTAGGAAGTACGACCTTGTAGACTTCAGATAGTCTACCGACTCAGTGCACAGGTCTACATATCTGAATATGTTATCATTTCCCTTCCTTTTCTCATGGAACTATTGCCAAATTTTCAGCCTAAAATTCTTCCACGCTGGCCAAATCAGTGATCACACATTGCTAACTAGTAAATCAAGAAAAAGAATAAATTTTATGCTCGTAAACAACAGAATTTAATAGCAGGCCAGAAACATTTTTAGAACAATAAGTCATCAGGATACAGTGACGAACCGGAAGTGCAGTTACAGGAAGTAGAACAATTGGATGCAAGAATGTTGCTTTGGCTCATAGTTTGAGCATAGCATGTACATGTCCAGTTACTTAAACTAGATGTGTTAGGAGCTACATCTGCAAGAATACAAAAGTTAGAATCATAGGCATCAAAGTCAATAACTAAACATTATAATTACAAAGAGCAATTTATACAAACCACAAAGAGTTGGCTGAATCCAAAGAAGGCTAATGAGGCCGACAAAGGCCACTTTAACTGAGGGCTTCATTTGTTGCAACCCCTACACAGAAGAAATGCAAGGACAGAAGAACTGCTTCAGCCAATGAAAGCACAGCTCAGAACATGATGCATAAACCTTCATTAGGATAAGGTGTTTGCTTATCAGCATCCCATGATGTGCTCATTTCTGGCCAAACCAAACATCGAGAATAGTTGAATCCAAACTAGAATCCAGTGTGGACGAATAAAAAAATGCAGATATTAATAGGTTCAACATACAGAAGCTTGTGTGCCTATAGAAATAAAACAGATCAAACTCCAGATTTTACAAACTATTCTTCCCATCCCCAGAAATAACACTATCACCTATAGCAGCAGAACTACAGCCGAACTTCAGAACAGACAAACAAATGAGCTGCAGAAGCCATAAAGACAATAAGCACACATGAGTAACTAAATTATTACTTTTGACCGTTATATGCAATAGTGTGACAAATTTATCATAGATTCTGCAAAACAAACATTTGTAATCCACATAATTAAATAGCCACACTAAACATTTTACATCTAAATGCATTAATGTCAAAAAGAATAAGCACAATTGCAGAAACCACTTCAGGTCGAGCACACAAGTGTCCATCAAATATTAAATGGAGCTGATCATTCCCTGTATCAGACATCTTACATAATACCAAATTTGAACTTTTGCTGACAGAGTTCTTGAAAACATCAAATTAGTTTCAACCGCATGGAAGTACATAGAATGAATTACGTTGAATTTGATTAGCCATGAGGCAACAATCAAATGCAGGAAGCAAGGATTCGTTTCATCTTCACTATCGCTGGTGCTTACTCTGGTGTTAAAAACAGATTTCAATCACCCGAAAATTCAAACTTCCGAGAGGGGCAAAATCAATCAAACTTAATAGGTGGGAAAGTGAAATCAAGAAAAGGAAATGCAAGTAACAGCAAATTAATAAGACAGACAGAGATTGATAAATTCACAATAGATTTGGATACCCAAATGGAAATAACACCGGAAAATAATATCAACTCCCACCATATGTGAAAACAACCCTTTGCGACTCTCGATAAAGACAGCTCAACCATTTTTGTTTTCAATTTGAACTAATACTCCCATCATAGTACATACCCTATATTATTAAAAGTTGAAACCTTTAGCTTCTGGGTCTGACTGTAGCTTGCCGATGATTTCATCAAAAGCAAATAGAATAGCTAATTTTCATTACAAAGAAACATTAAATTAAAATGGACAATAATCAATTATAATATGAAAAAAGGAGAGAAATTCAAAATTTTGAAAAGGATTGAGTAGGCCGATGGTTGAAAGACTTGGCTTCAAAGCCATATTTAATACACACACAAAAAAAAATTGGGGGGTATGTGTCAGGTCCGATACACATCATAGAGGGGCATGGGAAAATGATGTTTTCGTGGAGGGTGTCGGTACGGGATTATTCGTAGAAATGGAATGACGGGGATGATCGGGACCGTTGAAATTGAATGGACCGTCAAGATGGGAGTAGATAATTAATCATTTGGAATCCCTGTGAAACACAACAGCGACCGGTGCATAATACGAAAAAATTTAAAAGACACATAATATTAAAAAATATTATTGAAATAAAGACGAATGCACTTTAGGGGCTAATGGTGCAACTTCTGTACACATAAATTGTCATATGGGACCAGGCCCATAACCCTTCGCTCTTTGTTTTCATCCTCGACATCAAGTGAAATTAAAATAATATGTGAAAAATTAAAAAAAAAAATTATTTTAATTTATTTTTTAATTATTTAATCTGCTATGCCAGCATGACTCAAACTATATGGCATTAACATGACCCATACAAAATTTATACAAAAGCACATTAGTGAAGTTAGTTAAATACTTAATTGAAAATAATTCAAAAAAACCCTTAACTGGATTGAAAATAAAAATTATTTATATTTTTAATTTTATAATTAGAATTTTATCAATTAATTATATCAGAAAATGATTGAAAGATAAAAAAAAAAAAAAAGAAGTTCAAATGCATACAAAAAATGGTTATAAATTAACCATATAACCAAACCAAGCAAAGGGGCATCATTGGATTGAATCACTGCCGTCTCCAGAGATAACATTGAAGCGGGAAACGGGAAAGAAACCCATTCTTTCAAAGAAAAAAAGGGAAGGAGAGTTGGAAGAAATTTTGAAAACTGAGCAACCCCCACCCAAAATGAAATGTGGGGATTAAGTTGGCGTACCTTAACGAAAACAATGGTCCTCCTACGTCCTACTTAGTCTGTTGGGTGCCCTCAGACAAACAATATGGAAATGGACCTCGAACTCGAACTCCTATATGGGATTGGATTGGAATGGAATCAAAGCCACACCTTTAGTTGCAGTCGTTGGGTATGATTATGGAAGGAACCAGGAATCTCTTGCCCTTCGGTTTGGTCGAACCGGAAAGGGCGGTCAGACCAAAATTCAAGAACCTTCTTCTGTTCTACTTGGAAATTAAACCAGTGAGATTCGAGAACAAAGCGCTTTTGGCAGAGTGTCCGAGACCCTATGTTATTTTAGCGCATGGAAGGGACCCTTACACACCGAAATGGCGTACCCTGACCTGGCAAATAATTGTCCCACAGAGACCAGAGTAGGGTTTCCCGGAGTCCTCGACTCTAGTGAACACTACTCAAACGTTACTCCCAACGTTGCTGTGCCTTAATACTAACAAGAGTTAAAAAAGACAGCTCTTGCCAAGTTTACTTTTGCAGTCTTTGACCCAAAAGAGTCAACAAGATCTACGGTGTTAGATGCACTCAGATCTGGAGAAGACAGGAACTTTCAATGTCCTTCCCCTTTTCTCCTTGGGTTTGAACTTGAATAAAAATTTTGAAATTTTGTAATCAAAATCAAAGTTCTCTTTAATAATCATTCATATTAAAAGTTTTATCCGACTCTAGTTTGAGTTTAGTTAATCACCATTACACCCCTGAGCAACTCAACTAATTACTTGTACTAATCATAACATTTACCAATTGCCCATGAGACATGTTATGGCCAGCACGAAAACCATCTTTTTTTTTTTTCATTACCAATTATAATTCTTATTCTCACATTAAAAGCTGATTTTCTGTTTATTTTTGTTTATATTTTTTCTCAAAAAAAAAACAAAAAAACAGATTCAGATCATAGGTGGACCACTATTCATAATTGAATTCGGAGTACGAGAGAATCAGGAGGAGGAGATATTGACACTGAACTATCCTCTCGGATACACCACTATTCATGTTTCTAAGACATTAAAAGCTCACGAAATCCCCCGCTCGAGGAACATGTACCTTGGTATTTGTAATTCCGCCCATGTTACAATACCACGGTATGATCAAAATCTAAACATTACAAATTGACTTCAAATTATTTCTAAGTGAAATTTTCAATCACTAAAGCTAATGGGGCAATTAAACCATGGGATATTTAATGGTAAGTCCATGAAATGATTCAAAGTTTTGTTTGGAGTCAAAATCAATCCTTTAATTTGTACATTCAACAATGTGAGAAAACACATTTGCAAAGACGTAACCCCATCAGAAGTTCTCCCTCCGTTATAATGGCGAACAAAATTACACCAACCCCCAAAGAGCAAGCATGTACGACAAGAAGAAGAGCTACATAAGGTTTTTTGAATTTATATTAGGGAGTCATAAAAAGAATGAAGAGCAAATATATTATATATTGAGCGAAGAATTCAACCCCGTATCCCCATCCTCCCCACAAATTACTAGGCTATACCCCACCTCTTCTTAAAGAGAAAATTTTCTCTTTAATATTTACAAACCTACGGAATTGATCCCTTCGGTTCTCCTTTCCATCACTTTTGACCTTACTACCAATTTCCCCAGGCTGTGTCCCCCAGTTGTTTATTCAATTTATACAGAACAAAAAGGCCAATATACCCACCCCCACCTTGTAAAAACATCTTAAATCCCTCAACCTATATTGCCCCATTTTTATCTCCCCATTGGCCAAAAACACCAAAAAGAGAAGAGAGACAAAATTACAGAAAAAGCAAAAAATTTTGATGCACCAAAATTATTTTATTGTTATTTGAGGTTGATGCTTGGAATGGACCTCGATAGTTACCTTGGGCGTGGCCGTTCTCCAAATGACAATGATTGTCGCAGGTTCTTGGGTGGCCGCGGTGATGGGCTGCCAAAGAACATAGTCTGAGAGCGACCAACCATGTCTACCATGGATGGAGTTTGATAAGCTTGCACAAGGCTTGCACTGTCGGTGGAATCGCCCCGTGCAGTTGCTCTCTGCCAGGAGTGCGAACTCAATCCTGATAGGACATAAGCTCTTCCAGATGTCTCATAAACACGGCGATTCGCCATCCTCTCCTGCATCTCCTTCAACTCAGCACCCAATGCAACACAAAGCCTGTCGCCAGCTTGAGCTGACACAGTTTCTGATAGCATCCTACGAAAATTCTCTAGAATAGACACTGCACCAGACAGATCACCTCCTTCAGCCGCAGCTCTTGCCTCTGTCATAACCTCTGCAGCTCTGAGCCTATTCCGCTGCCTATCTACTTCAATTGACACCACCAGCTGCCCAGTTGTTTCAGGCCTTTGGATCTTAACTTCATGGTCTTCGTCCAAATTCACCATTTCCTTGGTGATCGGGTCCCTGTAAATACATCTAACTTTCAGCAGCGACATCTCATTCCTGCCATTGTCAGGAGGAATATTCACAGATACAAGGAAATCCCTCTCTTCTTCAGCATATAGATCTCCCACTTCAATGCAGCCCTCTCTTGCATTTGTTGTCAGACTGGTGCGGTAGCTCCCTGCTTTTATTGACCCAAGTCGCAAACTTGGGTGAGTACATTCAACTCTTATTTGAAGTTCCTGCACCACAACGCTCAAAAGACCTCCAATACACTGGGCAAAGGCATCCTGAATGACACTCTCAGCTTCTACAAAAGAAAATGTTCCCCCAGAATTTTCAGAGATGGAATGCAGGGAAGCAGAATCATGGTCTGCCCCAAAACCAAAAGCATGCACTGGAATCTGCAAACTTGCACCGCCATTTTGGTTGATGGAGATTGGCAGAAGTGTATGATAATCCTTTTGGTGGTGGGAGCCATCTGGGCTGCTAACAGTGTAAGTGTCCTGGCCATCGGATAGAAGTATAATACTACTGACAGGGTTCTTCCCTTTGCGCTCCAACAGTACTTTGACACCCTTCTTTAAGCCTTCAGCAATATTTGTCCCACCGTTAGAAATAAGGGAATTAACAGACTGTAATGCATGCTGTCTTCCAGTATAGGTCATTCGCCGGAGGGGAAAGAGCCGACGGGCTGTGGAGGAGAAAGCAATGACTGAAAGTCGATCAGAAGGACCGAGGTTCTGTATAACAAATCCCATTGCTCGTTTTAGCAGGGCAAGCTTGGTACCTGCCATACTGCCACTAATATCAAGCACTGTGACAAGATCTATTGGAGCACGAGAAGTTTGAGATACTGATGAAAGGCAGCCTTGTGAATTGCTGGTGCTCAGTTTACTGCCAGTTAGAGGAGCTTTGAGATGGATTAGAATGGAGAAGTCATCATGGGAACTTGACTTTGGAACGGCTGAGACTTCTGGGACCGTTCGGATCTCCATTTTCCCAACAGGATTATTATCAGTAGCATCTAGGGTTGATGAGCTTTTCTCAGCAGCATCATGTTGGCGATCCAAGTGTTCATCATCATCAAAGACACCAGGCTCAGGCGATTGAAAGAGTGATGATACATGCCTGTTGGCATCCAGGCGTGGGGAAGGAAGCCTTCTTATGACAGTTGTCCACGCATCATCCTGTGGCCAATTTAAGGAACTGATTCTTGCCCCACCATGAGGACCATCAGGTACGGGGCTTTGGAAAGGAATTTCTTTCCATTTTGCACGACAAACAGGGCAAATTTGATTCCCATGCTTGACATTAGATGTAATGCAATGGAAGTGAAAGGAATGCGAACATTCTGCAGTGAAAATAGCATGACCTTGCCCCGGTTTCATTGTGGTCAGACATATTGCGCATATTCTCTGGTATATAAAGAATGCAGGTCAAAAATTGCAGATACACTTGAGACAAGAAAACAAAACTGATGAACCAGTATAAAAAGATAGTACAGAACAAAGACTGCCACTGTGAATTCTGAGAGTGGGTCACACGTATGCACCCTCATAGCTAAAATTAAATGGGTCTCTAAGCAGATTTAAATCCAGAATTCTTTTAAGCAACAACACAAGTATATATTATCCTGTAGAGAGTCCAACTACAAGAGCGCATGCCATCCACGACTCTTTATTGCATTATCCAGGTTAGAATTCATATTTCTAAATTATGTCGATCATCATCCCAAAATGCTTAAGCCACAAGAAGCAAAAGACCCTATACTAAAAAAGACTCACCCAAAAATCTCTAATTGAAACTTGTTAGAGTTGAGCAATTTCAAGTTATCTCCAAAATCCAACAGCCTAAGAAGTCATATAAATTCAATCATGTCGGGTGCTCAAAAAATTTCCCCACATTAAACCCAATTTGCTAGCAATCTCTTGTAAATTCGCAATCTTTTTTTATTTTTTAACACCAACATAGCGATTACATAGCTTAATCACATTAAACATATAGAAGTATGGAACATAAACAACTCCATGCATGTCAAGGTAAAAGTCAATCGATATCCAAAATATGTAGGCAGTAATCTTTCTTGATGTTCATTGGCTCCAGAAATATTTTACCCATGAATTCACAATAGAGAAATCTACCTGACCTGCCCACTGAATCAAAAGCGTCACCATACCTCCCCCCACCGCCAAGAGGGTTATTTCCCAAAATATTGGAAAAATGACACGAAATCCCAAAAATATGGTATTTTTTTTTCTTTCCCAAAGTAATGATGTTGTCATCTAGGAAGTCGAGCTTGAAGTTGATTTCCATGAAATCGACTTCAAACTTGCCCTGTTCAGTCTGCTCGTGAACCCCATAATTTATTTAAAAAAAAAAAGTTAGAAGTCGATGATAGAGAAATCAACTTTAAAGTCGATATCACTAACATCAATTTCATGTGTCTCTCCTATACCCGGTCAACTCTCTCTCTCTCTCTCTCTCTCTCCCCCCCAACATCTCCCGCCACATCATCCTACATTAATCACTCTCTCTCTCTCTCTCTCCCCTTCAAGGGTTAGCACTGGTTTTGAGTGAAGCAAATGTTTTTTTTTTTTTTACTGAATTTTATTTTATAATTTTAAATCAACTTCAAACTTGCCCTGTTCAGTCTGCTCGTGAACCCCATAATTTATTTAAAATAATAAAAAAAAAAGTTAGAAGTCGATGATAGAGGAATCGACTTTAAAGTCGATATCACTAACATCAATTTCATGTGTCTCTCCTATACCCAATCAACTCTCTCTCTCTCTCCCCCCCCCAACATCTCCCGCCACATCATCCTACATTAATCACTCTCTCTCTCTCTCTCTCTCTCCCTTCAAGGGTTAGCACTGGTTTTGAGTGAAGCAAATGTTTTTTTTTTTTACTGAATTTTATTTTATAATTTTCAACTCATTTGGATTTATCATTTATTTTTGTATTTAATTTTTATTTAATTGCCATCAATTTTGGAAATTAAAATATTGAGTAATTTTTAGTATTTTTTAATTTTAGTGAATTGAATTTTCAAATCTTTTAAAATTTAGTAAAGTTTTAAAATTTTCTCTTACTAACCTATATGCATTGAAATTGGTCTTTCATTTTCTCTCATTACCCATTTTCTTTTTTTTTTTTTTTAAAGTAGAAATCAAACTGCCAGCCGGAAGGTTGAATAAAGCAAGTCTGGGTTAAGCTGCAAGATTCCTAAGCCTGAGGAAAGCTTAAGTCGATATGACCAAAATCGACTTCAACATGCCCTCAACACCTTCTTCTACGAGCTTGATTCTATGAAGTGTATCAGTGTGGTCATATTCAGCTTGACCACGCTCTTATTACAATCCTGATCGAACAATAGAGACAGGAGACATATACATTCCATCTCCTCATTAGTGAGACGACCGTTATATTACAGGACGTTGAGATCCTATGTGGCTTACTAGTTGATGGAGAGGCAGTCACCGATATCGATGTGCCTTGGACTTTTGCAGAAGGCGTGTTGAAGTCAATTTTGGTCATATCAACTTTGAAGTCGATTGTGGTCATATCGACTTCAACTTTCCTCAGGCTCAAGAATCTTGCAGTTTGACTTCATGTGCTTTGTTCAGCTTTCCTCAAGCTCAGGAATCTTGCAACTTGACTCACACTTGCTTTATTTAGCCTTCCAACTAGCAACTTGACTTCTACTTTTTTTTAAAAAAAAAAAAGGCAATGAAAGACTAACTTCAACGCATATGAGTTAGTGAGAGAAAATTTTAAAATTTCACTAAATTTTTAAAAATTTGAAAATTCAATTCACTAAAATTAAAAAATACTAAAAATTACTCGGTATTTTAATTCCCAAAATTGATGACAATTAAATAAAAATTAAAAATAAAAATAAATGATAAATCCAAATGAGTTAAAAATTTTAAAATAAAATTCAATAAAAAAATTGCTTCTCTAAAAACAAGAGCTAACCCTTGAAGAGGAGAGAGAGAGAGAGAGAGAGAAAGAGAGTGAGTGATTAATGTAGGATGATGTGGCGAGAGATGACCAGGTAGAGGGGAGACACATGAAATTGATATTAGTGATATCAACATTAAAATCGATTCCTTTGTCATCAACTTCTAACTTTTTTTTTTAAATGAATTATGGGGTTAATGGACAAGAATAAGGCAGATTTGAAGTCCATTTCATGGAAATCGACTTCCTAGATGACGGCTTCACTAATTTGGAAAAAAATACCATATTTTTTGGATTTCGTGTCATTTTTCTAATATTTTGAGAAATAACCCCTATCTTTTGATAAACATTAAACATATAGAAGTATGGAAAATAAACAACTCCATGCATGTCAAGGTAAAAGTCAATCGATATCCAAAATTTGTAGGCAGTAATCTTTCTTATTGTTCATTGGCTCGGGAAATATTTTACCCATGAACTCACAGTAGAAAAATCTACCGGACCTGCCCACTGAATCAAAAGCATCACCATACCTACCCCCACCGTCAAGAAAGATAGCTCTATGGAATTTGATAGGAGGAAATGGTAGGCCGTGAAATTCAAAAAAAAAAAAAAAAAAAGGCCTATCACCACATCCAAGGGTCCGCGCTAAATATATATATAAAAGAAGATTATAACAGAATGCAACCCATCTATACAAATAACCACGCCCCATACTGAGAATAAATCTACTGAATATCCAGCCTCAGTTGCCCTTCTGAATTAGTGGGCTCACCTTTTTATATGATATCTACATCACACACACACCCCCATCTGTGAAATATTAAAAAGAATTCATTTCACAGTTTATTGAAACAGTAAGATTCTCTGTAGCTTAAATAGCAACGAGAAAGTCAATGTTGGGTCGTCAATAAAAGTGGAGGAAATTAAGACCAATGGAGAAGGAGATGACTTTGTAAAAAGTAAAAGGAGTGGGGTGGGGGTAATGAAGAGACCTCTAGGCTAATAATGATGAAGCTTTCAAGGCAATAAGGAAAGAGAAAAATTGATGCAAAGCTCGTTCCATCAAAAGAATGGGAAGAAATCATGAGTTGCTGTGTCTGAGACATCCCACCTTTTTCTTTTATGAATCTTAATGCAGGAAAGCTCGCAATCAACGGTCTACAGACTTTTGTATTTATAACATCAAAAGGGGTGGTGAGAGAGAGAGAGAGGCTGACCAGACAAAGCACTTTCCCACAAGGGGAAGAGAGAAAAGGGATGGTATACTGTAGTTTTCCTTTTAGAACAACCCACCAAAGGACCATGGTCCTTGGGTCTTATCTTCACTTTTTCTCTCCCCAAAACACACACAAAAACACACTCACAGAGACCTCTTATATCTCATTAGATTCCAGGCAGAAGATTCACAGAACAGAATATCACCCTACACATTAAAAATAAGCTAACTATTTGGGCACGAAAATGAAGACTATAGATTATAAAAGATTAAAAAAGAACACTAAACGACAGGATCATTAAAACTTTTAGTAATTTTCTTTTCAGAGGAATTGACTCGTGACAAAATTAGCAAAATCTTGGATTCTTATAATCATCAACCCAAAAATTTCGCACAAAATTACTATTCAACTTAAACCCAAATCTATGTTTGACAAAGAGAGAGAGAGAGAGGGACCTTAGAAGATCGACCGAGACGGAGACCGGAGGAGGAAGGGGTGGGAGTCATCGGCATTGTGACGTGGCAATCGGACTTACGACTGACAGGGGAAAGCGACGGAGAACCAGAGATTTTCCGGCCAACTAATACCTCCGACGACGACGGGGGTTCATCTTCTGCGACGTGAGGAACATAAACACACAAGTTCCGACCAAGCGTCATCTTCGCTTTTCTCCATTTGCTTCCCATTTTCTCTCTCTCCAAAATCACCAACAAAACAAACACCTTAGATTCTCATTATAGAAACATAGAGACAGAAAACAGATCCGGGGAGAGAGAGGGGGTTTGAGATTTGAGAGTTGATTTGCTAAAGAGAATGAGGAAAGGGAGAAGGATATTCCAGTGCCGCCATGTGAGAGAGAGAGAGAGAGGAACGGTTTTTGACTCTTTAAAGTTAGATAGACAGGGAGGGAGAGAGAGAGAGAGAGAGAGCAGCCTTTTAATGTATGGCAATGACTGATGCGATAGGAGTGTGTGAGAGGACGAACGCAATGGATTGGTTGAATGCAGAAAAAGTTAGGGTTTTACATCACCATTGTCTAGTTGCTTCATGACTCCTCCTTTTGTACCCTTCATCTTCCAGCCTATTTTCTCTTATGCCATTGCTTCCATTACTGTCGCGTGTTCCTCGTTAATGGGTGGACCAAGTGGGTGTCACTATCACCGCATTGATGGAATAATTGCAAAATTAAATAAATAAAACAAAATCTTTCCATTTTAAATGAACAAAATATTGAAGACAATCTCTTCTCAAATTTGTTTAAATGCTTATTATGGATTTTATAGATTTGAAGCAAAATATAAGTTTGACATAACACTGACTAAATGAAATAAAATTATATTTATTTACAAGCAAATTAAATATCTTAATGGCAATTTAATATAATATTAAATTAAGATTAGACATAAATTAACAAAACCAAAACGAGAAGATATAATTTTTATATTCTAATTGATTCGGTGACTGTACACAGTACCCTTAAATAATATTTTAAATTCGAGGTTTGTATATGAAAAAAAAAAGATATAACAGAGTTTTATCTTTTAAGAAGTTAATCTGATTCAAACAGAATCTAATCAAATTTAAACTCTTTTACCATATATTGATAATTTATTAAAAAAAATCCCTAATCGAATTCCAATCTAAGTAAAAAATTATAAAATTAAAGTGAACAAAATTTAAAAAATAAACTTGCCCACAGGTTTAAATTAAAAACCCCTTACCCACAAACATAACAATAGAGAGCTATATAAAGTACAAGGAAAACCAAACCCAGAGAGTTTTCACTTGGAGGGTGAGGCTTTATTATTATTATTATTATTTTTTATTATATAATGATTTAAATCTTAAATTTTAAAATTAGAATCAGAGAAGGGGAAGGTGACGATTACTTCACAGATGGTATATCCTTCCACGCATCTCTCTCATTTAATCATAACCAAATCTGACTTGCTGGTATTAAAAATAAAATATTTTTAGTGAAAAATATTTGTTATAAGTCACCATCAGAAAACCTCACACTCCCGTTGAACAGCATTATCCAAAACAGTGATTACATTTTTGACTTTTTTTTTTATCCTTTTTTCTTCTTATTTTTGGTTTCTGGGTGCCCCTCTCTCCACTATTACATTCTTGACTTGATTAGAGAATGACAGTGAACAAACAATCATCATGATGGTGGGGGTAAGATTTTTTGTTTTTTTTTTGGGGTAGCGTCAACGGTGGGGATTACTCGATCATGATTAGGACTACTATTTTTCTTGTGAAAGAAATGAACTGATAAACACATTGCACGTGCCCTAGCTAGAAAAAGAAAAAAGAATTAAAAAAAATGAATTGAAAAGAAATAATAAAAAATCGAGTTATTGGCGGGGCGGGGACTAAAACAGGAAATAGATTTTTTTAAAAGAAAAATTACATATATATGTAATTTCAATTTTTTACACCTAATATTTGTTTTACAAAAAAAAAAGAAATTAAATTCTACAAATATTTACATTTAGAAAATTTGGGATAAATTTTCAACACCAAATGATAGATTTACTTAATTAATTGTAGAGCCAAAATTTTCATTTATAAATGTGACAAAGTGATAATATGTTTAATTTCTCTTATTTTTTGAAGAAAAAAAATTGAGTTAAACGCTTTACTTACATATAGTTTTTACCTAAATATTTATCCTTCTATCTGAAATACATGAGAAGACATACTACTATATCATGACAAATGGGGGTGATCAAATACCGTACCACTTCATGAAATCCTTTTTGTTGCAGCATGCATGTAATTTATATTGATCTCGATACAATTAATTGACAATCTCATGTAGCATTAAAAAGTTCAATTTTTTTTTGCTTTTTGGTTGGCCTCAGCATTACGGCATGGTAATCTTTTTTTATCATAATTATAGAAACATTAGTATACAACAAAATATTTAATGTTTATCATGATAATTTTGTTCAAGGTAAATTCATTCATCACAAACCTATTTTATTCCGAGGATCAAAATTTGTTCATGCTAAATTTTAAATCGTAATTCTCATTAAAGGTCTAATTCACTTTATTTTAGGATGATTCTGCCTCGAAAAGGAAAAAAAATAAAAACCATTCACGCTTTGTTATTACAAGTTATTATATGCTGACATAAAATATTTTAAGCTTATAGATATATCATCGAAATCACAACGATAATTGCATACTTATTTTGGGCGGAGTCGTGCGGTTGTTTGAGTAACCTTAACTTTTTATTTTTAAAGAAATTAAAAATTTTAGTTATATTAATTATTTTTTTGAACCAGAAATCTATATTTAATTTTAGTTATATATTTAATCTCAATTTCCTAAAACAACCCCATCTATTTTTCTCCTACATTTTCTTGGACAAAAAATGAGTTAGCAATAATATTGGCAAAGGTCTCAAGTTGGCAAAGAATGAGTTAGAATAATATTTTTTTGACAAAAATTTATATTTTTTTAATTATCAACAAGTTATAACTTAACCGAAAACTATTTCTTTTTTCATAGAGGTTTTAAATTTAAGCCTTTTGTGAAAAAAAAAATACATATATATATTGACAAAGAGCTGGAAGGCAAATTTGGAGAGGTCAAGTTGTCATTCACCAAGCCCCACATTGTGCTCCATGCACATAATAATAAAGTCATCGTCATGATTGGAGGAGAAAAAAAAAATAATGAAATGAGTGTGGTTTCCCCCACAAAAATAATGGCTTCTCATACCCATTAATTGGAGCTTTGGATTTATTCATCCCCGGACCCAACCCACAGAGGGGCGAGATTCTCTTGTCTATGTCAAAATCTGATAAAAAGCATCACAAGCTCCAACTCCTAAGTTTCCATTCCAAATGAATCGACCTAGGAATATCATTTCCAAATGGCCCTAGTACTCTTGTCAAAGCCACTATTTGCGCCCTTTACAAATCATGTTACTCTGCCACAATTTTATCACTTGGATGGTTACAGGATCATCGTAAAGTTAACTAATATATCAATGCATAATTAGCCTAATTAATAAAATAAGATTTTAAATCTTTTAATTAAATTTAAAATTTAAAATTTAAAAAAAAAATTATATTGAAAAAATTATCATTTAAATAAAATTTTCATAGATATTAGAAATAAATTCATTAGAATATAATTTTAAATATTAATGATAGAAAAAAAAGTTAACAATATGGTAAGGGACTGTTTTCAAGTTCCATGTTATTTACCCAACAAAAGAGGTTGACTTGACTGTTGATGGTTCTCGTAATTGGTTTCTTACCTGACGCCAAATATTAATTTTAAGTTGTTTAATTTTTGAAGTGGGTCTTGGCTGCCCCATCGCGAAGCACGAGCTCATGATATAGTGGTTCGAGTCCTTGAAGATCTAAAGCTAAACGACAATCACCTCAATTTTGTTTTTTAAGAAAATATATATGAAAAATGTTAATTTTAGAGTAAAGTTACCCGAGACAGACAGTAATGGCGATGATTATCCACGTAGGGACATCATCGCAGGACATATGTTCCCTAAAATTAGCTTCTTTCATATCTTTTGTGTTGACTTGCCTCTGAAAGTTTGGCATAAAAAAGGACCCTTTAGCACCCACAATGCAGGCGTATGGGACTCATCAATGGCTCCCACCACCCACCTCTCCCCCCCCCCCCCCAATGAAGAAGAGAAGCAAGTTGTAGCAAGTGTGGTCTCAAAAGGAGTTAAAAATGGAAAAGAAACCTTTGTCACGCGTCCATTATTCGTCTTTATTAGAGTGGAATAACTTAGGCCCGTAATACAGGAATTTCGCTATTTAAATCTAAACAATCAATAATCAAATATTATTTTTGATCTAACATTATACTTTCCATAATAATAAATATTTTAGTCACTACCCCTTTCAGAAAAAAATAGTAGACAATGAGTGTTTTGTATTAGTTTTGAGCATTATTGAGAAATATTTGATTTAAATCATAAAATATAATATTGTTATGGTTGATTATTATAATTGTAGATCATTAGACTATGATATGATATGGGTAGTGCAGGGGCAGATCTATGTAGAGCCTATCAGGGGTGATCAATTGCACTCCTTCAAATTTTTGAAATTCAATTATTATTTATAATTCATATATATATTATACTCACTTAATTATAATTTTACATTCTCTATCTATATTTGTTGCTTAAATAAATATTTTATAAATTTTTTGTATTCCTATCTCTGATCTTGATCCACCTCTGACAGTGGATGCTTTGAATGTTTTTCCAAAAAGCGTAAGGTATCTCATTGGGGGGTGAGGAGAAGGCATTCTTTTAATGCTTGAAAACCTAACATGGGGTGAATTGAAATGGAGGAGGAAGGTGAGAAAATGTGCTAACTTCGAAATTCAATGATGCCAACCAATGGTGTGATTGTGAATTTAGTTTTGACAGGGTGTCTCACAAAGTAGGCATTAATGAATGAGTGGGCGATCTCACACTCTCGTGATTCTTGTAAATGCACCAACATTCATTGCTTTATATATATATATATATATTTACCTAGATGGTATCATAATTATTCTCCAATTAATTCAATTCAAATGTCTACACAAGTCATATTTAGAAAAATGGCTTTTTCAATAATATTTTTTATTTTTAAATTTCAAATTTAAAATTTAATTAAACAATCTAATATCTCATCTCACTGATTTATTTCTCTTTTCTAAGTTCTATGTTCGAGTTATCGGCCTAAGGTCAATGCCTCTAAGTCCGGAAATTAAAATTTGATCAATTTTTTCAATTTAAAAATTTATTAATTTCAACATTTCTTATAAAAATATTTGATTTTTTACTTGTGAAATTTTATATTTTCTATAAAAAAATCATGCTTTAATTAAAAAATTTTAAAAAGGTTTGAACCACAAATTAAAACTTTTGGTCTCGAATGTCGGATTGGCAATGACGCTCAAGGATAGGAAATGAAAATCCACAGGTTAATGGCAAAATAGGGAATTACAACTAAAAATATGTCTCTTAATTTCATCAAACGTGTGAGTGATATCAAAATCAATCCTTTAGTGTTCAATATTTTCGCCGGTCAATTTAGATTTAGGAGTATTTTAATCATTTTTTTTTTTTAATAATAAGTCATCGGAGCGGAGCAAGACAGAATTATGATATTGAGTCGGTAATATGTTTGACCATCGTGGTCAAAAGCTCAAACAAATTGCTATCGTAGCCGAAATCTTTGGATGACATGACTTCGAATTTATGATTAGTTATGTATAGAAGTCTGCCAAAACTATCCATAAAATTCATATTAACTCATCTCGTCAAAATTTGATGATTACCTGTCGAACCCTACTTCGTTGTCTTGTCCCCAATCCACCTCTTATTGCCACCCACCCATTGCAGAAGTGAACTTAACCCACATTCTATAATTCTAAAATTACAATTTTAATCTGATTAATAGAAATTATTTATAAAAATATATTTAAAATTGTTTACTAATGAATAATTTTAGCATTATTTGATATTTTAATAGAATATTAGTTTGAGTGTTTAAAAATATTCAAAAAAAATTATAAAAATACTCCGCCATCCTTTTACGGTGTTTTTATGATAAAATTAGCATGCACATGTGATGAAAATTTTCAATCTTTTATTTTGTAAAGAAAAGAATGAGTTTATTATTTTACTCCATATGGTTGTGTTGGATTTTGCTAGAAATTTTTTAACTGTACACATAAAATAACTCAATAGATTTTTTAAAAAAAATAAAAAAAGAAAAAAAATTAAGTTGATTGCTTAACCCTTTTTCGATGTTAAGAAGTTTAGAGAAAGATGAGACAATTGTAATCTCAGTGATGCAGGGACTTCAGGGGATAGATATACCTGGAGTAGAAGGAAGAAAGGTAGAGTTACGCTGCAACATAGGTTGGATAGGGTGCTCTGCAATAATTCAGCTTGGATGGATTTCCCATATTTCAGAGTAATTAATCTCCTCCGTCTTCACAGCGACCACTGTCCAATTATGTTAAACATGAGACCCTCCTCCTCCCTGAGAAGTGATAGGAAGCCTTTCAGGTGTGAGGCCATGTGGTTGGAACACCCCCAATTTAATAAAGTTTTCGAAAGGGTGTGGAAAGAAGCCAATGATCCGCTGATTCAGAAAATCAAGGAAACGGTGAAAGAGCTTAAAGCCTGGAACAAGTTAGTGTTTGGAAATATTTTTGCCAAGAAAAGAGGCCTAGAAAGAAGGATTCAAGGTATTCAAAGGTCGAAGAAATATAGCAATTCGAGTTTCCTTCGGGAGCTGGAGTGGAAGATTGTAGATGAATATAATGCAGTCCTTAAGCAGGAGGAAATTTTCTGATATCAAAAGTCCAAAATCAATTGGCTAGTTAATGGAGACAGAAAAACAAAATTTTTCCATTTATCTACCAAGATGAGGAGACACAACAATAGAATTGTGGCTTTGAAAATTTTGTGATGAGTGGTGTAAGGATCAAGACAAGTTAAAAATGCACGCCCAGAATTAGTTCTCAGATCTGTTTAATAGCAAAGCAGTGGTGAAGCCTAGTGTAGGTTCCGCAGATGGGTAGTGAAATTCAAGGATGAAGATCATGATAAGTTGATCAGTAAGGCTGGGGAAGATAAAGTTAAAGCCGCTCTTTTTTCGATGCATGGTCTCAAAGCCCCTGGTCCGGATGGAGTGTAGCCGTTCTTTATGCAAAAATACTGGGAGGTGGTTAAGTTCTGCATTTCTAAGTTTGTGAATGAGGAGCTTAAGGATGATTTCTTCTGTCCTAAGATAGCAAAGACTCTGATGGTCTTGATTCCCAAGCAAACTAAGCCTACTTGCATGGGAGACTTTAAACCTATTAGTTTTCTAAGTACATCTTACAAAATTCTTGCTAAGCTGATTGTTCAGAGGCTGCGTCCTCATCTCTCAGACATCATTGGGCCCCATCAAAGTAGTTTTCTCCCGGGTAGAGGAACAACAGATAACATCATCATTCTTCAAGAGACCATTCACACCATTCGTACGTCTAAGAGCAGGAGGCATAAGATGGTGTTGAAGGTCGACTTCAGAAAAGCATTTGACTTGGTTAGTTGGAGCTACCTGGGGAGAGTTCTGGAGGATTTTAATCTTCTCATTCCTCTCATTAGGTTGATTATATTTGTAATGACTAGCAATGAAGTCTCTATCATTTGGAACGGAGAAATGTTGCTAGCCGTTAAGCCAAGCCGAGGTTTAAGACAAGGAGACCCCCTATCTCCTTATCTTTTCATTATGGTGATGACGCGTTTGGCCGACATGATTCAATAAAAGGTTAGGAAGGGAGTTTGGAATCCAGTGAAAACTTCCAAGAGTGGTCCTGCCATATCACATCTCTTCTTTGTAGATGATTTAATCTTGATGTCTGAAGTAGATCATCTCAACTTAAGTGCTATGCTGGAGTGTCTTAATTGTTTCGCCGCTAAAAGCCGCCTAGAAATCAACTACAGGAAGTCTAGAATGTGGGTCTCTCCGCAAACGCCTTGGACTCTTAAGAACTCCCTTGTAGCGGTGAGTAAGTTCATGCTTACG
Source organism: Dillenia turbinata (assembly GCA_037126225.1). Taxonomy (NCBI): domain Eukaryota; kingdom Viridiplantae; phylum Streptophyta; class Magnoliopsida; order Dilleniales; family Dilleniaceae; genus Dillenia; species Dillenia turbinata. The sequence goes on from JBAMMX010000007.1 coordinate 4,104,113, forward strand.
GAAGATCTAGGGATCTATCTGGGTGCTTCCATGATCCACAAGAAAATAGGGAAGAACTTCTATGGACAGTTGGTCGACAGAGTTCAGAATAAGCTCTGTAATTGGAAAGCCAACACTTTGAGTATGGCCGGAAGTAAAACGCTTGTCCAAGCGTATCTGTTATTCCCATCTATAGCATACAACATACTTGGATTTCTAGCGAGACTGTAACAATCTTGATAAGATAAACAGGAAGTTTTTATAGGGGAACCTTATCGAAGGAAAGAAGATTTCATTGGTGAAGTGGCAGGAAGTTTGTCGTCCAAAGAGAGAGGGGGTTGGGGATCATGAAGATAAGAGACAGCAACATTGCGTTGATGCCCATTGTTGAAGGGAAGTGAGGATCTCTGGTGCAATGTCCTTCGGAGGAAATATTTATAGAAGCATACTTTCCTTGAGGCTAGCAATGCTAAAAACAGCTCAGTGCTATGGAGAGGTATTCTCAAAAGCCGGGACTGCATCAAAAAGTGTATAAAATGGAGAATAGGAAATGACATGGAGATAAATTTTTGGAAAGATAAGTGGTTGGGAAACTTGTGTTTACTAGATCAGATGAGTGGAGAGATCCAGTCAGAAAACACCAATCTGACAATAGCTCATTTCCTAGACCAAAATAGAAACTGGAAGATTGAGGAATTATCTCTCATACTCCCTACGGAGATGGTAGATGATATAAGAAGTATCATAGTCCCTTGTTTGGTGGAAGCTCAAGACATGATCATATGGAGAGGAAATAATGATGGTGTTTTCTCTATCAATTAAGCTTATAAGCTGTTGAATGAGGAAGATGAGTGGAGTCATGAGGAGGATAGGGATCTGAATGCATGGAGGTGGATTTGGAAAACTGAGGGCACAGAAAGAATGAAAATTTTTATTTGGTTGGTTAAGAAAAATAGAATCCTCACGAATGTGGGGAGGAAAAGAAGGAATTTATGCGAGGATGCAGTGTGCTCTTTCTAGAAGGCCGACGAAGAAACAACTATCCATGTTCTTAGGGACCGTAGTATAGCTAAACAAGTCTAGCTGATGATCATTCCTACTCTGATCAACGATAATTCCTTTTGGACAACTTCTCTTAATCAATGGGTTGACGAGGGTATTAAGAGAACCAGCAATTGGGGATTAGTGAGTTTTTGCAATATTTTTCTGGCAACAACTTGGAGCCTCTGGAAGAATAGGTGCAGGGGAATTTTTCAGAAGGAGCAGTTCAAACCTGGAGAGGTAACCAATTCTGCTATCCAAATGGTGTGCGAAATAGATAAGGTAGAGAGGAATTTGGAAGAGAAGAAGCAAAGTTATTGTCTGAAGATCAGGTGGACTGCTCCGCAAGATGATGGGCTAAAGCTGAATACAGACGGCACTGTAAATAAAAGCTCAGGTAGAGCTAGTGCTAGCAGCATTATTCGCAATAGTGCAAGAGATTGGGTTGTAGGTTTTTACTCCAACATTGATAAGAGCGGAATTCTTCAAGTAGAGATTTGGGGTCTTAGAGAATGGCTCTTCATGGCCAGGCGGAGGAGGCTTCGCATAGCGGAGGTAGGGTCTAACTCAGGAGCGCTTGTGAAGTTGATGAAAAAAGATGTGACTGATGACCACCCTCTCGCTTACATCATTCTCGAATGTAAAATGGTTATAAGGGACTTAAGGGTTTAGCAAATTATTCACGTTTACAGGGATGCAAATGTGTGTGCAGACCACTTGGTGGCTTAGGGGCAAAGGTTCAGAGTTAATCTTGTGGAGCTAGATGATCCCCTGGATTCCATCATTCCTCTGCTTTCTGAAGATAAAGTAGGAGTGGAGAGGCTGAGAAGGAAGTGTTAGTTTGTTGTGTGCTATGTGTTTTCTTTTCCTGTCGTTTTGTTCTCTCTTTTTACCAAAAAAAAAAAGAGCGCAAAGCCTTTAAAGCCTGTCATTCTATCATCTGGCCCAATAACCATGTTCAATAATCGTGAGTCAAGCCGATGCTGGCCCCTAGGATTCTTGGAGGCCAATGCCCAAATAGGGTCTTTTGAGAAAATAAACCCTGAACTCCTTGAGTAGCTTTGTCGTAAACAATGAATCTGAATCTGAATCTTCCACCATAGTAACTACTCTTTTTGATTATAAAGGATGGAATCATCCATTTCGATATATATAAAAAAAAAAATCAATTTGATAAGACCTAAGAAATGAAATGTCACAATATTTTTTTATATATGTCAAAGTGATGAAGAACAAAGAATATCTTTTACCTATCCATTCATATTTCGTCGTTCCCATCTCTTTTCTATTAATGATTAGATCTGAATTCTACAATTACAACGGACCTTCTAATGAAAGTTGTTCTTGAGTAAATCTTCTCAGTCTTTATTGAATCAAGGCTCTTGATTCTTTCTTCTATAAATATGGTCATCTAATTGTATTATATTCTTATATTTAGTATTGATATTAACCATCAAGTGGTTGTTATTATCCCTCTAAGACCAGAATTCTTGTTTCAGAGGGTGAATCTATCAATTGATCAACTATTAACGAGCAATCCTAATGTAGGTGGATTTGGTCAGGGAGACGGAGAAATAGTACTTGAAGATCCAATTCGTATTCAAGGCTTTTAGATTTTCACCTATAGCTGATGATAAAGCTAGAATAGATATTTTCTAGCCCGACTCCAAGTTGTTCAATAATAGTGAAATAGTGGCGTTGAGTTTCTCGACCCCGGGGTTAATATCACTTCTTTTATTAATTTTAAAATAATTTTTTAAAATAATATAATATTTCTTATTATTATAAAAATGTCATAATATAAATTAAAAACAATCTTATTACACTTATTATAAGAAAATCTCAATAAATTAGAAAATTTAATTAAAAAAAAGCAAAATTCGAGACATTCACATTTGATTTATAAAAATTACAATAAAATACAGCTAAGAAAGGAAAATACTCAAATACAGGTTTCTTATGATTTATTTATTGTACGAATATTATTGATATGCAGCATACATAGGCCCGTGACATCCCACTCTTGCGCAGCGTTTTAGCCGGTTGTTTGCTACTTGGCCGAGTCCAAATAATCACGCAGCAACAACAATAATTAATTCCTTTTTTTTCATAACCGACTGATATTAATATTTAAAATCATATTCAGATTTGTTTGATTCGATAATTTAAAAAAAAAACTCCATCAATATAATCTTTTTTATTTTCAAATTTTAAATCTGAGATTTAATTAAATAATCTATTATTTTTACTCACTAATTTGATTGTTTGTTAATAATAATTGAACCTTTATCCCATTAAATAGTGTTAAGAGTCCAAATATACATAATTTTTGTAATTTATTTTTCTAACTATGTAATAATGATTTCTTGTACTAATATAGTATCAGTTGGTTTCGCTATATATTTCTCTTAACATATGTTGTTTTGATAAATTTGTTTCCAATTTAGATTAGGGTATTTTACTAATTGTATATAAAAAAATTAAATTAGAATATTGATTCAAAAAAATGAGTGTTCAAAATGGAGGGGTAGTGAAGGGGAGCACTAAGTGGGGAGGGGATTTGTGTTCAATTCATGTACCACAAAAATCAAATTCAAATTAAATATTGTTTTTTTAAAATCCTCAAATTTCCTTGTAATTTGTCATTATTATTTTGGAAGTAGGAGAGAGAATCGAAGAATCTTTGCCTCCTTTTCATGTTTAACGTTTCCAATAAGTGGAAAAGCAAAAAAGTTACCTTCTCCCAACGACAAAAACCAATATTAGATTAAATTTTTTGGAAGAAAGCAAGCAAATGCAGAGCTGGCAATTGAAAATAGACCAACGATTTGCATGGATTAGACCCTTTTGTATGGCATTGACACGACTTTAAAGATTTTGAGGGCACGACTACATATCTCTCTTTTTTTTTTTTTTTTTTTTTTTGTGAGCATTTTGGTCATTCTATCATCTTAATTTTAATAGCCACGAATGCAGCTCCAAAACTTGTGGTGCATGATCGTTTCCTTTTCTGGGTAGAGAAGAAGCTACTCGAATGTCTCCTTGAATAAACTTACCCACCCTCCAATTTCTATCACAGATGCCATTAAGAGAGAGAGAGAGAGAGGATGCCATTAAATATTGATAATCATTTTGAATAATTTTTGCTCAATATTCCTTCTATTGAACGTTTCATTGGGACAGTATTTAAATTGAATTAATTAAAATATAATTTTAAATATTAATAAGTAATTACACATTCAATTAGCATTCAACCATTTGTTCTTTTCCTTCTTTGAAATGATCTTGAATTCGGCTTATTGAGTTTTGAGCGAAGATTGTGTCTTGCTCTATTGATCCACTATCTTTCATCTTTCATATTTTTAGCGCTTATCTCGTTAATTGCAGAACAGTTATGAGTTGCAAGGGGTACAATAATTTAATAAATTTTAGAAATCATGTGAATTTCAATTTATAGTAATTCAATAAATATAAATTTTGGTTTCAACCACTAGGTTCAAGCAAGAGATTCAAATTGGTTCATAGTTAGTGATTCTCTTTGTTATATAATAAAATTTAATATCATAAGTGCCATAAATACTTATATTAAATACTATAAGTAAACCATCCAAACAATACCCATTTAAACCAACGATTTATTGGTTTAATGGGAAGAGTATTAAAATTCTATATCAAATATTTGGTTTCGAGTCGTGGGAGTGACAAAAATGATATTGGAAGAATTTCATCCAAATAAGAATCCAATCGCGGTTCGAGCTAAATTAGTCAGAATAAAACTTTGGATATTAGACAGTGGATCAAATCTAAAATATCAAAAATAAAAAATAAATATCCAATAAAAATAAAAAGTAGAAATTTGTAGTCAAATATGACAACTAGGTTTCTATCTATTTCGAGTACATTGGAGTGACTTATTTTGGAGAATACTAGGTTGGTGATTGTGATTTGCTTTGAAACCAGAGGTTACAATCGAAGAGAAAGGGTAGCGGAGAGTATTGGCGTAAAATGATTTGTGATATCATTTTTTTAATATAGTAATTTCAGAGTCAAATTTAAATATAATTAAAAAAATAAAAATGACTTGTGATCGAGGCAACTGAAATTTCACAAATTTCAATATAGAATTTTTATGTCAAAGGCCATCTTTGTGTTAAAATGGCATGAATGATTAAATGTTGCATTTATACGTGGAGTTGACCACTCATACCATGAACTAGAATTAGGATTGAGATAAAATATGAATTTTCTTTATTTAAACTTTTGGATGCACTTTTCAGAAACATTTATGAACTTCTTTTCTATGAATTTTAAAAATATTAAATTAATCTGAGTTCTATTGAGAAATTCTAGTTATGAATCGAAAAATATCGATGTTAAAATTAATATTAAAAAAAAGACTATCATCAATCCATTCTCCCTTTTCTCGTTCTCTCTCTCTTTTTCTCTCTATTGATCAATTTTCTGTGTCTCATTTGATCGCAAGTAACTAGAGAGAAAGAACAACCACTGTCCTTACCATCTCCTTCGTCGATTTTTCTCTTTTCTCTCTCATCTTTATGCTCACGAATAAAAAAAGAGAGACAAGAGAGAAGAGTCCAGCGGTCAAATCTCCTGTCTCTCTAATCTATTTGCTCGTGACTTTTTCAACAAAGATGGAAGAGAAGAGAGATGAAAATTGATCGCCGGAGAGAAGAGAGAGCACACATAAGGGAAGGGAAGAAGAGACGAGTGGGAAGACATAAAGGTGATTAGAATAAAAACGGTAAAAGTCATTTGAAAAACAATTTAGCCATTTCTTTTTTTTTTATCTTACCATGTCTTTGGACATCGCTCGGTATTCGAAACTTTATCCTGATTAATCCAGATAGACTGTTACAGTGGTTTCTTTTCAGAGAGTGGATCTCCCAACGAAAAACGCTCCATACATATGAGAGTCCGATACTCCCAACAAAAATCAAACCTTGATCATATTTAAAAATACTCAACCCCACGTACTCAACCCCACATACACTTAAGTCAATACACGTCGATCAATTTAGCCATTTCATATAAAGCTATATTCGTAAATCAACTAATGTAACTTTTACTACGCCAGATTGGCAAAAAATACAGTCAAAATTATCGTGCAGCTTTGAAGATGGTCTCAACAATTTGGTATTTACCTCTATGGCTATTACCCACAAACCAGGAAAGAAAAACATCATAATCTCACCCAAAATACAGTGAATCTTGGTATAGTGTACCGTAACAAGAATGATAAAAAAATAGAGAGAAAAAGAGGAGCTAGAGAGAGAGAGAGAAAGAAAGAGATAGACATAGAAAGAATTAGAGGGAGACTAGAAAAGAGAGAGACTTCAATTCCATTTTATTTTTATTGCTCATTACATGGATTCAACTACTACTTATATTATTTTACTAACTAATATTATAAACTATTTAATCATTTCAGCTAATTAATTACCAACCTCATTAACTACTAACCATCTTACTAACTAATCTCATAATTAGCAATTAACTCTTTTTACTAATCATAATTAATTGTTAATCTTATTAATAGTTGTTACATATTATTAAATCATTAATCTAACGTTAGACTTATATGTTCAAATAATTATGTATTGCATACTATCAAATCCATAAATTAAACTCATATGAAAATGATCTGATAAATTTGAAAATTTTGATAATTTGGGTTTAACTATCTCAAAAGATAGAAAATAAATTAATGTGTAGATACCAATAGACATTTACTATTTATGATGAGTTAAATAGGGAATGTCTAAAGGTGATTTAAGGACAGTTACCATAGGCTGAACAGATAGATTTTGAAGGTAAAAATCACCATACAACTATAAATAGGGTTATGGTTCTCGGGTTAATATATCACTCTTCTCCCTAATACCCACATCATATAGAGAGAAAAGTCGAATCAAGAACTCACTCTATTCAGTCTCCGGCTATAGAATCAGATACACTTCTATTTGATCTGAATTCGATTTCGATTGTTAAGTTTTAATTCCGATGATTTAATACGATACTTGACATTATTTTGCATAAAATTATTTTTTCAACAAGTGGTATCAGATCCTCTCGTGCTTGAATTATCAAAATTTTTCTGCATATTTTAAAATTTTATATGATTTTGGTACTGTTTGAATTTTTGAAATATGCATGAAAATTTTTGTTAAATTTTTTATTTTCGGTAAAATATATAAATATTCAGGATTTTTTTTGTGTGGATTTCAATAAAAGAAAAAGTTATGAAATTTTTTTTATTGAAATCGACCTTCAATTTTTTATTAAAGTCAACATCCAATGTCTCAAAAAAAAATAATTGGGAAGTTTTTTTTCATCAAAATCGATATTAAGTATTTTGTTAAAGTTGACATTCGGTATTTCAAAAAAATATATATTTGGGCAAAAGAAAAGAATATGACAATTTTTCAAAAGATTTAAAACTTATGATAATTTGGAATATTTTCTTTCCTTCTCTTTTGGATATTTTTTATGAAAGTTGACATTTTGAATAAATATATATATTTATGAAAGTTGATTTTTTTTTTTTTTTTTTTTGGGAAGGGGTCTTTAAGATTTCCAAAAAAAAAAGAAAAAAATGTGTAAGCTTTTTTTTATGACAAATAATAAAATTGACATCTTTTCTCATTAGAAAGAAATATTTCGGATCTTATTTTTTTTATGATATATTTTTGAAAAAATTCTGGTTTTAAAGATTCTTTTGAAATTTGATTTCTTTTAAGAAATTTCAGGATTAAAGTATTTTTGAAAAATTTTCAGTTTTAAAAAATATTATAGAATTTAGTTTCTTTTAGGAAACTTTCAGAATTTGAGAAATAAAAAAAAAAGAAAATTCTAGATTTCAATTTTTTATTTTTTTTAAGGGTTGACTTCCCAATTTTAGAATAAAATTTTCCAATAAATAAAAGAAACTTTTCGTTTTTTTAAAAAGGAAAATTTCTAAATTTTAATTAATTTTTTAAAGAATGATATCCCAATTTCAAAAGAAAAAAAATTACAATTAAGGAAATTTTCAATTTTGGGAGAAAAAAAATTCCAAATTTTAATTTTTTTTAAGGCCGATTTCCCAATTTAAGAAAATAAATTATAATTAAAAAATTTTCGTCTTTCGTTAAAAAAAGGGGGAAAACTTCTAGATTTTATTCCTTTTTTTTTCTTAGGATTTGACTTCCTAATTTTATTTTCAGATTCTAATAAAATAAAACTTTCATTTTATTACAAATCCATATCATAAAAAGATCAATATATTTTTTTTTCAAAAAAAAAGGGATATGAGTCATTTTGGGGCCAAACAGATAAACTCATTTTTTCATCTTTATCATTCTACCATATCTCTTTCATATTCAAGATTTGTCATTCTTTTAATATGCAACTGTATGACATGTTTAAGAAAATTCTATCAACAAGACGGGACTAAATCTAAGGTTGATTGGTTTTTAAACGGTTCTAAATGAACGCACTATCTATTTGAGAACTTTACTGGTGCTCTCTACTACAAAACAGGGATTGATTAATTTTTGGATCAGTTGTCGGCAAAAGATGAAAATTTTGGTTTTATGCCAACAATGAAAGTATAGGGATTAAGACGAATGAGGTAGATTCGGTAAAATTGGGTTTTTATAGATTCAATTTAAAGTTAATAAAATTAGACTTTAAATATCCTAATTCTCAAGAAATTGGGCCCATCAGAATGAAATTGAATTTTTTTTAATTACAGATATAATTCAAATATGAGTATGGTTTCGTATATATATCGAGATGAATTAATTAAAACAATATGTCGCCAAAGTGACCTCTATTGTGAAAATTAATTTATTTTGGGATATAAAAATTTGTGTATGTAATTCATGTGAGTACCGATCGGCCCAAAGGAAAATCTGTACTTGACAGAATTGCATATACACCATGTGGTAATAAATGCGTGACAATTATTCAGTTTCAAATGTGATCAATTCATCGACTGAAAAGAAGGTAATTGGTTGACATGCTCTTATTGTCAGCGTTTGATTATTATATCTATGGTTTTTTATATATTTTAAGATAAATTAATTGAAACAACATGTCGTTAAATTGACATCTCTTGTGGAAATTAATTTATTTAAATATGTAAAAATGTTGTGTGCATAAAACTCATGTGAATATTGATTGGCTCAAAGGAATGTCTGTATTTGATAGAGTTGCATGTACACCTTATGGTTATAAATGCGTGACAATTTTACGGTTTTATATGAGACAAATTTATCAGTCGAAATGAAGATAATTGATTGACATGTTCTTATTGTCAGCATTTGATTACTGCATCAAGATACCACTTACAAGTTAATTATTTTGTTTAAAAATGAAATATTAATGGAGTGTCAAGTATCTTGTAATGGGAATTATTCATGTTTGAATTTATTTGGTTTTTTAAAATTCCATGTGAATATATATGAATTATTGTTCTTTGTTTGATGGACATTAATACTCAAATCAAGTTGATTTTTAAATTGAATGGTTCGAATTTCAAGTTTAGATTTAAATATTGCGTTAAAAACCAATTCTCCCCACCACTCACAGATAAGAATACCTCTGAAAAGAGAGAGAAAGAAATGAAATAGATATTGAATTGCGTGTGTTTAATGATAATAAAGTGAGCAATCCCATAAACATTTAGAGGCATTACATGTAAGTTAGTTATGATGACTAAATCTTTTCTTACGAACATTGAGAAATGATCTGTCAAGAATGAAATGATTATTGGTACACTATTGATAAATCTTATTTCTATACGGTATAATTGTTAAGAACTCTTGACCACTAAGGATAGAAAGAAAGAAAAGAAAAGAAAACATGATAAAAATACTGTAGGTACAACATCACAAAAGAAGTAATAAAAGACACTGATTGAATCGAAAAAGAATGATTGCTTCTTCTATGGTGCTGAAAGGTACAAGAAAAAGAAAATGTACCTACTATCACGTTTGAAGTAATAAGAAATGTATATTTCTTAGTTTGATTTGTTCTGAAATTAACTTAACTTGGGTATCAAGATATACTCGGTGGTCAGATTTTGTTACGATTATTCACATCAGTGTGTCTATACATGATTTCTTAAATTGTCAATCGTCAATTGATGGTGAAATATATATCTACACGGACGATAACAATAAAGTTTCAATTATAGTAATAAAAAAGTTTAAATTGTCATTGAAAACCGATTTATATTTGGTTCTTATAGAAATTTTTGTTGTTCCATCTTTTAGATGGAATTTGATTTCCATTTTTTATTGGACAAATCAGATTTTATTTGTTCTTTCGGAAATGGAAAAGTTGGTTAGTTTATTGAGTCCAAATAGATTGGTTCCAGTTTTCTATCAAGAATTGATAATTTATATTAGGTTGATACTGTTATTTCATTTAATGAATCCCTACAATATAGTATTCAAAGTACACAGTTTAAATTAATCAATGAAAATGTCTCTCCATTATGACAAAAGAGATTAAGTAATATCTCCAAACGGAGAATAGAGAGACTTGTGTCAGAAGAAATTCTTGATACCTTTAATTTCATAAATTTCGGTATTTGTGTGAATTGTATAAAGAGAAAACAAACCAACAAAAGGAGATTAAAGCCAATAGGATTTCAGATGTCTTAAAACTGATATATACAGATATCTATGAGTCATTCTTTTTTATTCTTGGAATGGTGAAAGATGTTTTATCACGTTCATAGATAATTATTCATAATATAGCTCAATCAAGATTGCAACATATATTCTGAACAGGGTTTTCTACTAAGGTAATTATCGAAACCCCATAAGAACTTTGAATCGATACATGTCTAATCTAAAGTATCTGTGCATTTGGGGTTGTCCAACTAAGATTAGATCCATTAGACCTAATAAAAGAAAACTGGACTTTAAGACGGTTAGTTGATTAGTAGGGTATTCTGAAAAGTTTAAAGAGTATTAATTTTATGATTTCACAGATAAGATCTTTTTTTTTTTTTTTGAGTTGGGAAGTGTTAGGTTCTTTGAGGAGTTGACTTTGCGGGGGGAAATATGGCTAGAAATATTGTTTTCTAAGAGAAATATATTGATATTCCCACAGGTGTTATTAGACAATGTTGGAAAACCCTCTATTCCGGAAAAACAAATTCAATCATCTCCAAAACCGATACTGTAAAGGAAAATATAAAATTCATATAGGTATCCCGACAGTGATATTATAAATTTCATCAAATTTTTATATCATTGGATTTTGAGATAAAATTTGGTTGATAATTATGGATATCACAAAGTTCTGTGGGAGTAGTACTCAGGAAATACCCCTATGGTAAGAGAGACAAGTTTAGTCTCTACCAATGCCTTAAAAATGACCTTAAATATAGAAAAATACGAAAGATTTTTTATGCATCAGCAGTATGGAGTCTAATGTATTTTTAGATCTATTCGCGTTCGGATATTGTATATATTACAAAAATGTTCGACAGAAATTTAAACAAATTGGAAATAAAAGTATTGAAAAGTAAGCAAATGGGTCTTGTAATATTTACAAAGAGCAAAAGAACATATACTCACGTATCGGAAATCAGATTAGTTTGAAATCATTCGATATATTGACTACGATTTTATGGAATGCCAAGTTAGTATGAAGGTTACAACATACTATATGTTAGTAGAATGGAAGTGTGTTAAATAGTTTTATATAGCCTCTTCCATCATGACGACGGAATTTATAGCATGTTATGAGGTATCCAATTACGGAATATGACTATAAACTTTTGTCACAAAATTACGGATAGTGGATGACATTGACAGACATTCAGATTATTATGTGATAATAGTTTGATAGTTTTATATTCTATTTAAGGAAATGATTCAGAGTTGATAGTTGTTTATAGAGCATATTGATACAAACTCTAAAATTACGGATCTATTTATTAAGGGATGATCACCCAAAAGGTTTATGTGCACACTACTCGTATCGGTGTCATATTATTTCAAGATATTCAACTTTAGTGAGAGTTTGTGATTTTAGATGCCGATCTAATATAGATATTTTTTGTTATTTCAGTTTAAAATATTTTGAAATTATTTTTCACGAAAATAAGAATTCAGTTTTGAATCACACTCTGATATTGAGTATAGTTAATCTCATTAAATATGACTAGTTAGAAATAGGCATGTTAGAGATCACATTGTATGACATTTTCATACTACGCATCTATATCATGATCCATGTCATTCGGTTATATCAATTTATGTGACCATTGAGAGTTGAGTTACGAAAGAAATATAACAAAAATCGCCTTAATCCTAAATTGATATGATTAATGGACGGAACTAGCTGTAAATACATTTCAATATTGAAAGAAAAGTTGAATTCATTCAGTCGTTTTATAATTACATAATTATAAAGTTTTACATATAACCCAAGTGGGAAATTATTGGATTATTAATCCAACATTGTGTTTATATGTTCAAATAATTATGTATTGCATCATGTTAACTTTATAAGTTAAACCCATATGAAAGTGATCTGTAAATTTGAAAAATTTGGTAATTTAGATTTAAATATATCAAAAAATATGGAAATAAATTAATGTGTAGATACCAATAAACATTTACTATTTATGATAGGTTAAATAGGGAATGTTTAAAGGTAATTTAAGGACAGTTACCATAAGCTGAATAGATAGATTTAGAAGGTAAAAGTTATCCTACAATTATAAATAAGGTTATGGCCTTCGGATCAATGTATCACTATTCTCCCAAATACCCCCATCATATAGAGAGAGTTTGTGAGAATACATATGATCTGAAAAGGTCGTACCCAGAATTCTGTCTAGACGAAAGTCGAATCATGAACTCACTTTATTCAATCTCTGGCTATGGAATCAAGTATACTTTTATCTGATATGAATTTCTATTTCAGTTATTAAGTTTCAATTTCGATTATTTAACCGATATTTGATATTGTTTTGCATAAACTTATTTTTTAAACACATATACCTCGTAATAGAATCCCACCACACATTTCACCCTGTGATTATAAATCACTTGGGTGCCATTACTTTTCAATTTATTACAATTTAATCCTCAAAATAATTTTTTCTGTTGCAAGAGAAAATAAAAAGAATTAATTTCTAAAAAAAATTATATCTCAAATATCACATTTTGGTGAATGGTACATCTCACAAGGAGGAGAGTCACATTCACGGAGGTCAGAATTAATGGAGGTCTGACCCTAATCTTATGAAACAACACAACTGTTACCCTCTGTGAACAAAAGTCACTTGATGAATCAAAAGCACTGCGAATTAGATCTTGACATTTCCCGAACCCTCAAATAATATTTAAAGGATGAATTAATTGTACTACACTATATTTGTAAACTATTCAAACTATATAACTTACAATTTTGTTACAAAATCAGTTACATATTTAATTCTTACTATTCAATATTTTTATGTTATATACTTCTTTTCTTAAAATTGAATATAATATTTTTCTATATTTAAAAATTCCAAAAATAATTTCCAAATCTAGCTAAAGTTTATCAATTTTATTTTAATGGGGTAAAAATAATATTTATTTTGTCCAGGACTTGTAAAAAAGGGTCTTTATGAGGGTACATTTTTGGTAAATGGAGAAAAAGAAAAAAGGATCGCCAACTGCATTTGCATGAGGAGATTATTTCCAAAAACAAAACACGAGAACACTCACGACCATGACGGCGTTAGGTGGCTGGATATCAGTGGTCGTTCAGAAATTATTTCCTAAACATTGTCCGTTTCCATTATTTCTAAATCTCTCTCTCTCTCTCAAGAATGTATATATAAGGAGCAATTGACCATCACATGCTCACATGCTCCAGTCCACTTCTTGCATTCTCTTCGTCAGCTTCATAACGACTTAATTTCTTTCACCCCAGAAGGTGAACATTCCCAAACCCTAAATTCATTTTACAAAATTATTTTTCTATGAATGGCAAACTATGCACTCACTGCACACCGAATTCGTATCTGTTTCTTCTTCTTCTTTCAATACTAATTAGATCTTTCTTTGTCGCCCTTTTCTTTGGAATGAGTAATGATATTGGGATTTTAGGGTTTCGGTTTACTGATTGAAGTGGATTGAACTTTGGGGGAAACATTTGGTTGTTTGTGTTTAGAATCAATTAGTTATGTGGGTATGCACAAATCCTTTTATTTGTTTTGATTTTATCATCCGTTCCCACAATTAAGTTGTGGATTGGGATTCATTTCATCTGCAATTATTGTTGCATAATCTTTTTTATTGTTGTTCTTTTTCTACTCTAGATTTTGGCTCTACCGGGCGTGGCAAATTTGTTGTCTTTTAGTGTTCTATCAAAAGATTAGCTTAGAACATATATGATAGAGTCCTTATGATTTATTTGCTTGTAGGCATGACATGAATACAATGTGAAATAGGACTGTTGTTTTTACGCCTCTGGTGAGTATTTATTCCAAAAAATGTCATAATAGGAAATTCTAATACAATATGGGCCTTGATTTTTCTTTTTTGAACGTTTTGAAATTACAAGATTTAATCGTAAATGGATTTTTTAGTGGTTTGCAATGAAATTCAATATCAAATAGTAGTTTTCTTGAATAAGTGGATTTCCTCTAATGTTAGCCTTGCATTGTGTGATTTCTCTTTTTAATAGTAGTTTCCATTTACTGCTTCCAGGTATATAAATTGATTTTCGATTTTTAAGAGGCATATGCTTCAGAAGGCGGCGGGAGAAGTAAAAACATTTTGTAGATATTTCTTTTAATAGTTCGCTGGCCAAGCTCCATCATCTCCTGCATTAATTTTTATTGCAGATTGTAGTTGATGGGAGAAAATATCCAGTAGTCAAATAAACTTGCAGGGCAGCACTGTCATCTGATTATGCCCTGAACTGGATAGTGCATCATTAGGAGAATCTATCATCTTTCTTTCTCCAATTGCACCCGCAGGCTCTGAAAAAATTTGTTGATCAAGTTTCAGTTCTGTACAGCACAGTCGTTTCTGTTCGATTTGCAGCAACTTTTTTGGTGGTCAAAACTTGTACAAAGACTTTTGTCCGGACATGTTCTGCTTGAGTATCACTTTGCAGAACTTATTTACTACATTGAGGATATTTTGCTGAAGAAGGAGCTTTAATACTACCACACTTGAGATGTCAAGCATTTCAATGCGACTGCCTTCCATTTTTGGACCTCTCATTCTGATTTCTCTGGGTTACATTGACCCTGGAAAGTGGGCTGCCATTATAGAAGGAGGTTCTCATTCTGGGCGTGATTTTGCATTCTTTACTCTTGTCTTGAACTTTGCTGCTATCCTGTGTCATTATCTTGTGGCTCGTATTGTTGTGGTCACCGGGAGGAACCTTGCTCAGGTATCTTGCTTCTTTTGATTCTGTATGAGTATTATGTTTCTCATGGTTCATTTATAATATATATATTCCACATGCTATATGTATGTTATTCTTGGCTGTCAATATACGTATACTGGCAAGTAGAACATGTGTTTAATTTCCTGTCCCTTTCATCGAAAGTGAAAAGATCCCAGCCTATTTTTCTAAAGAATATATCTATGTTTTTATATATATTATATGTGTTTTCGTGGTAGTGGGAGACCTTGTGGTTTGCGGTAAGATTCAAATTAACTAGTTGCGATTCTAGGACTATCATGCTTTTTCAGAATTTTGGGTGACAACATCTTTTACAAACAAGTTTTCCCAGCTAATGTTTTGGTATAAAAGTTGTCAAATTGTGTGTTTTAGGATGCACCAATTTTCTTTTACAATTCAAAGTGTACCTTACTGCTTTGTATGTTGTGAGCATAGTTGTCAAATCAGATTCCATAGCACTAACCATTAACCTTGTATTCTTTGAATCATATCATATGGCATATATTTTTTTTTCCTACGTACACTAGAGCAACTTTTGAAGAATAGTCCCTCTACTCTTATCTTTGCTCTTGTATGCTTTTCTTTTTCTTTTCTTTTAAGGAAGAGTTAACACTTTTACTTGCATATAATTGTTTTTTTGGATATGTGATACACACAAAATACTCCATTTGGATACATATTGTCAATCGTACAATTTTGAACTATGTTAGAACATAACATCTATGCCTTTGCCTACTTTTGGTTCCTCCACCCCATTCTTGACCACTTGTTTTCCTTCGTAAGATTTTACTGCATCATTAAAACTGCCTTTGAGCTGTTGAGCTTACTGCACGCGAGTAGCCATCAACTAACATCCATATGTTTCCCAGTTTAATTAGATTCACATGAGAAAATGTGTTATAGAAGGAAGTGCACCCTTGTTACTTTGAGTGAATCAATAATTTTTTCCACTGACCTTCAAGAGCAAGAAGCACTTTTTTAATTTCCTTTTGCATAATACATGCTTTCATTTTTAGGACTATTTTCACTTTCTTTATTAACTGGTTATAATATCTTTTTATACTTTTTTTTTTTTTTTGGTTGATGACAGATTTGTGGGCAGGAGTATGACAGATCCACATGCATATTTTTAGGAGTGCTAGCAGAAATCTCTATTATTGTCTTGGAACTCACAAGGGTACTTCTCCTTGACCTATGTTTCACTATCTGATGAGTACATATGGCATCACTGTATAGTCATCATCTTGATGCAAATTTAACATGTTAATTATTGTAGAACTTAGGGATAGCACGTGGACTCAATCTTCTATTTGGCCTTGACCTCTTCACTTGCTTAATATTGACTGCTATTGATGCCATTTTGTTTCCGCTTCTTTCCACCCTCCTGGTAAGACTGTACCAATATCTTGATTTCTATATTTACTACCATTGGGTTCCACACAACTAATCAGCATAAGCTGATTTTTCTTGGAACTGTTAGGCAAATCTCAAGGTGGAGTATATCTTGAAGGAAGGTGCAGTCGCAGGATTGTTGCTTATTTTTTATGGTGCTGGAATAATTGTATGTCAACCTGGAATTCCTTTGACAATGAATGAGGTGGCAACAAGCTTTAGGGGGGAGACGATGTTCTCATTAATGAGTCTTCTTGGGGCAACCATCATGCCTCACAATTTTTATCTCCATTCTTTTCTTGCGCAGGTATAATTTCTTTATCCTTGACATCCTATAATTTCTCTTGGGTTGCTTTATTTTGCTAGTTTTTCATTGCTAATGAGATCTCCCATAATAAAGGAGGCTTTCATGTTAATTATGTTACTGTGTGGTCCATCTAATCAGGAAATTCCTTATCTTATTTAGAGGATAAGTTTCATGTTTAAATAAGTTCACTGTAGGCATACTATGCTTGAAGCAATCTGCATGTCCATTTTGTTTCGTCGTTTCTTCCTGGATGATCAATTTTGTTGGTTCTACATGGTACAAGGCAAACGTATAATTAAAAGTAATTGCTCAAAGACTTGATTTGAGCTAACTCCTAGAATTTCTCTTGCACTTTTAAGTGCAGCGAACCAGGAAGCCTTTTAGTCAAACTTCGGTTATATTTCATCATTTTCTCATCTTTATCCTTTTTCTCTTCTTGCACCATGCAAATGGTTTTGTAGAAGAGATAATTGCTAGAAGTACATCTCTTTTCTGTATTTATAACAAGGGTTAACTATTACCTTTGAGAGAATGGAAACAAATTAATTCTATCTAGAAAAAGAAAACAGAAAATGGGTAAAAGATTTTTGGAAAGAGGTAAAGCTGAGAAGTACAATTCACTATTGTATTAATAACAAAACTTTACACTATTACCTTCTGGAGAGCAGGAAACAAATAATTACTATTATCTTTAAAGGATTCTTTGGTTGAAGAAGTGGAAGTGAATTTACTATGTTAGATTAGTAACGAAATCCTACATATTGGATTCTGTACGAGTTAATGTATGTAATTGACAATCATCCTCATAATGATTATTTCTCGCCATCTTAAGACATATAATTGAGTCATGGTTAGGGATGTATTCGAGTCGAGTTGATCCCGATTACCCCTATGCCTGAGCTCGAATTCGAAATTTTTAATGGTATTCAAACTCGAACTCAACGAGTAGTAATAAAATAACTCGAACTTGATTCGTTTATAATTTAATGAGCTCGAAATCAACTCGAAAACCTGAAAACTCGATTTTATTAATTTATAAAACTTTATTAATATATTATATTTAATTTATTTTTTTATATTATAATAATATAGTTATGTATATAATATATATTAATATATATAATCAAACTATTAGTCTAAAATTTTATTACTCGAACTCGATTTGATTGTATAATGAAACTACTTGAACTCATCTCGAATTTGGTCAAAACCGAGTCAAGTCGAGTCGACTCGAGCCTTTGACCTAGCGACTCAAACTCGATTTAGTTCGCATAACAGCCCTAGTCAGAGCTCCAAATTTGATGCCCAAAAAAAAAATGGATGAAAGATGACGAGAAATATATGTGTCCCATCATGATGCATATATGGAGCAAGCATCCCTTTCAAAATCTAACAAATGGATACTATACCACTGGGAGCTAGATCCGCATGAGATTCATTGTTGAAAAATGCCTGTCGCTCATGTCTTGCCCCATGGATTTATAAAGATTGTAGTTTACAAGAGCTGAAGAGGGGTCTGATTGCAGTTCTTCATTAGCTTATGTATAGATTTTTTCCCCCCACCTATGAGGATCTTTCATCCTTGGAGTTTTTTGTACATTCTTCATTTCATCTAATATAATTTCTTTTGCTATCAAAAAAAAAAAAAAAGAAAAAAGAAAGAAAGAAAAAGAAAGAAAGAAAGAAAAGAAGGGAGCTTGGCTGTTTCTAGGTCACACTTTCCTCTGGTGACAACTCTTATCGCTCACCATTTTAGCATTCTGGAGTCCTTTCTTCCATCTCTGGAGAATGGAGAGATAATACAGCAGGAAGAGACACCAGTGTGGTTGCCTTGGGTTATGAATAGTTGTCTAACTGCTTGGAGGCCAAGTCATAGATCATTTAACCTGCCTCCTAGGTAGCACTTTCAGACTGTTCATCCTGCTTCAAAAACCAGGTTTAGGATTGTGTTTAAGGTTTGGGTCTCTTATCTGGTTAGACTTATTTGTGTGCTACCATGCTCAGTCCTAGTTGAAAAGTTTGCTTTGAAGTTTAGACATGGTAATATTTTTGCATGCAAATGTCTTTCTGAAGACATTCTTATAAACTGAATTGAATATTCGAGAACCTGAAATTGAGAGTTCTTGGCTGAGGATTTGCCTTCAGTCCTCATGATTTCCTGGTTAACTTCAAGGTCTCATGCTTAAACTTATATGTGGTTCAAGCTATATATTTAAACTAAGATTTTAGTCAAAGTTGATTCTGCAATTCATTACGATGGATAATTACTAAATCAAGGAGAGGAGGTCAATGGACTTCTCTAGCTTTTCTGAAATTTTACTTTGTGCCCCTAATGTTAGCGGAAGTATATCCTTGTCCTGAAGCATTTCTTTGGTTAGTGTTTGTTCTTAAACAGGATGCTAGAGATGCACCAAAATTATTTGTTCTTTACTAAGTTCAGGACTTAAGTGACGGAATTCCCAGAATTTATTTGAAACATGTGTAATTGTAGGAGAGGATATTGTACATTGTTGCCGTTTCTAGTATTTTTTACATGCTTATTGCGAGTATTTTGGACCCAATTTGACTTGATGCCTCATTTTTCTGGTATTTTTTACATGCTTACAGTGAATATCTTAGACCCAATTCAGTGAGTGCAAGTGTGGTTATTGTGGAGTTGCTTGATGTATAATCAATACTCAGTTTTTATTAAATCTCTACCCATATTGCATCAGGTCGACTTTTTTTATTTTGCTTAGGTGTAACTCTCTGAGCATGCATCAATTATTTGCCTCTATCTTTCTTTTGTATTCCCACTTTGATAATTTGGTCATATATCAAGCATGGTTTCTATCCATTCTATGATTGCAACATGAAATTTCATATCTTGATCACTCATTGTTGGTTATAGTCCATTTTTATTCACCTATCTGAAATATTGTGATCTCTCTCTCTCTCTCTCTCTCTCTGCCTGCCTGCCTGCCTGCCTGCCTCTCATGCAGCAACATAGCAAAGCACAAAATATGTCCAAGGATGCGTTATGCCAGGATCATCTTCTTGCAATCCTGTGTCTATTTAGTGCCATCTTCTTGGCGAATCACCTAATGATGAACCAGGCTTCAAGTGTCCTTAATAGTTCCGGTATTGTTGCCTTTTCTCTCCAAGATGGACTTTTCCTTATGGACCAGGTGCTAATTTGGCTTATGCCATGACTTATCAATTTCTTGGTCAACTTAACTGCCAATAGTGTGTTTATAGTCTTTATCTTTTTGCAGGTCTTCAGGAGTCTGATAGCAAATTCTATGTTCTTCCTGGTGCTTCTGTTTTCCCGTGAGATCACAATGCTATCCTGGAATTTAGCTGGGCAGGCAGTGTTTCATGAACTCTTCAAGGTAGAGTCCCCCGTTTGGCTTCATCGTGCTATCATCAAAATGCTTGCAAGTGTTTTGGCCTTATACTGTGTAAAGAGTTCAGGGGCAGAAGGGATATATCAGTTGCTAATCTTCGTGCAGGTTATTCTAGCGACACTGCTTCCATCTTCTCTTATTCCCCTTTTTCGAGTAGCTACCTCAAGATCTATAATGGGAGCCTACAAGATTTCTCATTGTCTGGAGTTTTTAACTTTGGCAGCATTCATTGCTATGCTTAGTCTAAAGGTTGTCTTTGTCGTGGATGTGCTATTTGGAAACAGTGAGTGGATGAGTGACTTAAGTTGGAAGATGAGAAGTGGCATAAGTCTCTCAACCTTTTCTGTGATTACTGCCTTTGCATCATTTTGTTCAATGCTTTATATCATTGTTACTCCATTGAAATCTTCGAATAGTGAATCGGCTGCTGAGGTTCTGAATTGGGATTTGCAGAAGAGTTCACTTAATCCATGTTTAGTAAGAGATGAAATGGTTCGTGGCGAAACATTATTTCAAATAAAGAGTTCTGAGGCCCAAGAAATTTATGCGAACTCTCTTCTGAATCTTCAAAGTGGTTCAACTGTGGATTGTAATACTGGTCTGCCTAACTTAGTTTCAGAGAATAATCGTGGTCATTCTTCCAACTCTTCTGCAGAAACCAGTTGTACTTTGGTTTCAGCTGCTGCTCCATGCCTCCCCAAAGAATCTAGGGTCAAAAGTGAGTTTGTTCCTCTGTCAAATGAAAATGAGGAAATTTATGCCGGCAGATCCAAAGTGATTTGTGAAGTTTCTGATGGCAAGTTGCCTGATGCTGATAACTTGCAAAAGGTTGAACCCATTGATATTGTTAAAGAGATAGAGATTGGGGAACTGCAGACTAAAATGAAAGAAGATGGTGGGTGCATGAGAAATAGTGAAGGGTCTTCTAAAGAACTTGGTGTTGTGCCTTCTACAGCTTCCAAGGCTTTGGTATCTTTGAGGAGGTTTAGTGGAAAAGGTGATGAGGGTGGTAAAGGGGGTGGAAGCCTCTCAAGATTTCCAGGGTTGGGCCGTGCTGGAAGGCGTCAGTTGGCCTCAATTCTTGACGAGTTTTGGGGACAGCTTTATGATTTTCATGGTCAGGTGACTCAAGAAGCAAAATCTAAGAAACTAGATGTTCTTTTGGGTATAGGTCCAAAATTAGCTACACAGTCTCCAAGGCTTGGAAATTGCAGAGCAGCTCCTTGTGGATGCTTCAAATGCATGGTAGAGAAGGGATCTGTTCATTCGATTAACTCTACCAAGCAGCATAAAATGTCCAGCAATATCATGTCTTCCTACAGACCTCAATATTTAACGCCCTTCTCTTGGTCCAGCCCTGTGCAATTGTCAGATGCCTATGCCCCAAATTCCAATCATGAAACTCTGTGGTCTAATGTGCATGGTGAGAAACGCTATTCAAGTTTATGTGTTCCGCAATCTTCTAATGGCTTGGATGATCAGCCAGCCACTGTCCATGGCTATCAGTTGGCATCGTATCTCAGTAAGTTTTCCACAGCAAATCTGGATCAGTTTAGTTCTTCGCTGCCTGCCCCCAAGATTTCTTCATTTAAACCCACTGGCCATTGGGATTTGCTTGATCATGCTCCACAGGCGGAACCTCAAAGTCATGGTGGTAGTATTCGTTCATTTGACATGCTTACTCCAATGCAGACCAACTCTTTGCATGATGAAAATATCTATTATGATCGTTTTTCTTCAGCTGGGCAGAATCTTGATCCTATGTTCTATCCGAAGAAGTATCATAGCTTGCCAAATGTTTCAGGGCTTGCTATTCCATCTCGATATTCATATTCATATGAGAAGGGTGTCCCAGTGGGAACTCCCGGTAGTTCAGAGGCTAGTATATTGGCTTATGAGAATGCGTTATCTATGATTGGTTCATCAGCTTCTGAAGAAATTTTCCCATCTGTGGGGTACAGTGGTTCTCTCTTTGAGGGCCTGCACCCAATCTTGGATATTGGATCTGTTGGGTCCAAACAACAAGTTAAGCAACTATTGAGGATGACAGGGGAGGCTTATCATGTTGGAGATGGATGGGGCAGGAAGCTGGATTTTGTGATGCCAGACAGCACCGGAGTTTTGGATGTTGAAACTGAGTTGCTTCAGTCATTTCAATATTGCATCATAAAGCTCAAAAATTTAGAGGGTTCTGATTGGCTGTTCCGGAGAAATGATGGAGCAGATGAGGACCTCATTGAGAGGGTAGCTGCACAGGAAAGACTTAGTTATGATGCTGGAAATTCGAAGATGAACCATGAAATTATCATGGCTGAGCATCAGGCAATGTCTTCTGATAAGAAAGCCAATTTAGTGCTTACCAATGATGATAGAAGCCTAGCAAGTTTTAAGATTCCTCAAGTTCCTCATTGTGGAGAGGGTTGTATTTGGCAAGTAGATCTTGTCATCAGCTTTGGAGTTTGGTGCATCCATCGGATTCTGGAGCTGTCACTCATGGAGAGTAGACCTGAGTTGTGGGGAAAATATACTTATGTCCTCAACCGACTTCAGGTATGTAGATCTTATTGACCATGGACATTTCAGATAATTTATGATTGTCAAGGGTGCTGTGCCCTAAGAACACTCTTCTAAGTTGCATAAAATCACTTATATCTTTACAATATATGGAAAACCTCCTCTCTAGGGCAAGGGAGATTAAAGATAATATCTTTTTGAGAAGCAAATTATAAATTGGTAACCTATATGAACTAATCTGGTATCTTCAGCAATCTCCGGATGCAACTGATTTAATTATTTATTTATCCTCATAAATACTATAAAGAGTAGGGAACTTGTTGGAATGACCACTTTGCAGAAGGTTTGCTGACTTGACTCCATTGCAGACCAAACAGGGGATGAAAAGTTTAGATATTCATATTTTGATCGTCTGCATGTCAACGAGTGTGCCATGTCTGCCTGTTTTATATTTTGTTTTCTTGCTTTAAGCATAGAAGCATTCTCAGGACTCATTGATATAACTCATCTCCTCTTTCATGATCAGGGAATTCTTGATCTGGCATTCTTGAGATCCTGGTCTCCCTTGAGTCCTTGCTTGTGCATTGGTGATTCGACAGAAAAGATGAAGTCAAGCTCGTTAGCAGCGTCGAATGGGAACTTGCTTACAGCCGGTAAAGCAATCAGAAGCAAGCTGACGACAGCGTCTAGACTCCTTGATATGATCAAAGATGTTGAAATTGCAATGTCGAACCGGAAGGGCCGTTCAGGTACGGCAGCTGGTGATGTAGCATTTCCAAAGGGGAAGGAGAATCTGGCTTCCGTGCTTCAGCGCTACAAGCGCCGCCTGGTGAATAGAGAGGTGAAGACTTCTGAAGGTGAGTTTGTTAGTCGCAAGGTTTTGGTCCCATCATCGTATATCTTATAGCTCTTATCAGCAGTGTCTCCGCTGCTGCATTTGGCTTATTCAAGACTGAAGAGTAGTTCCTAGATGGGCCCCAGACAAGTTTCCAAACTCACAGATATGTGGAAAACATCCTTTTCAAGGTACTGGTTCTATTTCAGAATAAAAGGCAGAAACTGCCATAGTAGTGAATATGCAGTGGTCTCTGTTCCAGTTAACTTATGACTTGGAGAATGCAAATTGACCTAGTCCAGTTGTGCAATTCCGTGTATTCAGTTAGAAGCCCTTGGAGTGAAGTGCTTTCTATTGCAGCATTTTGAAGGTTCTGTGCATTGAAATGGGCTGTTGGGAAGACTAATTGCATCTGCTCATTGTTTAGCTTCTATCTTTGTTGGGAAGGTTTTGTTCTTTGCCGAAGCTCAATGTATATTAATTTTCTGGGAAGCAGGACATTGAATGGAGGCAATGCTGATTTTGACAAGCTTTTTCCGGTGTTGAGGAACACTAATTTTTCCAAGTGGTTGCTGAAATTGGTGTGGTCACCCTTACTCCGTCACTTTTTGCCTTTATCATGCAACCTTGTAACCAAATGGTAAGCAATTGTTTTTGAGTCCATTTATGATCAGAGCGGCTTATGATTTTGTTGTATGACCGTGCAGTACTATCTTCTGCTATGTAAGTTTTTCAGAAATTGGTCTGCACACCTTCCCTCTGTTATTTTTGCTCTTGATCATTCATCCTTTCAACGACCTTTCAAGATGGTTCCGCGAGAGACCCTTTTTTATCGGTCAGTCGTGTTTTTGTTGTATGATAGGGCTTCAGTCTTTTGCTCGATATAAGTTTTTCATGTCCTGCTATGCTGTAATGCATTCTGCTCTGAAATTCTGTACTTTAAATGTGACCCTGTGACACATGATTGTTTAAATTGAATGAATAGGTAGAACTAGTTTTATTTATAGGTTTGGATAGTGATGATCCTTGAATTCACTTGGAAGCGAAATTACTATGCATGTGTGACGAGGTGATGCAGTTCACCTAAAACCCTTGCACTGCTTAAAATTTGAGAGGGCCTCTCTGTTTTCCTTCCATCCATAGGTTGAATGCTCCCTCCGTTCACCATTTGGGATGCCGTGGGAACCAAAAGAACAACGAGAACAAGGTAAATGAGGCAACATTTATCTGATTTGGTCTCAGGTCAATTTCTTCGAGGTTTGAGTTGGCAGGACAAACACCAAGAGGTGTCTTAGGGAATTGATAGTTGCTTATTCAAGCAGGCATACAGGTCAGCTAGCTAAGACCACCATGAAGCAATTAAGAAGTTATTACATACTTCTCACATACCTGGCTAAGACAGCAGTTTATAAAAATCCTCTACGCCCACCTTACATGCCCTGTCTCTGCTTTTGCACTAAGGTAAAGCTGCCGTGCCTTGCTCGGGCTAACTGGATTTAGCTCTCAATATCATTTATAGCAACCTGCGAATGAGTATACTAACCAATTATATAATAGAGGCGGAACATAATGCAAGAATGCATTTAAAAGAATGAAAAAACAAAAAGGCACTTGCCATTTGACTTTTCAATTGGAAATTTAGACCCATCCATCCTAATCGATGGTATACTAGTAAGGAAGTGGATAGAGAATCAATTAGTGATTAAGTCATGGAGAGAATGTTAGATCAAACAGCTACATGTAGTGACATTAACCCATTTACATATGCAGTCCTCTTACTTTCTCCCACTGACCCACAGTCCATACATTCCACCTCTCCAAATTATGTTATCTTCCCTGTCGTGCTAGTAACACGCACGGTGTCTCTTTATTATTACCTTCCCTCATGGAACAGTAAATTAACATATGTATTTCAAATTGAAGTGTAACAGCGTAGTATTCATTCCCAAGATAAGCAAGTTAATGTAGCATTTTGCAAGCCAACTGTTGTATATCAAAAAATTTAAAAGAAAAGACATTCTGAAAGTCAACATGAATGCTTTATGATTCAGTACCACGATGTAAATACTGGACTCAAAAAAAAAAAAACTATATTCACTGCTGAAACATTTTTCTTTTCAAAGAGCATTGGAAACAATCATTAAGAAGAAGCATTTGCACAGATTATTAAGCACCAAACTCAACAATAGAAACGTGCATAAATAAATTGAATCATCATTTATTACATGTAATATTTGGAAATAGATACAACCCAGACGGCTATAAGAAAAAGAATATGGTGCCAGTACATTACCAACTCTTATTGAAAGTGACAACTTGTTATAAATAGGTGAGTTAGGCAATTACCAAAATGATTGTAAAGTTGTTTACGAAAGTGCAACCAGTACAAAATCATGATGCAAACATATGGTGCGGGGGCATTCCACCTGAGCAATACCATTTCGATTGGTTACAATAAAGACAAGCTTTTTAGTAAATGAAAAGAATTACTGCGTAAAACTAACCTGCAAGTAGTCATCACGAGCAAAACACCTAGGAGACTGTGAAAGCACCTTACTATCTGAATGTGAATGAAGATCGGTGAGAACCCTAGCAATACCTTTTTCCAAAACTTGCCAAATCAAGGCTAGAAGGCACCGATCAGGGATCCCCTTGAAAACGCCCCATTTAACACCAAAAACACTAGTAGTAAACTTGATCGTGTTCATAGGTAGAGTCAAAATCAATGCAAACAATATGAAATCTAGAGAGACTGAGTGTTACTGGATTCTCCTTTTTTTTTGTTATAACGAGATTTGAAGTCTGATTATGGGTTATAGGGGGAGGATGTGACTACTAGATTGCCTATTTAGGGATGGATTCTCCTATGAAATGTCCAATAGTTGTATGCAGAAATAGCATCATCAATCATACATTGCGCATCACAATTGAGAAGCCGAAGTGCTAGCAAAGAGCTTAAAATGGAAAGAGAGAGAGAGAGAGAGAGAGAGCAGAGTGCTCCCCAGAAAATCAATTTCTGCTTTCAAACAGTGTTTTGAAATGTCCAATAGTTGTATGTAGAAACAACATCATCAATCATACATTGCGCATCACAATTGAGAAGCCGAAGTGCTAGCAAAAAGCTAAAAATAGAGAGAGAGAGAGAGAGAGAGAGAGAGCAAGTGCTCCCCAGAAAATCAATTTCTACTTTTAAATAGTGTTTAGAAAACCAGACCGGATCGATTTGTCCGACCGGTCGAACCAGGAACCGTACTAGTAGTCGGTCCGGTTTTCATCACAAAATCGGATTTTTTAAAAATCGCTCAAGAGCGGTCAAACTTGTGGTTGAATCGGCCAATCCAACAGGTTTTCTAAGTATAAAAAATGTGAAATATTTTAACTATTTGGATTCGAATATGAAAAAATAACGATAATATACATAACATTCACCATCATACTATGTGTTATTGTTGTTTGAGTGTATTATAATTTATATTTATTTATAGGTTTACAATAATATCATTTCATTTTTTATTTTAAAATTTCTCCGTATTCTAAATATTTTACTTGTATCCATAAAAAAATATCTTAATTTTTTATTTTAAAATGAAAATCAAAAATAAAAAGCTATAAATAGTGAAATGACATTTTTCATACAATTTGACTGAAGTAAATTAAATTATAATTTATGATAATTCTGAATTTTAAAATTCAGAATATGAATTTATATTGTTATATCAATTTTGAATAAATTAAAACTCATAATCATTATTTTTATTTACTTATTTTGAAAAATTAGAATGATATTTTGATACTATTATGTAGATTTAGAATTTTTCAATTGAAATTATTGTAATAAATAACAAGCTGAAGTAAAAATTTAATAAATGTGATCGATGACTCATTTTATGATATATTCTTATATTCATGTATTGATGAAATAAATTTATTTTTTATAAAGATATATGAATTTTATTTTATTTTAAAATATATAATATACAAATCATATATGATATTATGATAATGTCATCCGATTCGTAAAATAATCTGAACGATCCGACCAATGAACCAATGAGCCAATATTCACCGAGTCCACATGGTTTTAAAAACATTGCTTTCAAACAGAAGGGTCATTTTCTTGAAATGGAATTGGTTTTAGCGTTGACTGGATAGAATTTTTTCCTGCACAAACCAATTTTAGCACTCAAAACACGAAGAGGAAACGTTTCTAGGGATTTCTATTTTAGTCATACTAATAGATTTTCTGAAATTTGTTGTTTTATTCATTTATTTATGTACAAATTTATTGCATTTTTCTATTAAGTTCTCTATTTACTTTCTTCAATATATATCTCAGAATCAATTGAACCATCCATTGAATTACTCTCGACTTTATTATTTAAGACTTTGGCATTTGGATTCAGCTTACACCATATCTAAATTGCAAAAATGGGTTTAGCATCGGCCAGTATACCGACCCCAGTTCAATATCAATACCGTGAAATGGGTACGGTGTCATGTTTAGTAAGCCCATACCACCATTTTTGCAATCCCACCCCTTTCATTCAAGGTATTGTCAGCAAAAAGCTCAGAATGGACTCACCCAAAAAAAAAAAGGCTCAGAATGGGGAGAGACAGAGAGAGAGAGAGAGAGAATGGAAGATGCAGTTAATAATGGACTGATATCAAAATCAGTCAACAACTTCCTGAGTTCTTTATCTTCAAGACTTTACCGGCGATTAATCATACACAATTGCAACAACCTTTTCTTTTCCCAAAAAAAAAAGCACTTTTCTTTTCCGACCCCAAAAAGGAAGGCTAGAAGGAACAGAAAAAAGAAACATTTCCATAGTTTCTTTACATGATAAATATGCATATACCAAAAACCAATCAACTGAGTCGTACCTACGATTAATGATCAGCATTTCATCTTCTGCATGCAAATTACTTTGCCATAAGACGCCTCCAACAGAACCCCTCCAATGACCCACAAAATGCAGACAGTTGGACAATATACAACACAATTTACAGTGTGGAAATAGTCACTCATCATCCGACAAACAGACTATCTCAGTTGCTACATCTGTACGAGGCAAGTGAATTCTTGTGCCACCAGGCATACTTGACTCAGAAAGCCACGGTGTATCAATGGTTGATGATATACCAGCTAATGAAGGCAAAAAATTTGGGGGGTTTGCATTGGGCCGGCTTTCAACATCCACCAGCAGCTCCAACGCAGACAACGACGTGTTGTTGAAAGCTGGAAATTCGCCAATCTTTTCAGGACCATGGGCCCCGTTATGCATATTTGAATGATGGGTAGGCTGCATGGGAGGTTGGACAGGCACCTGGGGAATTGTATTTTCTGCTGTAATAAAGGTTGGATGCTGACTGGAAATCACACAGGGGAGTGATGGAGGATCTGTTACTGCAGAGGAAGCCAAAGGTCTAAAAGCTTGCAGATGAGGAGATGGGCAACGAATTTCACTCCCAACTCGGAGATCCATTGCAGGGAGAGTGACGGGGCTAATGAGAGCAGGTCTGGTGGTCGTGGATGATAAAAAGTCGGCAGAATGATGAACTTGCATAGTTGTAGAAGTAGTCAGAGGGAAAGAAGCTGGTGCTAAAACTGATGGGGAATGAACTTGTACTTGTGTGGAAGAGGTCTGAGGGCCAACAGCTGGTGTGGCGACTGACGTTGAGCCAGCCGCAAGTGGATTTCTCTCCATTCCTCGCTGCAATGATAACTGAATCAACTGTTGCATATGACTGGGAGGGACAGCTGCAAGAAAAATAATAAGAATATAATCTAAATTGCAGAGAAGGGAAGGGGCAGCATCTTCATTGGGGTACCCCATATGCATGCAAGGCAGCTTATATAGATGGTAACATGTAGTGCAGTCAGCAGTCTGTTACTCTCTGAGTTGATGGATTTAATTTATTGGCTTTTGCAAGCAGAAAACAGAACCCAGGTCCACGAGGACAACCATTCAAATTAGTAACTCTATAAATACATTATCCCCATATCTTCATTTCACAACGTTCAGTACTCAAATTTTATGCAATCTAAAACAAATTTCCTCGTTATCTAGAGCATTCTAGATGCCGAATACCAAAAGGGAAACAAATTTTAATTATGGGATAACAGAAGAGGGCGAATCTTGGCGCAACGGTGGAGTTGCTCCTTTGGTGACCTCAAGTTCACGGGTTCGAAGCATAAAAACAATATCTTTGCAAAAATGCAATGGGGAGGCTGCGTACATATACGCTCACCCTCCCCCCACCCGCGCACTAAGCCGGAGAGCACTTTGTGCATCGGGTTAGCCCTTATATTTATGGAATAACAGTACAGCGTTCCAAGATGTTAGCCAGAAAAGCCACATACCTTGTTGGATTCCCGGGCCTCCAGGTGCCCTAGGATCCATGCATTTAGACCTGAAAGCCTCTGCCAGCACCTTATTCATGAGAACAGTGTTCTGAATTGAATCCAAGTCACTCTTTTTCAGCAGAAAGGCTTTCTCAGCTTCCTGAATTGATGCTTCATATTTCTGCCAAATTTGAGCCACAATTTCCTCTATCTCCTTCTCACAATCAGATCTCAACTGAAGCTTCTGCTCAGAGAAGACAGGATTCAATTATAGAGATTCAATAAATGCAGCCATTTTACAGGAAAACAAATTGCGACCAAGGAATGGGACAACCTTATCTTCATGGATCTTAACAGCACGGTCAGTTTCCATGCGTATTCTTTCAAGTTCATTTTGAAGTGGGTCAGCAAAGAGAGTCATGGGAAACCTAGATGCCACTGAAGGTAAAGTTTGACGGTTAACAACTTCTGGATTAATAGCTTGGGTACTGCTATCAGACTCAGGTACCCCAAATTCACCAACAGGAGCATAAGGTTGATGTAGAACGGGAATATTAATTGGACCCTGCACTTGGTGGGGAGCCCCAGCAACATCAAAGATGGTCTGTCCTTCACTTATAGGCCCAAGTTCTAGTCTGTTAGAATCTCCCATGGATGGCATCTGCAATCGCCCAATAGCAACTTCAGTTTCTCCATCTTCAGTGTTTGTGGATGCTGGACAATCTTCCTCTTGCACTCCCTTCTGTTGATAAGAAAAACTCAAATAAAGCCAAGGTAGCTAAACCATTAAAAATTCAACCAACAGACATGCTTGATGAAAATTCAACCAAGGTAGCTAAAACATTAAAAATTCAACCAACAAACATGTTTGATGAAAAGCCAAGTCAACAATGTTCATAACCAGCTACAACATTAAGAAGCATCTCTAGGTTATTACTTCAGAATCAGTTGCAAGGTACGGTCTAAGACAAGTTTCTACAGAGCTACTCCTACAGGACCTCAAATTTTCAATGTATTAGAGTCAGCACTGCATATACCTGCACTATATGTGACGCATCAACTTGGCTCGCAGTGACGTGTGGTTGTATTAGTGACAAGGTCTCTTGCTCTGCACAAGGTGAAATCTGATTGATGGAACAGCTGGTTCCATCTTGAGCGTCAACACCAGCTACAACTGGTCTGTCCATGACAACATTAGACACATTCGCTCTATCATGCTCCATCCTAGCATTTCCAGAATCAGTAATTTCACCCTCTTCTACTTCCACAGCAGTAGTTCCACAAACTTCAACCGGAGCTACAAAAGCAGTTTCCTGAGCTTCAACAGGCTTTTCAACAGTAGCTTCATTTGGAGAAACTTCATCCAGGATTTGCTCTTCCAAGGAAGAAGCATTCATGGATACAACATTTTCAGGACCTTCACCTGAAGCTGCTGCAAGATTTGGCCGCTCAGAAACTGGGATTGATGCTCTCTCCGATGCCATGGTTTCCATTTCATCATTCTCTGATCTAGAAATTTCAGGTTGAATTGCCATCTCAGGAATTTCAAATGGAATCTCTTTATACTGTGGCTGACATTGCTCTTCCAAAAGCTGTTCAAAGGCAGCATTTTCCATGTCTTTACCAGCACCAGCTTCCTTATTAGATGGCAATGACTCCAATTCTCCCACTGAATCATGCAAAGGGGGCTCAGTGAATAATTCACCAGGTACTCCAGCTGTTGCTTTTGCTAGTAACTCCACCGTCCTCTGTTGCTTTTTCAAAAGACATCCAGATGCGGAGGCAGCATTTTCCAGGTCATCATGAGCTCCAGCCTCCTTGCTAGATGGCAATTCTCCCACCAAATCATGCAAGGGGGACTCGGTAAATATTTCACCATGTACTCCAGCTGTTGCTTTTGCTACCAACTCAACTTTCCTTTGCTGCCCTTGCAAAAGACATCCAGATACAGAGGCAGCATTTTCCACTTCATCACAAGGTCCAGAGGCCTTACTAGATAGCCACGTCTCCACTTCTCTCAATGGGTCATGCAAAGGGGGCCTACTGAGTAATTTACCATGTAACCCGGCCCTTTTTTTGGCTAGTAACTCAATCTTCCTTCGTTGCCCTTCCAATGGACATCCAGATGCAGAGGCAGCACCTCTCAAATCACGAGCTCCAGCTTCCTTATCAGATGAAAATCCCTCCACTTCTCCCCCTGAACCGTGCAAAGGGGGCTCAATGAGTAATTTATCATGTGCTCCAGCCCTTAATTTAGCTAGTAACAGAACCTTCTTTTCTTGCTCCCCATTCCGCTCCAGAAGATGTCGGGCCTTAAGATCTCTAAGCTGTGTCTCCATCCGATGCTCATGGTCCTCCATTTTTCTAACAAAATTATTATCCAACATTATAAGTTTATCAACTCTTGTTGAATCATGAGTACACGTGGGGCGGATAACAGCTAAATCTGCTCTATTCGCATTTTCCAGATTTGCTTTTTCCTTCTCTCGCAGCATGCTGAATTCATTAGCTTCCTGCTGTTGCTTAAGGATAAGCTTCACCATCCGCTTGCAATATTTTTTTTCAATCTTTTTAATGGCTTTCCAAATTTTCCTCTGTCCAACATCTGATTCAATTGTCTGACCTAGCCAAGGGGCCTGCTTATTATAGCAGTCTTGACAAGGGGATCTTTCTTCCATTTCTACTTTCACCTTCTGCTGATCTGCTAAAGTGGACTGTGAAGAGCAATTGACCAAAAGATCATTCCTAATATCTTTAGACGTTGATGTTTGGTCCTTCTGAGACTTAGGACTGGGACTGATTAGCCACTGGGAAAACAATTTCCTAAGCTCCCGCATCTTTGAGTGAATGGTATCCACCTCTTCCTCCTCGCAGCAAAAATTCAGATGCCTCTGAGCAAGTTCAACAGATCCCTTGCGGTCAACTTTATGTTTCGCCAAAGAAGCAGCATTCCAGCACTGAAGTTCAGAAGTAAATACACAATTAAAAAAAAAAAAAAAAAAAAAAAAAAAAAAAAAAAAAAAAACACACACACACACATATTAGAGACCAGATGGGACTAGCAGAATATTTTTAGATACTAAAAAAATCATATCAAGCTATATAGAATTATACAAGACATGAATATTAGGGTACACATGCATCAAGACAACGTTTCTGAATCAAAATGATTAAAATTCAACCCATTATAAACACATTCATTTTCCCTTCCCCTCAACGGCGGTTTTCATTCAATTTATGCTGGTTTATGTACTTATTGAATGCATACTACCTGTCAGCATAAAACTTCAAACGAACTCCATGATCTAAAGAATAAAACACCAAAGCCCATGATTACTGGTAAATGACGAGAAAGGACAAAAATAGTTGAACATTTTTTTTTTCAACTCAAGCCAGATAAAGGTGATCATGCATAACAAAAATTGGGAATATAAAGCAAAAGGAAGTCAGAAACTAACCAGGGATATCTGAAAAGCCTGAAATATGGTGACTGGTTCCCGGCTAACATGATGATTATTCACCACATATTCAAGAAAACTACCAGCCATAACCCTGACGTCATCCTGCATAAGTAGTTAGGTTATGGATTAAATGGAAACAACCTACAGTAATAATCCCCACCCCCAATATATATATATATATATATATATATATATATATATATATATATATATATATATATATATATATATATATATATATTATGATGATTCATCAACGAAGGGTGATTAATTATTCCAAGTAATCACCAGCTAGTACAAGAAAAACAATAAAGAAATAAAGTTACCCTGAGGATGCCTTTTAAGGTATTTAAACTACAGGGGCAAATCTAAATGACAGCAACAAATAAAAAAAAGAGCAGTTCAGAAAATATAGCTCGCAGAAATTTTATAACTTTCCTCAGAAGAGTGAAAACTTACAATTAGTCGGTGATGTTACACAACACAAGATAAGCCAATTTTCAAGTAAATTAAAAAAAAAAAAAACAAAAATAAAAAAACAAAAACAAAAACAAAAACAAACAAAAACAAACAAACAAACAAACAACATTCCTACAGAATACAGACTGCAAAATACACTAATTCCTTGCAGTACAAAAGTGAAAACCCCATCTAACAGACTCAACTCTCAAAAAGAATGGAAAGACACTCAGAGATGCTACTATATGTGTGTACAGTCTTCATTGCATCTACGTGTCTTCAATGCAAAGTTTAAAGTTGTTATAAAGAACTGAGAACTGATGAACAGATCAATATATATACACAAGTAACACATTGGACCATAATATATTTGAAAGACACCAGGTAGAACGCTAACTCTCAAACATGCATATTAGAAGTGCATGTAACACATAAAATTGTCAAGTAACATGATTTTTCCTTTAATCGTTCAGAAAACTTCACTTCCTGAAGTACAATGTTGCTTTGCTATCTTTAATTAATGACTACTATAGTACACAGATCCACCCACCAGATATAATTAAAGCTCTGTTTCAAGAGCGGAAGAGGGGAAAGGGAGATGGGATTCATCCCCTCCCTATCCTAACCCCTCGCTAAAAGAACATGATCAAACATGACAGGAGGGAAGAATTTCCCCCTCATAGAACTCCAAATCAAACAAGGCGTACAGAAAAACATCTCAAGGGGGAGATAGTTCAATGAAATGAGACACCCAATTTTTCTTGCAAGTGCAAAATGTTTGTTTAAGTCATCGCCAGCCCCCCCCCCCCAAAAAAAAGGGGAAAGAAAGAAACTAAATAAAAAAACAAATAAAAACCACGTCATTAGCAGCACTAATAAAAACAACCAAAGTAAAAAAGAAATGGAATGGATGGAAAGTTTCTACTTATGAAGACTGAGATGCATACTGGAAGTCCTAACACATCGTAGAGTTTTAATATATCAGGCTTCAAAAGGAGAGAGAAATTCTTCTGTTCAACCATGTGAAATTCAGCTCCCTCTGAAATGCAAGCATGCACCCGCGGCACAATTGATGCATGATTTGCTCGATGGCTAACATTCCCACAGTCACCTTCTTTTAGCAAGGAGGGTGGGCGATTATCAAGTGGAGAACCTGTGTGTAAGAAGCAATAAAGAGACGTAAATGTATATTATACATTTTTCTGGACAATTTACACGCGTCATGCCCGCCCCCAAAAGGAGAACTTGCAAAGACGTGAAAAAATATGTGAAAAATATCAAAGGTGCCAGATCAACCCTCCACATACTTTCTGTGTTCCCAACAATTGACTTTCCTTTATCCTCCAATGATGATGTAAGAGAGGTAGGGCCTAAGCTGCTGCTGACTGCCTTTTTACGCTTCTTTGCAACTTCATTTTCTGCATCTGTTTCCTGGGCTGAATAATCAAAAGGTTGAACTCTTTTCCTGCTTCTTTGGGACTGTCCTGATAAATATTTCCACCGTGGATTCCTTCTTTCCAGAAGTTTGGCCCAAAAATCATTAGGTCTCTCCTCCTCTGTCAACTTAACCTTTTCACCACACAATGGGGCATCTCCATAATAAAACCCTACATTGTGTTCAACTTTAGAGATAATACAGGAGCTGCTGGAGCAAGTATGACTATCATTCAAAAGTATAGTCAAGAACTCCTGGACAACATCTTCAACAACTGACAGTTCTTCAGAAACTTTTGCGTTTGAGACTCTGGTATAATTATCATGAAACTCATCCAATTTACTGAATAGATAGGAAGCACCCCACATGAGCAACATATGACTAGTACAGATGCTAGGAGAGTTCAAATCAAGAATCACAGCTTGCTTTGCAATGAATAGAAGCTTTTCTTCCATAGTAAAGGACGTATATAATCTGAATATTTTGATCTGTTCAAACTGTGAATCTATTCTAATCTTTTGAATGCCTCGTAAATCATTCACAGGGTTCAAATCACTACCATAGATAATAATACTATCTACTGATGAGAGTTTGATACTAGGAAGACAGGCACGGTTTTCTAACAAGAACACAAATCTTCCACTTTCCTTCTGGTTGAACCTGTTGAGAGCAGCTTGTCTCTTAGAGGCAACAATACCAACACCATCGACTCGTTCATAAGAATCAGGGCCAAACCTTTGACGTATAAAATCATCCAAAATATCCCCAATGGAAACCTTCACAGAACCACCTATTGACTGTACAAAAGATTTGATGAGAACCAACTACTTACAGTCTCTTAAGCAGAAACTAATAAAAGAAAAGTAGGCATAATATACACACAATTTTCATCAGCATTATCCTCATCAACTTGTCAATCTTTACGCATCAACTGCAACTCCCCTAATGGAGCTGCAACTTTGACAAGCAGACGTGAATTTTTCTTTTCTTTTTTTTTAATAAATATCATCCATGCCAAAGTTGCAGTTCCCTCTTACAATAGTACCAGTTCAGCACTTAATCAACAAGGCGATTCTTTAGTCTCAATGTTCGTCCAAAACCACCTTGTGATAAATTTCCAGTACAATCCTGGAGCCATGGGATTATACTTCTACCATCACTAGAAATCAATAGTTGAATTTTCTCAGCTTTTCATATTTGCCATTTCTATAATGTCAAGGAATCTTTTTATTTGCCACTACATTTTACCAGATATTAGCTGGCTATCTTTTCACCTTAACCTATGACCAACTGCCCTGGCTCAATAGCTGAGTGCACTCATCATTCGTGAACATGGAAAGTTAAACTCAATGAACACCATAATGAAGAACACATAGACTTAAACATGAGCTATAACTTGAGCGAGACAATCATGTTAAGCTCAAGATTTTGAATTTGTCGATTGACCATTTTCCAAGAAGATGTGATTATCAAACAAATAAACACCACATGAAAAATAGCAAAAGAAAAAGGTATCTACTACAGATAATCAAGTATAGCATTTTAATCATGCTTGATGTCAGGTTAGGAATCATCTCAAAAGCACTGGACTAAAAATGTCTTGAATGAGCAAGGCAAAGAAACGACTAAACTCAGAGGTCTATAACTAAGGCTTCAAACAGGCTCATTCAATATGAAACTCACCAGGAGATTAATTTATGAAAAGCAGGAACTTACATTGCAGATCAACAATATTAAAAACAGAGTGGAATTGCATAAAAGGGTACCTGGAAAAGGATAAGCACTCTCAACCCCCGACATTTGATCTCTGAAAGGATAGTGTCAAGAAGTTGTAACTTCCCACAAGCTCTAATTCCAACTTCCAAGAACTCAGCTTCTGGAAGATCTTTAGTCAGAAAGCTTTGTAACAAGGGGTCCACAAGGTAGGGGTGATCACAGCACTGCCAGATTCCAAACAAAAATCTATCAGAAAAGTTAATACAAATAAGTCATGCAGAAGGGATTATAGGCAGATAAAGGGTCAGAGTACCAGAGAATGATTAATACTCAATCCTAACAACTATACATCAACAGATACTTGAGTGAAAAGGATCTTGGGAATCAGTCTCACTGAGATGGGGAAAAAAAAAGGCAACTAAAGTTCCAATTTTAAGGGAGCTAGAAGATGCAAATAAGCAAAAGATAGGTAGAATAGCTCAAACTGTGGCCAGAAAACAAGAGGCATTATGAATCCTCATGCAATAAAGCGACTAAAGACATGAATCATCAAACCTTTCGTGTAGAAATAAGGATATCCCTAAGGGCCCCAACAGGATCAGTTTTGGAAATTGACCGCAGCAAGAACGAATTCGAAAATAAAGTGCCACAATATTGCTCAAGTTGCACATTAGATATCTGAACAGGAACCCAATACTCTGAAAATCTTGAATATTCAGACCTTGACTCGTATGCAATGTATTTTGAGAATTTCTCCTTCAACCGAGCAATATCATTATGGGACTCTGGTTTCAAATTATCATCTTCTTTTGCCTCAGTGTTCGATTCGAGGATTGACAATAGACTCTGGTATTCACAAGCGCTGTCCTGAAAAATCCAGAACAATTGTTTAAGATAATAAGCACCATAATGTCCCTAAGCAAAAGAAGTTGTACCTTTATTTGACCACTGAAAAGAAGAAGCATCATATGAGAAGCCAGCATCTTAATCTGTGATGCATTTGTGGACATTTGAGATCGTTGGCAATCATCAACAATGACCAACTCCCAACCTAGGATTACTAACTCTTCCAAATCCTATAAAGAAGCACGTGATAAATGAGAACAGATAAAATTGTGAAATATCCAAGCAAGATCCAAGGTACGGAAAAACTATTCAAACTGATAAAACTGGACCAAATCAGCTACTTTTTACTGGTCAAATAATAATAATAATAAATGACACTGTAGCATTAAGAGCTAAAACCAAATAACTCAGCTTGACTCACCAATTTTTACGCTTTTTTTTTCCTAAGAAAAGGTAAAAGACCAAACCAAACCATAAGAAGGGAAATACAATAAATAATTTTTTTTGTTCCATGGTTTGTTTCATAAAATCCTTGTCAGGGATTTTCTTGCTCAATTTCTTTATCTGCTCTCCATTGCTTGTGCAAACCTTCCCTCTGATTTCATGTTTTCCTACATCTGCCAAGCCTTTCCACTTATCAGTGACCTCTGTGTCAATTTGCTAGGGATGAACTTCATAATCCTTCGAGACTCTATTTACCTTGTTACTCTCTCTCCCTCTACCTTGGTGCTCTAATGCACCCCATCCACTTCATCTTTCCAATATGAACTGTGGGCCAACAAAGTTGCAACAACGACAATGTTCCAACTTATAATTGGAAAAATCTAACGAATCCTTTCCTTGTGCAGCTTATTTTATTTTTTATTTTCCAGCTAGACTAAAGTGAGCTACAGTGCATTTTTTGCCTGAAACCCAACTGAATCACTCAGCGTCCATCCCTAATTAATATGTACATCTGAATTTGTTGGACACAAGTCACTACACACTAAGCCAAAATAATAGCAAAAAAGCAAGAATATGGAGCAATAACATGGACGATGGGGCATAACATCCTACAGACCCACCAATAAGGCAGGGCTAGAAATAATAGAAGACATGGACACATATTAGAAAAGATACAAACTTAAGCAGACAACATTGCCTAATTGCATCACAAGTAATAAATATAATTGTGCATGCATTTTTTACTTACTCTTGATTTAGAAATATTATGCTTAGAAAATGCTTGTATTTTGAGTTTAGAATAGCATTTATCAATATTTCTAATTCCTACATTGTGTTTTCTATGAAAACTTCACAAACATATTAATCATGGTCTCTACCATATGATTTTTAAGTGCGGGGCAAGTGTCCTATAACTGCAAAATAAATATCCAATTGAAAAGAAAATATTTAAAATGTACTGACAGCAGAGGTGTCAATTGCATGTCCTCAGTGTGTCATATCCAGTGTCCGTCACCAGCAAAGACACTTTCTAAGAGAAGTCCATAAAATAGAAATACAGGTAGAAACTATCAGAAAACAATAATAATAAGAAGCATAAGAATAAGCAACTATCAATAAACTACAAAATTTTAACAAGACACTAGACAGTATATAATTAAAATAGCCTGCCATTCTGAAGACTTAAGCAGAACAAAGGATACATGTTCAGGCATGCGAGTAAGACACATACATCAACAACAATGTCCACAGTAGATAAAAGCACTTGGAACATGATGCAGCCACTTTCTTCATAGAACTCAAGACATCTAATATTTCTTCTGTTATCCCTCTTTCCACTGTAAATTACAACATTAAACGATGGTGCTAAACACGATAATCCAGCTTCCCATTGAGAAATGGCAGAAGAGGATGTAATCACAAGAAACGGCTTGCATACATCAGACTGTAGAGATAAGATAAATAAGACCACCTTTGCAACTCGTTCCTGCAAACATGGATTCATGCACCAGACTCAGTGGACAAGGATTGCTACTGAAAATATAAGTAGATCACCAAAATCAGATATGTAGGATGTAAAATACTGATGTCTTGGCATAAGCCAGACAAGGACAAATCAAAAGTCATAAGATCTTTTCCTATTTAAGGCCAAGTATGCATACGCCTTCCTGAATTTGGAAATAAGGGGTTGCCCATATAACCATACTGCACAAAAGGCAGACTAGACTCAATCCAACACCTATGTTTATCAATTTGAGGTCTAAATTAAAAATAAAAAAATGCTTCTCAGTTTCGGGATTTCACAAAGTGGAATATTCCTCTCCCTATAATGGCAAAAAATGCAATTAATTGCATTATTGATCATTTTTAAATGCTTAATTTGGATTCTGAAAGCAGGGTTGCCCCAGATAACCAGTTTGCAGAAGAGGCATTTCCTAAAGTGGTTCACTCTATAATCTCAGTTGTAGTCAACAGCATGCCTCAATGAGAAGTCACTTTCTCCAAAATCGGAAAATTAACCCTAAGCAATAAGTTCACAAGTACCACATTCTTCAACATTACCACTTGCTAATCAACATAATAGCTCATTGCTCCTTAGCATAGTCCATTTGTATGCTTTACAGATTCATTTCAAAAACAGCGATTGTAGATGAGAGTATCCAGAAGACAATTAACAGATTTATGGCAAGCACCAACAAAGAAATAAACCAACCAAAAAATAGTTTAATGAACTAAAGCCCACCTCGTCATCAACCATAACAGCATTGAGACCCTTACACCAGTATTCACGAAGCTTATTGATAGAGTTGAGATGATCCATATCAAATTCAGATGAGCTTCCACCCGGAAGCTTTGATAGTTTCACCAATGGAACTTTTTTCCCCTGCAATGCCCATGGGTGTTTGATTATCAGGATGCACACTAGGCAAATTATGTAAAAGACGACAACGCAATCAATACATCATGTAACTAACATAACATTCATTGGTAGTGCAACTCTCACGTCAAATCAATGTGAAACCATAGCAGATTGCATGCAACAAGAATGACAATGTGAAACTATAGCAGATTGCATACAACAGGAATGACAATAGCTTAAGCAAAAAATAGAATTCTTACTCCACTTT
This sequence comes from Dillenia turbinata, assembly GCA_037126225.1. Taxonomy (NCBI): domain Eukaryota; kingdom Viridiplantae; phylum Streptophyta; class Magnoliopsida; order Dilleniales; family Dilleniaceae; genus Dillenia; species Dillenia turbinata. The sequence goes on from JBAMMX010000007.1 coordinate 4,145,340, forward strand.
TAGAAGGAAGAAAAAGGAACAAGTGAGTGACTAGCTGCAAAGAATTTTGGGATCGATGTTGAACCAAAGAGTTCAAAACTATGGGACTGCTTCATTCAATGGAATACCATTAGATAATTTCCAATCTACCTTCGTTGGACCTCAGAAACAAATTATCCCCACTAACCTGTTAACATCCAAAAATTCTTGACAAATTTTACCCCGATGACGGTTGATTATGGTAAAGAATACAAGCAGGGAAACATGGTATATTATGTTTTCTGTATACTTTCTGCTGATAGTTTGTTTTTCACTCTAACTAATCATATCTAAGCTTAGTTAGATATGCTTTTCACTAACCACCTGAAACAACTGCCTTCAAATCTGCAGTTGCATCTCCTTCAGGCTTTGATAGTCTGTTCATTAGAGCAGGTTCCCCCCCCCTCTGATTTAGTAGCTACAGATGGGCTAAGAGCAGTTATTGCCAACAGCGCCTATTTACGATCAACCGTGGGAAGCCCTTCTTACCTTATATATGATGCAGGCCATTCAGATTCACTTTCCAAGAGCTTCTTCTTGACAACACTTTGTCCCTTTCATCCCCCCATGCCTTCCTCTTAGTCTACTCTCCTCACATCCAGGAAGCTCTCAAGTCATGCTCTTCCCCCCGAGTGGAATACGAAAAGCTCTCTAAGCTTATATGAAATAAATTTTATCCAATTTTAAAACAAATAAAGGGAAAAAAAAGTGTGGCGTACCACAACTGCAGTTTAGACTCAGTTTATATGGAATATAAAAAGCCCTATAAGAATAGGTTTACACAACTCCTTAAGCCTCAAGAACAGGTGCCTTTCCAAATTTTGTTTTGTTTTTTTTTTTTTTTTTTTTTTTTTTTGGGGGGGGGGGGAAGATATCTCTAAGAATTGGAATGTCTTCTTGCATTGTTGTTCTATTTATTTCTTCCCCATGTGTTTATATATCTACATATAAGGAAGGAACAAATACTTCAGAATAGAAGCTATATTCATGTCCAACCTAATACTCACAGGAAGTGTTTCAGATACTCCAAGTCATGTATCCAATCTTTAATTGTTTTCTAAATTGCAGATACTTGAGGAATATTTCATTTGGACTTTCATAACAATTTAGCAAAATTAATTTGTTTTATTGATTCATTAACAATAAAATGGGTCAATTAAGGATAACATATGCAAATAAATAAACTAAAATTGCCACGCCTACTTATCATATCCCATTAGCACTCATCTTTTAAATAGTTATATTACTAATTTGCTAAACCAGACTAATAAAAAATTATCTAAAAACTAACAGACCTATCATTATAAATATAGTAATAAAATTTTTTGAAACCGTATCCTAGTTTTTAGATATTTGTTATATCATTCTTTCAATATGGTAACATGTATCCGTATCTGTATGAATATCTGTCATCTTCTGCAAGATACTATACTTATATCCAGATCCATGCTTCTTAGTCTTCATCCAGTGGATCCAAATGGCTGTTTTTAAGACATGATTCTATCTCCCATATGTAATTTTACTCACAAACGCAAATGAGCTTATTTCATTTTCTTGGGTAAACCAAATATGCCCTGAAAAAGTTCGAGAATCTTATTCCCACTTCCCAAATCTAGTCGTGTCAAACTCAATAGCACATTGTAAGTTGTAAAAAGTGCCCCCAAATGGCATCCTTGGTTTTAAGGATGCAGACAAAGCTTTTACTTGGTGAAACAGCCTTTTAAAAAAATTACAAAGGCTTAGGAGCTTTTTCAGCTCAAAAATCAAAATTACAAAATCACTTCAATATTTTGTTCAACAGTTCAAGGCCAAAAAGTAAAACAAAATAACTCTCTGATAGAAAGATACTTTCTTCTAACCTTCTCACCTCTTGTTCGAAACCAGAAGGGAAAATTTGTGCATCTGCATACCACAGGGTCAAGGTTTTATCCTCTTCTCAGTGACTATTAACTTGTGAACATAGTAATAAAATTTTTTGAAACCTTATCCTAGCCATATCATATCCTAGTTTTTAGATACATGTCATATCCTTCTTCCAATATGGTATCACGTATATCTCCATATCAATATCTGTCATCTTGTGTAAGATACAATACTTATATACAGATCTGTGCTGCTTAGTCTACATCCAGTGGATCCAAATGGTTTTTTTTAAGACATGATTCTATCTCCCATATGTAATTTACTCACAAACGCAAATGAACTTATTTCATTTTCTTGGGTAAACCAAATATGCCCTGAAAAACTTGAGAAGCTCATTCCCCCAACTCCAGTTCTGCCCAACTCATTAATACTTTGATTAAAAAGCCTTTAGAAAAATAATTAAAAAAAAATGAAGCTGCTTTATTGCAAAATTGATGAAGGTTTAGGAGCTTTTCAGCTCAAAAATCAAAATTATGAAAGTCACTTCAACATTTTTTTCAACAGTTCAGAGCCAAAATGTAAAACAAAATAACTTTCTCAGATAGAAAGATACTTTCTTCCAACCTTCTCGCTCTTGTTCTAAACCAGAAGGAAAAATTTGTGCATTGACATGCCACAGGGTCAAGGTTTTATCTTCTTCTCAGTGACCACAAACTTGCGAAAAGCCCAAGCCAAAAGCCAAAAATGAAATTACTGAAATCTAAATTTAATTCTGACAGAAGTTTCAGATAAGCTTACAAGTCAAAGTTATACAGTACTATAGTTCCTCATGGTAAAATTTTAAGTTGTTCCTGTTTGTCCTAAGTTTACAGGTATCTTGGCCAAATAAGGACCATCCAAACTTTTATATGCTCTTACCTTCAACTTGACACAGCTTTCCTTGCAAGCAAGGACGTAGCATGAAATGCACAGAAAAGCCTAAGAAGGAACCAACAAAGTGACACACATCATTTCTTTTTTTTTTTAACGGAAAAGCAGCCACACATCATCTCCCCAGTCCACGCTGGGAGCTGGTGACAATCCAAGTAGGGGCACAAGAAGAATGCAAGCAAAATGGTTCAGAGAAGAGGATGAAGAGCTGACAATTTGGATGACAGAAATCTAATCAATCTGTGAATACTAAGAACCAAGGAAGAGAGGCACTGCAACAACAAAATTTCCATAAACTGTACATTTGTGGCCAATGCACTGCAAATTTGCAATAGAGATCTTGAATTTATTTTGTTTATCACATTAAATCACGTTGAGGCAATAGAACTTTTCAGATTTTTGCAAATTTTATGTGGAACACTAAGCCATACAAAACTGTGACTCTTATCAAGCTTTTGGCAGTTCCAATTATCCAGAACCAGCTATAATTGTTTAAAAAAGTACAATAGTCGATGATTTTCACTTTTTCCTGCATTTTTACCACACCAACCACAGAGAAGATGGAAGGAGCACCTTTATATAAAGTTTATGAAGAATAATGTGAAAAACAAACAAGAACATGTTAATGACCACCAAAATTTAAAAGGCCAAAGCAAAAATGAAACAATATGCTTCATCTTTTGCTTTTTGTGTTGCTTGGGGAGCAAGATAACTCATTCTACTCAGAAGAATGGGATGCCATGCTCAATTCCAAGCTTGCTGCTGAAGACCTTCCCTGAAAGGAGAACAATGGAACTTTCAGCTAAAAAGAATGTAATTTTGCTTGATCACATCCCAAGCAACTCCCCCTACTCCTATTAGACGTTTGAGTACTCCGTAAACTAGCCTTTGCATCTCCTAGGACACAAAACTACTTAGCAACGAATATTAGACACACACAGCAAAATAAATTAGCAGATCCTACTTCATCTGATATGTCTAACACAAGAGAAAGACAAGTTAATCAGGAAGAAGAAAAAGGTGAAAAGGCTAACCCCAGTCACTAAAGAACGATCTGAAACTCTCTTTGCCTTCTCACAACGATCTTCATATTCTTTAATAAGTCTTTTAGCCTCTGGTGTACCAAGGAATGCAGCATTCTCTGATTCCCAAGAGAGATGCTCATAATCAAGGCCACACCATTTCACAAGCCACTCACAATGGCAATCAAGTTTGTCATTCATTTGCTTGTTCTGATACTCATCATGCTGCTGTGGATATAATAACATTCTTTTCTTTAGCAAGCGATTAGGTACAGTCCACTCTTCCTTCCAATTTGATACCTGGTGGCCAAAAAAACTTCTTATGGTGAGAGACATTAGTATTGAAAATAACCACTTACAGATATCACCATTTCATTACAAGAAACCCATCAAAAGGAAAATGCAAGACATGGTTAACCTGGTCTTTTCGATTGAACTTTAGAACAAGTAGAGGGACTTCCTTAAGCAATTGAGCTTCAGATACCCAGAGATTGTGAACATGAGCAAGGCCATCGAATTTAACAAAGTATTGCTTCTGCCGCAGCCGCCCTGAAGCCAAAATTTCCACTACATTTGATGTATATTCATAAAAAATAAATATAATATATGAGTAAAACAATATGGACATTGAAGCAACAGTAGATAGGATAAACAGTAAATGTACAATTTGCAGTTGATCAAATGTACAAACATGTGTGGACATAGAAATGAATACGTGCAAGTTTTGGCCCAATCATACCATTGCCATCTGAGACCTCCTGTTCTCTGGCATCCCATATAGATTCAATTCCTCTGGACACAGAATGCACTCCAGATTCTATCCTTTTCTTGACACACCTGAGACAGTACCAAACTCCAGGTGGGATATCTTCCAGTAGAGGATCAAGACAGGAGAGGTGGAAGCTTCTTTTACATTCTTTTCCTTCACAATACCTGGTATAAAAACATATGCAGAAGACGAATTAAGGAAAACTTTGATATCTTTTATAAAAGGCAGCGAAAAAGGTAGATTGCAAGTTTTGGGGTTCAGCATTGACAAATTACTTCAAAAACAACAGAAACAGAAACACACATGTCAGTGACTTAGTCAGTCTGTGTGAGCAAGGAAGCTGGCAAATGCTGAAAAATAGTTGCACCTTCTAGATGAAAATGTTGTACTGATTATTGGGCTAAGACGAAAAAAAATTAAATTAAATTAAATTAAAAATTAAAAAAAAATAATAAAGACGACCAACAAACAAAAAAAGAAGCACATAGTAAATATAGCTAATTCTCACCAATGGGAAGTAGACCTGTAGAAGTTCTTTTTAACTAATACCAAAAAAAATAAATGTGGACCAAATGGAAATATTATTACACAATCACCACCAAGAAACAAAGGAGTTCACTCCTAAAATGTTCAGACTTGAACACATCCATATACTTGGAGAATATTTTATGTCCCAACTCTTATAACATATATGCAGAAGCATCCAACTGCATATCAATACCAATCCTCAAAAATAATTCTTTAAAAAATGGTTAATAAAAAAGTGCATTTTCGCTCACTAAAGTAAAGATTACTATGTAATGGTATTCTCAAGGTCTCCTTAACCAAATTATTCTTCATTAAGGAAAGCAGCCTCTACATGGATATGGCATTGTCTATGAAGAATGATGTAAGAAATGCACTTCCCTGCTACAAACATCATGCAGCATATATTAAAATATACGAAATTGTCATAGTACGCGAGATGAAAAGTACATGATTTGATACATGTATCAAGTATTGCACTTATAATGAGGAATAGGAGGTTTTTCATTCAAAAGAATGGCTAGTTTTCTCACAGGAAAAGTAACGAAATGTAGATGGATGCAACTGCATAAATAAATTAAAGGTACCCACAGGAGCTCTCCTCCAAGTTTGCACTTATTGCACGTACTATTATGACCATCAGTTTCAGCAAGTCCTGTAGTAACCACGGCTTCAGGTTCCCCTCTATCCTAATGCAACACATTTAAAAAATGAGAAAAGCACCTCCAAGCTAAACAACCAGTCTGGTGATTCACAAACATAAATCATCACTCACTTTACCTCGGTGCAAATAGAAGAACAAAATGATCTAAGTAGCTCAAGCTTGACTCATATAACAAAAAAGTCAAGCTCAATAACCATCTCAAGTCAAGCTTGGGCAGCTCACTACTTAGTTTGACTTGGCTTATCTTTCCCCATAGGTATACATGGAGACAACGTTCAATGAGTCATAGACACAAAGGGTACACGACTTGGCTTATCTTTCACCATAGGTATACATGGAGACAATGTTCAATGAGTTATAGACACAAAGGGTGCATGGTGTTGTGCATCTAAGATGAATTAATTTTTGTATCCCCAAAAATAAAAATTAATTAAAATCCATAAGGATCATATTCTTTTCACTGATTTACTAATGCTTGCCACAAAATGTTCAGATTTTGTTCTCTTGTGGTTCTTTTATAAATGGTTTTGATCTCACTTATATCATAAATTTTCATCCAATGCCTTGATACCTCTCTTTTTCTTTTCTTTTCTTTTTTTTTTTTTGGGGGGGGGGGGGGGGAGGGGGAAGATGTAAATAGAAGGGTTACACATTGTGCACTGGAGTATGCCACGTCCCTTAAAGTTAAAGCTACTGCCCATTTACATAACTTCAACACTGACACCTCTCTTTTTTTGGCATGTAATAGAAGGGTCGGAATAAACACATTCTGCACTAAAGTACGCCCATCACTTGAAACTACAGCCCATTTACATAACTTCTTTACTTATAAGCTACACAAATCTTGTTCATTGATTTCAATCAACAAATTATACATGTATATGATCCACATATCTCGTGATCACTGTCAAGCCTATGTATAAATAAAGACGCTCTGGAGATATTCAAGGTAGACCTGGCAATTTGTGTTAACAGGTCTAAACGTGTTGTGTTAGTTGAAAGACACTTAAAATTTAGGGTGACACAAACATGACCCTATCATTAATCGTGTCCTAAATATTAAACCCATATACTGACATACTTATTAAACAAATTATATGACACAATACAAATAATTCGTCTAAATAGACACAATAAAGACATAGGATGTCTAAATAAAGACTCTTTGGAAATAATCAAGGTAGACCTGGCAATTCATGTTAACGGGTCTAAACGTGTTGTGTTAATTGAAAGACAGTTAAAATTTAGGGTGACACAAACATGACCCTGTCATTAATCGTGCCCTAAATATTAAACCCGTATACAGACATATCTATTAAACAAATCATATGACACCACAAATAATTCGTCTAAATAGACACAATAAAGACATATTAGGTAAAATTTGTCATAAAAATAAAGAAATATATAAAATAAAAAGAGATGGAGACAAAATTCACATTTCTACTATTTCAATTAGTGCTTTGCTAATCTTGTGTTTTAGGTATTTCAAATATTAAAATTCACATATTTTAAGTTTTTATTAATCATGTGTAAACGAGTTTCAAATGGCTTAAGGAGATTAATCTCTACTCAAAACACATTTATCATTGTCTCTAAACATGTTAAACATGTTTAAGGCATGATCCCATTTATCTTAAAACAAAAACCTTTTTAACTATGTGTCATATCGTGTCGTTTAAATCCGTCGTGTAAAAAACTGCTAGGTCTAATTCAAGAAATAATAGGGAGGTACAACTTGGCCAAATCATTAAGTGGAACAAGACAGAGATGGATTGTTCAGCATTTGCAAGAACATTTCATGTTTCAATTTGTCCTCATTCATATTTTGTTTCTTGACCAAATATAACAGTCGCTAAAAGCAGTTGTCATATTTTTGGTACAGAACTAAATCTCCTGCTCACTTTTATTGCAAAAAAGGAAACGAAAATATCCTTGTATCTATCAAGCAAAGGAAACTCCAGAAAACAATAAGCATACAAGTAAGAGGCCAAGACATACATCTAGGATCTAGAAAGAGTTAAAGAGTGTTGCTCGTCAAGGTAAGCAAACAACCATGTCAACTGATAATAAGTAAGAGTGTTAAATGTATACTTCTAAAAATGCTAGACATGCCTCACTCTCAAGAATCTTTCAATGAAAATGACCTTATCTCCAGCACCCATAAACCCATATCACAAGGTGTCATTAATATTTTGTGCTAGTGCACATCAGATATACAATGAAAGGGACCAATTTACCAGAAGAAGGATGGCAAGGTTAGAAAAAGAAGAAACCTTAGAGATTAATGCATCATCCAATTCCAGATCCTGGGTTAATATTTTGTTGTCAGAGCATTGATCTTTCTCTGCCAAGTATAAGTCAAATCTGCAAATTTATAAATAATTCAATTAAATAAGAGACAAATATGAAGAAAACTAAACAACATTAGATAATATATGTTATTCCTATTTGCCCCATTCCAGATGTGGCTTTGGCACCCTTTTTTTCCATATGAATGGTAAAATAAAATATATATGCATTTGCATCTACAAGTCAATTATTATAGCCAGATGCACACAGGTAAACCAGCAAAACAGTAGACATACTTATGGATAAATCATTCTGACAGCCAATCATAGTTTTTCCAAGAATTTCAAATTTGTAGCACTTAACACCCTATGGTTAGCCATCCCTTCCACTCAACACAAGAGTCTCCTTAACCTAATTCCAGTTTTCTTTTTATTGATCACATTTCCCCACATATTTAATTTCCTCCTAAAGAAGGCAACATGGGTGCAAAGGTGGAACCTAATTTACTTATATCTATCGTACCTGTCCTGTTCAAACTCTTTTCTCTACTGAGAAGAAAGAAAGAAGAAATCTGCAAAGAAAGAAGAAATCTGCATACTTTTAACCAGAGAACAAATAGGAACCTCTCTCTTTATACTATTAAGAAAGCCAACCCATGATTTCATATTCTTAAATTCAGACACCCTTTTTTATTGGACAAAATTGTCCTTTCCATTTTTAAATTCAGTATTTATCTACTTTCCATGATAAGCAACCATCACTCCTTAAAATAACAAACCACAACCTACAATTTCTCCCCGTTGTTTTCTCTCTTAAGTCTAAACAATTTACTCTAACACCTATAGCGAATGGCTGATAACCGAGGGGGATTTGCTGCTTACTTATTGCGATATTAACCCTACCAGCAATCTCAAAAGGCTTCATCTTTCCCTTCAAATCCAATTCTGAATTACAACCAGAAATGTTCCAAATGAAATTTTCTTAAAGTTTATCAACTGCTTGCTAATGTGCCAATAATAAATTTAAAAGGTCACTTTAAGGGAAATGAAAATATTGCAAACTAGTTCTACCAAAACCTTACATCTTCCCCTTATAGTGCGTATGGACTTATTTGGTTTAACTTATAAAATTCAGATGATGGTTAATAGTCGATGACTAACACCTAATGTTTGATGGCTAATGGCTGATGGCAAATGGCCGATAATTATTGTTAATTAATGTTAGCCCTTGGTTGTCTAGTTGTTGTTCATATATAAAATGACAAAACACGGCAAGTTATGTTAGTTAAATCCATTTTATTTTTTAAGATATTTATTTTTATATTATTTTTATATATTGAAGTATAAAATTCATAAATATAATATTCCTACTTTTTTAAAAAATAATTAATTCAAATGCAAATTATAAAACAAATGATGCAAATTATATAATATCCATGGCTTTATAAGAAAAGTTATGACTTTGAAAGAAAAGACAATTTTTTTTTAACTATTTAAAAAAAAAAATCAATTAATCCAAATACGTATCACAATGATAAATTAAATAAATCACATCTTATAAAAAAGAAAACAAATTCTAAAGAAATAGTTTACTTTGTTGTCGTTAATATTTGGTGTTTGCCGTTATTAATGTAAGATAGGTAAAATAATAAAAAAAAAAATGTCCATTTGAAGAGTCAAAAGTTACTTTAAGTGATTGACAACTTTTGCACAGCTTTTGCATTACTAGTTGAGATTCCATCTGTTGTCAACTGGATCACTAAACACTCCTTTTAACTATTGAAAAAGCCAACAACCAAAAGCATCCTATTAACAGCCACACCAAACAACCCCCCAAATTATCAATATACACACAACAAAGAAAAAGAAACTGCTTAACAACAGCATAAAAAGTAAGCAGCCATAACAAGTCTCAAGCTTATTTAATGTGATTCTTAAATGGATAAAATTCATAGTTGTCCAATTAGGTACAATAACGTGTACAAATTTCCTTCCATTTTTCAGATCGGATTGTATCATATTGTAAGTTGTAAATTTCTTTTACATAGTGACAAACTAATTTTGCAGAATATATATACTTATAAAACATATAAACAACACTAGAATAAATATGGAAACTTTCAACTAACATCAAAATAACCAGAAAGAAACTTAAAAACATCCTCTCTCTCTCTCTCTCTCTCTCTCTCTCTCTCTCTCTCTCACACACACACACACACACACACACACTCTACAGCTAATCATACTTGTGGAGGAAAACACTTTAAAAATGCTAATATATTATTTCTATGGAAACCATATCAAAGCAATACTTTGTTACTCTTTGAACCTAAACAGTTGGTGAAATACAGGAAGAGTGATCTCTCATTGTCAACCTAAAAGTTAAGAAGTGATAAAAGTGAATTTGGGCGTTGGGCCACTACAAAGTTAATACATTGTCATAAAAGCTCAAAAAACTGCTATGAAAAACTAAAGATCTATTAGAAATTCAAAAGTTAGGCAGCACAAAATAGCAAGATTCATCAATCTAAAAGTTCTCTCCTTGAACTTTGTATTAATAATTTATTATTACTCTTCCAAATATAGTAATGATTTATTATTACTCTTTGAACCTAAACAGTGGTGAAATACAGGAAAAGTGATCTCTCATCGTCAATCTAAAAGTTAAGAAAAGAATAAAAGTGATCATGGGCTGCAACAGATTAATAATTTATTGTAAAAGCTCTAAAAACAGCTATGGAAAACTAAAGATCTCTTAGAAATTCAAAAGTTTGGCGGAAAAATATAGTTAGATTAGTCGCACGTATCGCATAGTGCTCTGTAATGATACCGACATCCGAAACACATGAAATACCTCACTGTAAGAGACACATTTTGAATCATATGATTTTGACAAATAGGATAATATCCACCATGATATGAAGCTAGCAAGTGATATCAGATTAGCCATACCTTCGCTTCTTTAAACATGTTGCAAATGATGGTGAGGAAGACATACCATCAGCTTCAGAGTTACAGATCTCTTTAGAAACTCCCAGGACAGAATCATTGGAATTACCATCCCATCCATTCTTCTTTCTTTTGGAGGACGTAGTTTGACCAAGTCCTGATAGACTATCACTACCCTTGGACATTCCCAAGCCATCTCCATCTTTAATGTCATGGGGATCTATAGAATTCTTCTCGTGACAGAAGTTGGACAATTCTCCACCATCATGATTGTCTCCTCTCTCTTTGACCATTCTTTTTGAGCTAGATGTGGATCCTTCAGTAGATCTTTCAGAATCCATCTTAAGATTGTCTTTTCTTGATTCCTCTTTGCAGTGTTCAGTATTCTCACTGGCCACATCTTCAACTTGATCAGACCTATTGCCTTTGTTCTTGCCACCATGTTCCTCAGTCACTTTATCAGTACCCCTAACCTCTCTGGCGTAACCTAAAAGTCATGCCAAAAAGTGCAAATAAGTGTTCAACAAAGACATGCCCCAATTAATAGGTTAATTAAGTGGGTAGCAAAATCTTCTCCAAAAATTAAGAAAAGCTATCACTTATTCATGCAATTTAAGCCACAATCTAGTTCCCACCCCCATGGTTTTGTATGTATTGCTAACCCCCCCAACCGGGCTTGCTCTTTCTGCACAAGAAGATTCCCCCTGTTAAATGAGATTGAAATACCAGAAGCTTTAAAATGAAAATAGGCAATGCACATAGAAGTTAATTAACAAAAAGCAACATTCTCCAAATGAAGAGCACCAAGTGCTGCCAAAGCAAACCAAACAGAGGTTGAGGAATACATTTATGTCACGATGGAGGCAACTTAATTTACATCAAACCACATGGAGTTTAAACAAAATCCTCCCTATAATCTATTCAAGTTATGATGATCAGTTAAACCCAAGACTACTAGTTGATAAGCTTGCTATGCAAACACTAGAACTTTTGGCCTCGTGTAATATATAAGCAGACAAAATGCCAAGAGAAACTTATAAAAGCGTATCCACAGACCGACTCTAAACAACAACAACAATCACCTACGCCTTAATACCAGACCCTGGGGTCGGCTATTCAAGAAACAAATATAGGTTAAAAAATAAATAATAATAATAATAATTTACCATATAGACTCACAATGACACAGGGATGACTTAACTTGTTCTAATTCTCCTATGCCACTCGTTTCTATCTAAAATCATCTCCTCAGTTAACCCCACAGACTGACTCTAAATTAAGGAGAAACTTTCTTCTAACAAGCTTGCAGAAAGAGGTTACCACCCAAAACAGTACCTTTAACTTTATTCGTAAGTGGCTCAAAGCCTTCTGCATAACGTTGAAAACGCCCATAAATCTTTCTGTTACCAGCATGTTTAGTGTCACTTTCTTTACCTGTTCTAACTTCGCTTGCATACTGCGTCAATTGTTGAACACTCTTTTCTCTCCTTTCAGTTTTATTTTTTATATCTGAGCCTGAACTTTTTCCAGACTTCTTTGAATCAGGAGGACTTGGTGAACAGCGATTTTTGCTTCTTTCAGACCTCCTCAAGGGATTTTGGTCCCTATGTTTTTCTAATCTTTCTGATTTCCTTGCAGCAGGAGTTTCGGTGCTCTTCTCAAGTTGCTCAGACTTCTGAGATTCTGAAGGGCAAGGGCTTGATTTTGTATGATTTGCTGATGATGTTTCTCTTGTTGATCTCCTCAAATTTGGTGTATCATTTGTTGCACCATTCAGTCCTTTACCACCAACCTCTTTCCTTTGTGAGCTACTGCTCTCTGCCTTTACTGTACAACTAGACTGAGTATCATTTGCCATTTTCTGAGCTGCATATTGTAAAAACTTCACATGACTTTCCTTCATCTATGTTCATGATCTGTCTATCATATAAAAATAAGAGCTCCTATTGTTGAACTTATCAAGCATGCTGCATGCACTTGCAAAACTCATTTCAGCTCTCATACCGATAAGATAAATAAGGCATAACATTAAAATAAAAAGAATAACAATAATTGCCCTGAAAAAAACCCCAACCCTTTAACCAAGTTCATTTGGGATCCTGTTGTTGATAGAATTAGGAGAAAATGCCCTTTTATTGTGAGTAACAATGATTGGGTTTGCCCGAGGAGCCACCCTTTGCCTCGTACGAATTTCAAAGGTATTGTCTCAACATAGCTATAGTTATCTAGTATTGATCTTTTGTAACAAAAAACATTAATATATAATATAGATCAATGCCAATGGTTTGTTACAAAATAGAAGACTTTTATAGCTATGTCTCCCAATATTTGTCAAGTCTTATAATAATTCTGAACAAAAATCACTTGTTTTTGCATTGTTCAGTTGCCCGAGAGATGCGGAACTCCCTTTTTGATGTGGTACTAATGTTTAGGAATGTCCTAGAAGGTTCCCCAACATGTTTCATACAAAATTCAAGATTTTGGAGGGTAGAAAGATGCCTGATTACTTTGGAGATGTGCACTCGTTGCTATTATCCATTGGTGCATTTAGAGAGAGAGCAACGCAAGAATTTTCAGAAATCAGCATATTAACCCTATCACCTTTGGGATAAGAGTATTTTTACACTTGTTTGTGGGCTTGCGCATTATGAGTTTATAAAGATTATAGTTCAGAAGAGTTGATGACAGATTGGAGAGCTATTATACATTAATGCTTTTTTGTGTTGACCCTTTTTTTTCCCACTTAAGGATTTCCCATTCTTGGAGTTTTGTACATTCTTCTTTCCAGCATTCTTATCACATAAACTGCAAATTTTCTCAGAAAATTCAAGTCCGTTGAGTTCAACTGATTTAATTACTAAATAGTCTTCATAGTAACAATAACATCCAACATGAATTGCAGTGTTCAACCTTCCAACTCCAACAAAACCCTACTTATAAATGATGTCCTTGCATGCATGAAATGCGGGTGTATTCAATCTTGGAACTAAAAAACAAAACCCTAATTTCACTATCAAGACACATACATGAAGAAATCATGCAAATCCCAACATCGTTGCAATTTTAAATTGAAAGAAGATGAAAAAATAGAGAAATAATCAAAACATACCTGAATGCGAGAATCTGAATCAGAAACTTGAAGATGTCAACAAGCGAGAAGGCTTCTTCTAATTTCTCGCCCAAAACCGAAAACTGCTCACCAAACACCAGAAACCCTAACAAGCCTAAAGAACAAACCCTAAATCTGAGAGACTAAGCGGCATTGTTTAGTAAAAATATATAAGAAATATAGATTCTCTCTCTCACTCTCTCTCTCTCTCTCAATTGCTTTCAATAAAGTGAAGGAGTAGTTCTGATATCGCACGGTTGAAGGATATCGCGTTGAGGAGACAATCCCCGAGAAGCAAATATCTCACGCAATTTCCCGACTCTGCAAGAAAGATAGCTTTTCGAGGCCAATGTTTTTCTCTCCAAACAGCACAAGAGAAAGAGAGAGAGAGATGAAAAAGAGGGAGAGAGGGAATTTGAGATTTATAGTGTAAGAAGTGCCGCCTGAGGGACTATATAGTTTCCATTTTTTTGGCATTCAATTTCTTGTCAATTGACGGTCTTGTCCTTCTTTTATTTCCTTTCTTCCCCTTCTCTTCCTCGATAAGTGGGGGCATGATTGTCATTTCAAAAGCCATGTGCTTGCCAGGCTGGCACACCGACACGGCGATTATTTGGAGTCGGTGGGCCAGGCAGAACATCACTTCCTCCTCTTTATTTTTTTAATTACTTTATTATACGTATTTAATTAAACAAAATTTCCATCCAAAGCTAGGTTTCAAGTACAATTTTTTATTTTTATTTTTTTAAGTTAGTGATACAATATAATTTTAATTTTTTAAATTAACTTAATTTTATTATAAAATTTTGTTAATGGTATTTTTTATTTTCATTTCGTCTTGATTTGCTAATGGTGTTTTTTACTTTATACAGTAGCATATATTCTATTCGTGCATCATTGTTTAGGTGAATATTTCTCTATTTTTCCATCTTTAGCCCAAATTTTCCCTGAATGCTAGGGAAATCTTGGGTTGACTTATTTATTCTATGGGTCTACGAGGGATGCATCTTTTCTTTTGGCTCAATTAGATAACATCTTGTTTAGTGATAATTTAGAATATTAAATTACTAATTTATGAAAATATTATTCAATTAATATGTTATATATACGAATTAGGTTCTATATAATGAAATAAATAATGTCAAATTATTAGTTATTGGAATTCTATTGATTTGAATATAAAAATAAACAGAATATATCGGATAAATTGAAAATAAGCTGAATATTTAGTTAATTCATATATTTCATCAAGTACAAACTCAAATACTATTTATTCATTTAATATTATAAGTCAAATTCAAAAAATATTTTGATAAATAATAACTAAGACAAACTGGAATTTTAAACCCTTTCAAAATATTTCCATTAAATTATTTATTAATATCAAACTTCACCATGAAATAATCAAAATTAATTGGGATGAGTATTTTTCTAATGTGTATATAATATAATATCTTCTACGATTTTATTTACATTATTTCTTATTTAAACAAAAATTTTTATCTTAAAGTTAAGGTTTTCTTATAAAACAATTATATTTATAATAGTTATTATCTAAGTGTCCGTTTGGTAGGGTTTTTTTTTGTTTCTCTTCTTCTTATAAAGATAAACAAAAATTAATAACTTTTAAAACTAAGTTAAAAGTTGTTTGATAAATCTAATTTAAAAATAAAATTATTTTATAACTTTTAAATAAAATAAAAAATAAAAAAGTAAAAGTAAAAATTGAAAATTAAAAATTAAAGAAAAATAGAGGATATGAGGATAAATAAATTTATAATATTGACATATTTAAAATTTTATATTACTTAAGTGTATAAACGGAATAAAAAAATAAAAAGCTAGATTTTAAAAATAAGGAGAAGCAGAAGCTCCTCCCAGGAACTTTTGCTTAAAAGCTATTTTTAAAATTTTTGTTTATAAAAAAAAAAAAAAAAAAAAAACTCCTTTTCTTAAAAGTTTATAAAAAAACCTATTTTGTGAGTTTTCTTCTTAAAATGAGAAGAGAAGCAAAAAAAAAGCACTACCAAACGAGTTATAAATATAAAAGAAAAAATGGCTTAGGAGTGGTCATCCCATTTTTTTTTAATCCAGTTTTTTTTCATTCTAATCCTTTTTTTTATTCAATTCCTTTCTCTTTTTTGACTCGATATTTTCTAATTCAGATCCTTCCTTTTTTTGTCCTTTTTTTTTTAATTTATGTCATTCATTTTTTGGTACATAAATTATTCCTTTTTTGTTTTTTTATCCCTATCTTTTTATTTGTATCCTTTTTTTACTTAGATCTTTCATTTTTTTTATACTGATTTTTTCTCTTTTGTTTTTTTTTTTTTTTACTCCACTTGTTGATCACAATCCTCAATTTTTTCATTCGGATCCTTTTTTTATTCAAATCTTTTCCCTTTTTTTGACCTCCTTTTTTCATTCGGGTCTATCCTCCTTTTATTTTTCCATAGTTTTGTTTTTTGTTTTGGTTCTTTGGTTTTTTTTTAACATGGATTTTTCCCTTTTTATTTTTTTAGCCTCATTTATTGATCGTGATTTTTTTTTTTCCTATTCATCTTTCCTCTTTTTTTGGATCTTCTTTTAAGCATAAAATAAAAAGCATATTGGGTGTAGTCGTCCCATATTTTTGGGACCCTAGTTTTTTTTTTTTTTTCATTTGGATCATTTTTTTATTCAAGTAATTTCTTTTTTTTGACATAATTTTTTGTATTCAGGCACTTCATCTTTTTTATTTTTTATCCGGTTCTATTTTTCATTTGGGTTCTTCATCTTTTTGGACATAAGTTTTTCTCATTTTATTTTTTTTGTCTCACTTGCTGACTACAGTTTTTTTTTTTCATTTATGTCATTCCTTTTTTGGACACCATTTTTCATTCAGATCTTTTTTCTTCTTATTTTTTACACGATTTTTTCACTTAGGTCTTTCGATTTTTTTGATATAATTTTTTCCCATTTTGTTTTTATTTTTTTGCCCTACTTGTTCAAGATGCGCTCGGATAGTTATATTTTTATTTTTAAATCACAAGTTTTTTTCCATTCAAAACCTTCTTCTTTTTTTATCCTTTTTCGTTTAGACTCTTTCTATTTTTTTTATTTTTTTACCTGATTTTTTTCCCTTAAGGGCAAGTTTGGTTTGCATAAGACAAGGAGAAAGAATAAGGGAATTAGGGATTTAGTTTATCTGATAGAAATAAATACATTTTTTTTTTCATTTTTGTTTGTTAGATATGGAAGGGAAGAAAATTGGTAGCATTTTTTTGTTTCGTTTTAATGAAAAATAGAAGAAAATATCATATTTTTTTAATTTGTCTATTATATTTTTGTAAAATAATATTTTTAATATTTACCACTGCGTAATTTTTTTATTTTTTATTTTAAAGTATTTTTTTAAAAATATAATTTTTTCTAAAAAATAGTTATTTAATATATTTTTCTTATTTTTTACAAATTATTTTCATTATTACTTTATATTAAATAAATTTAGAGTAGTAGTGTAAAAAAAAAAAGTAAATTCTACATCTTTAATGAAAAATAATTCATCAAATAGAATTGATAAATGAAATTAAAATTTATTATTTTATATTAAATAAAATTGAAATAGAAAAAAAAATTATGAATAATTTTATAAATATTAAAGAATGACAATAACAAATTTATTCAAAAATTTTATTTTCTTTCTAATTCATCAACTTTGGGATAGAAATAATTTTTTAAGAGAGAGATTGAGATTACATCATATTTTTATTTCTAATTCATATTTCTTTCTTACCAAGCGAATGAAAAAAGTTATTTTATTCAACTTTAACTTCTCATTACATTTCCCTTTTCACTTTACATTTCAACTAAACTTACTCTAAGTCATTCGTTTTTTTAATAGATTTTTTCCCTTTTTGTCCTACTTGTCTATTATTTTTACTCTTTCTTTATTTTATCCCCTTTTTTTTCTTTTGAGTTTTCATCTTTTTATGAATGTAGATTTTTCCCTTTTTATTTTTAAATCTTATGGATTATTGTCTCTTTATTTTTATACTATAGTTTTTTCTATTCAAATCCTTACTTTTTTATTTTTGATCATTTTTTTCCTTTTAAATTTTCATTTTTTTATATTTTTCTTCTTTTGTTTTTTTGGTTACACGGATCATTGTTTATTATTTCTATTATCTTTTTACTCAATTTATTATCATTTTTTTATCTTATTCATTGGCCTTTTTTAAAATTTTAGTGATTATTGTTTTTTTTTTCCTTATCACTAATATGTATCATATTTTTCATTGATTTATACAATAATTTGTTTAAAATATTGAGTAAATTATAAATGTAACAAATGTTTATACAATAAAAAAATACAATACACATCTTGTGAATACTCCACGCTAATTTTAAATATAAAAGAAAAAGATTAATAGATGTGATCGTTCTCTCACGTGATCAACACGTGATCTTTTTTTAAAAAATTCAAAACATTGTCTGAGTCTATACACATTCTTATTTAATACTTGTTCACCAATTTCACATATCGCTTTATTTTTAGAATTTAGATATTCTTTTGAAATTCTTGATCTGAATACGTTTAGATAATATAAATCTCAAACGTAAAATTAGTTCGAGTAATTTTGATTTTAAAATTTTAAAATTTATCAAAAGAGATTTTAAAATTATCGAAATAATATATTATAATCGAAATATTAATATATCAAATTATATTACCTTTGATAATTATATTATAAAATAATAACAACTTGGATTTTAATTTTAAAATTTAGAATCAATCGTTTAAAAAATAAATATAAGATGATTAAAAAAAACACACACACATACATACACACCTAATCAAATACATACATAATACGAAAAGTGGTGAATTAAATTTCTCTAATTCTCTTACGGTATTCATTTCTATCCGAAATTATCTCTTTAATTAATCATTTAATTATCATATCTTTGTAAATATAGTGTATCTAGATTTTTAATGATTTATCTCATCATTTTATTAAATCTTTTATATTAAAATTTTTAATTCTCTTAATTGATGTACGGTTATTATAAACTTAATAAATAATAATTATTTTTTTATTATTTTTTTTTCACGGCATACAAAGCAATAAAGATGGGGAAAAGTGGCCGTTCAAAGCAATCATGAGGCGTGCATGTGGCTAGCAGGTCCTCGCTCTAGAGCGGTGCGCTGACAGGTGAGGGAATTGGAGGGACGGTTGTTTTTCCACAACAGTGTACTTTTTTTTTTGGTTCCAAATTCTTAAAATGGTGTGATTTTTTTTTTCATTCACATTCCAGTGATCTCGTTTTCTCTTTTATTTTTAATATTTGAAAAAAAGATAAAATTAAAAATTATAATAAAAAATTATTAATTAAAAAAGAAAAAATATAATCAATAAAAAAATTATTATTTATTTTTTAATTAAAAAAAACATAATAATAAATTTTTATTAATCAATTATAGAAATGGTTTCAAAATGGATGTATTTTTGCTAAAAGAAAATGGTCCACTGGTCTCATCGGAATTCAAAAATTCAACTTCTCATTATTTTTGGACAGTTTTAAAATTCAAAAAATCATGTCTTGAAACTATCCAAAAACAACGTGGAATTAAATTTTTAGATTCTGATTACAGTATTTAGACCAATGACCTATTTTCTCACAATAAAAATATACCCCTTTCAGAATCTTTTATATGGTTGATTGATAAGAATTTATGATTATGTTTTCTTTTTAAATTAAAAAATTAATAATAATTTTTAATTAATTATAATTTTTATTTTTTAATTAATAAATTTTTATTTTTAATTATTTTTTAACAATTTTTTTGATTAATTTGTTAATAATTTGTTAATAATATTGATTAATATTTAATTTTTTATTAATTTTAAGTTTTTTTCAAAAATTAAAAAATTGTAGTTGAGAAAATTTTTTATTAATAATAACTTTTTATTAATAATAATATCGTTTATTTCAAAATTTTAAAAAATAATAATATTTTTAATTTTTTATCATAATATTTTAATTTAATTTAATTTTTTTATTTTGAAAAGAAAAAAAAGAGAAAGCACACTTTAGAATGGGAATGAAAAAAAAAATCGCACCATCCTAAAAATTTGGACAAAAATGTACAATATTGTTGGGGGGGGGGGAACCCATTGGAGTGAGAGGCAACGTTTAAATTGGAACCGACTGGCAACAGTTGTCAGCACCGGGACTCTAACAGAAGAAAAATGGCGGTTCAGGTGGTTTAGAGAATTCGAATTTTATCTCCGACTCAAACCCTAGAACGAAATTCAATTCCATCGGTCAACAAAAAGGCGAGTGCTTCTAATTCTCTTATTTTCTCCGTCTTGTCCTCGTTAAGGAAAAAAAAAAAAATTAAGATCATTCAAATGGCCGATTGTTCTTTCCTGCACAACGTCGTCAAGATTAACGAAGAAGACAACAACGTTTTGACTTGGGGATGTATCTTTGCATAACCACTTGATGAAATCTGTGGTGCTGTCAAATCCCATAAAAAAATCTTACGATTTTTACGAATCCTTAGCATAAGTGGTTTGTCTTGTCTTATGGAGAATTGATTAATGATCAAACAAGTTTGTTTTTCTGCAGGCACTAAGCAATAACGTGCGAGTTCCATCCCGGAATGGCGAGCGCCTGTCAATCATATTTATTTTTAATTCATAAATTTGTCAATCCAATGTAAAATCATGAGTAATGTTGCATGGAAATATGAAGAAATTATCTTTGTTGCTCGAATTCTGATGATTTCTAAATATATTTCTGCTCTCAGGAACCTCTGTGGTGTCATAGAGAATGTTGTTGTGAGGCTCTGTCTAGATTAGATCTGAGATCTCAACCAAACTGCAACTTAGACACAAAGCCTGTGAAAAATATTCCAATTTATGAGTGTAAGGCCTTGTAAATATTTCTTACTTGATATGTCTGGTTGACTTGTGTTGCAAGTGTATAGATATATATTTTTTGCTTTCATATGCGATATGGTTATGTGATTCAATTCCTCCCTCTTGCATCTACAGGTAATGCTCAAATCATCTGAATGTTTTTAAAGTATCCCTGCATCAAGTGCTAAGCCTACACGTCCTATGGTCTAGAGATGCTATTTTCTGGTCTTAAAATATTCAATATTTTTTCTTTTTCTTTTTATCCCTGTCTTATCTAATTTTGGATCTTCCCACCTGACTCTAAAAGTCTTTTGGTTCACAAAGCATCTTAAACTCAAGCTATTTCTTTCCAGTCAAAGGCCAGTGTCTTGGTGCTGACAGGCTTAAATGTCGTCTTTCATTATTTGTTCTTTACTTTCTGTCAGGGTCGTCGAAGGGTATAGTGGCTAATTACTGAGCTTGAAAGTTTGTGTTTGGCTGAGCCTTCAATGTCAACCACTGGATGCGCTACTGCCTCCTATTGGAACATTAGGAGTAATTTTCATAAACTTTATATAAAAAAAAAAAAAAAATCATAAACTTCCTAGTTTTGATCCTTCCACCAACAGCCCTCCTCCTGGTGCTTAGTAGAAACAGTTGGACAGTAGCGTTGTGGACGGCTCGCTCTTGGTGGTGCTTTTAAAGTATTGCTTTCTACTTTTTAATTTTTGTTTAAAAAAAGATTGCTTTTCAAGTATATGACAGGTTTCCATTATAATATATGTTGGCTGTCGATTTGGCCTGCTGATTTTGGTGCATTTGTCTCTATTAAATTATTGCGCTTGTCCAGGATGCTACTCACCGCTGCTGATTGCCCTTTGAATCTGACATAACTGGGCACTTTCAGTTTGCACAGTCCTTCCAGGGATATCTCCTTCCACATTCAACCTGGTTGTATGTCTCAATAGCTCAAATCTTCTATCCTTTGTGCAGATATTTTGTGTTACTTTTCAGTAGTAGGCACTACTGCATAGAAATTGGACCAACTGTCCCCTAGATATTGAGAAAGAATGCACAAAAACATCTGGTTTCTTTTCTTATTTTCCAGTTATCTGGGCAATGCGGAACAATATTATGACGCCACACCTTGTTCTTCTCAACAGAATGTTCCTGGTTCAAGATATACCTGCAAATCATCTCATGCATCATGCCAAACATTAATTGTCTACAGAGCTAACCAGCACTTTCCAACTGTCTTGTCCATCTCCACCTTGTTCAACATGGACCCTGATGAGGTACTAAAGTTGAATGGCCTTACATCTGCTGATAAGATTCTTAAACCTGGAAGAGAAGTCCTTCTTCCTATTACCTGTCATTGTGTACAACCTTTTTATCAGGCAAAACATAGTTACATAGTCCCTGAAAACACAACATTTGAAGAGATTGCTTGTGGGGTTTTTGAAGGTTTGCTTAAATCTCTTACACTCATGGAGGCAAACCCATATCTGCAAAACAGTCCTAAGATTCATTCAGTCCTCCGTGTGCCTTTAAGATGTGCTTGTCCAGATAATACCACTACTCTAAAGGGAATTAGGTATCTGGTCACATATCCTTTTATTGAAGGAGATGGAACTATCATGCTTAGTGAGAAGTTTGGTGTCCCTGCTGTCGATATATGGACCGTTAACAGCATGGCACCTTTTCCGACTGTATATCCGAACACAACTGTTTTGGTTCCTCTAAGAATGGATCCAGCCATCAATTTAAGCATCCCAGATTCAGAACCCCCATCACCAGGTTTTCTTCCTACATTCCCTATAAAGCAAACGGGTTTGAATAAAAAATTGAGGAACTTGTATGTGGGGGTGTCTGTTGCAGGATTTTCTCTGATATTTTTCGCATTGATCCGAGTGGGGCTATATTTGAAGGCAATAATCAAATTGAGAAGAGAGAGGGTCCATTCTTTAATTGCCAGAAGCTCCCCATTCTCGTGCTCAACACTCAGAAGCTCTCCAGTGTCTGGCAGGACAGCTAGAAGCTCGACACCAAATTCATGTTTATCTCCAGATCTTCTTCTCGGAATAAAATATTCCCTTTCCAGTTATGGTGTGGAGGACATCAGCCGAGCTACAAGGGAATTCCATGAAGATACAAAAGTGGGTGATGATGTCAATATCGGATTGCTTGATGATGTCGAAGTGGTGATCAAACAAATGAAATTTGATGACACTCGCCATGTCATTGATATGCACTCCAAGATCAACCACATCAATATTGTGAGATTACATGGTGTTTGTTACGGAGAATCTGACAGTTGTTGGTCATACCTGGTGTTTGAATGTCCTTGTAATGGGTGCTTAAGGGATAGCTTATCTAATTCAGCTAATCCTCTCCAGTGGTATCGAAGAACACAAATAGCTTTTGATATTGCAATTGGGCTTCACTACTTGCACTGTTGTACAATTCCTCCCTATACCCACACGAGCTTAAATAGCAGAAACATTTTTCTGACTGGAGAGTGGAGAGCCAAAGTTGCATGCTTTGGAATCACTCCAGTAACTGGATCTTCAGTAGGGACTGAAATGGGGGAAAATACAGGAAAGTGGATTGCACCAGAGTTCCTTCAACATGGTATAGCCTCTGAGAAAGTAGACATTTTTGCATTTGGAGTCATTCTGCTTGAGCTCATCTCAGCTAGAGAGGACACTGAAGGCAATTACTTTAAGGCTTCCATCGGATTCTTGGGTGGGGGAGCAGGTGAGGGTGGATGTTTTGAGCAGTTGAGAAATTTCATGGACCCAGGTCTCAAGGAAGACTATCCTTTGGCAGAGGCATTGTGTTGGGCTGTTCTAGCAAAAGCTTGTGTGGAAGAAGACCCACTGCATAGGCCATCCATGGATGATGTTCTGAAAGTTCTTGCCAGAATGGTGTGATGGTAATTAGTACTTCGGAGTCACTTGGTAAGTTTCGTTCCATCAGATTTTGGTGGTGATGTTCACAGGAAGCACTTTCTTCCCTGCCTTCTTTTCCTCGTTTTTGGTACATTTACATATGTGTTTTTGCCATGATGATGATATATTAGCTGTGTAGATTATTTGATCTTTGATCATTTTTCGTTATTTGCTCTTCCTGATGCCCACAACTGGTGCTGTAAATTAAATATTTCGTGTGAATATAGATAATTTTGATAGGAGCTTCGGTAGCTCCGGTTAAGATGTTCACTTTTAGTTACCCACTCAACTGCTCCAGAGCTATTTATTATTCGCACAGTTGCTTGGTTCTTTAATTGAGCAAAATGGCTTTCCTAGTGTGAAAATCCTGAACGAATATTTTATATAAGATTCCATCAAGCATTTGGTCATATAGTTTAAACCCTTTCTTTGGCTCCATTTGGACAAGTATTCACGAAAGAATGGTTGGTTGTCTGTGCTTCATCTATTTTGTTCTGGTTCTGCACATTTGTTGTGCTATTTTTGTACGGTAGCACTCGTCATGTCCCCGCACAGTTAATATGCTTTTACAAATTTGTTTAAAATGTCATGCCTGCTGACTTTCCTTTTTCTTTTGTACAAATAGCAGTGTAGCACTCATCTTGGTGTAAATGTTTAATGTGGTTCCTAGTAGTAATCAATAAGAACCATCAAAGGGTCCTTTCTTATTTTCCTTAAATCACTATACATGAAATACTGGCATAGATGAGGTAAAGATTATGTCATGAAACCATCCTTCTGTGAGGAGGATGATTAGGAAGCAAAATTGAAAATGCTAAAAATAATGTCTAGACTAGTGGCTCCTCCCATGACAAACAAAATTAAGGTGAACATCTAGAACGAAGTGCATGATTGGACTGCCAAATCATTAGGTTTGATCTTCTTCTCGATCTTCAGGTCTGTAAAGTAGGATGGTCCGCTCATTTATTGGCTGGATTGGTCTTGCATTGCTTTCAGAGTCCTGCAAGAATTTTGTCATAATAAGGCAGAAGATCCAGCACAACTTTAGGAGTCACGAAGCTTAAAAATATCATGTCGATTTAAGGTATGCTTTGTTGCAGAAATCTGCTGGGGCAGTTGGCTACTTACATCATGAACCGTGTCACGGAGGAGTCTAATCTGTTCTTTTGAAGCAGTCCTTACCTGTTGATTTAGAATTTAGATAATAACTTTCCCGTTATAGCCTAATAGGATCAATAACTGAGGGAGAAAACCGGTGCTACAAATCATTAGGGCCCACCTTTTTAATGATGGTCCACTGAACATTTTGAGTGCAGGGAGGTGTTGTTAGTGAGCCAATGTATCTATAATACTTCCTGCTGCCTATCTTTATCTGCTTTGGGTCAACCACACCTACCACCCTCTCTTCTTCACTGTTATAGGCTAGGACTTGTAGATGATCTTTCATCTGATACCAAAGACATAGTTGTGTGTTTTTGAGAGAGAGAGAGAGA
Organism: Dillenia turbinata; assembly: GCA_037126225.1. NCBI lineage: Eukaryota > Viridiplantae > Streptophyta > Magnoliopsida > Dilleniales > Dilleniaceae > Dillenia > Dillenia turbinata. The sequence goes on from JBAMMX010000007.1 coordinate 4,170,811, forward strand.
GAGAGAGAGAGAGTGAGAGAGAGGTTAAGGTTATGGAGACTACCATTGACAAGAATGAATCTGGACGTCCAAGTTTGTAGGTAATCCCAATAACAGCATTCTCTCCGGTCAAGCTTTGGTGAACCATGTGCAACTCTAGATCAAACCTGTAAGAAGACGAGTAGGGAAAAATCTCAATTGGTAAACATCAGTTTTTTGTGCAAAAGATAAATCATGAGTGTAGATAAAATCCACCTTTTGCCGTTGATGGTATGCTCAGAAGGTGAATGCCAGTGGCACTGTTTGAGCTCATAGTTGGTTCCATTTATATGCATCGATCCTGCATCATCTTCCCACCGGAGCTGCAAAAAAATGAATCACACAACTATTTCAAGGGACCACAAAACATCAGTTGGGTTGGGCGGATTGAATTGATAGACAAATTACCATGATATCATGGCCTCTGTTGACGAGTGTAGCATTGGAGGGCTTGTAGCACTTATTTAGCCTCCCTAACTGAGACACCACTTCTACTCTCTCATTCAAAAGATCGATCGGAGACTGCATGGTTCCATTCTTGCACATGGCCCACTCACTGTGAATGTTACCCCAGTTTTCAGGTCCCTTACCACCCCCTTCTTCATAATTAAACTCCCGCTCATCCTCTGCACCACAAAGAATGCCCAAAAATAAATATACAATAATAAATAAATGAGTAAAATTAGAACCAATGGAGACCTCAATGACCCACCAACTTCCTGTGATATAGTTGGGTGTGGGTTCAGTACAAGAGAAACAAAGCAAAGATAGAACAATATTTGGGCTTCTCGGTTCTTCATTTCTCAGGCTATAGAGTGCTGTAGCACAAGTTAAAATGGTGATGGAGTTACTTGAATGCCTATGTAGCTTATATAGGAAAGTCTGCATGTATATATAGAAGGTAAGCTTTCAAAATGCAGAATTTCTGAGGTTTGAAAAGTGTCAGCAGATGGAAATGAATGGAGAACACGGTCTTAACAACCTCCTTGGAATAAGGTTTAGCAGAAGACTGCATTTGGCCTTCTTTTATTTTTTGTTGTTACTCTTGGTTGATTTCTTTTCAACTTTTTCTTCTTACTTGACGTTCTGCTGGGTTAAATTCCCATTATGTTTGCGCGTAGACAATGACGCACTCTGTGCAGAAAATGAAAATGGTGAGTTTTGTCCTTTCACAATTGCTTCTACAGAGAATATGATACACTACCATGAGAATGATCTAATAAAAATTCAACTAAATCGTTTGCATTTACCATGTGTCATTTGATTTTTATATTTCCTTCTTTTGGACAAAAAAGGTGCGAGACAATCAGCGTTGTTAGCCCTTCTGCTATCGTAAAATATTGGGTGAATTATAAGATACCATATTTCTAGCAAAATCCTAACGAGACATATGATGGAATGATGCAACGTGGGACTATCTCATTAATCTTCATTATTTAATTTTAGTTGTGATATCAACTAATATTGTAAAGAATTTTCCTTCTTGGTGTCTCTCTCTCTCTCTCTCACAAAGCACGTGTTCTGATAATCTATGTACCTGAGTTAACGTGATGAATGTGAAACCTTAATTAAAACAAAGGGGGAGATGGCATCTGCTAAGGTTTCTTTGCTTGAAGTTTCGTTTGAACGATCTGGTTAAGATGGGGAGTCAAAAAGGCGCGCTGTGGAATTTCGGTCAATGGAAGTTTCAAAATCAAATATAATTTGTTTACTAGAAAGACCTTATGGCCCGTGTTTGAGATTTCCTGTTCCGACAAAAACAAAGAAAAAAAAAAACCCTCTAATTATCTTTGCTTGGCGAAGAAGAAAAGATTTGTTGTTGCATGATTATGAAACTTAAGAGGTAGAACTTTTGTTCTGGTATTTCCATGGATGTTGTGTTGTAGATGTAGCAATTTAGGAAGCTTATCAGGGATAAAGCAAATTTGCACTGTTATTTTATATGTTCAATTCAATTAATAAATGTTGATACTCCTTTTTTTTTTTAAATATTGTTATATTATATAAGAATTTAGAATAAAATGTATAGCACAATACATTCCTCAGAATAGCCAAAACAGAGGACTTTGTGAAACAGAGCACATACTTATTTGCAAACATCAGCTTATGAGAGGCTTTTGCTGTTTTTTTTTTTTTTTTTTTTTTTTTGGCTAATCCGCTTGTCGAGGCTTTTGTGTGGCTGCAAAGAAGTTTCTCCATTTTTGTTTCCATTGAATAAGTATTCAGAGTTGGTTAGCACATGATGTATTTTCGTGTGGAATTTGTTTTTTATTAGTTTAATCTTTTTCCAGTCATGATATTCTAATACTGTAAGATTTAGTCCACTTCTCTGTATCTTTCATACGAAGGCCGGTTGGGTCATCAGTCGGCGGTCTAAGAGACCAGCGGCCAGGCCAGCGATGGTCACATCTCATAATGATTTTTTCCTTTTTTTTTTTAATTACAACATGTGATGACTAAACCGTCTCTTTAAATCGCATCTCATAACGATCACAACTGAATTAATACTCTTTAAATTAAATAGTTTTTTTCTAATAATTATTAGGTTTTTTTTCGCCTAAATGTTGTATTTTTTTTTTTTAAATATAAAGTCAACAACAACTCGTTTGAAAGGGTGAATTATTTGATTCAATATTTTACCATAACCTTAGTTTTCCCAACATCTTCATCTTCATTACGTGTTATTATGGTACAGAGGAATTCACCATCCGAGAAGGGAAAATTCAAAGCTGAAATTATTATTTTGGACCAAACAGGAAACAAGTGCCGTGCTGTACAAAATTTAAAAAGTACAACCAAACGATGCACATTATTATTTTTATTATTATTATATTAAAACAACATGAGATACATTTATAATTGCCAAAATTAGTAGTACTATATGTTTGTGCTATTATTGCTAAAACAATATAAGATATATATTAGTTGATTGGTATTTCTACACTTTTGTAATTCTTTTAATCTTGCTGTAAATTTCTACCAAAAAAAAAAAAAATCTTGCTGTAAATGAACTTTAAAATTAAAGTTTTAGGTACAATTTGTTCAATGACTCTCTCATTTTTATTACTAGATACTCAAAAAAAAAGGCAAGTAACATATGATAGTTCATTTAGAAATTCTTAACTCATTTATTTTATTTATAATATTTATTGACTTAAATAATTTTTTAAAAATAGAAAATTTACAAAATCGCTCCTTCAACTAAGGATTATATTCAAATAGGTCCCCAAGCTTTTTTCTTCTTTTTGCGCCTTTTTTTTTTTGGTGTAAAGGCCTCGCAAAGTGGTCCATCAGTCTAAATCTGTTTAATTTTTTGTTAAAATAACATATTCATTTTCAAAAAAAAAAATAGAACAACCAGGAATTGGAACTCATTGTTACCTGCCTGTTCTCCAACCAAAATTTGCGGGAGAACCACTGTGCCATTGAAACAATTAGGCATTGAATTTGAATTGGAACAAAATATAAAACTATCAAAACCATGTGATGAAATTGATAAGCGAGGAGGGTGACAGAAACGAAGTCGTCAGCCGTTGTTGGGGAGTGGTTGACTACCAAAGCAATGAGACATATCTAACATCCTTCTCTGCTTCTCAATTCTGAGGTCGTCGTTGTCATCTCTCTCTCTGAATTCGACTTTAGTTTCATCATGAAAGTTTTGTTTTCTTAATTAGTTAGGCCCTTGAAATTGAGGCTAGGGTTCTTTATACTTTGGTGGCTTCTGTCAAATCTTGAAATTTTGATGCACAGCGGTCGGGGCGGGCGGTGGTCCTACATCTTTTGGTCGGAGAACAGAGATCGGATAGCCGGAAACAACGGCTCCATTTTTTTTTCTTTGGGGGAAACGAAAGGACTCTTTTTAATATTTTTTAATCATGTTAACCATAAGACTTACTAGTTCTACGTTTCATGGTTGAAGGAGATATTTGGGGGGGAAAATGTTTAGGGACCTATTTGCTTTTGACAAGGAAGTAATTATGTAATTTTTCAAAAAATTTATAAATAAAAATCAAAATTTTTAGTAATATAAACTAAAATTCTCATAATATTTATAGTTTTTTATATTGAAAATTATATATAAATTTAATTGAGTTTTATCCTATTCTTGTCCAACAGCAACAATAATTACAACCTTACTCTTTTTTTTTTTTAAAAAAAAAAACTTACAATTGCAGAGTGATTGAGCGGTGTGTATATTTGCTAAATTAAAGTGGAGTTTAACGCTTTCTTCTGTATTTTATGTTATCTCGTAATAAGATATATATATTTTTTTAAATTTACTTTGTTATATATATTTTTTATAAATTATCTATATCCTATATTTATATTAAATTTAATTTAAATTAGATTTTTAAAAGAAATTTTTTTTAATATCTCTTTTTTTTTATATAAAATTTAAATCGAATCAATTTTACATTTAATCTCTTATATTTATTCACAAATAAAGACTCTGGCACAAATTTATTACGCACGAAGGCTATCCAAGACACTTTGCTTGAACACCACCTCAGCCTTGATGATAGACAACTTTTATATTGATGTGTGCACGTGTAAGGTTATTTGATTTCCCATCACCAGTTACAACTATGGTTTGACATCGATACTCATAACCAAAAAAAAAACAAAAAAAACACATCCATGCAACGCAAAACTCAACCATCGTACGGTGGATTTACATCTGATTTTTGTTGATGCCACGTCAAAAGCAGCTTTACCCATTTATGGGTGATGTGGACACAAGATGGTCCTTCCAAAATCCAACCCCATCATTTTGATGGATTATATGACCACCTACCCCACGTTATTTTGCTTTATTTGCTGGTTATCCTTATCATTAAATTATTTTTTTAATTTTACTTATTAAAATTTAAATTTTACCCAATTAATTTAATCTAAATATTATGAAATTCATAAAATATTGACTCTCTTAATTCAATAACTCTAATTAAAAAAATAAAATATTCAATCATTCAATTCAAAAAAATTTAATCTTTTTTTAAATCTGGTTAACTTCTCTCCAACATTATAAATAGCAAAACTCGATTCCACTCATCACCTAACTCATACCATTCCAATCTCTTCAAATTGACTTTTGTAAGCTTTTGCCGGTTGGGTGAAAGAGATTTTTTTTTTAGTTGATTGATTAATATTTAAAATCATATTTCAATTAATTTGACTCGAACTATAATTAGACTCTTTACAAAAAAAATTCTCTCAACATAATTTTTTTTTTATAGAAACCCTCAGTCGAACCTTCTAATTTGGAAGAGATATGAGGTTCCTAACACTTGTACTCCTGACATTATTGATTTAAATATTTAAATTGCGTCAAGGTAGAATGAATTTATAAAGATAGGATGAATATAGTTTTTCTTAAGTTAATTTTCTTAAGAAAAAATCAAATTTAAGTTATTTTGTTATTAATAATTTTTATTAGCAAGAGAAATATATTAATAACTTGCACCGAGAAAGCACAGGGTATTTAATGATTTGCATTTTGGGGCTCTATTCGAAAATAAAATTATTAATAACCTGTAACTAAAATACGAGGCTCTATTTGAAAATGTTCAATTTTCTATTTTGTTTTATTTTATTTTTTAATTAAACTAAACTATTCAAAGAGTGATTATAAAAGACTACTGTGTGTTGTTAAAATCTTTCAATTTCTATTTAAGATAAAAGAGTGATGGAGCAATAAAGTTTTATATTTTCTGAATTAAATAGCAATTATAAAAGACTCAAATTTACTTTTTTTATTTTTAGTTAAGTGTAAAGACTCTTACACAAATTACTGTAAATATCAAACCCCCCTTACCTAATTTGTGTATTGGAGGGCCTTCTAAACACCTAAACTCGAACCCCACCACATCCATAACAATTGAGAAGTTTCATATTCATGTGGGCACGTGTAAGGTTATCTGATTTTCCATTGCCAGTTATCACCTTGCCATCAAAATCTCTATGATGCAGAAACATTGTGTGGTAGGTTGACTTTTGATTTTAGTTGATGCCACTTAAAAATTGGACTTTTCCTATTTATGAGTAAGGTGGACACAAGATGATCCTTCCAAGATCCAACCCATGATTTTAACGCATTATGTGACAACCCCCCCCCCCCTCCCCAAACTTCATTTTGCCTCATTTGGTGGATACCCTTATCACGAAAATTTTCTTATGGTATCAAATAAGCTCTCCAACGTTATAAATAGCACAACTCTATCCACCGATCCATTAACTCATAGTAATCCGATCTCTTCAAATTGACTTTGGTAAGCTTTGACTACTTGGGTCTTCTGGTTTTGAAGAGATATGAGATTCATAGTACTTGCAGTAGCCATATTATTGATGGCAAGCTCTAGATTCGCCATGCATAGGGATCCGATAGGTGCGGAAATGCACAGACAAGTGCAACATGTGCTGGCGGAGGAGGATGTGAAGGGCGATTCTGAGTACTCTGCAAGCGTTAACAATCACCACTATATTCCGAGACAGAGCTTTGATAACGGCGGCAATGGAGGCACAGGTGGTGCCTAAAGATGAACTAGACGTCTTGTTAATTAATTTTATTATCCGGAGAATATAATGCTTGTTATATGAAGTTGATGTACTGTAATTTAGTGCATATGCTGTGTGAGATATGTTTATGGATATATTAATATTTCTTGTGATATATTATATTATGATAACTATCTTGTTTTAAATTTAGTAAAAATAAGACATTTTTTATATAATAATTTCACCTTCTTTAGCTCATAAGTAGCAGAGTGAAATTCAAATTTAAACAAACTTTTCGATTAAATGATTTAAAATTTAAAATTTTATTTTTTAAAATTAAAATTTACAATTTTAGCATATGAGTTTTAGTTAGATAAGTTTCATGGTTAGGGCGACAGTTCAAGTTGTAGAGTCTCTTCACTTTCATTCTCTTTTTCTTAATTCAATACCACTTAATTACATTTATTTGAAAAAAAAAAAATTATCATGGTTAGAACCAACCCGAACTAGCCCAAGACTAAAAAGTTTTGGGCTTATAGATCTTGACTTGGGCCTGCTGGTCTAGTACCAAACCCATTCACTCTTTAAAAAGATTTTGCCTTTATTTGGTTCAGGAAGCAATTGCGGAATACATTAAGATCCTTTCTTGTTATTATTATTATTTTATATAGAGATCATAAAAATCATAAAAATAAACAAGTTCATAAACGTTAGAATTCAGAAAAGATACTTAAATAAGAGTTTTTTACCATTCAAATATCCCAGTCAAGACATAAAAGAAAAGGAGGAATTTACAAAAGTTAAGATAAACAACATAGTCCTAATCCTTTGACATAACATGTAAGAGAAATTTGCATCAAATCCTAATCCTCCGTAGATCACGACAACCATCACAATCCCTGCAACACATTGCTTCTCCGTCTTCTCTCTTAGAGCAACGCATGGCACTCAATTATTGTAAAAGAATATTCGGTAGAATTTGAGTCAATGTCATATCTATGCACTATGAAAGAGGATATATATACAAGTTGAAAAATGGTTATAATATCACACCTCATTATGACAGCCATAGTTGCTCCTCTTGCATATGCTAACTGAGAAGTGAAATAAGAAAAAAAAATGAAATTTAAAAGTATTAAATCTTGGTATATTTGAACTTGAAATGAATGTACAATAAAAAGTTTTTTTTTTATTTTTGGAAAATCATAAATAACCTAATTATTTATTAACTTTTCTACCAAAATCACACTTCTTAATAAATAATAAGCATGCAAATATAGAAATATTATATATATATATATATATATATATAATAAAACCAAAAATTCATGAGATGAAAATTAAAGGTGAATGGGAAAATTGGCCCGAAAAGGCACTAAATACAATCGTCTTCCAATGTAACGAAAGAACTAAAAAACGGGGAGCAATCGTCTTCTTAAGTAGGACTGTATGTCCATTGAGAGGTTAGATGGGGCCAGCAGGATCTGTGAGCATGGTCAGCATTTATTTGATCAATCTCTTAATAAGTTTTATAGTGTTTATAATAAATTAATTGAATAAAATTTAAATATCGTTTGATCCAATATAAAAAAAAAATTATTATTATTATTTTTATAACCGACCGGAGTTGAAAAATCCGATGAGATATACGGAATCAAGGGACAAGATGAATATGTCTCCACAAATTTTTGGGGTCTTATCTTTTTGTTTTCAGATAAGAAATGAGTGGTGCATGTATGGACAAACATTATATATATTATATTAGTGCAATTCTCATCAGAAAGATTATATATTATTATTACCTATATTTATAAAGCGGGAGTTGGGTTACCATTCAGATCACTGTTCATGTGTTGAATTACAAAAATACCCCCAGCCTTGTTGTCTCTATTTTTTTGGGCCCCCCTTTTTTTTGACTTGGGTCCTTCTTACTGTTCATGCCACTAGCAGGTTACTGATCACGTCACTGTTCATGTGTTAAATTGCCAAAATACCCCAATCTTTTTTTTTCTACATTCAAATCCTTACACTTTTTTGGATTTTTTTTTTCCCCTTGGGTCCTTCCTACTATTCATGCCACTGGCGCTTCCCGTTCATTGGTTTTTTCCGGGAGGTCCTGATCATCCCATATTTTTGAAACTTCACTATCCATTCTTTTTCTTTTTTTTTTTTTTTTATTCAAGTTCTTTGCGCTTTTTTGGGACCTCCGCTGTTTTTTTCCCTTCAGGCCCTTTGCATTTTTTAACACCCTGCTATTTTTTTTATTCAAGTCATTTACACTTTTTTTGGGAGCCCACTAAGTTTTTTCCTTTCGTTTCAGGTCCTTTGCATTTTTTTTGACTCATGGGGCCGTGATGTTTTTTTATTTTTTTTATTTTTTTTATTTCCATTCAAATCCTTTGTACTTTTTTTTGGAACCATGTTATTTTTTTTATTCATTTAAGTCCTTTGCACTTTTTTTGACCCATTTTTTTGCTCGGGTCCTTCGCCTTTTGCGGGCATGCTCTGGTTTTTTTTTTTTTTTTCATTTAGATTTTTGTATTTTTTTAACCCATTATGACATTTTGAGGTTTTTTTTTCCCGCATTCAAATCCTTATACTTTTTTGACCATTTTTTTATTTCGGTTTTTTGTCTTTTTGGGATTATACTTTTTTTTTTTCATTCAGATCCTTGCCTTTTTTTTTGCCTTTTTCTTTTCTTAGGTCCTTCGTCTTTTTGGGATCGCACTTTTCTTCTTTGTTCAAATCCTTTCACTTCCTTTTAACCCATTTTTTGGTTTGGGTCCTTCGTCTTTTTGGGACATAAGTTTTTTCCATTTTGTTTTTTGACCTTATGGATGATCATTCAATTATTTTTAAATAATAGTTTTTTATTTTTTATTCAAGTTCTTTCTCTTTTTATTTTTTAACCGAACTTATTTTTTCTCTTAAATCTTTCGTCCTTTTGGAGCATAGGTTTTTTTCTTTTATTTTTTTGGTCTTAGGGATGGTAATTCCTTTAATTTTAAATCATAGTTTTTATTTTTCTTTATTTAGATTGTTACTCTTTTTATTTTTTATCTATTTTTTTTTCTTAAGTCGTTCGTCTTTTTTAGATATAATTTTTTCACTTTTTTCTGGCCCCACTTGACTATTCAGTTCCCTACTTTTTTATATAATTTTTTTTTATTTTAGACTTTTATTTTTTTGAACATAGGTTTTATTCAGCCCATAGATGGTCTTCTTCTTCTTCTTTTTTTTTTTTTTTTTTAAACGTAGGTTTTTCCATTTTTTTACCCCACGGATGATTATCTCTTTATTTCTATTACATTTTTACTCCATTTATTATCCCTCTTTTTACCTCATTCGTTGGTCTATTTTAGAAATCCAATGGTTAGATTTTTTTTTTTTTCACGTCGTTGATATGTACCATATTTTTCGCTGGTTCGAATAATAATTTAGTTCAAATATTTAGTTGATTATAAATATATTAAATGTTTATGTAGTGAAAAATTACAATTCATATTTTATGGGCATTCCGTGCATTAATACGGGTCAAATACTAGTCACCTTTATATTAAGCAACTTGGGGTTACTATTCATGCACACTGTTCATGAACAGTGCCCCAAATCCAATTACCAAAATACCCCTTCTTATCTCCTTTTTTTTTTAATCCTTATTATTATTATTATTATTATTATTATTATTATTATTATTATATTACCCTATATAATTATCTTTTTTTACCATTATTATTATTATTGTTATTTATTACCCTATATATATAAAGCGCCAATTGAAGTTATTGTGCGATGCTATTCATCCGCATCCTCATGAATGACCAAAGTGCCCCCATTGCTTTTTTTTTTTTTTAATTCAACTCCTTACATTTTTTTGCCTGATTTCTTTTTTTTTTGTGTCTTTTTTTTGAAGACACTATTTTTTTTTTATTCAAGATTCCGCAACTACTGTTCATCCGTTTGTTACTTTGCGTCCTATTGCTCATCTACCCAATTGTGAAAGACCAAAGTACCCCCATTGTTATCTTTTTTTTTTTTTTTATTTCAATTCAACTCTTTACATTTTTTTTGTCTGATTTCTTTTGTTTTTCTTGGGTCCTTCCTTTTTTGGAGGACCCCTCTATATTTTCTTTTCTCATTTAGAATTCCATAATTACTGTTAATCCGCCTTTTTATGAATGATCAAAACAACTCCATTGCTATTTTTTTTTTCATTCAAGTTCTTGTATTTTTTTGCCCCTTTTTTTGCACTTGGATACTTTGTTTTTGGAAGTCACCGCTATGTTTTTTTTTTTTAATTTAGGACTCTGTAATTTTTCCCACCTATTTTTTTTCCTTTGACTCCTTATGTTTTTTTTACCCTTTTTTTACTTAAGTCCATCGTCTTTTGGGGAATCACACTTTTTTTTTTCCATTTAGAAGCTATTATTTTTTTTTTCATTCAAATTCTTCCACTTTTTTTGTCCATTTTTTTTCACTTGGGTCCTTCGTTTTTTGGGGGACCCTGCTATATTTTTCTTTTCATTTAGGATCTTGCTATTTTTCCTATTAATTTTTCATTAAAATCCTTGTGTTTTTTTGTGTCCGATTTTTTTTTTTTTCACTTAGGTCATTTGTCTTTTGGGGGGCTTAACTGTGGTTCTTTTTTTTTTTTTTCATTAAGAACCTGTTATTTTTTTCGTTCAAATTCTTCCATTTTTTTTGCCTGAATTTTTTTGCTTAGGTCCTTCAGCTTTTGGAGAATCCACTCTGTTTTTTTTTCTTATTCAGATCCTTGCACTTTTTTACTCATTTTTCTTTTTTCTTTGTTTAGGTCATTCATTTTTTTTAGACAGCAACTTTTTTTTTTTTTATTTAGATCCTTACGCTTTTTTTTTGCTTAAATACTTCGTCTTTTTTTAACCACTTGGTGTCCTTCGATTTTTTTAACCCCTTTTTTATTTAGGTCATTCTTCTTTTTGAGACATAGGTTTTTTTCCTTTTATTTTTTAACCTCACGGATAATCGTCCATTTATTTTTAGATCGCACATTTTTTATTTTTTCTCATTCAGTTTTTTGCTCTTTTTATTTTTTAACCCAACTTTTTTCTCTTAAATCTTTCATTTTTTCGAATATAGACTTTTCTTCTTTTGGTTTTTTGGTTTTGCGGATAGTTGTTCCTTTATTTTTAAATAATAATTTTTTTTTTCATTTAAATTTTTATTTATTTTTTTATTTTTTTACCCTATTTTTCTTTAAGTTATTCGTCTTTAATATAAGTTTTTTCCCTTTTTCTGTTTTGGGCTCCACTTATTCATTTAGATTCTTAGTTGTTTTTACCCTTTTTTTGTTTAACCTTAATCTTTCGACTTTTTTTAACATATGTATTTTCTCTTTTATTTTTTTGACCCAAGATAATTGTCTATTTATTTTTAAATCACAGTTTTTTATTTTTTCCATTCATTTTTTCAATTTTTTAACCTTTTTTCTCTTTTAAATTGTTTTGCTTTTAACATAATTTTTTTCTCTTTTATTTTTTTAGGAATCTATGGATTGTCATCTCTTTATTTTTTTTACTTCACTTATTACCTTTTTTAATTTCATTTGTTAGTTTTTGTGAGTTACAGTAGTTAATTTTTTTTTTATTATCGTTGATATATATCATATTTTTTACTGATTTGAATAATAATTTAATTAAAATATTAAATTAATTATAAATTTAATAAATAATATAGTAAAAAATACAATCTGTATTTTGTGGGCATCCTGCTTATTAACGCGGGCCCAATCACTGGTGATGTCTAAGTACTGCACTCGCACACATATAATTTTCAATATAATACTACATAGACAGAAAATGATTGGTTTAGGACAATGAATCTCGGAACACCATTATTGGAGGAATTCACCAAATGTTTAGGCTAAAAATAACCTCATCACCGCTGCCGTGGGTAACTAGAAGAGTAACTCTCCATGGTAAACCATGAATCACATGGATTGACATCACAACGCAATGCAACAGAACATAATATTATGGTTGCTTTGACCTTTAATTTTAGGTGATGCCACTCATAAGGTGGAGTTTTCCTATTTATGGTGACAAAAGTTTTTTCTCAACCCCATCATTTAATTGGTTTTAAAAATTCATTTTAATGCAATATTATGAGCACCCCACTTCATTTTGCCTCATTTGGTGGATACCCCATCACCAAAATTCTATTTATTACATCCAATAAGGCATACCCTCTCCCACATTATAAATACCAAGTCCACTTTTCAGTAAATCGCAATCCAACTTGGGTAAGCATACTTCTGATCACTTTGAACTTTCTCACAATTTTAGGATTGCAAATGAGGTTCCTAGTTATTGCACTAGTTATGATATTGGTGGCAACCTCTTGCTCGACTTTAAATAGGGATCGATTAAGAGCGGGAATGCACCGACAAATGCATCGTGGGCTAGCAGAGGAGGATGGGAAGGGCAAGTTTTCATATTCTGGATCAGGGACCATCAACAATCACCACTACATTCCTAGACAAGATTTTCACAACTATAGCGGTGATGGCGGCAGCGATACAGGCAGTGGTGGCAGCGGCTAAATGGGGGGAGAGAGAGAGAGAGAGAGAGAGATGCGGGTTTCTGAGGGGTGTGCGCGTCTGTTGTGAGACGCTTCGTGTAGCGGTGTATGATTTTGTAAGCTTATATATTTCAAATACTTGCCACAACATTGCTGATCTGGTGTACTATGTTGTCTTCTTTGTGTTTCGTCTTTGAGAAAACAAAAATCTAGAATTCAAACATTATGGGTGTAATGGTCAGATACTAAATTTCCTTAATTAACATCTCAAGTTCGATTCTTGAAAATAGAAAAAAAAGGCACCAAAAGAGCAACCCCTGAATAGACAGTATAATGTTTGAATTGAATTAATCGGTTAATCCAAATACCAGTTATTCAAAAAAAAAAAATCTAGAATTCATGTGGACACTTTTGGCAAACCAACTCGACAACCAGTTTTGGGCTCAGACAACACGGCCCAGTTGTAGCCCATGCCAGGCGTGCAAGTTTGGTCGCAGTATCTCTATTATTATCAAAAGCAAAATAAAATAAATAGCAGGAAAAAACAGCAAGGGCATTATTTAGTTTTATTTCCCAAGTTTCCCCTCCACGATGACCATACGGACTGAAGATTCACCACCCGGAAGAAAATTTGCCCAATCAAAACAACTGCGCCAATGCTCAGGCAAAATGTTCCCCGAGATATTACTCGACCTTTTTTGCCTTCAATTTTTTCTTTGAGAATCAAAAATACAATTCGAATACAGACACACGTTATATTCATATCACACATTAGAAACGCGAACACGCACATATATATCTCCATACACTTGGAGCATTCAGTCAACCATCGTCCGCAGTTTCGGGTCTTTGCTTGCACTCTCACCTGCCATACTGATGTCTGATGGCATAAATAAACTTAAACGCCCTGGTTGATAAATAAATAAACCCTAATTTTGCAAAACTGAATGCTTGGTGGAAAGTAAAACTGCAAAATTATCTTAGGCAAACGAGAAATATAAGAGCCTTACCAAACAGAAGATTGAAGTTCCCGTGTAGTGTTTTAATACAACTAGACCAATCCCATCTACAAGGTGGTTGTGGCTGCTGCTTTGTGCCACAAATAGCAGTACAACTTCCTTTTTTTTCTAACCCTTCTAAACTGGACAAATGCAACTCAGCTCAAGCTCGAGTACCTTCGCATTGCCATTTTTGAAAGAAAAATCAGTTTGAAAAAGTATGGCAGAGGAAGATGTGAAAATGGCAATGTCCCATTAAACGATAGAGAGCCTTAATATACATACTTTGTCGATGCACGTTCTGCATCTACCTCATGCTGTCCATTTAAAATACTTCATATGCTTCCCAAGACAGAGCATTCCATGATCACAGCATTTTTCGCATCTCGAATGCTTTTTTGCAGCATGCAATTTCCTCCCCGCAACGGTTGAGATTGGTTGAGGGTTGTTACTCTCAGCACATAATCATGTCTTAGCCTCAATGCCTCGTCCCTTTTCTGTTGCCTAAAGAAGATTCTGGCTAATAGCTTTCCGACCTGAATTCCTTGCAATAGACTAACCTGCGAAGTCATGAACCAAGTCACCTCCAAAATACTGCCGAAGTTGACGAGGATCTTCTGGTTGCAATGGGTACTGCATTTGTATACTGTCTGAAGCATGCCTCAGACCCAGCGTAAGCGACACAGCTCCAAGCCCACCAATTTCAAGTGGAGTGTGCTGGTGCGGCATGAAACTCATTAATGACCCGTCCAACTTGGAATGAATTTGACTATCGACTCTTGACCGCTTCTCCTGATTCCACTGCTGTGCATTGCCCATACCTGTGGAGGTGCCTGTTCCTATATATTCCATTTGCTTATCTGCCACCTGATTAACAATAAGCTTATTCAGCCGCTGATCACCAATTGGCCTGCTCAAGCCTTCACTCAAAGATTTTCCCTCAGACTTGCCAGAACCAACATCTCTTTCAGCCAAACACTTGGTTTCAAGCATGTGAATTTCTTCTACCATGGGCTTCCACACCCTGACCCTTGCATTAATAAACCAATTTGATACCTGGAAGAACTAGCCATATGTCACTAATTGCAACATTAATCATGCAGGAATAGAATCAAAAATAGTTGCGTGCTTTGAAACAATATATTTGAGACAGCATTGTTCGAGAAAAAAATATCCACGTCCAAGGTTTTAAGATCTCTAAGTCATATCATACAAGACCCAAACGAAGGTCCTCCATTAAACATCACCATCCCAAGACAACCATAATAAGGCCCACCTATTAGCTGCCCTGAAGAAGGCTTTATATAAGGCAGAGGCTATTCGTTTTATTAGCCCATTATAAGCCCAGAAGCCTCGTTCCAAACAGAAACGTAGAACAAAGTTTGCCTCCTTACCTGGTTTCGAGATAGACCTGTCTGAGTGGCTAACATATGCTTATCAGTGTCGGTAGGATACCTGCAAAGATGGTGATAAATCACATCAATTGAAATAAAGTAAGGGAATTAAAAGCTAAGAGACAATTACAAGACAGAGACTCACGGGTGAAGAAAATGATCAAACAACCAGGCTCTTAGAATTGCCACTGCACGTTCAGGTAGGCCCCTCTGGGGCCTCCAGATGTGTTGTTGGGGTTCAAGAATACTCATATTCCTCACACCAGATTTGTGTCTCTGGAATGTCTGATCAATCGGCTTTAGTTGGGGTGTCGATGTATCACCTTTATCATTGCTGGTACCTGTGGTAGGACAAGCTAAATCTTCACCCAAGGCCTTCCTTATATGCCTTAGCTGGTCTGAGATGACCGTTTTCAGGCAGCGAAAGTGCCTTGAGACCGTTTTTAGAGCCAGAGAGATGTAAGGTGTTGCAGTGCTAAGACCAGCCACAGATTCAAAGGACGATGCCACCATATGCATCTGCTGATGATATTGCTTGTACCTTCTGCAAACCTTTGAATGAATAATGCAGCAGAAAATAATTGTCAAAATGGATTTCAAGCATATATATCTGCAAATAGATGCCATTAAAAGTTCAAGTAATATGCAATGGAAGTATTCAAAGTTAGAAAAATATTTCAACACCTGCTTTGGTTATTAAGCATGTGGGGCCTTAAATAAAAGACTGAATATGAAAGGGGATACCATTAACCATACATTATATGCACCCCACCCTGCAACTATAGATAATTGGCGTACAAGTTCTACCATTGAAAACGATGCAGCTCTTTCATCAGCAGTATTTTACAAAACATGAAAAAAAAAAAATCTATACGCAAATTTCAAGAATTCAGTGTATATACTAATTTTCAGTGGTTATCAGACAAGTTAATAACTTAAATTATGGCCAAAATGGTCATAAAGGACAATTATTCTATATGATCAGATATCTTGTCAGAGGGTTAAAAACACAGCAGACTCGGGACTGGACATGGAAGGTTGATGGGAGCATGGGCCAACAGGTTGGGAATTTTTTTGTCAGCAACAGCAGAACAATAAAACATATTATATTTGAGCACCCAGTGCAACTTAACACAATATGGCGGCCACTTGCTTTTCAAAAGTTGAAAGGTTGAAAAGTGATATGTTATCATTTGGAATCTAATCCTTCCAATGGTCCCATAAATATGGCCAAGCTTATTATATTTATCCAGCTAGTTTTGTCCCCCGCTCAAGGGATAATGTTACATGCTATAGACCTACAAGGGTCCTAGAGACAACATCAAATACACTAATAACAATCCCAACTCATTGGGTCAGCCAAATATACTAATAACAAATGAGACAGTAAAGAATCCATAAAAAAAATTGTCTTTAACACCATGAGAACACCTTGTAGACGGATTTAGAATGAATGTGCTGCAATTGATAAGTTTTTGACCATGAGCAATATCTCAGAGCAATCTAGCTTGTGCATGGCCTAACCAATGTTATCTATCATGCAATTGTCTAGAACTGTTGGTAGTAAAAAAATTGAAACTGATCAAGCATTCCACAATTCCCACCATTTAGATAGAATAATTGTAAGGTCAGAACCATCACAAACCTTCAAAAACTTTTATGGAGGCTGCATGCAAAAACATGAGACCAAATGAAGGTAGCAATATTTCCAAAAACAAGTCTATCTACAAATGCTTGCAACAAAGAACATCTAAAAAGGTCTAACTCATCCAGCAGAAATTTTCAGAAACAAAATTTGTAATAACTATATAATATATTTTGGTCACGATGCTTAACTATGCCAAACAATTTATAAGGATGTGCAATCCAGAATAAAGAAACAAAGTTGGAATAACAATTGAATCAACAAATACTGAAATATATGGCACTAAATGATCTGATACAAACAATTGAGAGAATCAACATTATAACATTCTCGTCATTTCTTAATCAAATAATCATATATCCATTAAAGAAAGTTTGCACACTTTCGAGAATTTTTACTACAACAACTAAAAGGTACACCAACTCTCAACATATCTCCTCCATGTCCATGAACTAAAAAATGAAGAAAGGCACTATGCTTTGCATGAAGAGAACTTCAACCAGACGAGGAGAGAAATACAAGAGGCAATAATTTTATAAAGAATAACATTCTACCTACACACTTTGGAACCCTTTATTCCAGGAAAAAAATTAAAAATAAAATAAAACAAAAATCTATCTAAATTTTTTCTCCTATAAGTGGATCTTTTTCCTTTTTGTTGGGGTGAATGTATGAACCCCAAATTTGGCTTCATCTACTCTTAAATTTTATAAAATCTTCCTCAAAAGCATTACCCAATAGTCACCAAAAAAATTGAATCCCTCAATCCAATACATCATCCTTCACAATCATTAGCGAGTTGAGAATTCTAAGCAGTAGAATTACCTGGCTTAAATGGTAACACTACGCCACTCCAGAAGAAGTTAAGTAGGAGTTAGGAAGATGGATGAAAAGGGAGAAAAAAAAATTTAACGATTCAATCCATTGTAAAATGCTTCTGGTTAACCATTCATTACCTGTGCGATTCTATTTAATAAAGCTCTTTAATAGCTAGAACTTGAATGCAGTCTTACCAAATAAATGCTTATATAAAGAACCTAGCTAACAAAAGACACAAGGAATTGCCCCATAAATAAATTTAGTTAGATATTTATACTGCTTGAAATAGATGAAAGGCGTACATAATCCTAGCTTTATCAATCATGAAATCTAGTGTTATTTACAAAATTGGGTTCAAAGTTTGAAGTACTCTGAAATGCAACCACTGTAGCAATTTATTTTGCTTAAGCTACCGTGTAGCTCAAAGATGTACTCGAGAAGAAGCACATGGTAGAGGTTAATTATGCCCGAGAAAAAAACACATAAGATATGTTAACTATATTTTAGAAAAGGAGTATGATTGATGCTCAAGAATTCATATAAAATAAAGACACCTGAAAAACAATGAAAAGTAATTCATGTTTTTTGGGGGAAAAAAAAAACAGAATAATGCCTACTCCTAAAGCAAAAAGAATTCAAAAATCTAATAAAATGCCAAATTGTATGAGGTGCCAAATGCAACCACGTCAAATATGAACACAATTATTTTAGACACATGGATGCTTTTTAGCAAGCAAATATTCAACAAACACTACCACAATAAATTTTATAGTCTAACTTTATATCCTTGCCCAATAGTTGAGAATGCAGATATTCAAAATCTTCATGACTATACAAGCAAATAGAAAAGAAAAATAATGATTCTATAAAACTATAGGATAGCACAAATGGGTAAGAACTGTTAAGAGTAATACTGAAGACAAGATTCACATCAAGCTAAAAATTTATTAGCATAATGATTAGTATCACAAACCTCTTCTTGCATGTACAAGAGCTTTGCTTCCTTCTGTTGGTACTTGGGTTGATGAGATTCCCATGAACTGCTTCCGCGTCCCCCTTCACCACTCATCTCATTTGAACCATAAAATGTGGACGTTGAAACACCTGAGCTCCCACCCTTGGCATCAAATTCATTTTCAGCGTGAACAATATCAGCAGAAGAGTTCATCTCTCCAGAGACTTTGCCCAAAACATCATCTGATTTGACAATATTTGGACAGCTAATGGAGCAGTATTCATCCAACAGCTGCTGGGCTGGCTTCAAGTATTTCGAAGACTTCAGAATAGTTGCATATCCAGTGAAAGGCCCAAGTGGACCAGTACTCCGATGGGCAACATTTGATATTCCCAGTATATCAGGAAGTGGATTTCCATATCCTTTATTGCCAATAGATGGTTTCGGAATAAGGCATAGAATGCCAGGGCTTAAGATTTTTGAATCAGACGGATTGTTAGTAATGTTGGATGTAGACTGCACCACATCAGGCACATCTCTCTCCGCAAACTGTGCTGCATGTGTTTCAGAATGCAGATTAGACGAAAGTGACAGTGACAAAGCCTGTGTGATTGAATTCCTCACAACATTTCTGGGTTCCTCACTCTTGCTAGTTGCAAGAAAACCCGTATCAGAATTCCACTGATTACAGCTTCCACTAACCCTATAGATCAAGGCATCGGATTGATCAGCATGTTGTGAAACCACGGCATGCCCATTTACTCCATCTGTCCAATAGCCACCACGAAAAGTTTCCCTGTCGTTCTTTTGATCCGCCGCAGGCAATTCTAATCCCTTAGATCCATTTTGAGCTAAATTGACAACATCACAGAGGGTATTTTGGTAAAGCTGAAGAGCACTGAATTCCAAATCCCCATGAACTCTCCGACTACCTAGACTTTGGATTTCACTGGTTGGGCTAGCTAGTGAAGAGTTCACATTTTGATAAGCACTGCAACCAGGCGTTAAATACAAGGATGATATGTTGCTCACTTTCATTGAATTGGGCAAGGAATCTCCCGCATAAATAGGAACTTGACTGTGATTGCTATTAGCTGATCCACAAGCATAGTTTACAACTCCCCAGTCACATCCGTGCTGTGAGCTAACAACTTTCCAGTTGTTGGAATTATGAGTGTCTGAATTCATGGAGATCGGGATCTCGGAAGCCACCGATTGTTCAGGCGGAGGGTCTAGTAAAACTTGACGTGTAGAAGAATAATTGAGCATTTCAGAAGAGTACAGAACCGGGACGGGGTCATAAAGTAAATGCCCATTTTTCAAAATCCTAACTTGAGGGACATCAGGAGGATTCAGCTCTTGTTCTACATTGGCTTGTAAGTTTTCTAAATGGTGGGAAAACTGGGCTACTCTTAATTTGTCACGCCGACTTTGTTGTGCTACGTGTGACTCATGCCTAATTGTGCTCATTTCCATACAAAACCCCCCTCGTTCATCAATTTTCTTTTGCTTTTAAAAAATCCAAAAAAATAACTAACACATCATCCTCAATTGCCAAGACAAGCCTTGTGATTCCACATGCTGCCTAATACCCACTCCAAAAACTTTCCTGAAACACACAATTCAATTCAATTACGGATCAAAATCTCCAAACCCAAATCTATAACACTTATGTGCTCTAAGACCACGACCGTATCATGTGATAATATTAACTATTTTCTTGTCCTTAAAAAAAAAAAAGGAAAACTCTAACATGCATACAAGAAGGGGGGGCAATCAATCAATATGATAAGGAAACTGAAGTGATCGAAATATATGAAGGGTAATGGCAAAGTAAAAAAAATCTGGGCGGTGATCAAATTCGAAAGAACAAAACAAGGAACAACAACAGCAGCTAGCAGCATGGAAGTAAAGCTTGTATCACATCCGGCGTTAGAGAGAGAGAGAGAGAGATAGAGAGAGAGAAACAGTTCGTGGATTCTTTTACTCGTTCCAAAAACTTACAGCTTTGCAAGTATATACTCTATATACGAATAGACCAAGACACACACGCTAACTCCAACACTATCCTTAACAGTGCAAGCCCAATACCCCGCCTTCCCAGTTCCCACTGTCGGCAAAACCCAAAAACTCCTTCCATCAAACGCAACATTACAATTTCCCTATTCTAAAGAAAAAGAGAATTATAAATGCTGTCTACGACAACTGGAAACAATAATCTTACACACGAAATCTCTTCCTCCAAATTTAAAATAATAATAATAATAATAATAACAACGACAACAATAAACCTTACACTCAAAACCCTAAAATCTGACAATAACCCTTTCTTAAACAAGAAAAAAAACCCGTTCAATTTTTTTTTCCAGAAAAATGTTGATAATCATAAACACAATATTCTATCATAAACAAAACGAAGCAAAATATCCTCCGAAAGAAACAAAGAAAACTCTAAAAAAAAAGCGTAAAAAACGAGGAGTTGAGTGAAAATATCAAGAATGAAAGGCTTCTCAGATCGTGGGATCAAAAGAGGAAAGACTGATTCGGATGACAAGTTACAAAGGCCAGATCAGATTATCGTTAAGTGATCACTAAACCGTCACACGAGGCTCCGAAAATGAATTTTGAAGTTAAAAGGCAATTAAGTTTGACTTGTATACCGTACCTTTCTTGTGGCTAGACAGGCACAAGCTTATGAGATCAGATCTGCCAGCAAAAACTTGACGACAAGTAGGGGAGGAAGAATCGGCTTCTTGATTTCCCGGCGATATTTTGTTGGAATTCCGGCGAGTGGTTGAGGGTAGAAGTGAGCTTGAGAGTTGGAGGGGGGGCAATAATTGTGAAATCGAAAATTTATCGCCGTTACGGTTGATGCCTAAAGGGCGCTTTTGTGCTGCCACTTCCAGTGCTGTTCGTGCTGTTTGTGATCTTTTGGTATCACGCACCCTACGGACGTTAAATTTAACGGCCGAGATTTGTCATGCTCGTGAATGAAGCTCGGTTGAGAAACGGAGAGCACGGATGGTTTTGTTTCTGTCCCGTTTCCGTTTTGTTCAGCTTCTAATCTAAATATCTAATGAAAAGCGGAGCGTGATCTGACTTAACAATTACCCCTAGCATGGTTGTTTAACTACGGAGCTGCCACTTCTTGTTACAGATATAAATAACAACAATGACCACCAGATGGAAAATATTTTATAATTTTTATTAAAAATTTCTTATAAAATAAAAATAAATCAAAACAAGTTAAACAACTTATTTTATGTCCGTGAATTTGTTAATAGAATGACAATTACATAATTATTTTAAATTTCTTATCATAATTAAAAACTATTAAGAAGTAAAATAAAATGAAACTTATCGGCGCCCATCTAGTTCATTATTTGGGGAATGAGAAAAAACTATATAAATGGGGTTGTCTACGTTCAAATACGGCTTTATTCAACCATATATGCTGATCCCATAAAATAATCTCTCCGCTTTCGCTTTTTTTTTTTTTTTTTTATTTCATTCTTTACAAAAATAGAACATTTTAGTACCCGTTATTCAAACAGTCATATAACGTATTCTAGTCGTAACACTAGCAATCTCTCTCAGGCAACTGCATTTTTCTGCGCACGGCCCAGACTAGAGTTAGACAAGCTTGAAGGACACCCCGGGGGCGGGGGAGAGGGTAACCTCTAGCAAGAGATGGGAAAAACTCGCATACAAAAAGGCAATAGATCGGACCTAGAGAGAGGGTCGGATGAATTGGAAAGCAACGGTGCGGAAACACTGACAGAGAGAGAGAGAGAGAGAGAGAGAGTTACAATTTTCTCGAGGACCGATGCTAAAGCCTGATGATGACGTAAAATGAAGCCAAGTTATGTAGCCGGACCCGAACACTGCGGGGGCAAACGTGGAGGAAGGGGTCACCTCCTACGGTAGACAATACAACTTTGCAAAAACTCGCAAGAATTTGATTGAAATGAAACTCCAATTGTCCACCACCGCCAGATCTTTTGCTTCTCCCAATTGTTCTACTTTTACCGATTACCGATGTCTCACAAAGTTTCATACAATAACATCTCTCAACTCTCGTACCGTACTAAAGCCTGTCCCTATTCTTTTCTGATGAATTTCGCACTCTCCATTCGGACTTTTGTGAATTATCCTGACCGTCGGATCATACATGATCATTACTCCCCCAGACAAAAGTTGCAAGACTAAAATTTTTTACCTGGAGAACCAAAACATAGCGTCAACGACGAGTTCAAAAATTGGAAAAAATTTTATTCCTCTGCAAAAGTGACTGACGGGCATGAATTACATCAACAACCGTCCCACCAAAATCAAACGGCAAATAAACATTACCCCGAGGTGCCTGT
This sequence comes from Dillenia turbinata, assembly GCA_037126225.1. Lineage (NCBI taxonomy): Eukaryota > Viridiplantae > Streptophyta > Magnoliopsida > Dilleniales > Dilleniaceae > Dillenia > Dillenia turbinata. The sequence continues at coordinate 4,194,060 of JBAMMX010000007.1, forward strand.
TTGCCCTATCATGGATATTGGTGCCCTATTCTGATTTGGGCATCATATCAAGGATACAGCCCCTGTCCGTGTCTATCTCCAAAACATGGCTCATATTTTTGCTTGACCCACGTGGTACCTGATGTTCTTTGGATGGGAATATATTTCCGAAAAATAAATATTTTTGCATTTAATTAAAAAGAATATTTCTAGATAGATACGGTTATGTAATTTCATTATTGTGATTTCATAGGTTTTTTTTTTTTTTTTATGACCTTTCCGGTGAAATTTTCAATAAATAACAAAATTTTTAATATTATATGTTACTAAAACATTTCTATATATTCTTATTTTTTATTGATGAGAGCTGTCATACAAAAATTTTATTATTTATTTAAATTAATTTTTTAAAAATTATCGATATCTAATAATTATATTAAGTTCGATTAAATCTGATTGAAATCTGGTTGAATCTTCAATAGGAAAACCTTTCTCGATATCTATTTTCTTTTTATCATATAAGATTCAAAGTTAGAAATATTAATATTTAATTATTGAATTAACTAAATGTGGGATTGATTTTTGAGGTCAAAGAGTACCATATTGCATGGTATAAATATTTGGTAGAAATAGAATTATATTGTAACATTTAACTTTAAAAATTTATTTTTATTTTAAAGAATATACATTAAATTAAAACTGATTCAGCAGGGTTCTCGCCCTTGTAATCATGCCTCATTTATGTCTCTTATACATCATAACTTTTAACAAATAAAAATGTAGTTGTATGAAGGTTATAAATGGGTTTTTAATAATAAAATTATATTATTACAAATTATGCATCTTCTCCGATTTAAATAATGTTGTCTACCGAGAAAAAATATTCTAATACACAATGGATCAAATAAATAAAAAATTAAATATTATATTATAGTTTATATTAATTTATTTTAATTAAATTATTAATCTATTTTTGACAATAGAAATATTTAAGTAAAATAATAAAAATATATTAATATTTCACTGTATTGAATTTGGTTCCTAGCTCGCAGAAGTGTGGTATATAACGAAAGAGATAAAAAAAAAAATTGTGGTTGTTATCCACGTGGCAAAAACCGCAGTTCGGAAGATGCGGACATCAAATTGTAGTAGTAAATTGTGTGTGTATGGTGGCTTGTGCCCTGTGGGCACTGAGAGCACTGGTCGTAACTTTGATGGAGAGAGAGACTGTGAATGTGATTGATATGATAACTCATAATTCTTTTCAAGGGATTGGAAAGACTGTCACACTCCTATGTGGGAGTGACGGGGAACGCATCCCAATCCAAATGACACACAGTAATTTGACTGCATTACTTTGTATAGGATTGTGTGTCCCACCTCCTATTCTGTTCTCTTCTTACCTCAATTATGCACCTACTCATGGTTTTCCATTTATAAATATAAAGTTGATTATTAAATTCACATTAGAGACATAATTCCATAAATACTTGAATATTCATAATTTATCATGAAATTTTTTTATATAAAAATTATAAAAATACATGACCGAATATTAAATCTTAAAAAAATATTTAAAATTTTTAATTACTCAAATATCCCTACCAAGATATGGGGAATTTTTTTGACAAATCATATTTTCCGACCTAGCTGAGGGTCTTACTAGGATGGCAAGCCCCACCCGCCCCAATATCCACCCTTACATGATAAAGAAATTCAAACTCAAACCAATTTCTCCTTTAGCATTTATAGTAAATTGCTTCAAATATAAAAAAAAAAAGAAAAATATAATCTTTTTTCCTTTTAATAAAAGAGCATAAGAAAGATTATATATCAATCCAAAACATCATTATAAAAAATTAATTTCATTTTAATTAACAAATATTCAAATTGTCATGGTTGCTCAAATTAAAACAGACAATCAAATAACTAGGAGATGGAACCTTGACTTAAGCGAAATTTTTTATGAGAAATATAATTTTTAAAATATAAATATAAATAGAAAAAATTTTTAATAAAAAATTTAAGTTAGTATTGAATCATTAATTGAGATATGCTGGGTTATGTATTTATTGTAATTTTATTTATCTATAAGTTATATTTTAATTAATATTTTTTTTTCAGTGATCTGGAATTGAAATTATAATAAAAATTGTAATTTTGTTTGAGAAATTTATGATAGATTATTGTGATCATTTATTATGATTTTTTATGTTTATTTTCTAACGAAATTTAAGTTTTTTTAATGTGATGATTGGCCCGAAGATTTGGAGAAAATCTTCCCCGAGAAACTCGAGAGAGCCTGCGTCCTGACTGAAAGTGGCTGATAACAACGCAGTTATTACACAGAAACTCTCACTTAGTTTTGGAATTAAATACTCCTCCCACACCACACCATTGCTTCCACATCAGCAAAAGGATCAATTATTTCCTGACGACAGCCCTCGAGCGCTCACGTCATTCTTTCACGTCACGAACAGAAACCCTACGCCCTATCCCATAAAAGAGGTACATTTATCATTATGGGAGCATTTACACTTTTAAACCCGAAAAGGACTTTTTGCCAAACCACATTTTGCACCCGGTTTCATCTTAAACAACCTAATTCCCACCCAAAATCATGACCATTCCAGTTGGACGAATTTGCCCTCCCATCTCCCCCCCTTTCCGTCTTAGGTTCCCCCCCAAATTATCCACATATATATATTTTTTATGTGGTATTTGATCATTCCCTAATATTAAAATCAATTCATAAAAACCGAAATAATTTTAAAAATCAAAATCCAGTATTAAAGAAAATTTTATTTATCAGATAGATAATCAAATTCCAAATCAAGAACAAATAATTTACTCAAGCATTTTTAATAATTTACGTTGCCATTAATTAATCAGGTAATAAATAAAAAAGAATTTTCCAATTAAAGGACTCCATTATGAAAGTTACATGGAACATGCATGACAGGCTTGATCTTGCAATACGCTAAATACTCTTTTTTTAATTTTTCGGCTACATGTCAATTTATTATTGAAGCCTTTATTTAAGAGAAGATTGATTATATATTTTTTTTCCTAAAATTAGATATGCACTTAAATAAACAAAATTGACAAAATCAATATCATATGATTGCAACTAGGACAAAAAATGCAGTGTCGCAAAAGATTATAACCAAATCCTTTTTTTTGTTTATTTTTAGTAATCTTACAAGAAGGGCAAAACCCTTTTCAAGTATGGAATTACTCAAATCCCAATCTAATAATATTTACGGGCATAACTTTGAACCATTATGTTAATATAGTCCGTTGTCGAACCTTTTTCATTCACAACTAAAAATTCACGAGGCCAAATAGGCACTTTGAGACTTGAAGAAGGAAGTGAAAATTGTGAGTTAAGACAAGCTTCAGTCACAAATGACCATTCATGTGCTCGTTGAAATGATATGAGAGCATCTTAATGGGGTGGGGTCATGAGTCCCTCCTAGAGAGAGAAAGAGAGAGAATGCGCATGCAATGCATCCGTTAACAAGTTGTGTGGTCATGGAGGAGTGAGAATCAGGGCTAATATGAATAAGAGAAGATCAAATCATCTTATGTTTCTTTAGAAAAAGTAGTGGTCTTCTGACTGGAAATGGCTAATCAAGTACCAAATGGCCATATATTATACCCAAACTTAAGAAATTTCTGAACCAAAATCTCGCTCTATCACCCATACTACAGTTTCTTCTTCTTCCCCTTTTTTTTTTCCCCCGAAACATACTACTTTGGTGTCAGTGACTTTGGTTTTATAAAGATTTTCACGAATTTTCCCCCCTTTTTTTCCCTTACCTGGTCGATATTGCTAATTGTCAGCCACCGCCGGGTAACAATTGTCGTGGCTTGGCTGCCAAAATACCGTGCTCGCTCATGGCTTGGAAGTTAATATCTTTTATTTAAAAAAGAAAGTCTAAAACAATTATCTATTTTAAATTTCTTATTTTGAAAGGAAGGTATATTTATTACTTTATATCTCAATATTCTCTTTTACATTTTTAATAAAATATTAAATTATTATATTAGATAAATTAGAAAGGTGGATGGCAAGACGTGATTTTCTTAAAAATCATTGTTAATTTTTTATGAGGCACTCTTCATTTGGTTCGACGCCTTATACGGAATATGTCAAATAGTCGGCACAAGATTCATAACTCAATACACTTAAACACAAATGGGTGTATATCGCCGCGCTCCATCGATGGGATCTATCTCCCTGAGCGGGCATCTGTCGTCCTGACTATTTGAAGAAGTCTAACTCCGTAATATTCTACTCGTCGATCAATCGGCCCTCAATAAGGTTTATGCGATTCAATCTATAAGAGCATTCGGTAAAACTGAACGGTTGTCACTTTCTTTCTCTCTCTCACCCGATCGATAATTACCGAATGTTAAAAGAACCGAACAATTTTACTTTAAATCGGTAATACTTTTCCGAATCTCACATTGATTAAACTTCCTGTTTCAGTACGAAACACATCTCTTGAATGAGGAAGGAGAGCATTGAGGATCTAATCAATAAGGAAAAGAATCTCCCCGTAAATTCAATTTCCTAAATGATAACAATTTGACATCTTTAACGATCGGGATCCAAAATCCTCGGATCGCTTCGCAAGGAGACTAGGGTTGTAATGTCTCGAAATCATACGTTTCTAGCAGGACATCATATAAAAAACCCCTGAATCGTCAAGCCAGGTAAGTTCTCTAAACACGATACATAACACACAAGGGTCACAGGGAGATCTGTCATTTCTCTCTATCTGTTTATCCTTTCGAAAATCGTTCTTTTTAACTTGACCGTCGGAGTCTCCTCCGCCGGAACATCCTTCAACGGTCTTTTACAGGTTTCAAGTTTTCTCATTAAGCACCCGTTCGAGTCATCAAAAAGCTGGATCTGTGGAGCCGAAATCTACCTCCAACAGATTAATGTCATCCGTGGGATGTAGACTAGAGAATTTTTGTTGAATTTCCAGAATTATCATATCGATATGCCTCTGAAGCAAAGAGCTAGAACTACATCAAAGGCCGCGTCCATTGTAGACGGCCATACTGCTACCCCAACCGATGTAGCCCCTCTTGTGGCGCCCACTCGCTCTGCTGATAATCCTCTCGCTCATGTTCAATCTCCTCGCTCGAAACAGGTCTTGCAACCTGAGCCTCAAGAACGTCCCACCACAGTTCCTATGCTGGTATCCCAAGAACAAGTCGGTTAACCCCTAATGGATAGACTAGAATCCAGGATTTGGGGTATGAGCCAATGGTTAGAAGGCCTTAGTCGCATTGTGAGGCCCGAGGGCCATTCGTCTTTGGAGGGATCTGGGCACGAACGCCCTCACCAACGACTGCCACTGCTCAACTATGAGCTTCCAGTGACTTTCCACCATAATCCCAAAGATCTAAGAAAACAAGTTGAGCAACTTGTTTTCGATAAATTCAAGCGGGCCAACACTCGAGAAAACTAGACCCCTCTTTACTCTACTAACGTTTTATCTTTTGACTTGAAAGTCTTTTCGGAACAGATGTCTCGAGACGTATTTTTGCCTCCCATAGAAAGATATAATGGAATGACTGACTCTCGTGATCATACGCATCACTTCATAACTGTAATGGTTTCAAAAAATATGACAGACGCCGTTATGTACAAACACTTCCCTACCACTCTTAAGGGAAACGCATTAATATTGTTCAATTCACTTCCATCGCTGAATATAAAAACTCTCTCTCAATTTCAACAGCAATTTGAAACTCACTTCGTGATAAGTAGGGGAAGAAAGAGAAAATCCACCTCTCTACTGTTATTACGTCAAAGGGAGGATGAACATCTAAGAGACTTCTTGGAAAAGTTCAAAACAGAGATGATAAAAGTTCCATTTTTGGACCATTCATTGCACTAGTGGTGCTACTTACTATATTACGCCCCTCCGACATGAAAACTTAAATTATGAAAAATCCTTTTTCCACTATTCAAGAGTTTTACTCTTGTGCTGAGAAGTACATCGTGGCCGGAGGTGCCGAAGCTTTGGACCGAAGGAAAAACCGATCGTCCAGGAGAGCGTGCAGTCGATCGCCTCAGTGGCTGACACCCAAAGAGAATTGACTGGGTCCCCCGCACCAGCGAAAGTTCAACACTTACACTCCTCTAAGCAAGGCCCCCAGTAGGTCTTGTTTCAAATCAGAAACAAACCATATGTAAGGTGGCCATCTCGTCCCACCGAAGATTATCCAAAAAAAGACAAATCAAAATATTGTCATTACCACCAAGATTATAGACATATAACTGATGACTACAAAAGGCTCAAAGACAAATTGGAATTCTTGGTCCGAAACGAAAAGTTACAAAAATTCATTAATACGGAAAGGAAAAATATGTCTTCTCCCGATCGGTATGGTCCACCATGAGGAAACGAACTGAATGACCCGATGGCCAGTAGACCATTGCACGATAGGCAAGATAGAGTGATCCTCCAGATCCATAATCCATAGTTCCTGCACGAGTACTACATTCCAACTTGTGCCTTCCCAGCTTATGTCCCGACATTTTTTGCATTCTTTATTGAGTAAACTCTAATGCCTTCCCTTGGCGGACGTTTTTTATCTAGCAGATGGCTATCTTTGTATTCACATTCAGTTTATTCAACATTGTTTTCTTTCCATGAAAATATACGAACACGTACCAAAGGGATCTATTTCTTCAATGGGTCTCTGTTGCCTGTCCTACCGAAAGAATCTATTTCTCCGAGTGGATCTCTGTCGTCCCGTCCAAGCAAAGGGATTTATCTTCCCAAATGGGCCTCTATCGCCCTGTCTTATCGAAGAGATTTATTTTCTTGAATGAGTCTCTGTCACCCCTTCCTACCGAAGGGTTCTATCTTCCCGAATGGGTCTCTGTCGTTCCGTCCAACCGAAGGAATTTATCTCTCCGAATGGGTCTCTGTAGTCCCGTTTTACCGAAGGGATCTATCTCTCCGAATGGGGCTCTGTCGTCCCGTCCAACCGAAGTGATCTATCTCTCTGAATGGGTCTCTGTAGCCCTGTCCTACCAAAAGATCTATCTTTCTGAATGGGCCTCTGTGGTCCCGTCTTACCAAAGGAATCTATCTCTTTGAATGAGCCTCTATCGTCCCATCCAACTGAAATAATCTATCTCTCAGAATAGGTTTCTATCGTTATGTCCTACCGAAGAGATTTATCTCCCCGAATGGGCGACCCGAATGGGTCTCTGTCGTTGCGTTCTACCGAAGAAATCTATCTCCCCAAATAGGTCTCTATCGCCCCATCCTACTAAAGGAATTTATCTCGCCAAATGGGCTTCTGTCGCCCTGTCCTACCGAAGGGATCTATATCCTCGAATGCGTCTCTGTCGCCCTATCATACCGAAAGGATCTATCTCTCGAAATGTGCCTCCGTCGCCCTGTTTTTCAAAAAAATTGATGTCCCGAATGAATTCATTTCACCTCAATCCACCAATGAAATCTATTCATTCAAACGAATATGTGTTGTTTTGAGAGAGTTGTATCGCCCCGATCTATTGATAGGATCCTTGCCCCAAGCAAACCAATGTCACGCCAGTCATTTCCCCTATTGAAGCACTATCATATAAGTTTTTGAAATGACCGACGAAACCTGACATCCAATATGACCATACTTCAATCGAACTGTCTTTCTAACAAAAGTGATGCACTTCTAAATAAACTAGCAGCACGCTACAAACTAGTTGAGTCAAGAGGTCGTAAGCAAGACATATAAGGGACGTGCTAAGAAAAGTATGTCTTCTACTAAAGAAGAAACTTTTACAAAAGAGCAAACACACCGAATGGCAAAAAGTTTTCCGAATGAAAATACAAAATCACAATTGGGTCAGGGAGGAGGAAGTGTCAAGACCTCTTGAGAAGAGAATTCCACAATTGTTCAAATTGTAACCAGCCCTATATGATCCAAAGCCTTGGAGACGGGACCTTCACTTACCACGGTCTGAGCAATCGTCCCCTTTAAAAGGGGCAGAGTGTTGTACATCCCTGTTTTGCGTACTATCATTTCAGCACACCTCAGCCTTTCTAATAGCTTGCGTTGGGAATGCCTGAGGGCTATACCGGACTCTTTAAGGTGTGAAATTCTCTACTCAGCTTCCCAAAGGGACTCTTTTCGTAACTATACCAATATCTCCGCAGTTATCAAGCTGCCAATGTGAACGCGTTATTCGGCCTCTAACTCTTCGCATCGCTTTTTGGCCGATGCTAGTTTCTCTCCTAAAAGCCTGATCTGCTCATTCTTCTCAGCAAACAAGGTGTTGGAGACGCTCTCAACTTGGGCGTTTGTCTTTTTTAAAACTTCCTATAATGCTAAGATTTGATTCCCCAGGCGATTGACATGCCTTTCTAACTACTTCCTCCGTTGTCTCTGGTGTTTTGCTAAAGTTGCAGTTTAAGAAAAAATTACACGAGTCAATAAAAGTGAATAACTAAATAGGTTAAGTTTCGGCTAGGATAATACCGTCAAGCAAAGAGATTGAAGGGCCTTGTCCACCTGATCAAGAGATGTTTCAATAATTCCAGGTCAAGATCCCTAAAGTCGAACCAATCAGCCAATCGAAATGTCCCTTTAGCATCAACGCAATCAAATCTCTGATCTCTCATACAGAAAGCAATGGATCCTCCCTCTTGCGTATCCTTTTGGGGATCGAAAGTCCTGGCAAAAACGAATAATGGGAATCCCTCTTCCTCCGATCTTTTATAATAAGGGCTCTATAACTCTACAAGAGACCGAACATATGTCTCGTCCATGTGCACAACTGGAACATAAGACCCCACTGAGGGGCCCTCTCTCAATGAGGCAGCTACGTCCAGAGGCGCCTCTGCCTTCTTTGATTGGAACACCCTCTTTGCCATCCTTCGCAGAGGAAGACACACTAAGTAATCGAACGTTTACTCCTTCTGTCCTCACTCTTGCAGACAAAGAATGCCTTGACATAATAGAAGACGCACACCCTTCGACTTCTCCATGATCATCTTCTTCCTCAGAACGTCTCGACATAACTGGAGACATGCTCCTCGACCCCTATGTGTGGCTCATCTTCTTTAGAAGACTCAGGCACTTAGATTCTTCTTTTCTTCGACTTCGAGGGCCCCCTCTTAGGAGACCCTTCAGCTCGCTCATGCGGCTTCTCAGCATTCGGCGTCACACTCTTATCAGTTGAAATCATGTCCAAGATAGAATGCTCCACCAGCTTCAAATTGTCTACCAGTTCCTTTTCCTTCTGCTCTAGCAAGATAGGTCTGGCAATTTTCCTTCTCTCATTAATCAACAAACTCGCCAAAAGTAGCATTTGATCATCCAATAGCGAATCTACCCAAATGTTTGGACGAGTAGACTCATAATAGCACCTGACGTGCCTGAAAAATTGGGAATGGTAAGTGGAAAGCAGAGACTTCCCCTTCAGTAGTGGTTCTTGCTCTGCATTCGGTAACGCAGGCAGAAAATCCATATTCAAGAACTTCACGAAGAAATACTTTTGCGCCCAAAACTTATCTTTTGATTTAGTATAGTAAAACTTTCAATTGGAGTCTAGACGAATTTGTAACCGATACCAACCATTGGTAGAGCCATGCTCCTTATATCGTGTTAGTGAAAAAATGATCGCTAAGATCTCCACATCAAAACGAAGGTGACAAAACCTTAATAGGAAAATTATCTCAGCCACAAAACACTAGAAGCTGGGAATGAGCAATGTGGGGTAGACCCTCCAGTAGTGCATCACCTCGGTGAGTGAGCCCGTATACGGGATCTTTACCCCATACTTCACGACCTATCTGTACATAGGGATGCAACCGTCGGGTGCCCTATTCACCCTATCGTTGTCAGTGGGCATCACCAATGCAAAATCATCGCCTAGAGCCATATTCGATCGTATCTCCTCAAGCTCCTCCTTCGTAATCATGCTTTGAATCTCACTAATGCTTTGATAAGAAGAAGAAGATGAACCTTTTGACATCTTTAGAAAAACTTTCACTAGACAAGAAAATCGTTCGTAGACGAAGATGCAAAGCACGTGATACACCCAGGCGCGTAGCTTTTAAGGGACCATTAAAAACAATTCACGAAAATCAAAAGGACACTCGTTACATTAAGAGTTTGACATCTTTTCGGAAAAAGTTATTATTTATGGCGTCTTTCTCACGAAATGATACTATAAGTCAGGAGCAAATGATGAGACCATCTTCATTTGGTTCAACACCCTATATGGAGTACGTCCAATAGTCGATATAAGACCCATAATTCAATACGCTTAAACACAAATGAGCCCATGTCGCCTTACTCTACCGATAGGATCTATCTCTCCGAACGAGACTCTGTTGTCCCGACTATCTGAAGGAGTCTAACTCCGTAGTATTCTACTTGCCGTTCAATTGGCACCCAATAAGGTTTATGTGATCCAATCTACAAAAGCATTCGATAAAACCAAACGGTTGTTACTTTCTTTCTCTCTCTCAGCCGACCAATGACTAACGAATGCTAAAGGAACCGAACAATTCTACTTCCAATCGGTAATATTTATCCGAATCTCACATTGATTAAACTTTCTATTTCGGTACGAAATGCATCTCTTGGATAAGAAATGAGACCCTTGAGGATCTAATTAATAAGAGAAAAAATCTCCCTGTATAATTCAATTTTCTAAGTGATAACAATTTAACATTTTTGACAATCAGGATCTGGAATTCTCGGATCGCTTCGTAAGAAAATTAGGGTTGTAATACCTCGAGATCAAACATACGTCTCTAGCAGGATATCATATAAAAAATCCCCGAAATGTCAAGACAGGTAAATTCTCTGAACTCGACACAGAACACACAAGGGTCATAGGAAGATCCGTCCTTCCTTTTTGTCTGTTTATTCTTTCAAAAATTGTTCTTTCTGACTTGAGTATCGGAGTCCCTTTCGCAAAACACTCTCCGGTTGTCTTTTGTAAGTTTCAAACCTCCTCATTAAACACCCATTTGAGTCATCAAAGAGGCGGATCCGTAGAGCCGAAACCCACCTTCAATATTTTTTGTTAAATATGTGATCTTTTCTAGCTCAGTTTAAGATATTGATTTCTTTTTCTTTTCCTTCGTTTTTTTTTTTAACAATTACACAGTAAAAATGAAATTACTATACACACATATATTTTTCTTATCAGTTAAGACCATAGATCAAAAGATTTCTTATAAGTGCTGTAAACCTGAAGCATTGTCTTGTACAAATAATGTCCGGCTTGTCAGTAGTATCGGGAAAAAAGAATGCGAACATTAAGCGAGGCCCATTTTAGAATACACATGTCGGCCCAATTACATTTAATCGTTTTCCTAAAGCCCAACTAAAGTTGGACTTCCATTTTTTTTTTCTTTCCTCTTTTTTTTTTTTTAAATAAGAAGATGCAATCAATGAAAATCGAATCGGGAAAAAAAGATGAAAGTAGAGAAACTCTACCTCTTGAGCTATCCTCAAGGGAGTAAGAGATGTAGGATGGTCTCCCTCCCCGAGGGATAGTTGGTCTTTAACGTTTTGCTTTCTGTTCTTTGTGTTGTTCTCTTTCCACCCAAAAAAAAAAAAAAAATTCAGTCACAAAAATTAATATATAGTTTAAGGAGATAAAAAAATTAAAATAATGATTATATAAATAATTTTTAATTAAAAACCTATTTTAATTTTAATTAACTTAATCTCAATTTTCTCAAATGCTTGAAAGATCTTAGGAAGATCTTGCTTTATATATATATATATGTATATAACGAAAAGGGCAAGAGTTGCTCTTAAATGGGACCCCGCATAAGCCCGAAGCAAATTAATCATAAATAATTTCGGATACCGGTGGCGAGAACAAAAATAAAATAAAATGAAAAGGGCAGTGGGAAGGCAACAATGTGACTAGATTTTCTGGCGTCATTATTGATTTCCATATTCCAACATCAGAAAACTTTTCGGAATTTTAAGCGTGATTGTTTGAGTTATATTATAATACATTTTTAGACATAAGATGCTTTCGGGATTTTTAGTTGGATGTTACCATATTTTCAATTTGAACTTTAACAAGCATTCCATTGAAACTGAAAATGCAACTGTTTTATTTAAGATAATAGATAATTCCTTTAGACTCCAAACTTGGCTAGTTTTTGCTTCTTATTCTTGTTACAAACTCAACGTACCTTCGGGGTTTTTGTTCTTATTCCTTGGATATCAACTATTACTCAAACATACACACCATATAGATACTTAGATATGGAAAAGCAAGAACCTAGGCCATGGACCACGAAATTGGTACTGCACCAGTATTGGTGTCAAGACCCAAAGCGTTCCAAACAGCATCCGAAGCATCAACAATGTTGTTACGACAAGGTGGCTGATATGCATGCTCAGCGTCACACCCATTCATAGAGTCACACTCGTCAACCACCTTAGCCCTCGCACTCCTCCCATTACTAGCCGTGATCTCGATCCATTGCCCACATCGTGACCCACCCGCATACCACCCGGTCGATAATGCAACAATTTGCTCTGAATTATCATGGTACTTCCCATCGCACTCCGAAGGGCCACCGCCGTCGCCACCCTCGCTGAAGTCATTGTTGGTAAGGGTTGCGGGTGTCGATGATGTCACCTGAGGTGAACATTCGTATGTTGGGTAGTCATTGCCTTGGCAGGTTAATGTGCCCGATTGAGGACAATCGCCACTCGGGCCAGCCGGGCTTGACTTGCAAATATGGGTACCAACTTCCGGGTCATCATTGCATTTTCCATTTATGCAAATTAATTGACCATCACAATCGTCTGGAGTTCGACATGGACCTCCACATGTTGAAATGGCTGTTGCAGTGAGAGAAAATATGAAGATGCTCAACAAGGCAGAGAAAATAACTGAATTAGCTAACTTTGCCATGGGAGGAGTAAGAAATTGCTTGATTGGTGAATTACTTTTGGTTGGAAGGCGTGGGAAGCAAGGCAAGAGAATATGCATGTATTTATAGTTGGTTTTTCTACGGTAGTATTAAAGTGACATTATATTTGATAAGCGCAGACTATGTGGAATGAAAGAAAAAATAACAGTGCTTGTCATAACTTCTCAATACTAATATTTTTTATTTTCAAAACATTTTAATATGTTAAATTAATTTATATTTATATAAAAATTTTTATATTTTTTATATTATATATTTTTTCATATTTAATGAATTATTTATTTAATCATAATTTTTTATTTTTTATATTATTTATGTTATGATTAATAATTACATATTTGATTATTTTTTATTTTTATTATAAAATATGATCATTTTATTATTTTTATAAAATAATTAATATTTATATAAAAATTCTTATATTTTTTATATTTACATATTTGTTCATTTGTTCATATTTTCATTTCTTATATTTTTATAAAATATCATTTTATTGTATCATTTCATATCCGTTTTCATTTTTTGTTTCTATTTTTATTTCTGTGCAACATACTCCTCGTATTTGTGGGACTATTGATACCATGTGAACAAATTAATTATTACAAAGATATGGGTTTCGGGAATGTTTAGCAAGTCATACGTGGCTTGCTGAAAATGGATTTCACATAATATAACAAATGAAACTGCTTCCTAATTATTAGCACAAAAATACTATACATTTTCACAAAATGAAAATGTTTTATGGACATCGGTAATTACGTATATATTAAACAGTTGTGAAGAGATTTGTAATTAATTAAGAATTTATCACTTATATAGAGATTTCTTGTTTAATTTTGTTAATGAGTAAATTTGAGCGTACCCTTTTTAACTTAACTTCTAGTTAACAATTAATATATAAATTGATAGTTTATCTATCAATTAAAAGTATTAGATTTTTTAATTAAATTTTAAATTTTAAATTTAAAAATAAAAAAAAAATTATAGTAAAAGAATTATCTCTTAAAATGACATTAATAAACGTTTAAATAAAATTAATCAAAATATATGATTTTACATATCTTCTTATAATAAAAAAAGTTAATATATAACTTAGGTCAACTTAATTGAAAACTTAGATCTGCCCAATGTACAAGTACTAGGTAGCCAGTCTGTACAGTAGATTAAGACCAGCCGTGATCACGGGGAGATGGTCTTCGCCGTCCTAAATATGCCAACATATAAAAATTCAATTCGCAAAACACAAAAGAATCTTGGACTATGATAACGTGTGCAGTCATTTTCCCAAACTGGTCCTTAATAGGACTGTTTTTTCTCTCTTGCGGGCACTAGTCTCTGTGTTTTGTTTTTTTTTTTAAGTGTCTTTTCATAACTTCTTTTTTATTTTACTTTGTATTTTTATTTTAAAAAATTAAAAAAGACTTAATTATTTTTCTCAACTAAACCCCCATCTCTTATTATTTTTATTTAATATTCAATTATAACATATTAAATTTAATTTTTCAAAAAATAATTTATAGATTAATACTAATTTTGTTTTAAATTATAATTGTTCAACATTTCCTTAATATTTGTGCCATAACCTTAAAATGCCAAAAGGTCTTGATAGGACATAACTCAACGCTCATTTGGAAGGGTTAGCACTTGAAATACTCACACATGAGTCCCACAGAGGACAACTACCGACCGATGGGACGAGCACAGTTCAGTATTATCGAATGATAACTCTCTATGGCTATTCAATTGATCTACCGAAGGGTCTTAGTCGCCCTATCTCCCAAACGATAGGATCTTAATTGCCCTGCCTATCAAACAACATTTACCGAGTGAGATTCACCTCCCCGATCGGATACTCAGTCATTGGTCCACCAAATGAACAAGCGCTGAAAGCTCCACATTGGCCAAACGATCGACCTAAATGATGGGACATATCCGAATGCCCATTTTAAAGGGTCAGCACTTGAAAAGCCCACACATGAAGGCCACAGAGGACAACTACCGACCGATGGGGTGAGCACAGTTTAGTATTATCGAATGACAACTCTCTATGACTATTCAATTGATCTACCGAAGGGGTTTAGTCACCATATCTCCTGAACCATAGAGTTTTAGTCGCTCCGCCTATCGAACGAGATTTACTGAGTGTGATTCACCTCCCTGATCGGATACTCAGCCATTGATCCACCGAACGAGCAAGCCCCGAAGGCTTCACATTGGTCAAACGATCGACCGAAAGCCGATCGACCTTATTGATCCTAAGAAAAGATCAGAGCACCCAAAGACTTTGATTTCCTACTTAAAAACTATAATTTCAAGATTTTACGGATAAGAAAAATTCTCATACAATAAAAATCAGGATCATTTCAAAATATTGAACTCTCAAAATTTCTGAATCGTTTCCATAAAGAAAGTAGGGTTACAGCACCCCGAAATCATGCGACCCTATTAGATATAAGATACCCTCAAACCCACTAAATCAGGTACGCTCTCTCGGTCTTACACATTGGGCACATTAATCACAGGGAACCTCTCTCTAAGCTCTCAGTCTGTTTCTCTACATTCAAAAACCATTCTTTCTGACTTTCGGAACCTCTTCCGTCGGAGTATCATTTGACGGTTTTTACAGGTTTTATATTCTGTTGACGGCAACCATTCGAGTCATTAAGGAGCCGATATCTGTGGAGTACAACTCACCTCTAATAGATTGGCACCGTCAGTGAGAAACAGATTAGAGCAACCTCCGTAAAATTGACAACCATGCCTCAGAAAACCAGAACAACCTCGAAAGTCACCTCCATTATAGAAAAGCGCACCGCAATATCCGCTGAACTCGTCCTCCCTCCGGCACTCGATCACTCAATTCATAATCATATGGTTTCTTTCCGACCATCCCATCCGGAGCAAGTCTTACAACTTGCGGCTCAAGAGCAGCCGATCGTGGCCCCTGTGCCAGAATGAGTTAGCCATTCCCAGATGGAAAGATTGGAGTCAAAACTCCAAAATATGAGCAAACAACTGGAAGGATTTAACCGAGTCCTTAGGCCAGACAACCACTCATTTGCAGCAGATTCTGGATATGAACATCCCCCACAACAATTGCCCCCTGTGAACTATGAACCATCGGTGACCTCTCGTCACGATTCGGAGGATTTGAAAAAACAAATCGAGTAACTTGTAGCCACCGAGTTTAGAAAAGCGAACGCGAAGAGGGATGAAAACCCCCTCCACTCTTCGGGAGTATCACTTTTTGATCCGAAGATCTCCCTAGAACCGATGCCAAGAGACGTCATCTTATCACCCATTGAGCGATATGATGGAACAACTGATCCTCGTGATCAGGTCGCCCACTTCATAACAGTCATGGTCTCCAGAGATTTGTCAGATGTGACAATGTGCAAGCACTTCCCCACTATACTCAAGGGCAATACCCTGACGTGGTTCAATTCTCTTCTGTCGTTCAGTACCAAGAGTTTTACCCAGCTCCGACAGCAGTTCGAGACCCATTTTATAATCAGCCGAGAAGTCAAGCTAAAGTCTACCTCCTTACTATCGTTACGGCAATGGGAAAATGAGCCTTTTAGAGATTTCCTGGAGAAATTTAAAACAGAGATGTTAAAGGTTCCAGCTCTGAACCATTCCATCGCATTAACTGCTCTCTTAACGAGTTTGTGTTCTTTCGGTATAAAGACCTCCATTACGAAGAAATCCCCTTCAACCATTCAAGAGTTTTACTCTCAAGCCGGGAAATACATTGCGATAGAAGAAGCGAAGGCATTCGATCGGCGAAAGAACCGTCCGAGCAGAAAAGAATACAGTCGATCGCCTCACTAGCTTTCCCTAAAGAGGAGCAAACCAGGGGCTCCACCCTCACAGAGGTTTAATGTCTACACGTCGTTGAACGAGACCCAAAGTTGGGTCTTATATTAAATTAAAAATAAATCGTACGTCAGGTGCCCCCTCGTTCCACAGAGGAAGACCCCAAGAAAAATAGGTTCAAGTACTGCCACTTTCATCGGGATTATAGTCATATGACCGATGAGTGCAAAAGGTTCAGAGACGAGTTAGAATTCCTAGTTCGTAGTGGTAGACTACAGAGATTTATCAGTACGAAAGGAATGAATTTACCTTCCCTAGACCGGCGTAATCTACAGCGGGAGAGTGAGCCACCTAACTAACCGGACCCCAGGCCACTGCACAACGGACTTGAAGGGGTGATCCTTCAGATCTATGGCAAAAGCATCTGGCATGAATCTTATGTCCCCACTAGTATTTATCTGGCATACAACTCGGAGTTTCCTGTACTCTTTCCTTGAGAAAGGGTTCTGTACCTTCTCATCATTTAGTGATCGTCCCTGTGACGACTTGTGACACAAGATCCTCAGTGATTTACGAAAGAATCATCTCCCATATAATGTTCCTATCGAAAGTGTCATCAAAATGAGATGGAACTTCCCGAACGGGTGGACACGACTCTAACATTTAAAGTTTTCCTATTGAACGTTGGGCCTAAGTCGCTCTGATCTTACCGAACGAATGTGTCATCAAAATGGGATGAAACTTTCAGAACGGGTGGACACGACCCTAACATCTAAAGTTTTCTATCGAACGTGTTATCAAAATGGGATGGAACTTTCCGAACGAGTGGATTTGACTCTAACATTTAAAGTTTCCTATCGAGCATATCATCAAAATGAGATGAAACTCCATGAATGGGTGGACACGGCCTTAAAATCTAAAGTTTTCTTATCGAACGTTGGGTCTGAGTTGCCATGATCTTACCGAACGAACGTGTCATCAAAATGGGATGGAATTCCTCAAAC
This sequence comes from Dillenia turbinata, assembly GCA_037126225.1. Classification (NCBI taxonomy): domain Eukaryota; kingdom Viridiplantae; phylum Streptophyta; class Magnoliopsida; order Dilleniales; family Dilleniaceae; genus Dillenia; species Dillenia turbinata. Next base: position 4,211,818 of record JBAMMX010000007.1, read on the forward strand.
GGGTTGACACGGCAATAACATCTAAAGTTTCCTATCATACGTGTCATTAAAATGGTATATAACTTCCCGAACGGGTGGACACGACCCCAACATCTAAAATTTTCCTATCATAAGTTGGGTTTGAGTCACCCTGATCTTACTGAGCGAATGTGTCATCCAAATGAGATGGAATTCCCCGAACGGATGAACAAGACCTCATATTCATAGTTTCCTATCGAGTGAACGAATTATGAGACTCCACGAACGAGACGTGGCATTCTAAAGGTCTTTTTTGCGAAAGATCATTATACTTCGACGGAGTATTAGACAAATGGTTCGAATAGCACTCTCGGGCAGATACTCTTAATTAAGAAAATCTTTTTATCACCATAACAATACACGATTATATAGGGCGAGAAGGGACAACATAGGCCGTGTCCTGATCTGTTATTGCTATCTCGACGAACCCCTCCTCGGTGCATCTCAAACGTTCAAACAATTTACGCTGAGAAAGCTGGAGGTTAACAACATCTCTGGCAATAGACATCTTGAGTTCAGTCATCTCTCGCTCGACATTCTAAAGGGATTCCTCCTGAAGATGAGCTAACGTCTCGATGGCCACTAATTTCGCTTCACGAACGCGCGCCTTGGCCTCCAACTTCTCGTAACGCCAAAACCAAATCTGTCTGAAGACGCTAGATCTGCTTATCCTTTTCCCCTTTAGTATCCTTTTCCTTGTTCTCCAGAGCATCTTTCAGTGCCAGCACTTGGTTGCTCAAACGGACAAGTCGCCCCTTAGACTTTTTTCTTCGTTGTCTTTGGAATTCGGTCAAGACTGCAGTCTGGGAAGAAGTACACTTGACAATAATAACAAATGAGGTTGGAGCTCGAACGAAAGAACACTTACTGATAGACAGAGAGAGTGGACTTGTTTGTCAATATGATCCGAAGATATTGTCTAGAACGCGAGTTCAGGGCGAAACTTGAACCGCTCGACCAACTGTAGTGCCTTTCGCGGATTGATAAAGTTATACTGACGATCCCCCATATAGACCACAACCTATCCTTCCTCTAAAGCATCCTCTTGCCCATTAAAGGACTCAACCGAAATAGGAGGCAGAAGGTCAACCTTATCCCCTCATCATGCAGGGAACATTGGGATACTTGGGGGGACCGTTCTGGCGTTTCTCTCAAAACAAGAGCAGAAATGTTTTATCTCATCGAAGTTTCTTCCTATAACCGTGGATTCTGAGTCAGAGCACTCACTGTCGCCTCAGGGACTTCTTCGCCCGGAATGTTCCCCACACTATCACTGATTGGTGTACCAACGATCGTCATTAAAGTAGTTGATCGGCCATCCCTTGCTTCAACATGCTCTTGAGGGGACTCATGTTCTCCAGTTTTCGCTAGTCCCTCCTCACTAGCAGGCAGGGCCAGAAGACTGAACCCTTGATCTCTTCAACCAAGTCTCAGGAGAAGTATCAGTCGTCTTCCTCTTTACGTTCGGTCGCACCTCCTGCTTGTTCGAAATGTCCTCTAGAATGGAAACATTTACAGATGGCAGAGAATCGACCAAGTTCTTCTTCTTCTACTCCAGTAAAAGAGGTCTGGTGATCTATCTTGTCTCGTCCACCAGTAGGCCAAACAACAGCAACATCTGGTCCTCTACTAAGAAATCCAACCAAATACTCCGTTGATTAGACTCGCAATAACGCCCAACGAACCGCAAAAAACAAAAGTGACGAAAGAGGTTTGAAACTTTCATGTTCAACGAGTGTGCTTGATCAGCTCACAGAAGTATCGGAAGAAGACTCTTGTTCAAAAATCTCACGTAAAAGAACTTTTGTATCCAGCGTTTCTTTTGAGACTCACTTTAAAAGAATTTCTAATGAGACTCCCGGCGGGTTTACAGTTTATACCAGCAGCGGGTAAAACCTTGGGCGTTGCAATGTATCAAGGAAAAAAGGGCCCCCAGAATCCCCAAATCAAAGTGAATACGAAAAAACCCTAATAAAAAAATCAGGGCAATTACAAAATACCAAGCACTAGGGATGAGCAATGAAGGGTGGATATTCCAATATCTCAGGAACTCTGCTAGTGGACCCGTATATGGGACCCTCAAACCGTACTTCACACATTGTTTGTACATCAAGACAGCCCTCGGGGGCATGATTCACCCGGTTCTTTTTGCTGGGCAACACCAACTCAAAGTCACTTCTGAGTGACATATTTCTCCGAACTTCTTGTAATTCCTATTCGTTCATCATGCTTCGTATGGTATCTATTCCTCGTGACGAAGGAGAACCTTTCGACATCTTCTCAAAAAAACAAACTTTTCGCAAAGGATCAAGAGAATGACAAGAAAGAAATATAGAATATGTGATGCCCTGACAAAAGTGTATCCTTATAAAGTGTATAGAAGACGAGCCCCAGAAATAGAAGTGGCAAAGCCTCGCGTCTTTTCGATGACCATACCTCCTGCCACCTTTCCCAAAGAAAAATGTCATGAGTCGAGGGCAAATGATGTGACATAACCCAATACCCATTTCGAAGGGTCAGCACTTGAAAGGCCCGCACATGAGGCCTACAGAGGACAGCTATCGACCGATGGGGCGAGCATATTCTGGTATTATCGAATGACAACTCTATATGGCTATTCAACTGATCTACCGAAGGGTTTTAATCGCCCAATCTCCTGAACGATAGAGGTTTAGTCGCCCCACCTATTGAACGAGATTTACCGAGTGAGATTCACCTCCCCGATCGGATATTCAGCCATTGGTTCACCAAATGAGCAAGCCCAAAGACTCCACATTGGCCAAACGATTGACCGAAAGCCGATCGGCCTTATTGATCCTAAGGAAAGATCAGAACGCCCAACGATTTTGATTCCCTGCTTAAGAACGATATTTTCAGGATCTTACGGATAAGGAAAATTCTCATACGATAAAGATCACGATCATTTCGAAATATTAAACTTTCGAGATTTTCGGATCGTTTTCATAAGAAAAGTAGGGTATCAACACTCCGAAATCATACGATTCTATTAGGTATAAGATACTATCAAACCCTCTAAATCAGGTATGCTCTCTCGACTTTACATATTTGGCACACTAATCATAGGGAATCTCTTCCTAAACTCTCAATCTGTTTCTTTACATTCGAAAATCGTTCTTTTTAATTTGAGTGTCAGAACCTCCTCCATCGAAACAACCTTCGGCGGTTTTTGCAGGTTTCATATTCCGTCGACGGCAACCGTTCGAGTCATCAAGGAGTCGGTATTTGTGGAGTCACAACTCACCTCCAACAGGTCTAAGCATATCTCAGAAGCTATTGAGAGAAGATCCATGTTTAACCTTCCACACAACCTCATATCTATTTGGCCACATACATCGATAACAAGACAAGCTATTCTCCTTTGAAAATCTAGATATCATCGAAATAAAACAAACCATAAACATGGTAGCCATAGAAAGAAGGAAACTTGAATTTGATGTCAACCAGAAATCTTTTGCAAACAGACATAACTATATGGAAAATAGATTCTTCTTACCTTAACAACATGGCAAAATAATTTCCTTCAGCAATAAAACACCATAATTACGTGCGAGGCGCACGAGACATGGTACAGACCACAGACACAGACTTAGAAGAAGTCGTCTTTCTTGGACGGTTTGGTTTATTTGTGCTGTAACCTCAAAAAGGTCTTAGCGTATCTCAGAAGTTGTTGAGAGAAGATCTATATTTAACCTTCCACACAACCTCCTTTCTATTTGGCCGCATACACCGATAACAAGACAAGCAATTCTCCTTTGAAAATCTAGGCATCCTCAAAATAAACCAAACCATAAACATGGTAGCCACAAAAAGGAGAAAACTTGAATTTGATATCGTTGGAGGTGAGTTTTGTTCCATAGATAATAATTTTGTTGACTCGAATGTGGCGAATGATTGTTGAACTGTCTGATTGATGGAACTTGTAAAAATCCGTCGGAGGATGTTCCGACAAAGGAAATTTTTGATCCTCAAATCAAAGAGCGATTTTTGAAAATAGAAACAAATTGAAAGAGAGAGAGCTCTGTAATTCCTTTTGTGCGCTAGGTGAGGAGTCAGAAGAACATACCTAGTTGACCGCTTTTGTGATGTATATATAGTCTACATGGTAAGTCCCATGTGCTATCGGAGTGTAAAAATTTTAGTTTTCTTGTGAAAGTGTTCCGAGACTACAGGGATCATTGCGAAGGATTCCCAAAAATTTAGAACTCTACCTGTTAGGAAAGTTCGAATTATCGTGAAAATACTTTTTCTTATCGACAATATTTAGAGATCTCATTCCTTATTACAGGTGATTGTTTTCGTGCTTTAGGGAAAAGTGAATATTATTTCAATTCGTCAAATAGCAATACCGAGCCCGATGAGGTGCCGAACCGACCAACTGGTTATCGAAAAAGTGTTTGGTCGATAAATAGTGAGAGGGTAAACTATGTTTAGTTGAATGAGAGATACATCCCATATCAACAATATATTTTGACACATTTTAGAGTTTAGAGAATTTTAAATCTTATAATAATAGATTTTTAAGCCATGTTGCATCAGATGTCATCTAGAAATCTTTTCCAAAGAGACATAACCGCGTGAAAAATAGATTCTTCTTACCTTAACAACAAGGCAAAATGATTTCCCTCAGCAATAAAACACCATAATTATGTGTGAGGTGTCCATTTTGTGATTTGGAATTGATTTTTGTTATAAAAAAAAATAATAATAACTACGTGCGAGGCGCGCGGTACGCGGTACAGACCACAGACATAGACTCAGAAGAAGTCGTGTTTCTTGGACAGTTGATTATCGGTCTATTTCATGCTCGTTTTATTGCAGAATGCAAATACCCACAAATTCATGGATGAGGTGTCTAGTTATTTTTTTGCACAACTAACGACTATAGCATAATAACTCTACCTTGATTAATAAAAAGTAATAATTTAGAGTTTTTCTTTTTCCTTCTCTCAGAATGTGGTAGATTTGCGCTTAAGGGAGTTAAATTTTAAATTTTTATAAATATATGATATAATAAAAAATTAAAATTTAGGGGTTCAAATACTTATTTTATTTTACCTTTAAAAATTCTATATATCTTTTACAATAAAAGATATTTTAAAATTTTTAAAAATCCTGACACCCTTCGGCCTGGCCCGTCCCTTGGGGCTGCCCTTGAAGGCAACCTTAATTTCTTCATCTTTCTCTGAAAAATTCATCTCGGCACAAACATCGCCTTGATTATGTCTACTGTCAACTAATTTTAAGAAAGAGATGCAAAGAAGGAGACCTAGGGAGATAAAGAGAGAGAGACGAGAGTCGAAAAGGACGGAAGTTGAAGTGAGAGGGAGGATGTGACAGAGAAATTTTTTTTTTTTTATTCTCTCTATTTTTTTTTTTTTAATTTGAGCACAATATATATGTATTGAATATTTTTAAATAAAAAATAAAATTTTTATTATTTTATTATTTTAACCGGAAAAAATGATCTGTATCATGACAAAAGGGTAACTTTATTCATTTTCAATTGAGGGGAGATCTTAGTTAATGTAACATAAGATTATTGTATTTCATGTAAAATTTTTTTTTCCAAGACTTTCTTGCTCTAACACTTTTAATTATCAATAATATTTAATGAATCAGATAAATTATATTAATCAATTCTTTAATATTTTTAAATTAATTAAAGTTAATTTGAATGTGTGGTATTGGAAATCAATTGTCTTGGGAATTGGATAAGCTGAAAGTTGGGGGGAGGTGGGTGTTTGACAAAGAGCCCATGAAGAAAAGCGACAGAAATAAATTGGGGGTTGTTTTTAATCAATGCACCCTTGGTAGGATTCAAAAATTAGGAACCCTAGTTAGGGATTTTTTTCTCTCTTGTGGTCATTATTCTCTTTATTTTGTTTTATTTTAAGTGTCTTTTCACAATTTTATTTTTTTCAACTAAACTCCTATCTCTTGTTCTTTTTATTTAATGTTTAATTATAACATATTAAATTTAATTTTTTAAAAAATAATTTAATTGATTAATACTAATTTTGTCTAAAATTATAATTGTTTGTTCATTCATTTAATAGTTTATTCATTTAATATTTATGCAACAAAAAAAAAAAAAAAAAAAAAAAAAAACTAGAATAGAGAAAATAATAACTATAAGTCAGTAGATTTAATAATTACCACCTTCAATAAAATTGGGACCATAAAATTATCGTGGGATCTTCAAATAATAAGTCATCCAATCACTAGCTTTCTAGGTATTAATATTATCGGTAATTATTCACGTGGGATTGCCATCTACGTCTGGCTGTTCTTATCCATTCGGGATTAGTAAAAGAGAGTTGTGACCATTAAACTATTTTTTTGGAAACAAAAGAAAATATAACATATATATATATAAATATATATATATTTTAACAATGATCGAAAGAGAGGTGCTCAAAGTTGAAAGAAAAACGTAGATTTGTATGCACTCTGTCGCGCGGAAGAACAAACGGTATAAAGCAGATCCGTGGTATGGTATGAAAATGAGATGAGATGCTGGGGAATTAATACTAGGAAAGATACATTAAAGAAGCATCGGAATCACGTTCCCGTTGTCGTTTCGTTTGTTGTGTGTCACTGTTTTAGCAGTGTTGCTGATGCTCCTATCTGCTGGTTTTGTTCGTGAGTTGATGTTGGGACCTTAACGAAAATCAGGACGGAGCCCACCTCTTAAAATTAAATGATACGTCCAAAGTTCATCCCGAATTCAGAATGGAGGCCCAAAATCGAGCCCACCTCTTAAAAGGTGGCAATCGCAGTATTCCAGTTTTTGTTTTTGTTTTTTTTGTTACATCAAAATTTGAATATAAGATTATTAGATCATGTGAGAGAGATTGTAACTATTAAAATATTCTTTATAGACACATTAGATTAGATCTTCTAATACAATTTATAAATTTGTAATTAAATTATTCACATATTTTTTCACTAAACAGTAAAACTAAGTTATTTTGTACCATTCAATCCACATATGCATACCATGGTTACATAAAAGTATCTAAGAGGATAGTTCAGTGATCACAACCTCCTTTCCCTCATCTAGTGATCCCGAGTTCAAATTCCAATATAATAAAAAAAAATACTATCGTTACATAAAAGGCAATTGAGGATTAATAGGAAAAGAGAAAAATAGGAAGGGACCAAATCACTATGCAAGTGATGTGTGTGTGTGTGTAGAGAGAGAGAGAGAGAGAGAATTATCGAGGGAGATTTTTTACTTATTTCTTAGGTAAACTCACCCAAATTTATTTTATATATCTACTAAGTACGTGAAAAAGTAATTTATATGTTTAAAAGACAAACAAGTCAATTAGCAACATCATTTTACACGTACAATAAAAAACCCTACAATAAGAGATTAAACTACAAAATGTTTAATCTAAAACAACACTAAGCTAGCTTTAAGCAATTAAAGCCAAAAAATAAATTTATTACATCTTATGTGGTGCATACTTTTAGTTTGGAAACCTAGTGAAAGCATGCTTTTTATTACATAGACCCAACGTAAGTGAAGCTGGCATAGTAATCTAGTGCTATGTGGTAGCACAAATTCGAACAAATGGAAACCTATGCCATGGACCATGTAACTTTAACTTCACCCACATCGATATTCAGTCCCAAAGCATGCCACACAGCATCTGATCCATCAACAATGTTGTTCCTACAGGGCGGCTGACCCGCATGATCCGAATCACACCCATTCATAGAGTCACACTCATCAACCACTTTAGCCACCACACTTCTCCCATTACTAGCCTTGATCTGGATCCTCTGTCCGCACCGTGACCCGCGAGCATACCACCCGGTTGACAGGGCAACAACCGACTCCGAGTTGTTGTGGAACTTCCCATCGCATTCCGATGGGCTGCCACCATCGCCTCCCTTGCTGAAGTCATTGTTGGTGAGAATTGCTGGTGTTGATGATGTCACAGTGGGAGAGCATTGAAAGGTAGGATAGGATTTGCCCTTGCAGTTTAGAGTGCTAAATTGCCTACACGAGCCACTCGGGCGGGACGGGCTTGACCCTGTCCGGCATGTGCTAGACCCCACGCTCGGGTCATCGCTGCATCTCCCCTTGATGCAAATCAGCTGACCATCGCAGTCGTCCAAGGTTCGGCAGGTGCCGCCGCAGCTTGAGATGGCCGTTGTAAGCAAAGCCAAGTTGAGGATTGTGAAGAGAATGGAGAAAATAAGCAACAAAGAAGCTAACGGTTCTGCCATTTTTAGGGATAAAACTAGAAGGGCTGGGGGTTGTACGTACTAGTACTCTATATTGCTCCAGACATTTTGGGAACTTGGTTTCCTTAAGAACGAAAGAGAAGTATTTATAGAGCCGGGGTGTCACTGTGTTACTGTAGCATGCAGCGCCATTTTAACAAATAGGCCGTATCTTATACATATACAAATAAATATATTGATGGGACATGATAAAAAGGTCTGATACAAAAGGCATCCAATCTGTGCACACGATCCGAAATGCATATTATGTATACACGTATCAATGATTAGGGATCAAACTCCTTACAAGATAGGCACGACTCAATATATTGAGAGATTGCCATCGGTAATAAATTAGCTGGTTTATGACCATCAAAGGTATTTGGCACACCTGAGATGGCACTGTCCTTGCTGCATCGGTAAGGGCCCAATCGTTACCCCTGTCGGTAAAAGGTAGTACACACACTTCCTTAATAAGAAAAGAGATTTTTAAAATCTAATCAATAAGAGAATAAATCTCTCCGTATTGTTAAAATTTCTAAGTAGTGAAAATCACAAATCTCTCGAGAATATTTGACTATAGAATTCTGAAATTTTCAGATATCCTCATAAGGAAATTATGATTACAATACTCCGGATACACACGGCTCCTAAGAGACCTACATACAAAAGCATTCGGCATACTGAAATTCAGGTATGTTCTTAGAGACCCAACACTTGACACACGGCTCTCAGCTCTCTCTTTTTGGTGCTTAGTTTGTTCTATTTCTATCAAAAATTACTCTTTCTAACTTGAGTATCGGACTCTCCTCCGTCAGAGCACCCTTTGACGATCTTTTGCACGTTTCAAATTATCTTCCGAAATAACCGTTCAAGTCGAAAGAACCAGAATTTGTGAAACAAAAGCCCACCTTTAATGTGTATGTGTGTGTATATATAATTATCATCTCTTTTAAAAATTTAAATTAGTGAAAAAATATATTTTTAATTTTTTATCTTAACCCTTTTATTTAGATGTGAAATTTTTTAATTAAGCGAAAGGGGACATATGATATCATTCGAATTGAGAAATTGCTGTTCTAACTCTATTTTATATTTTAAATAATTATTATCTTTTTTAAAAAATTAAATTAATAGAAAAAAGTATTAGTAATTTATATATATATATATATATATATTTAAGAGGATCCTTTAGAAATGTGTATTATATATGGCCTGTCATATCCTAATTTCAAGATTTTATAAACAAAAGATAGCTATGGGTACAATTAGTTATAAAGTGCCGCTTTATATTTTATTAACATCAGATTCTGAATACATTCATTTAATGTTAAATTCCCAGGAAAACAATAGTCTTTTATTCTACCTACTACCTAGGTGTGGGGCTGCCCTCCCTGTCTCTCTCTTTCCTAGGTTGGGGTTGCCGTCCTAGTCTCTTAGTTTATCCTGTGAATGCATTAACAATAAAGATTAAGGTTGACGGTAGATCCTGCTTCGTGGTTAAGTTTGATAATATTAAAAAAAAATTTTTTTTTTTTTTTTTTTTTCTTCTAAAGATGTTGTTATTTTAATTTTTTATTTTTTTTTATTAAAAAATAAAAAAAAAATAAAATTTACCCCCCCCCCCCCCTTCCCCCCTAAAAATTTTTTTTTTTTATACCCCCCAATAAAAACAAAAAAAAAAAAAACACAATAAATCTAATAAATATTCAAATTCTATCTATTGTGAATAATGCTCTTGGATGAGTTAATACCAAATGAATCAAATCTACGGTTCATATTTGAAAATTTATACTTTCAAATTTGAGTAAGATTAAATTAACCAAAATAATTTCAAATTAATAAATAATTTTAAATTATAATAAAATTTTAAATCAATTTTTTCCTATTTATTGATGTAAAAGAATTATTTTATCCTTTTTCTCTTTCCGTTTTCTTTCCTCCTGTCCTCTCCTCCCTCTCTGTCTCATTTTTGGTGAGTAGCGTGGCCAAGTCACAGATTTGATTAATTGGGACGGCCTAATACAATAGACCTGAAATTGGGGTTGGGTAGAAGGATTTTGTCAAATATAATAGTCAACTGGGGAAAACAGAGATACAGCCAAACCAATAATTCCTTTTGATTCTGAGAGGCTGAAATATAAAAGCTTAAACCACGGGGAAACATTCCCATTTTATAATCTGCCTTGCCGATGGCTACATGACATATGTTTGTGTGTGTCTATGTTCGAAGGAAACATTCCAACTCTGTTATGCTCCTCGTCTCTTTTTGTCTTTTCTTTTCAATCCAATTACGTTGTATGTTCTCCTCGTCTCTTCCCCTTGACATGTGAATCAGTCAATATTGGCTTAATCAAATCCCACCTTAAACAAAGACTAGACTGGGAGATAATTGATAAGCCAAAAGTTCGCTCTTTTCAAAATCTCTCCAAGTACTCAACTGCTTTGCAGACACAAGTGACTCACGAACGGGCACAGCCCAGAAAACACTCCCATTATATAAACTGTCCTCCAACTTTGTGTGAAGCAGTAGGATGTACGTACCCTCTTTTCATATTTTTATAAAAAGATTATTTTTAAGTCTGTGAATTTGAGATCACCAAGAGCAATAAAAAAGAAACTTAATTAAAAATTTTAGTAGCAACATTTTAAAAATATACTAAATTCACAAAAATAACATTAAAAGTTACAAAAACACTATTAAAATTTTTTAAAATATCATAAAAATCCTTTAAAATGCAATATATTCCCTAAAAACAGTAATATTTGCCCTATCTACCCACTATATTTTGTATTCCCCCCCCCCCCAAAAAAATAAAATCACAAAAAGCCTCACTATTTAGTTTGTCTCGTTTTAAAACTTTGTCTGAAATTTTTAATTTGTTTTAATTTATTTTATTGCTTTTTTAATATTTTCAATAAAAATAAATATTTTTAGTAAATGATTACTAACTTTTGTAGGTAGAATTATAGTTATTAATTAACAAATTTTGTTTAATTTTCAGTGAAGTGTAGTTTTAGTGAGCCATTGGTAGAGGACTATTTGAACACAGAATTGCTTTTATTATTTTTTTTGTTACAATAGGAATCGAACTCCGGATCACGGGATCGGGGGAGAGGGGCAATTGCCACTGAGCTGTCCCCGGGACGAATTGCTTTTATTATGTTAACAAAAAGAAGTGCCCAATAATTCTGCTCGGAAATAGAGTTTAGTTCATACCAATTTCTGGTGCAGGGCAGTGAAGGCTAGAAAAATAAACTAGTCAGACATTTTTGGCAACACAAGGCTAAATTACTAGTGAACTAAAATTTTATATTGACCAAGTGAGAAAAACTGGAAATTAAGATCGTTTTCTCCTTTTCTCTTTTACTATGGTAAAAGGAAGGAAAAACTTGCCATTAATAAGAACCATGTCTTATTGTGACTAAAGCCAATATAGTGACAATGTTCTGTAAAATAACAAATATATACAGAAAGAAGCACGTTGTCATCTAGGCCATGGACCTAGTGAATTTAGCCTCACCCACATCAATGTCTAGACCTAGGGCATGCCAAACGGCATCAGAAGCGTCAACAATGTATAGAATGTGGCAAAGGTTGTTTATTGTTGAGAAAAATAGATAGAGGAGCTAAGAGAAGGAAGTTTTCCACAGTGAACCTGTCTTATGATCTGTGGTGGAGGAGGAGAAGATTCATGAGCTGTTATATATAGTACGTATAACGTGTAAAGTTAGGGGAAAAAAAGGTATAGAATGTGGCATTTACTCAAAATTACAATTGAAATGCCTTGCAGTGATGGGCTTTGAATTTATGAACGCATTTTCATGTTTGCAGTTGCACCGTTGGACACGATAATTTAATTTTTTTTTGCTGCTACCGCAGTGCACGCAGGCGTAGACTAGCTTGACTGTCTTTGGTCATTAACCTTTTTCTTTTAAGCATTGACCCTTTTTATAGATTTGTTGGGTCTTTGATTTTTGAGAAGAGTTTCCACCCAACAAGTATACAAAATAAACATTGTAAATTGAATTTTTAACGATTACAACACGTTAGCTGTATTTTTTTTTTTTTTGCCTGATTTAGTTATCACCCGATATCCAGAGTTGTGTCCCGATTAAATCGAATCGATTTTCTGTCGGGTCCAGAATATGGGGAGGTCTCCCATCACAGTTATTTTACTTTGCCAAGGGACTCGAAATCGAGCCATTAAAAACGAAATGCAATATCCTTCCCATTCCCATTGCAACCGACCAACATGTTTTTATTAACGTTGCGTTTTTTATCAAGTCATTTTTGTCTCGATCCATGAGAACTGGAAATGGCGTTGCCAGTCATTTGTTGAGTTTAAATGAACCAAAGGAAAATGGTCTTGACAAGAAAATTTCCTTCGTGTTTTGGCCGAAGAACTATAAAAAGTTTTAGATTAAGCTGTAGCCACCTTAAAAGTTTACCAATTTTTTTTAGACTTACATTTTGTAAATATATTTATGTATATTTATTTCACCATCAATATTCAAAAACTCGATTAAAACAGTTCAAGTAAATGTGGAGTGTAATTTAAGAATTGATTCTCTTATTATATGTTTTTTCATTTTCAATACTCAAATTTAAGATTTTGAATAAAAAATTCTTAATTGACCTAAAAAAATAGGGTCGGAGTTGATTGCGCAACCAAGTATGGGGAATTATTTGGTGTCCCAACTTATGTGCACCCTTTCTTATTTTTATTCAATAAAAATAGCATAATTTGTCATTTTGAGCATATGAGGGATCGTTTATTTGTATTTTATCTGCGGGATGATCATTACATCCAACTCATGAGACAAATTGCCCTTCCCTCCCTCAGATTGCAAATTACTTATTAAATACAACTGAAGGATTTATGATATATATAAAAATTACAAATTAAAAACAAAAATAAGAGAATAAGCATACGTAACAATATCACTTGATAATCCTTGGATCCTCGGATTAGAAGAGACAAGTCAAATTTGTCCATAAGAGAACAGTTTAGTAATTATAATATTATTTTTTTAATTCTGAAATTTAAAATTCAAATCGTTATGTAAAAAAAAAAAAAAAAAAAAAAAAAAGAAAAAAAAAGGGAGGGACGAGACAGAAGTTAAAATATCAAATCGCAGTAAAAAGCCCAAGAGCGGGACCTACCATGGGTTGAAATTGGGCCCAGACCCTGGGTCCGATGTCTAACACCCACATGCAAAAGTGTCCAGCCCAATTTGCCCTAACTAGTTTTATCATATGCACTGATAACATAAACTTTCGGTCTTAGTATCGGGTAAGCCCTGAAAATCCGGGGACAGGACATTCTCCCTTGTCCAAATCCACGAATCCGAACGTAGCTCAGTTACCCCTACAAAAACCAAGGGCAAGGGATATGCGCCAGTCGATCTATCTCTCAGAGACCCACATACTGCCTTCAGAAACCAACAATGGGCCACGTCCTAAAGTTCTTACAGAAGACAGTTTGGGCCAAACTAATAAGCACAAGAGCCCAATTACTCAACTAGAGGGTAGACACTAATGTTATTCTTTTTTTTTTCACTATCGATATCCAGAATTATATTCTGACTAATCCGATTTGAATGTCTATGAGGAACCCTATTTAGGGGCGGCTCTGCCAACATAATCGTTTTCCATTCCCAAGTTTCGAATGTTAAGAGATCTAATATCACATCTTATTAGAACGACTGTTTGTCGATGTAGACACTTATGTTATGCAAATGAAGCACGCCACCCTACTAGTGCATTGTTGGTTCAGTGATAAGAGTGTTGAATTCCCTTAATTAAAATGTTGGATACCCCTTAATGGATTCAACAATTAGTTTGAATCAAAATTGTCGTGAATATTAAAATTAATTACTAAAAAAAAAGCTGCACACCAACCTACTCTGTTTTGCCCTCCAATTTACTGGTCATATGTTCGTTGTGACAAAGTAATTTAGGAGGAGCAAAGATAATATTATTAAGCCCGATAAATCTTTCAAGGAGACCATTGACTTTTTTAAAGAGTAATATACTAATTTTCAAAATCTTGGGACACATTATTTAACATAAATTATCTTACAAATATATGCATTTACACTGCATCTTTAAAGTTCCAAACAATTTTCTTTTCAATATGTGGTCTTTCAATCAAAAAAATGGATAATATTTTTTTTGTTAACCTATAAAAATTAGGGGTATTAAGTTATATTACATTTTCAAAAGTGACATGAAACTTATAATTTCATTATTCCTCGATAAAATATATAACACAAAATTACTTAATACTTGTAACTATGAGAACTATATAAAAGAAAAGTTACACAATAGTTTTAGTAAGCAGTTGACAGTTAAAAACATTTTCGTAACAATGTTCGACGAGTAAATTCATAATGAAACAAACTAATGAAATGGACGATTATATATTTTAGTATACATGTGTATGGCCGAAAGTTACGTACCTGAGCGATGGCTCTAAAGAATCTTTGAATATGACCCAACATCGTTCCCCTACTCCTCTCTTCGTTCACACTCTCCCATTCCCACCTGTTTCCCTGAAGAATATTCTTCACTTTAAAGACAGAAGAGACTTCCAATAATTAAACAAATAAAGGTGCAGGGGAAGCGAAGGCCAGGCCACGTGTCATGGCTCAAGATTGGAAGCAATCAAATAACGATAAGCTAGTGGAATTGAACCTAATCTAAATCTAATCCTGTTTGTTTAGATTCTCCATAATTGCGTGGAAATGTGTCTTACGCTGGTAGGATAGAGACTACTCACTTTGTGGATCTCATCTTTGGGTGAAGTGTATCATTTCAATTTTATGGAATATCGTAGGAGGATCTAGATTATACAAAAAAAAAAAAAAAAACATTTGTCACATTAATGGTCCAGCTAATATGATAAAATTGAGATTGAGTGTCTTTTAGTATATATAATTACAAATATAATAGAAATTTTAATTTTTTATATAAGACTTTGATTTTTATTTCACAATACCTTTTCTTTTGTTTTAAATTACTTTTTTTTATCTCATTCTAATTATAATATTTATTATCTAGGATACAGATTCTATGGTAAGTAAAAATATTTTTCTCTAAGAAAAAAAAAAGTCATGTCATGATTCAATAAATTTGAATATCTCATTGCTTATGATAGAGATAATAAAGATTTTCGAGTGAGTTAATTTAATTAATAAAAAATTATTGACATCTTACTGAGTTCTAAGGATTTAGACTTTATAGACAGAATAAAACATTATTCTTATTCCATAACTCAACCTTAAAAAAAAAAAAAAAAAAAAAAAAATTACTATTAAATTACAATGAAATATAATATTAAGGTATCAATTAAAATATTTATTTAATAGTATATATATTTAATAATAATAATAATAATAATAATAAAAAGAGCCGACCTTGAGTTACCAAATTGCCATTGCCACGAGTAGAAAACGGCACAGGGGAATGACGTCAGCAGTAGGGGGCCCGGATCAAGAGAGGGGGATAAGGCAAGGTTTCTGCCTCTGCGTTTAGAGAGAGAGAGAGAGAGAGAGAGAGATGTTGCGCAACTTATGCTAAAATGCGCAGCCTGCATCGAACCCATTCCACCTTCTTTGAACCGGTTTCCCACCGGTTCATTTCACTCGTTCACTCTCCGAGACGAGAGGAAACTACTACTACCATTCGACTAACTAATCATTTAATTTTCGTAGAACCGCCTTTTTGAATTTTCTTCCCCCGATTTTTCCAAAACCCTAACCCTAGCTTTCATGATTCTCATCTTCCTTGCTCAGTTTTTCTAGGGTTTCAGACTTCTGAAAATTCGGCTGATTTCATATGTGCAAATCCAAAATGGCAACCGCAGCAGCCGAACCGAGCACCGTCCGGAGAAGAACACCGTCGCGAGCCACAACCAGAACTTCATCGGACCCAGCCCAAACTCCACGAACTCCAAAATCCACCTCCCGCTTAGATCCTTCAACCAGCAACATAACGTCAACAACCTCTGATTACAATATAACCGGTTCGAGCTACCTAGGTTCTTCTTCCCTGACCTCTCTCTCTAGCCGAACTTCTCTCACTAGCCTCCGCGAATCTCTCCCCGAAAACCCCCATATTTACAGCTTCTCCGAAATCCGAGACGCCACCAACAATTTCTTAGCCAAACGCTTCTCCTCTCAATCTTCGTCTTCTTCCTGGAAATGTAGCCTCCGAGGCAGAAACGTAATTATCTTCCAACGAAAGTTCCGGCGGAAAATTGAAACGAAGGAATTGAAAGAGAAGCTGTATGTGATTAGCAGGAGCCATCACATGAGCATAATCAAGCTTTTAGGCGCTTCAATTTCTGGAGATAATGTTTATCTGGTTTACGAGTTTGTAAACGGCGCGAATCTTGAGATTTGTCTTCGAAACCCTAAAAACCCTGGTTTTACAGTGCTTTCGACTTGGATGTCGAGAATGCAGGTCGCTTCAGATCTTGCTCACGGTCTCGATTACATTCACAACAACACTGGTTTAAATCTGACTCCAATACACAATCACATCAAGAGCAGTTCAATCATTGTCACAGAACCATCGTTCAACGCTAAGATCTGTCATTTCGGAACGGCGGAGTTGATCGGGGAAACTTCAGAGACAACTCGAACACCAGATCGGAAACTGAAAAAACCCGTCGGAGAAATTGTCGAAGAAGAAGAGGAGGAGGAAGAAAGGAGGGAATTGAAGAGAAAAAACAGTGGGTCAATGCAATTCGAAGGATCTAGAGGATTCATGTCGCCGGAATTTCAAGCCACCGGAATCGGAACTCAGAAATCCGACGTGTTCGCTTTTGGTGCGGTGATTTTAGAACTGTTATCCGGAGAAGAGCCTTTAAAGTACAAGTTTGAGAAATCGACCGGAAATTACCGGAGAATTTCGGTAATCGACACCGCGAAAGCAGTTATCGACGGCGGAGACGAGGAGAGAGAAGGGAGGTTGAGGAGGTGGATAGATAGAAGATTGAGAGACTCGTTTCCGGTTGAGGTGGCAGAAAAGATGACACGTCTGGCCCTGGACTGTGTACACGTGGAGGCAGATAAGAGGCCAGACGCGTCGCGGGTGGCGAATAAGATTTCGAAAATGTATTTGGCGTCGAGAAAATGGTCGGACCGGGTTCGGGTTCCGACCGAAATTTCGGTTTCGTTGGCTCCTCGATGACAATTTTTTATTAAAAAAAAAAAAAAACCATTTTTTATTAAATGGGTGCTTGGGCTGGTGTATTCCAGTTATTTGACTTGTTGGGGGCGTCAATTTTAAATTAGACGCAAAACAAAGGATTAGGTTTGTAAATTTTTTTGTGATCAGGCATTGAATTGGTGTCGTATTGGGAATTATTTAATAGAGAGACAGTGACGGGTCTGAAAAAACTGAGTTTTTTTTTTTTTTCATTTTAAATTTGACTTAAGATTTTATGCGGATACTCACAAGCAACCAACAGCTTTTCTGGACTCCAGAAACTTTTATTATTATTATTTTATTTTAAAGAATTTTAAAAAGTTAAAATTGATATAAAAATAATTTTTTTAAAAAAATTTTAATTTTAATTTAAAAATATTATAAATAGAAAAAATAAAATAAAAATAATTTCAACTCGAAACAATTCAATGTTTCTAAGGAGATCCTATCCCAAATATGTAGAGAAATTATTTAGAACATGTGCCAATTCTATCATGATCGAGTATCTGGCAAAAATCCTATTTTTGAAGTAAATACATAAAACAATTTTAAATTAACATTACCTCCAAAGTATTTTAAGTTAAAAAAAATTAATTGATCTCTTCAACACATCACGGCAATGCGTCACCATAACTTTTCGGTCAAAAAAAATTAAGCTTATACCGTATGCTGATAAAAGCATTTTAATAAAAATAATTTTAAAAATAAAAAATTATATATATTTATAAACAAAAAACAAAGGAGAAAGGCCAGTGAGAGCGAGCGACAATGTTTAGGAGGGGGCGACAGCGGAGAGGGGGAGAGTCAAACAGAAAGGGAAAGCCAGCATCCCCTCGAGCAAAGTCAAAAGCAAAAAAGCCACGCAACGGTTCCATCCCGCCGCACATAGAGAAAAAGATGGGATAGAGCAAACTTCTACCGGCTGCTGCTGGAGTTGTCAAAGTGGGAAACCTTCGATTCTAAACAGAAAGCCTAATACATTAAAGGTCAAAGGGAGAGGTCGGCAAACTGCTCATTTCTCTGACCACTTGGGACCTTTGACATGATGAAGGGACAGTAGGCTCCTCCAACACTCCCGCACCCAAACTGAATGAAGCACCATGCCACACGGGCCAAGCAAGAAAATTTTATTTGGTAAACAGCCAACTACAGGGACAGATGTAGGCAATTTTAACAATTCTAATATTTTTTAAGCACCATTTGTTAAAATTTTACTAATAAAACAAATCAAGGGGGAGTCCGCATCCCCCTCCTTTCACCCCTCATACCAGATCGTAGTCTCTTGACTAAACATGGTGCAAGTATCATCTTCTCACGTTTTAATGGTTATTCTTTTTCTTTTTTTTTGGGGGGGGGGGGTTTCAATGCTTGCAAAATACCAAGTAAAAGACACGGTTTGTTTATAAATAAAAAGGTCATTAAGTCATGCCATATGTACATTGTAAAGTACAGGTGAATTCAAGGTATTTGAGAATCAAAGTAGCTCCAATGTACTTTTTGTTATATCATTTTATGTATGAACGAACTCTAATGCTTGAACAGGGGGAATCTACTAATTTCCAGAACTTGGGTAGCCTACCCTTTTACTGCAGCTGACAAGTTCTTCAGTTTAGTACCCTTTCACTGGAGTATTGCATGACGCCTTGGACTTGCGTTCTCTTGGGTAGGGATAAATTATGGACAGCTCCCTAACACGCTTTTGAACGGAATGTGGCATTGGTCTGGATGCATGCTTTCGTCCTTCCTCAATCTGCAACAACAATAACAATCTAGACCTTAATTCCAAATTTTAGGATCGCTCATTTGAGAAACAAAAGCAGGAGAGATGAAACAAAAAATGTAGAAGTAAAAATAAAAAATAAAAATTTAGAAACTTAAAATAACAAGGGAGGTGATTTAACTTGCTCAACCTGCAATTGGCATAAATCACCTTGAGACTTTGTTTCTGTTTTGAAAGTAGTAAAAGAATAGCATAAACAAAGTTTACAACCCAGACAGCAAAGAGTGGTTCCAATAACTTATCATTCCATTTGCAGATCCGTCTTGATTTTGCAGGTGTGGCTTCAAAATCTAAGCAGAAAACCTAAACTACAAATAGCAATTTCTCAATGATAGATATGACTCATGGACATTACAAGCACGAGCAAGCAGATTTCTATTGAATGAACATGTCATATGACAGACTGCAAACCATGTGCAAGATCAACCTCTCTTTGACAAAAAAGCATTATCAAATTTCAAGCACTCCACTTTGTCATGAACAAGTCAAATTGAAATTTATAGTTTTCCCTGATCATACATCATAAACAATTAATTCAAAACTGAGATTTCAAAATTTTGACCAAATCAATTCTCAGATTTCAGTCATTTAAGTCTCATGCAACATAAGTCCATTCAAATATTTTCTTCCAGCCACAACTTTTATAAACTCATCCTACTGTTTAGCCATGTTGGAACATTCAGAATTTGTGTTCACTTATTGGACTCCACTCATTTTCAATCCTAGTTAAACCCAGTCAACAATAACATATGGAGATGATGATCCAACATATAACTTAAGCCAAAAAAAAAAAGTCCTAAACTCAACCAAAAGAAAAGGTACCTTGCTTGATAGAGTACAAAGCAAATCAAAAGCATTAGATAAACAAAAGAATCGGTATACCTACTAGACTCCTCAGACAAACAAAACACCTTAGAACATGTTTGATACTAGAGAAAATAGAAAGTTAAATTTAGTATCGCACACGACCCTATACAAGTCCATTTTGTATTAACATGCCTTTGCCCAAAGGGGCATGCTTTAATCTCAAGGGGGGTCAAATGTTACCAATCTAAAGATAGGGTAACATGATACCTCTTCCTACTCTCCTCTTTTACAATTATCAATGTTTTTGACATATAAAAATATGCTACATAATATAATGTGGTCAACATTCACCCTTAATCCCTTCCCATTGTACCAAGCATCACTGCATGCTTTAAATATGGGAAGAGGATGGCCAAGTTTAGCTTACCTCTCTCTTGCTTGGAAGCTGGGCACAGCAAGCTCTTAGAAGATTTCGCCATTTGTCCTGCACTCCCCCAGAAGGGGGGGGTATAGAAAATCATATTCAAAAGAATGGAAAGTATAAGGGATAATATCACAACATATAAGTACCTTGAGATCGACTGATGTACGATGTGCAGATGTTGCAAAGAGCATCCGCTTTATTTCAGTCCATCTTCCAACTCCATATTTGGAAACACCTTCGATCAACTTCAGGACCTCTGAAAGGGTCCACAACCAATGGTGCTTCCTCCGACTTCTTCCCTTTTCACATGTAACCTTCGTCGCACAATCATCTTCAGACATGTCATTATGTAAATCAACTTGAAAATCCTCCGTATCAGTGTCTTCATCTGAACTTTCCTTTAAGTCCTCAGAGTCATCCTCCTGAATAGAAAAGGTGATGACAAGAATAAATAATCCAATATCAAGTATCACAATTAAAGGTGATGACAAGAAGTCCATCTTGAAGCCATACTGCCTAAGAGGTAATCAGAGATATGAAAAAATGTCTAAAAGAATATTGTTTGGGATGTATGAACTGGTTTAGAAGTTGCTTTTCCACAAGCTATCAAATGTAGTATGAAACTAAGAAATTCCACATATAGCTCAAGCAACCCAGTTGAATAAATCTGGCCCACATAATGAGTTTCATTTTGTAAAACATAGCTATATACCGTAAATGTTGCATGTTTCTTTGGTCGCCCCTTCCTTATAGGATCACCAAATGGAACCTGAATACAAGATCCTTCAAAAGGCTTCTCCCTCACTGGCGCAGCTCCAATTCCCTTTGAATAATGCTGCTTGCGAGGTCTGCCTCGTGGGAGCTTTTCTCCTGACCTTGATCGAGATACTCGACCTTTTTTACTAGGGAATTTCGTGCACTGTACCAGGGATTCTTCTATATACCTTCTGGTAGGCCTGCGTGACCTCTTTTCAGTAAGAATTTCACCTTTTCTGCCAGAATCTAGAGTGTCAAATCCATCTTTACTAATTTCTGAAGAAAATTCATTCAAAGAGTCGAGTCCAGAAAATTCTCCCAAATGCGCATCCTGATCTCCCAGTAACGTACTGGTGGTGTCCATGCTTGCAAAATTGGTAGAAGCTCTTCCAGAGAACTCATTACCGTAAGCAACCAATTCACTTTCAGTCTCCTTGGAGCTATAACTGCATTCCATAGGCTTCAAACCATTCTTTGACTCAACAAAGTTCTGCAGACCAAATGAAATTCGACGCTTCAACCACTTTTCATCTGTAACTGCCGTCTCCCTTCCAAACATGTTCCTAAATGCCTCGCGCAGCTCATGAGAGTTCATCTTGTCGAGCAATACACCATTTTGATCACATGCAAATTTGAGGTTTGAAACATTTGCAGTTGACAACCGTGATATTTCATGACCATGGGTTTCCAAACCCAAGTTTCTAAGACAGGATTCTTGGGATCCACCATAGCCCAACTCTGAGACTTTATCACTAAGTTCAGCATCTACATACACACAGAGAAGAAAAATAGTAAGTGAACCAAAACACTGATACTTTTCCTGCCTGAAGCAAGATTCTATTGTTCTAAAGAGGTTACCTAAGAGATAATCTTCACAAATACTAGCCACATTTGTTGTTTCGTGAAGAGCATCAGATCCCTGTGACCTTCCTCCAGGAAACTGCAGATAGGTAACCATAAGTTTCTGAAATGAACCAATTCACAGGCAAATTCATTCAAGTTGAGTATGAACCATAAATAGCCCATTTTCAATTAATCATACCAAAAAGGGAATATTGTCCATTTTTGCAAAATGGCAGAAAATGCCCAGGAAAGAATTACACTTCCATAATGAAAGAAATGGAAATTCTTCACTATATAATGCCAGAAATTTTAATCAATTTTAGTAACAGTTGAATTTCCAGATTTTCGAGAACTCAAATCTTACCACATGCAACATAAATCACAAAACTTGAAGTTCAGAACCTGCTATGAGTTCCATTAACATGGATCACAGCATGAAGCTAGTGTTCAATTTTACATCATGAATAGCATCAACTAGAATTCCATTTGCTACAACTAGCAGCCTGAACACTGTTCATGGAATATGGAATTACAAATTTAGCACATATGTTGTATGTATATTTATACACATAGCTATAAGCAAAAAACCATTACAGTTATGAAGAAGCGATCATATTCAAATCATTGGAACTAATCAAGCATATTGAAAAATTTTAATCATATACTAAAAGAAAAGGCAAAAAGCTCATCACGTATTAAATATAATGAAAAGGACACATACTTCTAGCACAGCTTTTTGTTGTTGAGGACGATTAGAATCCAGTGCATCTGAATAGAAATACAACAAATATAAGGAACCATAAGGAGTTTTATACAAACCCTCAACATGAGAACAACAAAAAGACAGAAAAAAGAGATTCAGATGGCTTGTAATGGGACATCCCATCTCAGCTCATGACTAAAGTTACCAAGTTGATTCACAATAGAAGAGATAAATTAAATAGGTGAACAAAAGAAGCCAAATCCGGTATGAGTTACCATATTTGTATGACTTCAGATGCAACATGCCAGTAAAACTAAACCCAATTCAGGTAGATAGAAGGCATGCAATAATATGAGATTACTAAAGTTGTGAATAGATGATATGTAAGAACTGAATGGTTTACACATGAACGCTCCCTCATGATCATTTTAAGGTCCAAAACGTTCATATAAGGAGAGTATAATAGGTTCTCTCTCCCATTCTAAAGAATGAATTTCTGCAAACTGAGCATTGTGCACAATGACACCCACAATATGCTTATGACGCATGCATATGACACAGTTTATCCTCCCATTCATGCACTCTCCCAATAACAAAGCATATATACTGTTGATTATTGTTGATAGATAGCCTCTTTCGATATATTTACTGGGGATGCAGGGCAGGAAGAAGATTTACCACTGTTAATTTTCACTTCATCAAAATCCATACTGCAGGGAAAATCTTCAATTTCAAAGCTCTTCCTTGAATGGAATTCACTGAAACCAAGAATACCATCAACTAGGTCTTTGTTACATTTAGGTTCTTCTAATAGATGTTGGACACCAATTCCTTCATCTTCTGAGGCATGAATGTAAGCCCCACTTTCATCAACCTATAGAAGACCGTGACAAAAGCATCACAAACATCTCGCAATAACATATCTATAACAGAAAAGGGTAATGGATAACACCAAGGGAATCAAACCTTCAACAAGACTATAAGATTTCTTAATCCTAAGATTCTAGTATGACAGAACATAAAATGTACATTTAGGTGAGTCAGTGAATAAGCAATAAACTGATCTAAATAGTGTGGATCTCCAATAACTCTTGGTTTGTTGTTATCATTTTGATTAAAAAAAATGAATGTTGAGTTGAATTTCTTTCTCAAAACCTCAAAGCACTTGGAGGAACTTTTGAAATTGCATATTTCAGACCAAAAAATCTTTAATATCGGAAAAAAAAAAAAAAGAACAAAAAAAAACAAGTTTAGGATAAGAATTGCCTAGGACATTAATTAACTCATAGAAGATGACAAGAATGGGCATATACCATAGGATCCCAGTAAAAGCCCCCAGAAACTTGTGTAAGAAATATTTCATACCTGGACATAGCTATAAGCATACATGTTAAGTTTCTCATTTGGCGTCATTTGAACTTCTCTTGAAGTGTCTATCATGGTCATGGGTATGCACCGTCCTTTCATATATATCTCCAAGTCCTTGTGTTCAGACATAATGTCAATCAAGAAGACAAAACCATCACTACATGACTTCCAGTTTAGCAAATTTAAACATGTCCAAAGTATAAAGCAGTTAACAAGAAAAGTAAATTTATAAAATGAGGGGAGGTGAGTCCCATGCAGTTCCTGTTTATCTGGCACAATGACACTGTCTGAAACCTAGATGATAAGATTTTGGTTATTTCACATGATATGAGAATCAGAGGTCCTGAGTCAAAATCAATGGGGCCTCCTTTCACTCCACTTAATATCGCACATGTTTGGAACCCCCATAAAAGTGATCATGGGCCATAGATAAGGAGGTTGTCAAGACGTAAAATAAATCAACGCAACATTCTCTATCAGCTTAAACTTTTCAATTGGTTGTTTCTCAGGCAATATTACTCCAACATCAAGATGCACATGTTTTATTGTATGATATAAGATTTAAACACCATTATACATAATATTATGCCAATTTGCTTCCCTTTGGGTTTTAGTGAACTAAGGAGAATCGCCCTAAATATTCTTTAAAAAAGAAAATCATAATACTTCCATTATGTGATCTAGTTATGGATACCATAACCTAAATAGGAAATTCAATGCCATGGAAAATCACCCTTGATGACCCTGGCAAGTTTTCAAATTCATCAACTACCACGGAAAACACACACACACACACATTTAGCAAAAAGGTGCCAGCTACTAAAGTCTCCAGGGGTAATATCATAGACTAAGATCAAATCTCGCTTGGCAAGGTTGGAGGCTTGCAGGTATAAGGAAGGCAACCACTCTCTTGGTGCAGCTTAATTGTCCTTGCATCTTTTCCATATTAATGCACAAGCATATCCAACCCCACTAAGGAATTCCCAGTTTTTTTTTTTTTTTTGGCATTCTAACAAGCCTTTTTGTGCAACCTAATTGGGAAAAGTAGAGATGAGGCGCACAAATTAGATTAAAATTAATTGTACAAGGTTTATAATGTTTAGTTCTGGGCTCAACATTTCCTGAAGCGTGCGTGAAAGTGCTCAACTTAAAATCTTATTGTTAAAAGAAAACAAGGAATCAATAGCAAAACATGAAACATCGTGCATTTTTGCAATGAGTCAAAGTTCAGTGAGGATCTTTATCCAAATCTATCCCATGACTCACAAGTGACTGTAAAATATCTAAGCCACCACAATCCTAAGTTAGGATTCCTCACTCCAAATTACCATCACTGACTTATCACTAATGCCACCAAAGAGTGAGCATTAAGCCACACAGAAAGGTGAATATGATCATATTTTCCTCCAAATGGATTAGCATTGCCCCCATCCTTCCTTGTAAATTTTCATATTATATAAACTACCTTGAATAATCAAGCTAAAAATCACCATTTTACAGCCACACTATCAATCTCGTTATTGAAAATATTTCTTCAACATTAAATAAAAACAACAACATCATGCATTCACAAATTTAGCATATACATTCTTGTCCATTAAATTATCAGATCAATCAATTGAAACCCATGAAAAAAAAATTTAAATGAAATCTCTGATCATCGTACAAATCCCAGAAAAACCTACAAATACAGACATTTAACCCCCAACAATAGACAGAAAATTGAACAGCGTAACGTGGGCAGAGAAAAATCATCATCCATAAACTAACCCCGAAAAATTAAAACACAATGAGTCTTGAAAAGAACAAAGAAAACATTCTTCAAGGGCATAGTCAAAAAGAAAAAGGCAAAAATAAATTAAAAAAATAAATTAAATTTAAGAGGATACCTGAAGGGAATGCTAATCCAAGATGCTGAAGAAGTAGCACATTGTTGTGAGAAAGGCATAAAAGAGTGAAATGGTGAGACGATGAGAGTGAAGATTGAAAAAGTAGAACGAAAGAGAGAGAGAGAGAGGGTAAGATGATGAAGAGCAAGAGAGAGAAGGGGGGGTCGGGGAGTAGAGTGAGAAAGAGGAGAGCTTTACCTTTTGGTCTATGCGACGGATACGAAAAACATTAGAGAATGGAATTGAAGTATGAGGGTTGGAATCCGGTACGCGACATGTGTGCACCTGATTATCGCTCGCCGCCGTCCACGTATAGTAACGGCGTTAGTACGGATGGCACTGACTAGAACAACGTTGTCGTGAGGGATGAGGTTACTACACGCGCTGACCGTAGCCGCTCTCTTTTGTATTTGTATTATTGGCGGCGGTACCCGAAAAAGCAAAAATATTAATTTAAATTATAATATTATTTACCAAATAAATTTTTTAAAGGCATTGCAAAATATTTATTTAGATAAAGAAGTAATTAATAATTAATATTATTAAATTTCTATTAGGATTTGATTATTTTCTGATACCCACAAAAAATAAATATTATTTTTCATGGATTTTTTTTACATATAATTTTGATATGAGCCTTCAGATTTTGTCAACAACGAGTCTAATATGTTGATTGTTGCTATTTTTAAAGTGCAATAAATGAGATTTAAATGCTACCACTTAGTCTATGAAACCACCAGGAAACAACTTAGAAAAACTAACAACTAAAGGGTATCTCAAAATTGATATTTTCATTAATAAATGGAAAAAAAATTATGATTTTTCTTTTTAAATTTTATTAAAAGTTACTAAAAATACTTTTAAAAAATAGCAATAATTTACAAAATACTAGACTTTGTATAATTTCTGTAAGAAAATTGCATCAATTGAACAACTATAATTTTATTAAAAATAATTTTACTTAATATTCAATAGATTTACTATGTTATTTTTTGAAGAGTCAATTATAATTGTGTTATGATGAAATATTCATTAGAAATGACAAAAAAAAAAATCATATATTTAATAATTAATATTTTCTTGATATTCTGTAATAGAAAAAATTAAAGTGATTCTGAAAATGGGATTGGAAGGAAAGCAGAAAGCTTACGTTAAGAAAGTGGTAATAAATAAAAATAGCTCTGGAATTCCGATATTTTTTTAGCTTGTTATCAGAATTGATGCTTTTTTTTTTTTTTTTTGGTGAAAATCAAAATTGATGCTTGCAGGTATTGTCGTTTTGATTTCTCCAATTCGGCTACAACATTTTCTGCTGTATATATATTTTCACCTGCACATGGTCTTTTCCCTTAGTACTAAGGAAAATACAAAAATTTGAATTGAAAAATGATAAAAGAATTTGTCCCATAGATTTCATCAACAACGGCTTCTTTGTCATTTTCTTAGGATTAATTGTAGTTTTTCACGTGATTTAACCAAAATAAGAAAATGCACATTATGCCCCTATAATTTTAAAAATAAGGCAAGTGATGTAAAAAATTAACGAAAATCTAACAGAAATATATAAATTATCAACTATAGTCCTCGTTCATTTTCTCTATTACTATTTATCTTCGATCGTTGAAAAAAAAAATCTCAGTCACTCTTTCTCCATAAATCTTCAAAATCCACAAAAACTCAACTCATTTGTATAAAATACAAAAAATCTCTCATAATTAAAATATTATTACAGAATTCAAAACCTAAAATTAAATCTCACGTCTTTTTAAAACTTAAAATTAAAACATTATTTGAATCATCGATAGTGATTCAAACCCTAGAAATTTGTCTAGGTGGATCCCTCATTTATTTGACCTTGAGACCCGACAGCCTTGTAAAATCCTGATTCAAATCTTAGCAATTCGTCCCAAATGAATCTCAAGAATATGAACAAAGAAATCATGAGAAGTGAGAGTGAGAGAGAAAGAGAAGAATGGGGTTTCACGATCTCAAGCATAGAAGGATTTTCAACTCCCCTGTTGAGGTAGTCAGAATTGGGCTTCCCGATTACTTCCAAATAATCAAGCATCCAATGGATCTTGGCACCATGAAGTCGAAAATGAGGAAGGGTTTGTACTCTTCAACCTCTGATTTCTCAGCCGATGTTCAATTTACTTTTGACAATGCTTTGCTCTATAACCCTAAGGGTCATGAAGCTTACAAAATGGTATGTTACAAAATGGTATGGGTGATACCTTGACACGGGTTTGCTCAAACCTTGATATCGATGAATAAAGGTTGTGAGCTTTGAACCCAATGCCTAGATTGAATTGCTGTGTAACAAATTGGGTTTTAATCAAACCCAAATCTCATTTTAGAGAGGAGACCCAGCAAGAAAATGGGTTGCTCAGCAAAATGGGTTTTGTTGTTTGCTCAGAATTGTTGTGTGACAAAGTAGGTTATAAATTGGATTATTCAAGAAAATACTGGATTAAATCCTTTAATTCTTTGACAAATTTGAGGAAATAATTAGCAGATTGCCAAGGAAAAATAAGCAAAAGTTGAGAAAACAAAATGATCAATTCCTTGCAGACGCAGAGTCCTTTTGGAAACTCAATCTTAATAACCCCTTTTGCTTTACCTTCAACATTTTCCATCACTTCCATTCCAAAAATTCTCCAAACAAACAGTCACACAAATCTCAAAATCGAAAATTATGGTAAAAGGGGTCGACAATTGAGGAGTTGAGGTGGAGCTATAAGCGGGTTTTTGTTGCCGGTTGATCCATGGGCACCCAACATTGATTTTGAGAGCATAGCTTCATAGCTCTTTGCTCTCTCTCTTCCCTTACTTGGATTTCTTGTACTTCATTACCAAGTCTAAGTCTGCTCCCAATTCAATGAATAAAAGGTTGAAGAAATCAAGGTTCACAACCCAATGCTTAAATCTTTGTTTTCCAAATCCATGGCCAGATTCACAAGTGTTGGGGGGGGGGGAAAAAGGGAATGTTTTTTTTTGTTTGGGGGGGGGGGGGGGGGGATTTTTTTTTTTTTTTTTTTTTTTTTTTTTTTTTTCCTTTTCCCTTTTCTTTTTTTTGGGGAGGGGGGGGGGGGGGGGGGAGGGGAGAGAAAAAAATTTATTTTTTTTTTTTTTTTTTTTTTTTTTTTTTTTTTTTTTTTTTTTTTTTTTTTTTTTTTTTTTTTTTTTTTTTTTTTTTTTTTTTTTTTTTTTTTTTTTTTTTTTTTTTTTTTATTATTTCTTTTTTTTTTTTTTTTTTTTTTTTTTTTTTTTTTTTTTTTTTTTTTTTTTTTTTTTTTTTGAAAAATTTTTTTTTTCCTTTTTTTTAACCTTAAAAAAAAAAATTTAAAATTTTTTAATTCTATCACAACACAATTATCATGCATGATAATTACTCTAAAGATGAAACTTGTATTGAGGCCTAGTTGGTCCAGTATTACTAATATCTTTTAAATAAAATTTTGTATTCGATTCTTGTATACAAAGAAATTAGTCATTGTGAGAGTTTTATCTATCAAATTTAATCAGATTCAATATAATTATTAAATATATTTATTAAAAAAAAAAAAAGAAAGAAACTAGGACCTTCTTCCAAGTCACCGGTTTCCTTCGTATAAAATGCTTAATTGCTTAAGCATTAATGATGTTGCCTCCGATGCTGAGAGTGGCCTAAAAGTTAACAAAGACATGAATAAGTTCTTAATGCAATTCATTGACCGAGGATATTCATCAATATTTTAGTTGAGAATTATTATGTACCTTGTTCATTAATGTGAACAGCTTCTCGGGGGTAGAGGGTACCCCATACTGCAGAAAACCCTGAAATGGAAAATGGTAAAATTGATTCTATGTCTTAAATTAGCTCACTGTTAATTTCAAAATCAGAGAGTAGATAATGGTATTTAATGATGTTACATGCATGACACAAGCATCGTACATGTTGATCCAAAATGAGCTTTTGCTGGTAAGTCAGGAACCCCAAAATCAAATCCACCTTTTGAAGATCCGTCATTAATAATACCCAGCATTCCAAAAAGGAAAAAAAAAAAAAGATTTTAGTGATTAATCAAATTGAAGATCTTGTTCATCAATGTTGTGTGACCCATACCTTAAATTTCTCAACAAAGGAATGGAGCTAGAGCTTGACATGCATTTGGAGTCCAAAGAGCTTGAAGTAAATCTCACAAGGTTCTTGGAAGGATCGGTATTTTCAAAATTAAAAATGCCATAAGAATCTTGTTGCTTCGAATCCTTTTGCAACAGAAAATTTGAATTTGGATTCACCATAGTGTGAGCCCTGAAACTTCTTGATAAATAAGAGTGAGCAGACCTCGATATCTGCCATGATTTTTCGAGTTTCATAGCTCTTGAAGTCCTAATTAGTCTCACAAATATAAATGCCAGACACTTTATTATACTCTTAAAGAGGTTGTAAGGTTGCCATTTTTGATTATTATCATCCATAGAATAATACTATATTTGTTGGTCGATCCCAAAATTTAAAATTAAAACTCAAGTTATTATTATTGTTGATAGGATAATACTATATAGAGTTTTTGTTGACACATCTAAAAATATTTCTTCAGGCTGAAAACAAAAACAGTAGTGTGAAACTAGGAACTTAGAAAAATTAAAAATACCACCATAAACCAATATATTTTCCACGAGATAGATACTAGGAAATTCTTGATTATCAAAAGCTTAGGAAAAAAAAATACTATTGATTGGGAACCGTCCAAAAACAAACAACTTCACCATAAAGGATGAAGCAAACAACTTCCCCCATAAAGGTGAATATGGGCTGAATTCGGGCCAAACCCAAAAAGGGAACAAACAGCAGGATCGGATCCAAATTTTGATGGGCCAAACTGGGCATCTGGCCCATAATCTAAGCCCATGGATTCCAATCCTGGTGGAAATTGATGACCTTTTTTTTATCCTTGAGATCTCCAAATCAAGAAGAGAATTATAATCATTAGACTATTCAGTTAGAGAGGCTTTTGATGTCTTGTTTGTCTCAAGGACTGAGGATGATTTTTGAAAGTCAGTAGTATTCTTTCTAGTAGACTTGTCAGGAGATCGAATTTCGCCCGAGTTGATAGAACTTTCCCTCAAATCAATTGATCTTCTGGGATTGTTGAAGTCCCACACGTTGTAGTCTCCTTTAATGGCTTTACTTATAAAATGCATTGCCTTAGCCTCAAATGCCATCCTTTCGGGAAATCCCATGTTTGGAACAATCATAGGATTTCTGGGAAATTCACTTGCAGTAGTTTGCTTTGCATTTTGGATTTGACTTTCTTTGTGAGTTCTTTTTCTTGATGCAAATTGCTTTGGAGTTTGCTTATCTGGTTTTCTAGTCGAGCTATTTCACCTTCAACCGTTGCCAACTGTACCAACAGCTCTTTTGTCTGTATTATTCATAAACTAAGATTTAAAATTTATAAATTAAAAATATAGAATGAGATTTTATCAAAAAAATTATAAATAAAAAAGAAAAATTCTCATCCCACAATTAAGTAGTAAGATATTACAAGCAGGTTTTTTTTTTTTTTTTTAATGAAGTTTTTCACGAAATTTGACCAATTTTCATGTCATGTCGCCAACCAAACGCAGGAAGTTCTACCCAATCTCACGTGCCAAGGTTATGAAAAGTATGTGCTTTTAACGAAAACATTACCTCAGGTGGAAGGAAGTTAGGGATTTGAAGAGAGGAACTGTCTTGTCCACTATTTATGGTATCTAGTACCTCGTGCACTTTTTCTTCATGGTTCAACATTTTCTCAAGTTTCGACACCTGTAACATGAGACTAACTCCGTCATTCCTCCCCCAAAAAAATTCAGGTAAAATTAAAAATTTATATTAACAACAAACAACATTTAAGAATATTAAAAATTACATAATATATAGAATTGGTATTCTTAAAATTTTGGAGGTGGGAGGAGATGCTCCCGCCCATGCCCTTCGTTCGCCCCTTACCCAAGAAGGCAATGAATGCGTGTGTATTAGTGATAATTTGTCCAAAATATAGAGAATTCAGAAGGGTTGGTGCACATTTATTAATTCCATTTCTGTTCTAATATTTATGCTTGGTGAGCTGTATTTGTTGTATACAAGGAACCAACATATGGCCAGGAGTTTTATCTATATATATAAAGAAATTTGAACTCAAAACTCTTATAAGAAAAAAAAAATAACGTAAATTAGCTCTTCCATGAGTTTGACAATTAAGAGAAAGAGATTTAACTCTCTCCTGTCCCCATTGGAATCTTGACATTGCTCTTGTCTAAACTTTTTAAAATGAAATTGTTAGTAATAATATATTTTCATAAAAAACATTAATTTTTTTTGCACAATATTATGTTCTTTACAAAATATTTTTTATTTTAATTTAAAATAATAAATAAAGTAAGATAAACCAGAGACAAATTAAGACTATTCAAATGACTCCTTTTTCAAAAATAGAATAAATTCAAGAATCATCGTGCAATAATCTTTGTCTAATCAGAACCTTTTTATTCTTAATTTCAAGAGGAACACTAAGTGAATCAACGCAGTTTTGCACCAAATGTCTATGTACCAATCAAATAAATATTTTTGATCGATTCATAAAATTAAAATCAAATCAATTATGAATCGATGGGTTACATATTTTACATAAATATTAAATTGATTTAATTCAAAATACTTTAATATTATTCATTTCAAAATTTGTCGTTTTGTTGGTGATTGGCTTATTGACACAAATATCTGGACGTTATGGAAAAGGATCCATGGAAGGAATTAAAACCTTTATAGATTTCCTCGAATTGTTTAATGATGTATATCCCATTAATAACTGCCGGCATATCTTATGCAATCTTCGCCATTCATTCTGTTCATCTCAAATCCTACTAATTTTTTTTTTTCCAATTTACCAAAATAAAACACATAAAAATAAATAAATAAATAAAATCACTATTAAATAATACCTCTCTTTCAAGTTCCTCTCTTTTTTGTTTACCACTGAGCTTGTTGCCTCTCTGTAAACACAAACCATATTTAAAACTAAAAGAAAAAAAAAAGTATTTGTAAAAAGGGCGGAAAAAGAGATGAAAAATGCAAGGAATTAATACACCTAAATAAAAGAATAACCCAGATTTCTTTTTATTTCTCATTGTTCCCTTTTATGTCACATCCTTAATTTTATCATAAAATGATTAGATTAGATGTACATATTAGAAAATAGAAAGACTTACAACTGGGGAGGGAACGTGAACCGACACATCCTCGGAATTGGCCATGAAGGGCATGAAACCACACTTGGACTTGCCTATCCAATGCCTCAGACCAGTAAAAAGACTTGGGATGGGGAATGAGAAATTTGGGTCAGAGAGAGACTGTCTGTGAGAGGGAGACTTGGGTTTAGGCTTGGAATTGAAGGAAAAGCAACTTTTTGTAGAGGAAGAAGAAGAGGAGAATGAGGAAGAGAAAGTGGTAGTTGAAGTTCTGGAAGATTGATTTTCATGATGAAGAGCTGAGGGAGACGTAGAGGAGCTATCAGAATGTGTTTTCCTCTGGTGTTGTTTGGCTAATCGTCTCGATTGTGAGTGGGACATTGATGATTGAGAGAGAAAGAGAGAGAGAGTAGCGGGGGTGATATGGCGAAGCTTGCAATTGCAGTCTTTTTGGGGGAGGGGGTGTTAGAGGACTCTTACCTTCTCTTTGATAATATTTCTTGTTGATGAAATGCAAAGGGGATTGTTTTTGGTTCTAGACTTTGCTATGATTCTTAGCTTTGGCTAATTCATAGACCAAATTGTAACCAGATATCATATGGCCAAATCTTATTTGTCTTTTTACATAACTCTGTTTGGAAATAAAATTGTGCGATTGATCCAATTGACTAATTTACCCTTCATATTGCAAAGGGGTAAATTCATTAAAAAAAAAAAAAAAAAAACCACCTGAATTGGTAGGATTTGGTTGTGTATAAATAAATTTCCTCTTTATGATAGAGTTTATTTGATTTATAATTTATTTGGTAAAGAGAGATATAATCAAACTTTTTAGAACAATTCTAGAAACTTATCACAAATTCAAATGGCTTTGGAAGAATATTGCAATGAATGAATCTAAAAAGGAAATCCCATGATATCTTTTAATCATTGCACTTGAGATTAGGAAATTTCATTATTATCTTTAAAGTTGTCAAATTTGTATGTTAGCATTTTTTTGGTCCCGGGGGGAGGGGGTGGAGGCCCAGGAAAAAGCACAAGAAGCAAGGGCCTAACATCACTGGGAATGAAATTCCACTTTCTGATGCTGTGTCCTGGGGTTGTGGTATTCTTGCGTTTATTCATTTTGTCTGTTGATCACATCCTTGTTGGTGCTTAGTGCCTTTGTTTATCTCACGCATGGATGTTTAACTGTTGTTATTGTTCTGTTTGTTTCTAAATTCTATCTAGGAATGCTAGCACCGAGGAAGAGGAAAGGAGAGAGAAAGGGTTCGCCTTAAGCCCCCAACATCTCATTGGACAAAAAATAAAAATATTTATACATAATACTGTCAATGTCCTCTCAAAATTCTCTGTTATCATCAATCATCGGACTCACTAGGAGACAACAAATCACCACTTTTGGATTTTATCCCTCAGCAAAAACAGCAAGTTGGACATAGAGATGGGTAAGGGAAAAGGGAAAAGGAAAGAAAGAAAAACAGCAAGTTGGATTTTATCTCCATTGCAATGTTAGCTACTTGACGGTCACCATATTGGTAGAACTCAAAATAATTGAATCAACTCAATGGAGTCTCGCCAGAAGAGAAAAAGGTGCAGAAGCTTGAAAGAGAATGATGAAAGAGCTATATTATTGCCTGGTTACATTATGCATTTACCTCGGTTGAAGAACCACCATACAAACGTTTACTCCTTCTGCAGCCTCCCTTCGAAAGTGCTCTTAGTAGTAACTGAGAAGATGAACTGTCTAAACCAGATGTGGGTTCATCTAGGATCAACAGTGAAGGCTTTGCAACCATTTCAAGGCCAACATTGATTCTCTTCCTTTGGCCTCCAGAAATTCCACGTTTATCCACTGTTCCAACCAGGGAATCTCACACGGCCAATAGCCCCAAGGACTCGATGACTCTTTCAACTACAAGAACCTTTTTCAGGTTTTGAAAGGTCAGCAGCAAGCCTAAAACGTAGGAAAGCTAGTGTGACAAATCACATATAAAACCTTAGAACCAAAGCCAATCATGGTTTAAGACCATTAGAACCAATTTAGCAGTGCATGATTCTGAACTATAGGAGAATAAACATGGTAATTTTAAGCTGCTACAATGTTTAATACAATAGAATTCCATAGAAAATTTCTCCGCTCAAGACGCTTAGTCAATTTCTAGATACATGAAACCCATGCTTGTCAATGTCGAGTATAACTCATAAAGCACAGATAAAGGTCATACTTTAGTCTTTGAACTGTTTAAATTTAAGGCAAAAGGTTGGTTCATGCAGAACTGAGACAACCAGCGCATGTCACTCATATAACCACAATAAAACAAAATGTTTACTTTTTGATGATGACTAGGAGTATTGGATGGAAATAAATTACAGGTCAAGTGTTTCCACCAGATTGGCCTAAGCAGTTTTTGTACCTCAAGTACATTACTTGAGCATGTAGCACAAATACTACTAAATATAGCATACCTGCACCTTGCCCTAAACCACAGGTTTTCTTGAACTGTCAGATTTCCATGCACTATATCATCTTGTGGAACAAAGCAATAATTTTTGCATAGGAACGAATGGATTCAGCCTTCCCATTCACGAGAATCGTACCACTCATATGGACCCTGTTGCTTTACCGGCCAAAGCAGAAAGAAATGTTTTTCCAGCCCCAGAAGTACCCATAACAGCACTAACACGGTCAGGTGAAATTTTTCCAGTTACACATCACATCAAATATCTGTTTCTCCCTTTCCATGTAAGGGTTAAATCCTTGAAAGCAACTTCTTTGAAGCCTGGTTCTAATTTCAATGTCAGTAGCCATAGTGATAGCCCCTGAGAAGGTTCGGTCTTTGTTCTGCTCTTGCATTGCTTTTTCCTTCTCAATTTGACCATATGCATACCTGAAAATCTGGGTGTGACCACGCAATTTCTTTCCCTTTGGGGGTTTTGTTTTCAGATTTTTATCTCCAGTCACCAGATTAAAACCTTCGATACTTTCAGGGTTCTCTTCAAGTTGAGGCATCATCTTTGTGAGATTGCTCGGTTCCTTTTTCTTTCCTTTTGCTGCTGCAGACAGTTTTTCAGATGTGCTCAGACCTAAAGGCCCGGATATGATGGCAGCATCTGTTCCAACTTTTTTAGATCCAATCTTCAGATCATGCTGCCTTTGAGATTTTTCTAAGAGAAAATGTATGTGATATACTCGGGAGTCCAACTGCAGACCCTTTACCAATATCTCTCGCAGATTTCCATTTTTGATGTGGTTGTGCAGTTTCTAGCACTCCTTGCAGCAGCTTCCCTTGATTTTGCCTGCCTTCTTTCTTTCGTAGTCAGAACTTGGTCAGAACAGTAATATATTATGACCAGCATCAGACTTAGGGTAACCTGTTGACAATTAGATAAGCAACTAATGACCGTAATGGCCAAAAAAATCGACGTTGATATACACAGCATACAAAGATATGCAACATACTCAAAAAAAAAAAAAATTATCAACTTGGCCAGTGAAGAAGCATTTAAGAGAATATTATCAGGTTTTAAGAACATCAGAAGACAGCAAATACAGACCAGATGCTGACTGAGTGGGGCTTGAGCATGCGAAAGATGCCTTTTGATTGTTTCTTGGTCTTCATATAGCTCTTCAGTGACTTCCACCACATGCTGCAGGATTAGTGCAGGTGATCAGAAACTGCTTCTGATCTCGGCAGACAGGCAGATGAAAGGAACTACTTATTTGCACAGAGTGGCATGAATTCATCAAAGAGCCAATCACACAGACAACTTGTGAATTCTTTAAAGCCACTGGTAAGTAACATAAACCTAACACATTGTATTCATTCTTCAGCACACTGACAATGGTCTAAAACTAGTAATTCAAAGTCTCCAGCATTCGCATAAGCTTTGTTTGACACTTTGCTTGAAACAAAGTTAATAAGAGAACTGAATTCATATGCGTCATTTTGAAATTACATTCTACACTTAAATTTAAAAGAGTAAAATATGAAATTCAATTGAATTTCAACTGTTCAAAACAAAAACAATCAAAATAACGGCATTTATAAAATATTTATATGAGACTCACAAACTCTTGCAGAGTCCATTTCCGAATTTCCCTTTTTGTATTTACAAATTTTCAATTTTTGGGAGTTAAGATTGGACCCTCTTATTGATTCCAAGCGATAAAATTGGGAACAAAAATCAAACTCCATAATTTTATGATAATATTTTAATTTTGGATCCAATAAATTGCTTTACAGAGATTTAAGCAAATTATGAGTAAGGAAGGCAATGTACCGTTAGTCTCAGTAAGGCAATTTGGGACGAATTGCAACTTGCCAGCAAAATTAAACGAATTGTCCAACTCTTTATTTCTGCAAAGACAAATTAAATTTTATTAATCAAAATAGAGAGAGAGAGAAGATGGTATACAGCAAAAGACAGCATCTGTACTTCGTGACGGGCTTTTTCCATCCCGAGTTCCCTTTAGACCGATCGGCCTTTTGAACACCTCTTACAAGAATCTTACTAAAGTGATTGTTGGAAGGTCGAGAGAAGTCCTTCAGTCTGTCATAGGTGCACCAGAGTCGTTTCCTCCCCAATAGAGGAACTGGTATGAATTTGAGTGATATAGGAACTCTAAAACTTACGAACAAGTAATATAGTTTAAGAATTTTTTCAATGAATTATTTGAACCGATGGAAAATAAGGATCTCAACCCTTACCCTAAAGGAAGAAGAACCTAAACTATATAATTTTAAACTCGTTTCTCACTAGAACAAAAATCTTAGTATAAAAATAGAATGAATGACACTACAATTTAGCTAGTTTGAAACCTAAATTGATAAGTCAAAGAACTAAACAAAACTATTATCTTGACTAAATCCAAAAGTTCTCAAAAGAACAAAACTTATGAAGAAACCTTACAATTTTATTAATTCTTTCAAAGTTGTCAAAAGTTATATTTTATACAAATTTATATGTTAAAGGTAAAGACTAAATTGGTAACTAAAAATTTAATAACTCCCTAAACAATCAAAAATTAGGAAACTAAAATATAAAATACAAAGAAAAATTAGGAAACTAAATAAATCAAACTATTTTGACCAAATCTTACTGCAATTTTTCTTTATTTTTGTCCTCCCTTGATTTTAGATAGTTTTGGACCATTTATTCTTCTAATTGGGCTTGTATGAGCATAATTAAGACTCCTTTTGGTTCTTCATTCATTTAGCCTCTAATTTTTTATTGTAAAACCTTTTATATTCAGTTATTCATTACTTTTTTGAATTTTTTAATTCGAACTTTTGTTACCGGCCCAATTAGAATTTAAGTTGAATCTTGTAAATTCCTTGCAACCTTGATGACCTCATCATTCCCCCTTCTTGAGAAGAATTTGTCGTCAAATCATCACCTATATCGAAAGGATTCAAGTCAGTAATATTAAAAGTAGCACTAATATTATACTCACCTGGTAAATCAAGTTTGTAAGTGTTGTCATTGATCCGTTCTAGCATTTAAAAAGGATCATCTCCTTGGGACAATAACTTATAACGTATTTATGTCGAAAATCTTTTTTTTCGCATGTGTAACCAAACCCAATCACCGGATTCAAAAACCAGCTTGTGACGTTCCTTGTTGGCTTGATTTGTGTATTGTTCGGTCCTCCTCTCTATTTTGAATCGTATCTTCTCATGAAATAGTTTCATAAATTTTGCATTTTTCCTATCATCTAAATTCACTTGCTCAGAAACAGGTAAATGTAATAAATCCAAAGGTATTAAAGGATCAAAACCATAAACAATTTCAAACGGTGGGAACTTAGTAGCAGAGTGAACAGTACGATTATATGCAAACTCAATATATAACAAACATTATTCCCAAGTTTTAATATTTTTACTAATGACAGCACTTAATAAAGTTGATAAAGTCCAATTGACTATTTCTATTTAACCATCAGTTTGAGTATGACAAATTGTTGAAAATAAAAGTTCCGTTCTTAACTTTTCCCATAATATCTTCCAAAAGTAACTCAAAAACTTAGCATTCCGATCTGAAATGATTGTTCTAGGCATCCCATGTAATCTCACAATCTCCCTAAAGAATAAATCCACAATATGAGAAATATCATCAGACTTATGACAAGGAATAAAATGAGTCATCTTAGAAAACCGATCTATAACCACAAAAATTGAATCTCGTCCATATCTATTTGTAGGTAAATTCAAAACAAAATCTATCGAAATGTTAATTCAAGGTGAAGTAGGAATAGGTAGGGGTGTGTAAAGACCATTAGGTTGAACCCTAGATTTAGTTTGCCTACAGATAATTCAACGTCTCACCTCGTATAGGCAATAAAAATGTTCCTGTAAAATAGTCAAGATTTTGACGACTCCAAAATATCTCATTAACCTTCTACTATGAGATTCCCAAACTAATAAATCTCTCAATGAATAATTTGTCACGCACAACTTATTTTCTCTAAATAAAAAGTTCCCATGCCTATAGAATTTGTCCTCTGTAGATTTTTCACAAACACTATAAATTTTTCCAAAATCATAGTCATCATGATAAAGTTCCTTAATATATTCAAAATCAAGAAATTAGCATCAAGAGTAGAGATTAAGGCATACCTGCGTGAAAGTGCATCCACAACTACATTCTCCTTACCTTGTTAATATCGAATAACATAAGAAAAAGTTTCGATGAATTCTATCCATCGAACATGTCTCTTATTCAACTTATGTTGATTTTTCAAATGTTTCAAGAATTCATGATCCGTATGGATCACAAATTCTTTTGGTCACAAATATTGTTGTCATGTCTCTAAAACTCGAACCAAGGTGTACAATTCTTTATCATAGGTAGGATAGTTAAGTGTAACCCCATTTAACTTTTCGCTAAAGTACGCAAGTGGTTTTTCATCCTACATAAGAACAACGCTTATACCTACACCAGAAATATCACATTCAATTTCAAACGTTTTAGAAAAATTAGGTAAAGCGACTAAAAGAGTATGAGTAAACTTACGTTTAATAAGTTGAAACGCCTTCTCTTGCTTTTCACCCTATTGAAATGTAACATTCTTCTTGATGACTTGTGTAAGCGATGCAGCGATGGTGTTAAAATCTTTCACAAATCTCCTATAAAAACTAGCAAACCCATGAAAACTTCTAACATCACCTATACTGAAGGGGGTCAGCCAATTTTGGATGGTTTTGATTTTTTTTTCATCAATCTCGATACCTTTATCACTCACAATGAAACCTATAAAAACAAGCGTTATATTATTGATGGCTCAGCAATCAACACACATCCTCCATGTCTCATCTTTCTTAGGCATCAAAATCACTGGAACTACGCATGGACTCATGCTTTCTCTCACATATCCTTTTTCCATCAACTTTTCGATTTGCCTTGGTAGCTCCTTCGTCTCTTCTGGATTGCTTCTATATACTGGACGATTTTGAATTGATGCACCGGGTATGAAATCAATTTGGTGTTCAATCACCCGGATAGGTGGCAAACCTTGGGGTAGCTCTTCGGGAAACACATCTTCAAATTCCTGCAAGAGAGAAATAATAACACTAGGCAAAGAATTGTTAAGTTGATCAGTACTTAAAAATGTTTCTTTGTACATAAGTACAGTCATTGGTCGTTTAGAGAGTATTGCTTGTTTAATCTCACTTGTTTTGGTATAAAAATTCTTTTATTTTCTCTTTGATTTTACCTCATTAGCCAAACTTTTCTTTCTTTTCTCTTTCTCACCAAATTTGACATCTCTCTCTTTTTTTTTTGTTCTCTCAACTCATTTTGATTTCTCAGTTTCTTTTGTTCACTCAATTTTTGCAATCTCACTTGATCTTCATAGACTTGTTTTGGTGTTATCGGAAGTAGAGTGATTTTTCATTGATTGAACATGAATGAATATTTGTTGATGAAACTGTCATGTTGCACATGTCGATCAAATTGCCAAAGCCTTCCTAACAAAATATGCCCAGCCTGCATTAACACCACATTACATAACACCTCATCTTCATATTTCCCAATCCGAAATGACACAATAATTTGTTTTGTAACCATCACTTCTCTACTATCATTCAACCATCGTAACTTGTATGGTTGAGAATGTTTAGTGGTTGACAAATTCAGTTTTTTCACTAGAGTCGTACTCGCAATATTAGTAAAATTACCACCGTCGATAATTAAAATACATTACCTTATCTTTCACATAGCCATGAGTGTGAAAGATATTCTCCCGTTGTACTTCTTCTTCATCTCCTCTGACTTGTAAGCTTAAGACTCGGCATGTAACTAGTGCTAACATCTCACCGTGTTCAGCTCCGTACTCCTCATCTCCGATGGTGATATATTCCAATGGTGGAATACAATCAATGTCATCTTCATCTTTAGACTCGATTGCATCATTTTCCTGAATCACCATAACTCGTTTGTTTGGACATTGGTTAGTTATATGTCCCCTTCTCTGACACCTGAAACATTTAATCTCATTAGAACGAGTTGAAGAGAAGGCAACCTTACCTTGAGAAGTTGTGGTGGAGGCAGCTGGTTTATGTTTAGCCTTAAATTTGGAGATGACTGAATTTTCTTCTTTCTTCGGGTAGCTCGTTCTTTAAGATGTTGCATTAGGAATCTATGGGGCTGGTCTTGACCGTGTTGCCTCTCTTGAGCTGCTTCTCAACCTTGATTGTCATATGTACTAAATCCTCTAACTCCAAATAATGGTGGAGCTCAATCGTGTGGCAATTTCTCGATTTAAACCATTCAAAAATCTAGCCATCGTCGCCTCTCTATCTTCTTCCACATTGGCTCTAATCATAGCCATTTTCATCTCTTTATAATACTCATCTACGCTTCGATTACCTTGGTGGAGACTCTGTAACTTGAGATATAAATCCCTATAGTAATGACTCAGCACAAATCATTGTCTCATCAGTCTCTTCATCTCATCCCAAGTTTCAATAGGTCGATCCCCAATCCGCCTTCTATTGATACACAACTAATCTCACCATACAATTGTATAATCAGTAAACTCAATAACAACAAGTTTTACCTTCTTCAATTTGGAATAGTTGTGATAATAAAAAACTAACTCAATTTTTTTCCCACTCAAGATATGTTTCGAGATCACTTTTTTCTTGAAACGACGAAATTTTCATCTTGATACTATCTAAGTTGTTGTCTACCCAATTCTTAACTTCTTTATCCCGACCAAGTCTCTTATGACTACCCACTGACAACCTATCAAACTCCTCCTCTAACTCATCCCCTTCAAACTCATCCACAATTTCAATTTCCCTTTGATGAAACATATTCCTTCTTGAGGGATTCGGCTCTATTGATGGCTGTCCCCTTTGCGATCCATCTTCTACCCTATCCAACCTTTTATGTATAAGATCTAACTCTTTCTTCATCATCCGTCTCATCTTTCCCATAAATGCTTGTAGCTGTAAATTCGACCCAACGTATGGTTGAATCTCCTCAATTGTGTTATCTTTTTAATTTTGAGATATGATTGGAATCTGTAAGATAATATTAGAATAAAATATGAAAGAATCTTACCACACTCCCTCACGTGTTTCACTCAAAAATAATGATTCACTCAAATTTACTCGT
Organism: Dillenia turbinata; assembly: GCA_037126225.1. Taxonomy (NCBI): domain Eukaryota; kingdom Viridiplantae; phylum Streptophyta; class Magnoliopsida; order Dilleniales; family Dilleniaceae; genus Dillenia; species Dillenia turbinata. Next base: position 4,254,724 of record JBAMMX010000007.1, read on the forward strand.
ATTTCACTCTTTCAATTTGACTTTTATTTTTAATGAATTCTCTCTTACCTTTTACCACTCCTATTCACTTAGTCAACCTTTTTATTGAACTCGAGAATTCAAATAAAAAATAATTGTCTTGTGGAATTCAAAAATTTATATGAAAGAAAATATTAACAAGAGACACAAAGAAATAAAAATCAAGAAAGAAATAAAAAAAAATGGGAAATAAGGAAAGTTACAAATTTGAAAAAATTCTAATTCAAGAGGAAACAAATATGGAATGGAGAAAATAAGAAAAAGATCAAGAATGAAAAACAATTATAAAAAGTTTTGAATTTAGAAAAGTGTACAAATTTAAAAAAGTGTACAAATAAGGAAATATTTCAAATTCAATAAAATAAATTTAGAAAATTCTAATTCAAATTTGGTAATAATACTTTAGAAAACTTATCAAATTTGAGCAAGATCACAAAATAAAGAATTATCAATTTTTGCAAAATTTGGAAGTTGCCCATTTTTTTACAGCCTCTTTTTTTGTGGGCCTTATTTTTTTTTCAGCCTCTCTCTATTTTTTTTGCCCTACCCTTTTTTTGCCTCTTTTTTTTGCCATTTTTTTTTGTACGACCTTTTTTTTTAACGGCCTATTTTTTTGGAACTATGACAGAATAAAATAAAAAATAAAATACACTAAAAACAAGAAGTAAACCAACGAATGAAGAATTTTGGTCAAAATGATGAATCAAGATTGGAATTAGAGTTTTAAGACACAAAAGAAAAAAAAGAGAAAAAAAAGAATAATTCAAAGGAAAAAAACATGGATTGGCTCTGATACCAACTGATGTGAACCTGATGGGTATAAAAACCCTAAAACCCACAAACAAGTAATATAGTTTAACAATCTTCCCAATGAATTATTTGAACCGATAAAAAATAAGGATTTTAACCATTGCTCTAAAGGAGGAAGAATCTAAGATATATGACCCTAGACCCGTTTCTCACTAGAACAAAAATTTTGATATAAAAATGGAATAAATGACGTCTCAACTTGGATGATTCAAAATCTAAATTGATAAGTTAAAAAACTAAACAAAACTCTTATATTGAATAAGTTCAAAAGTTCTCAAAAAACAAAACTTGTGAAAAATTCTCACAATTTTATTAATTTTTTCAAAATTGTCAAAAGTTATATTTTACTCAATGTGTAATGACTTATTTATACGTTAAAAGTAAAGACTAAATTGGTAACTAAAAATCTAGTTACTCCCTAAACAATCAAAAATTAGGAAACTAAAATATAAACTACAAAAAAATTAAGAAACTAAATAAATCAAACTATTTTAATCAAGTATTGTCGCTATTTTTTTTTTATTTTCGTTCTCTCTTGATTTTGGATAGATTTGGATCCTTTATTCTTCTAATTTGGCTTGTATCAGTATAATTAATACCTCTTTTGGTTTTTCATTCATTTAGACTCCAATTTCTTGTTGTAAAACCCTCTGAATTAAGTTATTCAGTGATTCTTTAAATTTTTTAATTCGAACTTTTGTTACCGACCCAACTGAAACTTGAATTTGATCTTGTGAATTCCTTACAACCTTGATAACCTCATCAGAAACTATGGACAATATCATCATTATTCAGGAAATCATCCACTCCATCTGCAACTCTAGAAGCAAGAAGCCTAAGATGGTGATGAAAATTGATCTCCATAAGGCTTTCGACAACCTTAGTTGGAGCTATCTTAGCAAGTGCTGCTGGATTTCAACCTCCCTCAAGCTCTAGTCAAACTGATCATGCACTCAATCTTAAGTGCAGAAATCTCTATCCTGTGGAATGGAAGTGTCTTGCCTCCCATCAATCCTGGCCGAGGTCTTAGGTAAGGAGACCCCCTCTCTCCATACCTCTTCATCCTTGTCATAGAAAGACTCTACTATATGATTAAGGAAAGAGTTAGGAATGGGGATTGGAAGCCTATTAGACCTGTAAGGAGAGACCCCACAATTTTTCATCTCTTTTTTGCAGACGATCTTATGATTTTTGCTGATGCCGACCATCACAATATGGATAGTATCCTCAGCTGTCTGCAAGAATTCAGTGAGAAAAGTAGCATCCATATAAATCCCTCCAAATCCAAGCTTTGGATCTCCCCAAAGGCCTCCTGGTCTCTAAAAAATTCCTAGGCAGAAGCCAGTAACTTCAAATTGACTGAAGACCTCGGCACCTACCTTGGAGTCCCCATTATCCACAAGAAAGTTAGAAGAGACATGTACCAGCCTTTGGAAAATAAAATCCAAGCCAAACTTGCCAATTGGAAGATGAACCTTCTCAGCTTAGCAGGAAGAGCCACTCTCATCAAGTCTGTTATTTCAGCAGTCCCTATTCATAACATGCAAACCTATTGGCTGCCTGAAGGAACTTTCAAGGCCTTGGACAAGTTTAGTAAAGACTTCTTTTGGGGAGACACCCCTGGAAAGAGGAAAATCCACCCTATCAACTGACATCAAGTCTGCAAAAGGAGGCAAGAAGGAGGCCTGGGATTGAGGAGATCTAGGAAAAACAACATTGCTTTTCTTTCTAAGCTTGCTTGGAGAGTCTCTCAAGAAGACAAAGCTCTTTGGTGCCAAATTCTCCATTACACATACCTTCAAAAAGAAAGCTTTCTGCAGCACAAATACAAGCCCACTTGCTCCCATGTTTGGAGAGGTATAGTCAGAAGCAAAGCTTGTTTGGAGAAGGGCATCAAATGGAGAATTGGAGAATTGGAGAGTCTCTCAAGAAGACAAAGCTCTTTGGTGCCAAATTCTCCATTACAAATACCTTAAAAAAGAAAGCTTTCTGCAGCACAAATACAAGCCCACTTGCTCCCATGTTTGGAGAGGTATAGTCAGAAGCAAAGTTTGTTTGGAGAAGGGTATCAAATGGAGAATTGGAGATAGCATTGACATAAACTTTTGGTATGACCTATGGGTGGGAAAAGATGAGCTTGCCAATCATACTCTTAGGCAACATGATCAGATTCCCAAAGAAACTAAACTCACCTCCTACCTGCACAATTGGACAGATTGGAACTACGAAGAGCTCAAGAAAATCTTTCATGAGTACAAAGTAGAAGAGATTAGAGCTTTAATCCTCCCCTCCTCAAGGAATAGAAAAGACCTCTTCTTCTGAAATGCCTCCCCAGATGGCATCTTTTCTGTGAGTTCAGCTTACAAACTCCTTCAAGATGTCCCCCATTCTAGTACCCAAGCCCCTTCTTGGAAGTAGATTTGGAGAGTTCCCTATCCTGAGAGAGTTAGACTCTTCATCTGGCTTGCCGGTAATGAAAAAATCCTGACTAACCAGGAGAGAATGAGAAGAAAAATCTCCTCAAACCCCCTCTGTCCTATTTGTAAAAATTATGAAGAGTCCATCCTCCACCATCTAAGAGATTGCATCTGGAGCAGGAGAGTCTGGGATTTAGTGGCTCATAGCAGGCAAGCTTCCTCCCAATTTAACTCCCCTTCCACTCTTGATTGGTTGAAGTTAAATTGCAACAAGATGACCAACACTCCAGCTTGGGTTATGGCATTTTCGACTGTCATTTGGCACATTTAGAAAGCTAGATGTGGCTTCATCTTCGACAAAATTCCTATAAATGTCAATCTCACTACTATGCTAGCTAGAAGATTTGCAAGAGAGATTGCTTTCTCTCCTGCTGCTCCCCTTATTCCCCCTCCCAGCCATACCAAGCTAGTTACTTGGTCCCCTCTTCTTTCAAACATGTTCAAGCTTAACACAGATGGCTCAGTCAATCTCAACTCCAACAGAGCTAGTGCAGGAGGTATCTTAAGAAACTCTGAAGGAAAATGGATCTTTGGTTTCATGGTTAACATTGGCATCTCGGAAAGCCTTACCACAGAATTCTGGGGTCTCAGAGAAGGTCTTAGATTTGCTGCAGATCGCAATATCAAGAACCTGATCATCGATTCTGACTCCCTGACCTTGTTCACTCTCCTTAACAAAGGTGTCCATAAGCTCCACCCTCTCTACCCTGTTATAGAAGATTGCTCTCAGCTCATTCAAAGATTGGGAGCTCCCTCCATCATTCACTCCTACAGAGAAGGAAACAAATGTGCTGATCATATCACTAGACTAGGACATTCTTGTTCTCCAGGTCCGCATGTCCTGCATGATCCTCCGGCCAGCATAAGCAAGCTTTTTAGGCCCTTTCTTGCTTTCCCCTTTATGCCTTTGTCTTTTTCCTACCCAAAAAAAAAAGAGAGACACTAACACATTAAGCATGCAGAAACTCAATTCCTTTATTCCTTGTTCACCGATAACAGCGCTGATGTTGTTCATGTGACTGAAGATGCCCTGGGCGGCAATTTCCATAGCCGCGGGATTAGAATACGTCCCCGTGCTGCTGCCCTCTTTATCCTGAGAGTTGATACAAGTGGCGAGATCGAGTATGATTCGGGAAACAGAAGGAACAATCCAACGCACATTACCTCTCTCTCCCCTCATCTTCATGAAAAACTAGGGTTTGCTTTTTTAATTTTTCCCAGATCTCTATGATGAGACTGTGTGTAAGGAGAAGAAAATCTCCGAGGAAGAGAGAGATAGAGAGAGACAGAGAGTTGAATGCGTGAGAAGCTAAAAATGGAAAATCGAGGGAATAAGGAGAAGAGCAACGAACAAACGGTTGAGAAGTGGCGAAGAGTCCCGCACCTGGTGGTTCGGTTCTGATACTGACCTCTTTTGCAACGCCCCCGCAGACCTCACCCAAACTCTTGTGTCTCCTTTTCCCGGCATTTGCTGCGCTAACCTCTTCACTTTCCTTCGGGGTATGGTTTCCTTAGTACAGAGATCCGTCATCTCTTAACACGTTGTGCATAGATACATATACATATTCATACATGCAATCTAACATTAAATCTGATATTTATATTTATATTATTTAATAATTTATTTTCTAATAAAATAAATTTAATATTGTATAATACGAATGATACTTTCTAATAAATAAATGTATTAATCAAAAATATATCTATTTATACTACGTCACCGTTCCCTGAAAAGGCGAAGGATCGGAAAATGGGAAGGAAAAGGAAAAACTCATCCACCGACGAAGTCAACAAGTCCACATCCTCAAACTAACGGCAACTTTCATCGTCACTTAAAGTCTTCGAGTCCGAGGACTCCGTACAGACTCGTGACGTCCGTTAAATAATTTATTTATTTATTTATATTTTCTAGTTACAATTTTTCAGCCGCTCAATAAAAAATAAATACATAAACCAGTGAAGTGAACTCATCGTCATCTTCTACACCTCGTCGTGGCGCCTCGAAAGCGTTCAGAGAAGCTTTTATTTATATGCAATCACTTTCACAGTTGTTTCGATTTGGAACTTTGTGGGTTGTTGTTGTTGTTGCCGTTTCAATCAAAGACAAATGTGTTATGAATCTAAGGTTAGAAAAACCCTTTTCTTCGTTTGACTGTCTTTTCAATTCATCGGTTTCTATTTTTTTAAGGTTTCTTTTTGGTTCCAATAGCTTCTTTTGCAGAAATTGTTAAATAGGGTTCCGATTCAAGACGGACAGAGAAATAGATCACAATGTAAAAACCTAAAAGGATTAGGATCATGCAAGGTCATCCGTACAGTTTTCTCAGATGTAAATAGTGATGGGAATTAATTAATCGTTGGTTTGATCTTATTTTATAAATTAATGTTTGATTCTAGTATATGGGTCATTTTGAATTTTTGAATAAATATGTCATTGTTAACGAAAAATCAAAAGTTACCCACTACTTTGGACAATTTAATACTGGGTCTAGCATTATTTGTTCATAGATGGCTGTTTTAAAGTAAAGTTTCTGATTTGTCCAAGTGAAAGTGCAATTACATGGCGTTTGGCTTGCAGTTGACCTGGTGAAATGCCATTGGATTTGAAACAGATACTGGATTTGAAAATAACAGATTGCAAATGATCTCGAATGAACAAGATGCCGATGTTATTCCATGGGGCCTTCAACTTTTTGATGGTGACCCATTTTCCAATTATGGGTATTGTGGAAATTCTACCCAAAACGAGTTAGATTATTATAGTGGGCAGTATTATAAGGAGGATAATTATGATGTACAATATAGCAATATAGAGCATGACGAGCAAATTGCTCGAGCTCTTCAAGAAGAACTGTCACAACTTGCAGTCGAAGACTCACCTGAACCTTCACATGAAGGGGTTGACCATTTTCAGCCATCCGTGTATTCACAGGAGTGGCTTGACAACTCTATGGAAAATTATAGTCATGGTACAAAATGTTTCCTCAATATTCCAATTCCATTAGCTCAGTATGTTTTTGTTTGCTTTTCTCACTGCATTCATTTTCTCCCATCACTTGTAGGCCATGAGGAGGACCAGGAAGAGATAGATGAGGTGTGTACTTCAAGTCCATGTTGTAGCCCAGGAGAGAATTTTTACTTCGAGGATGAGCGCTATTACTCGCTAGAGCTAACAGATGAATATGCACTTGATGGTGAAGTTGGGAAGAGGTTAAATACAATGGTTCCTGTTCCTGTAAGTGCATGTACTCCACGCATTAGTACACTGACTTATGCATTTTGTTATTCTTGCAGTGATGTGTAATCCTTATGTCTGTAGAAGTCCACACAACCTTGTGTCTAGTCATTGTCCTTTACTGCAGACATAATTTTGCTAATATTTTCTTGTGATGCTTATCGGTTGGTAGATGGAAGATATGGCCAAGATAATTTTCTATCTGTAGCTTTTATGCTATCCAGTAATTATAGTTGCTAAGAGCTAGAAAATTTAATTTTTTTCTTATCCTTGCAAATGGATAAATGTTAATTACAATGCTACTGGACCCAATCTGCGGTTCATTTCAGTAAATTTTCTATCTGTAGCTTTTATCCTATCCAGTAATTATAGTTGCTAAGAGCTAGAAAAGTTAATTTCTTTCTGATCCTTGCAAATGGATAAATGTTAATTACAATGCTACTGGACCCATTCTGCGGTTCATTTCAGTAAGTAATTGCAGGAGCTCAGGATTGTGGAGTTAGAACCGAATTGCTTGTATTCTGAAATACACATCAGGCTTCTTCTTGGCAAATATCGGTGGTTTGAGAAGCCCAAATTGCTTTATGCCATCTTGAGATAATATTGATATGCTGCTCCCCTTTTTCTCCCTTTTTGTGTGGATGCGAAGTGGGATGGGGAGCAGTATAATGATTTGACACACTCGTGGATGTCAAAAGATTCAAAAATTTGAGTTGCTGATTTAATATGAGAAAGTTCCTTGAACTTGTATAGCTTCTACGTGAAACTGTCTGTCTCTCTCAAATCCTTGACATTCATATTGACATGTATTTCTATTTGCATTGGCATCTTAAACTGGGATCTTTGGATCCTTCATCTAGCTATGAAATTCCGGTCCTCAATATCTGATGGTTCCCGATTTCTTGCTGTTTCTATGTGCAGCATGTTCCCAGGATTAATGGAGAAATACCGTCAGTTGATGAAGCAACATTAGATCATCAAAGGCTACTGGACAGGTACTCTGTGTTGTCTTTCAACATCATTTTCTTTCTCTATACAACTCTTTGGTATGTCTTGATACTTAACATGTAAAGATTTTAGCTTGTGTGATATGGACAACAGCTGATGCTGAACGTTTTTCTTTGTCTGAAGATTGCAGTTATATGATTTGGTTGAGCTCAAGGTCCAAGGCGATGGTAACTGTCAGGTTTGCCACTTTACACATTTTTTAAGTTATGCATTAAATATTCCTTCTTTCCTTAAATTTTCTCCAGTTTAAGCATTTGTCTTGAATTTGAACTTCTGCTTGTTATTTAGATTGTTGCCTGTTTCAAATTGTGACGTATAGTGTTTTTGACAAATCTCTATGGAGTGCCATACAGTGCTAGAAGGCCCTGTTCACATGTTAATGTCTTATTTGCTTCTTGTTTTTACAGTTTCGTGCTCTATCAGATCAATTATATCGTACTACTGAGCACCACAAATTTGTTCGACAAGTAGTTGTAAATCAGGTTGAAACTCTTTAATACTGTGGATGATTAGCTTAACATTTTTTTGAAAAGTCATTTAGAAGCTTATTTGCATGGTTAATTTGGTTTCACTTAGATTCTGCTGTTACTTATGTTGCAATATTTTGAACAATCAGCTTAAGTCTTGCCCAGAGATATATGAGGGCTATGTTCCCATGGCTTATGGTGACTATTTGAAGAAGATGTCCAAGTATTTTTCTCTCCCTTTGTACAATTGAATGCCAAGTGCTACTGGGTGATATTTGACAAGTTGACAATTTGACAATTCTATCTTGTGAATGATAATTAGGAGCGGTGAATGGGGTGATCACATGACTTTGCAGGCAGCTGCAGATTTGGTATGGTTCAGCTGCAATTTCTAGTTTCTTTTGTTATCAGAAGTATGTTTATGTGGGATTTATGCATTCATACATCTTTCCATACTTCTATTGTTACTCTAGGCAACTTGGATCCTGCTGTGCTAAATCCGAATTGGCTTGTGCAGCTCTTTATGTAGACCTCTTCATTTTGATTTGGTTTTCTACTTTTTTAAATGCTGATGATTAGCTGAAGGCTTAGTTTGTGGTAAAACAAATTTAAAATGATCAGCACTGTGAGGAGGGATACATAGGCCCAACATTTTCTCATTTTTCTTTTGTTTGTACCTAGCAGGCCTGCTGTATTGCCATATTTAAGGAGTAAGCCGCTGAATATTTGTCTTTTAATAGAGCCATATTTACTGCAATTGTATGACCATAACCTGTCATTTGCTGTGAAATCTGTCAGAATGCCTTCAACAGACCCCCAAGATGCTATATTGGTATTCTGAAAGCACAAGATCAAATAGAGCCTAGAAAAGGTTCAATAACACAACTGTAATTTTATTTGGAGTTAATCTCTTGAACTGTGGCAGTTTGACAATTACATCAACCGTCTCTTATGTATCTGACTAATACATTTGGAGTGGGATTTGGATGGAGAGGAATGAGAGTTCATGTAGGAGAATTGGTTCTCCAAGAAAGCGTTATTCAATTGCTTTTTCTTGTTGTTGGTGTTTGTTTCTCCCCTTTCCCTAGGTATGCCTGGCAGGCAGGCATGGTAGCTTTCAGTTTATATTTCAGCTAATTTTAGGGTAAATTTTCCAACTTCTGCTGCTATAGACTGTGCTGCTTAAATAGATCTTATTGCAGACATTTAGATATAGAATTTGTAAATGAGTCTCCAATCCTTGTGATTTATGGCTTGAATATGATGTATCGACATTGTATGTCTTAACTATTGGGATTTGACCTTACCGTTCTGGCCAATTTGTGATTACATTTAGAACTTATATCTTGTTTGACTGATGCATATTTAATTATTTGATGCAGTATGGTGTTAAGATATTTGTCATAACATCTTACAAGGATACCTGCTATATTGAGATTCTTCCAAATGTCAAAATGTCTACACGAGGTATGATTTGAGAATTCTCAATTCTGGATGTATGTTATGGTTTCCAATTTGAGAATTATGGATTAAAATTCCATATGTGGTTTGTCATTAGCTCCTTCAATGAGGGCACTATCGAACAGATTGTGTAGGTTCTTATTTATATCCTCATTGTTTGCATTTCTATACTTTTATGGGAGGTTGCATATTGTATCTTAATACAAGTTGCATGAAAAAAAAGGTATGAGTTCACTTTGATTGGCCGAGGGTAGAGTTATTTGTCCATGAACAGCATGAATTTTCATGTCTTTGTTGTTAAATCTTTCCCTATGGTCAAACCATCCTTGCCTTTTTATGCAGTGATTTTGTTGAGCTTTTGGGCAGAGGTGCACTACAACTCAATATATCTAGAAGGAGGTATGCGCCTTTTTTTGTAATCAAAACTACTCTAACGCATGTAATTGTATTTACAAGTGGAAATAATCATAATGTGACAATGTTCAGATGTTATAGCTACTTCTAATTGATTACTTCCTACATGTACGAAATTACATATTTTGGACATAAAACTGCCTCTAATGCTGAAATCCAGATGTTCCTACATTTGAGACTAAGAGAAAGAAAAGATGGCGGAATTTTGGAAACCATCACTCAGTATCATCTGACGAATGCGAATGAGAAGTGTGGTAATAATGGTAACGTGGTATACGCTTGAAAAAAGAAAAGAGTTTGTTCTATTTTTTCTCCCATTCATTGTGTTGATGTTGGCTATGTGAAGGAGCAGCAGCACCTCTTAAGGATGCCTTCCTCAGCTTCATTTTAGTGGTGGAGTTCAAAGACAGATGCTGCAATTGGTGCAAAAATGTCAGCTCTTCCCCATGTTGGCCAAGCATGTACATGACCTCGGTTCACTGAAGCAACTCTTGCCTGCAGGTTTATTTTATGTGCCCTTGCCTAGTGTGTACATGACCTCTTTTCATCAATGTTGTTTTGGATCCGCCTTTGTTTACAATTTATTGGAACTTTAGCTGCTATGCCGCCGTTGTTCTTAAGCTTTGAACTTGTGAGTTTTTCCAATCTCATGTTCCTGGATTGTTATTGCATACTGTCATTCAATTATAATTTTATGTAACCAGATTTTTAAGTTTTGACAGGATTAATAAGAAAATGTTTTCAATAATATGAGAACTTGGATTTTTTTTTTTTTTTTTTTCTCTTTCTTTCTTGAACCAATCAAGAGATGGGCCAGGCTGGGCTTATGGGGCTATTCAACAATAGAATTCGGGTTTGGGCTCGGAATGTAACTTGCATTTAAGAATTAGGTTCAGGATTGGACCTTGCCGAGTCAGGCTAGACCGAGTTCGGGGGCCAATCTGGCCTGACCAATTTTTTTTTTCATTTTACAAGTGAAAAATGCAAGGGTTGTGTGGTCCATGCCCACACTAATTTCGCTTTAAAATATAGGCATTCCGCATGCTCTTTTTAAATCTCATGGTGGTTTTATGGTTTGATGATTTTTCAGATGTATAATTTACATATTTAAAGATTCTGAATCAATTAATTTAATTCTCTATTGATTTTGTAATATAAAATTATAAATTAATTTAATTTTCTCTTCATTTTATAATCTAAAATTATAATCTCGCTAGATACAAGTAAAGAGATTATATTATTAATATTATAGGTTGTAAGTATAATTTAATTTAATTCTTGGCTTACTCCGATGATTTTAAATTGGGAACTAACGTAAAGAAGCAAAAGGTTACTAACCTAATAGAAAACAGAGTGACTCCATTTGATGCTAAGAACTACAACTATTGTGTCTCTGGGATAGTTTAAGTGATAGAATATCTTTATTTTTTTTTCTCCGATTCGGTCTCGTTTATTTATATTTTTTTATATTAAAAATAAAAAAAAAATAAAAAAACCTACAACCGCTGTTTTCTCAAGGTAAAGAACCAGCTACCCCCCCCCCCCCAAAAAAAAACGACGTGTTTTGATCAGGTGAGTGGAGACAGCTTCAACGACGTCGTTTTGATTAATGAAATACGAAGAAAACAACAAAAGTATCAATCCAAAAGCAGAGTGAAAACACAAAAAACAAAAACACTTTTGGTTGGTAGCGTCTCTCTCCACGATGCGTCGATCGATCTCCGATCGTCCTGTAAAACAAAAATTGCTTCGGATGATTTTCTAGGGTTTCTTCTCAATCCTTCCGCTCGGATAAAATCAAATCTCTCTCTCTCTGTCTCTCTCGATTGTTTTTCATCGAAACCCTAACCCTAATTTATGTGCAATTTTCCGGATCCATATCTTAATGTAAACAGTTAAGGAGTCAGCTCTGTTGAATGGAGAGGTGAACGAACTGTGAGAATTGCTGTCTGAAGAAATCGAGCTGGAGTGTAAGAATTCTTCATCGCTTAGTTCTTTATGATTTTGTTTGTCAAAAATGATTGTGCCGCATCATTGAACTATCTTGTGTTGGCTCTAATTCATTATTTATGATTTAGTAACCCGCTTTACTGATTCGTAGCTTCGCGCCTTAATGATTATGAATTTTGTTCCTCTGCCCTGAGTTTGTGAGTACGGGTGGCCTTCCTTTTTAATGTTGATGCCTGTTCGTTTTTCCCTCGTTATTGGAATGATTCATCTTCTTGGTTCTTGAAGCTTCTTGTAGACCTCTCAGTCTCAATAGGCTTCAAGCCCAAATGAAATTCTGTCCATCTGTCGTTTAAAAAAAAAAAAAAGAACAAATAAATCTTGTAGGAATTTTAAGAAATTCTTCAATTTCTTCTGGAAGTCGATGAATCGTCGTCTGCTTCTCTAATCCCTCGAGTAGACAGGGCATTGAGGAATATTCAAGAAGGCGTTTTGGGAATGAGTTTGATTCTATCTTTGCTCATATGGCTTATCTTCATTCCAAATACCATCAAGTTATCATTCCAGGAGGTAATGTGATTTTGGCAATTTTCTCTATGACCTCTTTTCTTAGCCATGGCAAAGTAATGTAAAAGAGAACTTGTGAGTTAATGCTCAAATCATGTTTCATCCCCTTTAACTCCTCCAGGCATTTGCTAGAAAAAGATGGAGCATCTATTCAACACTTTTCTGTCTTCTGCATTTTGTCTCTGGGGTTGATAGAGGTTAGGTGGTGGTCCTCTTCTCTGTGTCTTGGCTTAGGTCTGAGTGTCTCTGTTCTCTTGGGAAGGAAGGCTGGAGATGCTCTCTAGTGCAATATGTTCTGGTGCACTGCCCCTGCACCGTTGTGTTACTCTCTTGAACCCTGCAAACCCATACACTTGTTCTTATCACCGTTGATTTCTTTCTTATGTAGATGGCAGCTAAACGAAGTAGAGCAGAAGATGATTTTGAGCCTGACCCTGCTACTTGGACAGCATTGGAAGAGAAAATTTTTGTCCATTTAATGGTTAGGGAAGTGCACAAAGGGAACAGATCTGCTACAACCTTTACAAGGAAAGGCTGGAAACAGATAGAGCAAGAGTTCTTTGAGAAAACTAACAAGAGGTACAACAATTCCCAGTTCAGAAATAAGTTCAACCAACTGAGAACCCGTTATCATGATTTTAGTAAGCTGGTGAAAGAGCCAGGTTTTAGTTGGGATCCTATGCTAAATACAGTCTCTGCACCAGAGGACGTCTGGGAGTTATATGTAAAGGTACCGGATTCCGTTTTCCATAATTCTTGAAATTGAAAGTGCACCTTCAAAAATTATCAATGACATTGCTTTTATCATTATGCATCCCAGGCCAATAAAAATGCAAAGCGATTCCGGAAAAAGGGTTGTCCCATGTTCAATGAGTTGGGGCTTATATTTGGTGACCCAGAAGCAAAGTTCAAAGATGTATATCCACTGTCCCAATATCCTGTGTGTGATGAAGATAAACTGGATTTAGAAGATGCATCAACCAATGATACTCCTTCAGCTTTCCCTAGTGACAGTAGTGAAGGCAATGATTATCACCCTCAAAGTACAAGACGGCAACGGCAAAGGTCTCCCACTCCTACAAGCTATATTCATGGCAAGCACGAGCTGAGAGCGGTAGGAAATGCCGAAGCCAAGAAAGAATGGACTGCTGAAGCAGCAAAGTGTCAAATCTCAACCCTGCATACACTTGAGGCTTCTCCCCCCTCCAGTGCGTTCTCCATTACTAATTGTGTCAAATGTCTTGAGTTAATAGAAGGCGTGGATGGAAATACTTATATAAAGGCAATTAACATGTTCAAAGATGCAGATTGGAGGGAGATGTTCATGGCAATGTCTGCTGAGAGAAGACTGGTTTGGTTAGCTAGCCTCTAGTTATTGTATTGAGACATCTCCATCATTGAAAGCCCTCGATGTTATTTCTGTTCAGATATGTGTATTTGTAACCATGGAATCAATGATATGTCCTTAATTTAGTCTGAAATTGTTGCTTGTGGTGACTTCCATCTTTGCTCAAATTATTGTAGCTTGGATATCAGTTGCATCACCTGATTCTGATTTCTGAGCAATGCAAACCCGAACCATAAAATGCATGATATCATAATCCATTGTGAGATGAAAAGGAGAATTGAGTTTGCACCGGCGTACTATATGCACATTGCCGATTCAATCCCATGAGAAACAAAAATAAAACACTTGTATGATTCCATTTCATCAGAAACATAGGGCTAGAACCCAACAAAGCACATATGGTAAATCTTTTATAAGTCTTTGATAATGATTTTGGAGTGCAGGTTGCTTCCTACTATCTTATCATTTCTAACCCACGGAAAGATATAGAGAAGCTGCAGAGATTCACTTTCCCACCCTTCTTGGGTTAAGGGTTATCAAGAAACAAGTTTAACAATCCTGGATTTAATGCGACTTTCTTCATTTCTCCCTCTCGCCTCAGGGGCTAAATTTGCTCTAGCGACTACTGGAATGGAAATTTGCCTTTCCTTCTCAACCCCATCAGTTATACAAAGACTGGAACAACAAACAAAACCAACAAGGCATGGATTTCAGGATTACAGAAAACACGTCATAAGGACATAAGCACATTTGTCAACAGCAGGTCCACTAAAACCATAATCTTAGCCCTACAATTTTGACAACCCTCAGTGTGCTTGTCCTCCAAGCCCTCATTAATGGTTTTCTCAGACCTCCTCTCCCTCTTCCCAGAGAAAAAGAAGAAAATTTTCTTCACCATAGTAAACATGGAAACAAAATTGTTACTTGTGTGAGATGGTTTCTGTATAACTGCAGTCAAAATGTCAGTTCAAACCATGGTCCTTGTTCACATCCCAGGACTCTTCTTTGTTATGAGAGACAACTACTTCAGGAACCTCCTCTATCTCTTCTGCAGGTTAATTGCAGTTTAAAAGATTAACTACTACTGCAGATTAATCCTAAATACAAAAAAAAAAAAAGTACAGAATGATATCATGAACTCGTATACAATACCTGCCACAGTTGCAATACATGCCATAACAAAAAGTCAATTATCATAACCAAGCAGAATAGCTTCCCTGCCCAAGCACCACAAGAGAGGTACCTAACAGAAAAATTGACAATAATAAAACTTCTTTTTCTTGGTCCATTCCGTGGATAGCATATCATAGTTATAACCTAAGCCTGACTAAATATCTGTTCAACTAAAGTAATCCATTGATTTATTTCTTATACACACAAACATAATCCTTGGCTCCTTGAATGTGCCCAGGCAACTAGGATTAGCAATTGGGTCAGGCCGGCCTGAGCTCCGCCTATTTTAAAGGGCTAAGCTCGGCTCATTTAGAGTCGGACCTAGCTTAGGCCCAATTTTTAGGCTCGATTTAATTATGAGCCGAGCCTGAACATTTTAGGACCCGACCCGTTTAAAATTAAATGCTTGTTTTTTTTTTTTTTTTTGATTTTACATGGGGGAGGAAGAAGTGTCATTCCCCAGCTATATTGTCCTGTCCCTACACACATTTCAACATACTCTCTTCCCTCTCTCACTCTCACTCAATCGCTCTCTCTTCCCTCTCTCTCTTGCTCACTCACTCACACTCTCTCACTCACTCTCCATTCCCAGTCTCTCTCACTCTTCCCTCACTCTTTGCTCTTCGCTCTCTCTCTCTCTCTCTCTCTCTCTCTCTCTTTTTTCCCGGCCATGGCTCTTCTCCAGCCATCTTTCACTCTCCCCACTCTCTCTCTCTTTTTTTTTTCCCCTCACGCTCTCTTCCCTGTCTCATTCTTTCACTCTTTTTTTTTTTCTCGCTCCATCTCTGCTCTTTGATGAAGACGTCAAATCAATCCAAGGATGAAGATGTCAGATCTATAACAAATCGATAGCCGGAGAAGCAAAGAAGCTGGGGATTCTCTTCAAACTCGGCTGTTTTTTCTCTGTCCTTACCTCTCTCTCTCTCAGTTGCTTTTTTTTGGGGGTTAAATCAAGCTCGGGCCTGGCCTAAAATGACCCGAGGCTTTTAATTTTTTGGGCTAAGGTCGAGTCTAGATTCTCCGAATATTTTTTAGCCGAGCCCACGCTTGGGCCCATAAAATTTTAAACAGGCTAAGCCATCAGAGGCCTACAGGCAACCCATCAGAGGTTAGTTCATGAAAGCATAAATAGGACTTTAGTCAAATTTTCAGATGTTAAAGAAAAGAACTCCTATTTGAACTTCAAGATAGAATTGTGAATAAATATGATGTTACTCATATTACTGGTTATATAGTCAAGGGCCACATTTTTTGTTCGTTTAACGGCATAATATGATAAGCTGTATATAAAGTAGCATACCGGGATAGTCGATCAGTCAGACTCTGATTACAACATCTTAAAGCACGGTCATACACAATTTCAGTTCTTTTAGCAACATCATGCCAGCTGTACAACTTCTTCATCTGAAAGCAATTGAGAAAGAAACTAATGAATATAATGGTCAAAGTTCACATATTACACATAATTGAAATGTACACATATTAAAAGAATTAACTTACACGAAGGTGCATAGTTTGGGGGTCAATCTTAGGTAGAATCGATATGGCCATCCCAATTGCTCGTACCATATCACCAGGATCTGGTTCTGCAAGTACAATCATGTCATCTGGGAGAACCTGATTGGAGAATAAATCTTAGCTCAAAAATATTGCCACTAAAAAGAATTGCTAAGTGCGAGCTTGAATCGAACATGTTGGGGGACTTGCCTCTGGGACACCTCCAACTCGTGTACTAACTGTTAGTAGACCACAACTTGCAGCTTCCAATATTGCTATGCAAAATGCTTCAGTTAAAGAACTGCCGTATGTAAAAACGGACATGAAGATGAGAATTCATCAACCATATCCTTTCTTCGTTTTATATAGCACATGCAAACTTACTTGTCACAAAGTCAGATTATAGAAATCAAGTGGTAATGACGTAAATGGTATGGCCGAAATTAGTAAAAATATTAGTACATAATCAAAATGATAACTAGAAAATGAAATTGAAAAAAAAAAGGTAAACACCTCCACACCTGTTTAAAAATATGTGGCCAGAAATTAGTACAGATCGAACATGAGCATGCGGTACAGCACCCAGCATTTCAACACGATCCTGCAGAAAGCGCTTTTCTCTCATCTCTTCCAGCCGTACCCGTTTAGGCCCATCCCCTCCAATAATGAAACGAACCTGAAGATACATTTTTTTTTTTTTTTATTTCGTTCAGCTGGTGCAAGGATTTGAAGAGAAATCACTATGATTGAAAATATTGGCAAAACACAAATTTTGGACATGTTGATATTCATATTCAATAAATATTTCAATTTTCCAGAATGTATGATGGTTTCAGCAATAACCTGATGGCTGAAAAGAAAAAGGTGCACATACAGAAGCAAACAATAGCTGCCAGATAACAAAATATTGAAAACAAATAGAAAATCAGGAAAATCTAATTTTTCGGCAAGGCCAAAATTTCAAGATCATGATCAGTTTGCTGCCAGCATGGACAACAAAGGTAATTTGATACAAACACCTTGCTTAACAAGCTGATATTATGCAATCATGGTTGGAAATATGATATATGAATGAAGTAATCCCGAGGCATCCGTGAAAAGCATTGACGATACAACCATTTCAATTATGCTCCACTACATCTAGAGAAGCAAACTTGGAAGAAGATCAATCATGAACAGTTACAAAGAAAACGGCAAAAGAAGTAAGAAACAATAATGGAAAAGAGTTCGAAAGTTAAGATGAGAACTAAATCCATAGTACTGTTTCTCCAAGTTACTTACATTGGGATGCATTCGGCATACTTCTGGAATGACTTCAACAAGCAAATCTGCACCGTTACGATAAACCAATCTACTTATCACAACAATTATAATTTCATCATGGCTCAACCCTTCTGGAGCAGGCTTAAACATAGCAGTGTCAACAGCAGTTGGTATCACATAAACCTTTTCTGGAGGCAGGCCTGCCCGCAACACAGTGTTTTCCTTACTCGTATGAGAAACACAAATGGCTTGCGTCACATCTGCTAAAGTAAATTGCAAAACCTTGTTCATGTGGATGCTACCCAAATCAGCAAAACCATAGAGGGAATGATCAGTAAATACAACCATGTACCCCATAGTATGTGTATGCATTAAAGCTTCATGGCATAGAGTCGAGAAGGCTTGATGTCCATGGACCAAAGATATGTTCTCCCGAATCAAGATAGTCCTTACAATAGGAAGTGTCCCATAAAAGGTGGATCAGATGCTCTGCATAAAAAACGGTCTCAACGGGACATAATAGACTTTTAGGCCTCCGGTCATGTATATGACACCGGAATGCTTTCCATAAGCATGAGTCATAACCACCACCTGTAGAACTATAAGGAGAGGTTTGTAATCAACAAAATTTTACACACCATGCTATGATATTTTTGAGATCAACAAGCTATATATTTTGTAATAATGTTAGATAGACTAAATAGACCAAATCTTATGTTGCGGTTCATATCAGCATGTGTTGACTAACGCTTAATTGAATCATAGGCATAATTTGACCAATTCAAACAAACATTTTGGATAAAAATTGGTCAAAATATACTGATATGCAGTGCCATATAGGATTTGGTCCATGATTGATCTAGTCCATCTCGCATTACTTTAGGTTGAATTGACAGTGGAGAGTATCTCTCTCCTTTTACGTTGCACAGGCACTTCTAAAATTGAGACACAAAATGTCCTTTAAACACCACAAGATACAATGTGTTCATGTTGTCATGTCTCCTGTGTCCCGTGTTTGTCTTTGAACTTTCATATGTGTCAAGTTAAAATGTGACATACAGCTCATGAGGTGAAAGCAAGTCTCTAACCTTGTGACCAAGTTTAACAAGCATTGGGAAAGATAATATAAGTGGTTCTCCACTCCACCAAAGTTTGGATAGAAGAAATCAGACACCATCAGAATCCTATGCTTCCTCGAATCAGACATGATGCTGTCTGATAATTTCGAATGCCTACCCACAGCAATATTTAAATTACACAAAAATGAGAAAGAAATTGAATTCATGAATGGAGCAAAGAAAACAATTAGGAATCTATCATTAACCTTGAACCCATAGAGAAGTCATAATTCACAAATCTTTGATGAGAAATTGATCGTCAGAATTCTAAAATGAAATTGAATAGGATACGAGAATGCAATGAACTACTACAACGTACCCGGTCCAACCATTGAACTCGGAGAATCCAGAGAAAACCACAAATTCAATTGATTCTTCAAATATGTCTGCCGGAGTTTAGGGTAAAGAAAACCCACATATTCAATTGATCGAAAATTGAGGCATGCATCAGCCACAGCAAGGGCTAATCGAGCTGAGAGAGAGGGGGGGATGAGGGGTTTGGGCCCATCGAGCCCGCGTAAACCAATGACTAACTGAAACTTGCGGTTAGGGCCGGAACGCAGCGTTTTGAGTTTGATACGATCAAAGCAGAAGGACTCAACGGTTCTCGACCCGAAAGAAGGTTCTGGAATCACCGGGTTTCTTCAATCTCTATTTCACAAATGCAAAAGCCCTAATCTTCTCTCACCTACCAAACTAAAAAACACTTCTCTTTCTCACTGCCACCGTGCTTTCTTCGCCTGCACCTTATCTCCTCGCCTTCCCAACACCAGAGAGGGAGAGAGAGACCTCCATTCAATTATTTCATTTCTCCGCTCTCTATTTAAGTTATCGAGTTATGGCGTCAACTAACGCCATCTCTACCGCTTCGATTCTCCGTTCCCCCAACCAGGTTTCTCTCTCTTTCCTGTCTTTCCCCCTTCTATGTCTGTGTCGAGGATACCTTTTTTTGCTTCTCTTTTGAGGTTTTTTTCTGGGCTTTTTCTTTTATCTTCTGGGTCCTTTCCATGCTTTTCAATTGGTGTCCCTCATGATAATTATTGGTTGACCTTTGTTATTTATGTTCTTTACCTAATCTGGTGTATGTTAAATTAAACATTTTTAGCTGGTGGGTTCCAACCTATGTGGACTTTACAAAGTTTTTTGGTCATATGTATGTATGCCATGGTATAATTTTCATCATATGCATGTTGGTCTGGAAGAAATTGTTTTGATGAAGCAAGGTTGATTATGGGTTAGTGAATTTGCGGATTTTGTGAATGCAGGAGGCGTTGAGGAGGAGAGTGAGTCACCAAGGACAGAAACTCAATTACAAGCCATCAACTAGCGGAAAAAGCCGATTTGTAGTTCGGGCTGCTGCCAAGGAGATTGCTTTCGATCAGGGTTCTAGGACCGCTCTTCAGGCCGGCATTGATAAGCTTGCCGATGCTGTCGGTCTTACTCTCGGTCCCAGAGGTATGTACTAACATTTATCCTTCATTGACTTGTTGATCGCTCCTGTCATTTTGAGGATATTTCATGACTTATTTTCATGGTTCAGCAATATGGTTAGCTGTGTACATGCTATAACCTTGTTATTGCATATTCCTAGCTGTTGCCATGAACTCGACTGCAGCGTGTAATGCCTTAATCACTCTTGAAAGCAAATTGCTGAATAAACTAAACACATCCTTTTTTATACACATGAAGGAAGGAATGTTGTTCTTGATGAGTTTGGGAGCCCCAAAGTCGTTAATGACGGTGTAACAATTGCCCGAGCTATTGAGCTTCCTGATGCCATGGAAAATGCTGGTGCAGCTCTTATTAGAGAGGTTTGTTTCTTTCTCTCACTATTTTTTTTGTTTAGTGTTTTTCTTATACCCTGTCATTTCTCTATTTAGTGGACAAACTGGTGAAATGGGAATATGGTATGTTTGTAAATTTATGTTTATTGTTGGTTGGATGAAGGTTGCAAGTAAAACTAATGACTCTGCTGGGGACGGAACTACCACTGCTTCAGTTCTTGCGCGTGAAATCATCAAGCTGGGTCTTCTGAGTGTTACCTCTGGTGCGAATCCAGTTTCTATCAAAAGGGGAATTGATAAAACTGTAGCAGGATTGGTGGAAGAGTTGGAAAAGAAAGCTAGACCTGTTAAGGGGCGTGATGATATTAAAGGTATTAAACTCTGCATGGGTTTGCTATTGACATCCCTGCAAGGAACTAGCAATGTGCTTCTTTACTGATAAATCTATTGCTATGCACCAGCTGTTGCTTCAATTTCTTCTGGGAATGATGAGTTTATTGGGCTAATGGTAGCTGATGCCATTGACAAGGTTGGGCCTGATGGTGTTTTGTCTATTGAATCATCATCCTCATTTGAGACAACTGTTGATGTTGAAGAAGGAATGGAGGTCTGTATCTTTTTGCTGCTGCAAGTTACTAATCATACCTTTCAGGTGTTTTCCTGATGATCCTGATTCCGTATCTTGATATTCATTTGACACTGGTTTTTTACAGATTGATAGAGGTTATATTTCCCCTCAGTTTGTTACAAACCTCGAGAAACTCATTGTTGAATTTGAGAATGCTAGAGTTCTGGTCACTGATCAGAAGATATCAGCCATTAAGGACATAATTCCCTTATTAGAGAAGACTACTCAATTGCGAGCCCCTCTCCTGATAATTGCAGAGGATGTCACAGGTGAGGCTTTGGCTACTCTTGTTGTGAACAAGCTAAGGGGTATCCTTAA
This sequence comes from Dillenia turbinata, assembly GCA_037126225.1. Taxonomy (NCBI): domain Eukaryota; kingdom Viridiplantae; phylum Streptophyta; class Magnoliopsida; order Dilleniales; family Dilleniaceae; genus Dillenia; species Dillenia turbinata. Next base: position 4,276,257 of record JBAMMX010000007.1, read on the forward strand.
TGTTGCTGCCATTAAAGCACCTGGTTTTGGTGAGAGGAGAAAGGCTCTTCTTCAGGATATAGCCATTATGACAGGTAATTAGAGTGTTGCCATCACAGTCTTTATGCTATTAACTTCCCCATTCCCTTTCTGTCATTGTGTACATAAGTTGCTTTGCAAGTGAGCCTGAAATGCTGAATAAAATGTCTGCTGTTTTGGAAGGATATTTAGAGAGAAAAAAAGGGCCTTGGACTATTGTCCTTTAATAAAGAAAATTGAGTTTGAATCTATAATGTATCTGAGGCTTACTGACAGTTGTGAGCTTCTTATTGGGAGCTGGGAGTGTTGTTTTTAAATTACCAAAAGAGCTGCAATCAAGACTGTTATATGTGACTATGAAACCCGTGCTGAAAGGAATTATCTTGATAAGTTATTCCCTTGTTTTATCCACTAACTTGCAGCTACCCATGGCTGCTTGGTTATGCCCTTATGCATTATGTATTGTACTTTTCTGTCTTGCTTCTTTGTTGTGAATTTGTTGTGCAAAATGTGATGGTGGACTTCCTCTCTCCAGGCTCTGAATACCAGGCCAGTGATCTGGGTTTGCTTGTTGAGAATACATCAGTTGATCAGCTTGGAATTGCTAGAAAGGTTACAATCACCAAGGATTCCACAACCATCATTGCTGATGCAGCCTCCAAGGATGAGATACAGGCTAGGATTGCACAGATCAAAAAGGAGTTGGCTGAGACAGACTCTGTTTATGACTCTCAAAAGCTGGCTGAGAGAATTGCCAAATTGTCTGGTGGGGTTGCTGTTATAAAGGTGGGTGCTGCCACGGAGACTGAGCTTGAGGACCGAAAGTTGCGAATTGAAGATGCTAAGAATGCAACATTTGCTGCCATAGAAGAGGGGATAGTACCTGGTGGTGGTGCTGCCTTGGTGCATCTCTCTGCATCTGTTCCTGCTATCAAGGATAAGCTTGAAGATGCAGATGAGCGGCTTGGTGCTGACATTGTGCAGAAGGTAAACCTTATATCCCTCCCATGATTACATAGAGATTTGCATTTGAAAAGGTTTCCATATGAACCTGGCATCTTGTGATTCTTTGTTCTTCTTTGTACTCTCTGGGATTAGTCACATGTCAAATTTCTAATCGTGAAATTTTCTGCACGCACATTTTTACATCGGTTGGGAAGCAAAATAAGTACGTAAAATTGTTTCTTGTCCTTTATGTATTTCGATCCTGAATTATTGCTGCAATTCTGATTCTTATTCTAGTGTTTTTTGTTTCTGCAGCTATTAAAAATGTGGGAAAATGATGTGTTCGATCTCTTTTGCAAACTCAAACTTGTGGGCTTTGGGGGATAATTAGTGATATTTAACTTTCACACAGTATACTTTCTAGTAGTTGCAGAGCAGTAATTCGATCCTGCAATTTTGTAGGCACTGGTAGCACCAGCAGCTTTGATTGCTCAAAATGCTGGGATTGAAGGAGAGGTGGTCGTAGAGAAGGTGAAGGCCAGTGAATGGGAAATTGGTTACAATGCGATGACTGACAAATATGAGAACTTGGTAGAGGCCGGAGTGATTGATCCTGCCAAGGTGACCAGATGTGCCCTACAGAACTCGGCCTCAGTAGCGGGAATGGTGTTGACAACACAAGCTATTGTTGTGGAAAAGCCCAAGCCTAAGGCACCTGTCGCTGCTCCCCCACAAGGTCTTACTATCTAATCAGTCAGGTGTTGTGAAAAATTTAGAGACGATCAATTGTTTATGGTGAGACGAAGGGAAAAGAGGTGCTCAATATAATTACTTCGGTAGTGAGATTGAGCTTTTTGTACGGACGTAGAACATTTTGGTTAGTCATGATTTAGCAGGTTCATGTTCACTTTCCATTTTGTCTATGATAAGAACTTTGATGGTTGAAAATGTGTATGATAAGGTTAAGCACTTGTTTATCAACCCATGGTGCAAGTAGTAATCCTATCTTTGGAAGTTTAATACCTTAACCATGATGATTCCAGGATTAACGTGCATTAAAAAAAAAAAATAATAATAATAATAATAATAATAATAATAATAATAATAATAATAATAATGGTTATAATCTCTTTCTACCGATTTGAGTTTTGAATCTTTCTGGCAATTTGAGTTTTGAATCGAGTAATTAAAAAAAAGTAAGTTAGGGTCTAGCATAGGTTTCTGGGCCGAGGCCTGACCGGCCCATTTGAGAGGAGCCTGGTTAGACAAAGTTCCAATTTGGTAAGTGCTCGAGTCAAGCACGATCGACCCATTGAGAGGAGCCAAGTTAGACAAAGGTCCAATTTGGAAGGTGCTCGAGTCAAGCACACCAAGAGGTTGAATTTCCACAATCAGAAAACGCATTTAAACATTGTCACCTAACATGGGTAATGGCGGAGGCTTTCCTGTGTCTGGAAGCCTCCTCTATTCATAAAACTGTCCCACTTATCAAATTGTCATGGGACATCTTGTTAATATATCCTATTAACATTAATAATGGTGGGGTTTGCAATTTTAAGCAAAAAAATTGCTATGAATTATGAGAATTTATGTGCCAGAAGAACGATATAAAGGAGTAAAGTGCCAACCCACAAAAGAGATAATGGCATGTAAGATTAAATTATCATTGGACGACTTATTAAGATACCTTGTATGGGCAATTTTAAGTAAAAATTTTGTTTTGAAATATAGAGTTTAAGACTGACTTGAACGACGGTGATTTGATTTGCTCGAATTGAGGCTAAGTGCCGCGCGTGGTAGTGATAGCATCAAAGAAAGAACTCGTCCAGGAAGCAAACCTAATTTTGGCACTGCCAGTGCCAAGCGCATGATAAAAAATTGGAAGCGGTTGAAGGTAGTTTTACCAGTGTCATTCAAGTTTAGTTGCCTACCTGAGCTGTGTGCCTCCACCTAGTGAGTAACGGTTTCAAATCTTTTAATCGTTTTGAATTTAAAACTTGAAAATAAAAAAAATTATATTAAAAAATCTCTTTTAATTGAGACCGACAATACTTAAATTGAATTAATCAAAATAAAACTTTAAATATCAATTGGTTATTAAAAAAAGAAAAATTTTTTAGGTTCTTGTATCCTAAATTATTGGTAAACAAATCGAATTCTTTCTAAAATATAAGCTAATCTGAGTAGCAATCAAGTTGCAATGATTTGACCTAAGGTGTTGTGGGGTTGATGTCTTCAACACCTTAGATATGCCATGTGCTATAAAGTCCATCGATGTCCTCGAACTAGAGTCGACGGAGAGCAAGTCATATGGGTCCTTCAGACATGATTAGGTAGTGCCCACCGCAACCGGTCATTGACCAAAATATGTGACTGACACTTGGGACCTCGCTTGTTCTATTTCTTCTGGAAACACAATAACGTCAAATAGATCTAGATGAAATATTGGGTCGTACATAGAAGTTAACATTAGCCCATCAATAATTTTTGAGTTTTCCAATTAGGGATTTATGCCAAAGTATTAACAATAAAACAATTCATATCAACCAAATAAATCACAATTAAATTGATAAAATTTTATAGGTAGTTCATATTATTAATACATATTAATCAATATTTAATTAAATTATTAATATATTTTGATGAATTTAATTAAAAATTAATTAAAATATAAAAATAAACTATTATGTAAATTTAAATTTTAACATAAATTTGAGGGTGAGATAAGCCTCTTTTTCAAACTCACGCATGTCGTCGCCGTGTGCCTCGAGCCATCCGAGGAGAAGAAAACATGACTCATTTCCGAGTCAAAAAGGAAGAGCGTGAAACGTGGGCATAGGCTTTCCCTCCTAAAGAGCACTTAATATTCTCCGCTTGTCCCTTTTTTTTTTTTTTCCTTAGCTAATATTCACTACCTTTAATAGCAAGTGTTAGATTTTTTTTTTTTTGGGTTTTCCTTCAAAATTTCATCCCGACTAATCCGGATCGATCTACTATCAGTTATTTTTGGGGGATCTCTTAACGTGATTTTTTTCGTACCTATGAAAAGTCAAACTCACAACTATAATTAAGAAAACTCAACTTCCTTTCAATTAAGTCAATTAATATTGATAGCAAGTGTTAAATAAAACTATATTGCCATCAAGAGTAACCCAAAATGTGGGTGTCATGTTGTCATTATCATGGTATCTCAAATTTTATTTTCAATATCAATGATTTGTGAATTTAACGGTAAATAATTAAATTTTTTTAATTAAAATCTTAAATTCAAGTATTAAAAATAAAATAAATAAATATTAAAAGAGTTAATTTTTTATTTAAATTTCATAACTATTCAAATAAGATCAATTAGATTTTTAAATATCCGTAATTAAATATTTAAAAAATTATTTTTTCCTATAAGAAACCCACGCCTCAGCCCATTCTATGCTCTATGAGGGCATTTTCATTTGTCTAATTTAATTGCCAATTAGAACAGCAATCATTCCCGACATGTCTTTATTATTATTTTTTTTTTTTGGCCCCTTTCTCATTTTTGTCTCTGTCGCATCAATATCCTTGACCTCGGCTATAGCTTTCATTGCCGTGTGTTAGGAATAAAGCCTGGTGGGTGTGGTGTGGGTCACTCCAGACTAATTTTTTGTTGTTTAGTTTGGTGGGCCATATGAAATATGGTTTTTATCTAATTCTTTTTCATGGTTACCGTAATTATTTTTCTTTTATATTTCTATTTCCTTTGGATTATTTTATGTTTCAATTCCTCTCACCACATCTTTAGGATCAATTCTTCATTCATTTGTAAATCAACGGTTGATTTTGTTTTAGTAGAAACTTCAACCAAAGTTTTGTGATTGAGATTGTATTAATTAGAGGAAGAAAGGCATTCTTCCTCCCTCGTCTTCTCCTAGAATATGTTCCATTCTATTCCCTTTTCTCTCTCTCTGGGGTTTTTTTTTTTTGGTTGAGAAAATTATTCTTTTCTCTTTTAAGACATATACCACTATAAAAGCAAAATCATTGACAGTTTATACTAATAAATTTTGACATATTCAAACAAAACTCGATTAAAAATTGTTCAAAACATAGTTATATGGCTGTTATGTAACATTAAATTCATTTAATTTTTAACTCATTTCATTTTTGATTTATTATCTTTTTCAGACTATCTTTCACGTAAATATTAATAAATATAAATTGTAACACATTTGTTATACTTCTTTTGTGCTTCTCAAGTTCGGTCCTTACATGAAGGAAATGGTGGTCTATTAAATGAGTGTGATTCATTTTCCTTTTTTGTAATTTAATTTTTTTCCTTAAATCAATTTAATAACTTAATGTTCTCTTTTCATAGGTCAGAAAGAGAAAAGTGACACAAACAAGATAACATTTTAGGCACCAAAAGAATATGAATCGATCTCCATTTGGCATCACCACCAATTAAGAACCGTGCAAAATAGCTTTTCCTTCATTTATTATTATTATTATTTTTTCCAATTCTATTTCACATCACTTGTTTTTGAAAAAGTTGGGGAACTATATAATAGCATATGCTTTTAGCTGGCTCATGGGGTAAAATTATTTCTTTAAATCATTCTTCATTTTTAGTGGGGAACTTAAGATATTATTCCTTTTTAATTACCTTTTTAAGCTTTATGCAACTTGATTATGAATTCAAACTATGTGGGCAAGAATCAGAAAAGATGATAGAAGTTTTGAATCGAAATATTCTAGAAAAGTCAGAATTTGTAATTAGTGAATAGTTATCATAGAATTGTAGGCAGTTTATTTAATAAATATTATATATTTGAATTTCTATATTGCCTCTATTTATTTTTTTGGATTACATAAGATTCGAATTTTGAATCACAGGTTTCTATTTATATTTATTAGAATTTAGCATTTTATAATTTAAGGGTATTTTAATTTAAAAAATTGTTTAACAGGAATTGGATTTCTTTAATTAGTTTTAATAATTTTGATCCCCTTCAATTTTAGATGAAGAAAAGAAAAGAAAAAAAAAATGGACGTGTCCACATTTTTGTATTAGCAAATTGTTTGTTTGCTGTTGGATGCCCAAATCATGCCTATGCTCAAGAGAATTCTCATCTCATTAGCTCAAATACCGTGTCACAATCGATGGGAAATCATATGATTTGTCACAAAGAAAGTAGGTTTATCTCCGATGGCCGGCCCCCACTTCAAAGTGACATGTGATTTTGGGACCGACCATGATTCATTTTATCTCGTACTGCTAAAAAGCAAAAATCTCTTTAGTACTCACCAACCATGACTATTTGCTGCAGTGCAGCCCCCAGGGAACATATTTAAATTATTCATCTGGGTCCTGGCAATACAAGTTGCAAACTTAGTTGGCAGGGTACCTTTGAAATGATGTTCAGGTAGCTCTTGCTTTGGTGGACGATCATCATTCATCAATGGAATTAAGCATACAGTATTTAGATATGCTGTTACCGAATGTTTGTTTATTTTATTTTATTTATAATATATTCTAATTAAAATCAAAACTTTAGCATTAAAACATAAATTAAAAATATATTTTTTATATACGATACAAAATATCCGCAATATCATGATAATTTGTTTTTTGAAAATTTGTAATTTTTTTAATATTTGGGCAATATAATTTATACTCAATTTTTTTATATTTTGATAATTTGTTCAACATAGAGAATATAAAAAATAGCGACAATATCACAATATTTGTAGAAGAGATCAATAAAAACTTCAAACATAAAATTTGTCCTTATGAAGTAAAGAAAACTTTAAAGAGAATGAGAAAGAATAAAGTTATAAGATCCAATAGCATCCCTATTGAGATGTGAAAATATTTGGGAGAGATCAAGTTAACAATGTTAACGGATCTTTTTAATAAATTTTGATAAATCAAGATGCTGTCCAAAGTATGGAGGGAGAGTACACTTATACCACTGTATAAGAATAAATGAGATATACAAGATTGTTCTAATTATAGATGAATTAAACTTATGAGTCATATTATGAAATTGTGAGAAAAAGTGATCGAGTATAAACTGATATTGGAGATAAGTGTATTTCAAAATCAATTTGAACTTATGTCAGAAAGATTCATTGCCGAAACAATCCACTTACTAAGACATTTGATAGAGATATTTAAGACACAAAAAAAACTTGTATATGGTATTCATTGATCTAGAAAAAGCGTATAATAGGGTTTTAAGAGACATTGTGATGGACATTGATGAAAAATGAGATTTTCGTCAATTATATCTATTTTGTTAAATTTATATATGATAGAGTTGCCACCAATGTAAAAAATTGTGGGGGGTAAGTGATAGTTTTCCAATAAATATTTGACTCCACTAAAAATCGGCATTAAATCCAATTCTGTTTGTAATAGTGATAAATGAATTTACAAAAAATATTCAAGATAAAATATCATGATTTATACTATTTGCAGATGATATAATATTAATAGATGAAACTAAATTGGGTATTAGTGTTAAATTAGAGTTATGAATGGATACACTAGAGTTCAGAAAATTCAGATTAAATCGATCTAAAACGGAGTATATAAAATACATATTTAGTGATAACCATCAGAACGATAAAGAAACGATTAGATTAAAAGGACATGAGATATTTAAAAGTGAACGTATTAAATATTTCAGATCCATTATCCAAAATGACAACAACATAGATAGAGTTATAAACCATATGATCCAAGCGGGTTGGATGATATGGAAAATGACATTTAGAGTTCTTTGTGATCACATATGCCACTTTATCTGAAAGGAAAGTTTTATATAACGACAATAAGACTTGCATTACTGTATAACACCAAATATTAGACCATTAAATAAAAACAAGAGCAGAAGATGATTGTAATTGAGATGAGAATATTAAGATGAATGTGTGATAAAACTATGAAAGATAAAATTAGAAACGAAGAGATACATATTAAATTGAGAGTGAACTCAATTGTGAATAAAATGTGAGAGTATCGTTTAAGATAATTTGGATATGTGTAACGAAAACTTAAGGACGCATCAGTTAAAAGAATCGAGAGTTTAAATATAGGAGATTTAGTGAAATAATGAGATAGATTGCTAAAAATCTGAATACAATCTATTCGTAAATATATAATAGTTAAAGAGTTAATTGAAAAGATTATTTCTGACAGAAACGAGTGGCGTAGAAGAATTAGAGTAAGTTAAATCATTATTTTCGTATTATAAATGTATTTGGAAATTTTTTTTTAATCATCTTATTTGTCTCTCAAACGACCAATCTCAAATATTAAAATTAAGATTCAGCTTGTTATTGTTGTACATACGATACAAAATATATATTATAATAATAAAATTTTACCTTTAATACAATCTTTACAAAAAAATTTTATATTCAAATCATTGACATTAGGATATAACAATACTACAAGATTTTTTTTTGTTCTCATAATTATTATAAAAAATTATATTTTAATTAATCTGATTCAAACGTAAGTTATTGAAGGTGGTTCTCAACGTATTTTTTTTTATTTTTAAATTTTAAATTTAAAATTTAGTTAAGAAATTTAATACTCTATCTCATTAGACCGATTAATCATGGATCCACGAGAGTCTCTCTTGATCTAATGTGAGGGGTTCGAATTTCTTTCTCTCTACTCTTAAAATAATATTCTCTTCATAATAATAAAAAGAAAGGTCATATCCAAACACCATTTCTATCTAGATATACTTTTCTTTTAAGAAGTCTTTGGTTTGCAAAACAAGAGGTGGATACTCAGAAATTTAGAAATTGGGAATAGAAGAACAAAGCCAGGCCATACTCTTAAAACTGTGTGCCGACCGTGTTGATCATGGTGGACGAGACACAGACATATTTTGTCCGCTGATGGCTGCTGCACCCATGCTTGAATTTGAACACATGGCAGTAATGCAAGGTCCTCGAAATTTCATTTTTCCTTAAGATCAAGATATATTGTTTATCATCCTACATTTAATCCCGAAAGTTCGAGCTCTCCCAAAGTTTTTAATTTCATTTATTTTGATCATATAAGATATAAAAGAAAGATACTTATTTTGACAAAAAACAAATCAAATGTTGATTTTTCTAAATATAAAAATAGTGATTTAATAAACTCATAAAATTTTTGCACTTAAAATTAATTTTTTATCAATTTTCATTATTCTTTTTTATATTATTGAAATTTTCAGATATATTACAACATTAATAATGAGTTTTAATCTTGAATTTTGGGATTAGCTATAGACCAATACACGAGAAATGGTGAAAAAGAAAATATAAAATTAAAATTTGAAAACAAAAATAAGGAAGATAAAACTAAAAAATAAAAATAAAAATTATGTAAAGAAAGAAGTAAAAGAAATTCAGATTCGTTACTTAAGAAAAATATTCAAATATTTGGAAATCTTTATCATTATATTTCCACCCATTATTTCAATAATATTAATAGCAGTATTATCACCCAAATTTCATGTTTATTTTTGTGATATTTTAAATTATGAGTTTTCTCCACCTAGAGTAAATCTCTAATTCTGCAAAGTGGTTTTTTGTTATACAAAAGACCTTCAGGGATAAAATATTAATTCAATAGTGATAAAGATGCTAATTTTCTATTAAGAAATATAAATTTTAGTGTTAGGTTAATCTTTCTCTGGTAGAAGCAAGATACTAATTTTGAACTTACCCCCAAAGGAAAAAGAAAAATGAAAGTGAACAAATTTTTAACCTCTCTCCTCAAAAGAAATCAGGCTTCTAATTTTCCTTTTTTGAGTCCTTAGAATTCATCCAAAATTTTCAGAGAATATATATATATATATATATATTTGCCCATTAATTTCTTGTTCAAACGCGTAGGAAACACGGGGAAAACAAGAAAGACAGATAGTTCCCTATCCTTCCCTCGCAAGATTAATGATGTTAAGGCTTGAACTCATCGAAACTAAATAAATTTTATAAAAAACATAAAATTTATTCCAGTTCTATTTTATATTAGTTAGATACAATATTAGTTTATAAAGTTCAATTTTAGCTTTACAAAACGATAAATTTTTTGTGGCCGAAAAAAAAAAAAAAACTCTGCAAGAGTTGATGAGTTTTATATAATTTTTAATTAATATTACAACTTTGGAATTGAACTCCAGAACTATTTTGGTTTTTCAAGTAAATAGAATTCAATTAAATTCTTATTTTATTATTTGATTTCGAGTAAAAAAATACTGTCAAAATATAATGAATTTAATTTTAAAAAATATATATATATTCAGAAACTTAATAGGTGTATTATATATATATATATTTCAAATTTAATTTAAATAATATTTGATTTTAAAAATTTGTTGTACATTCTTTTAAAAAAACTTAATTAAATAAGCTATTTTTTATCTATCATTGTTATCCATTAATTATATTGAATCTAATTAAATACGATTTGGATTTGGATTGAGTTGGATTTTTAAATGATAGATTTAAGAGACAAATCAACAAAAAAAAGAATTATTTATTCACTCAAAAAAAGTCATTGAGTGCCGTAACTCTGCTTATGCTAATAACTTTTTTTAATAAAGTAAATTCGAATACCAAAAAATATATTATTTTGTTCTCAAGGGGATAGACTAGTAGACATAACCGCTCTTTAATTTGAAAATTTTATATTCAAATTTTTGTATAAAAAAAAAAAAGAAAAACATTATTTTGTAATTTGATTGTTAGTAATATTTTAGTAAAAGTGTAAAATATAATTTAAATTAGATATTTTTAATGAGGAACGAGTATTGAACTATTATTTAGACTTTTTCAAAAGCTTGTGGGTCCAACTCCAATCACACGGACCATCTAACACACGTAAAGCTAAAGTTAAAATTGCGCCAAAAGGGAAATCTAATAGTAATAACAATAATAAAATAATGAAGTAGGGACATGAATGTTGGATTAATAATACTTTAAGCTATAGATTAGTTAAAGCGGTTACATAATGGGCTTCGAGAAATTCAAGACGTGGAATTGGGTCGTTTGACCCGTTCAAAACTCCAAAAGTCTTCTCACGAAGTTAGTTGGCGTAAAAGAAAGAAAAATATAATCATGCCTCTAAAACCGGGTGCCTTGACCCCGGTCAAAGCACGGTTTTTTTTTTTTTTTTAAAAAAGAAGAAGTAATATTGTTTAACATAATAAATCACCGATGAAATTAACAAAAGATGGATTTCATACCTTGATTTTTTTTTGCTAATTTTTGAAAATTAATATGTTAATATCATATTTTAATTTTTAATAATCTTTTAGCACTTTATGCGTCACAGAGCCTAATCTTACAAAAGTCGCATGAACGCATTCAAGTGGGCGCATATTTGGGCTTGTCGAAGTTTGAATCACTCAAACTCTCTCCCTCGGTAAGTTCTCCATTTTGCCCTCGAAGATATTTCAAAATATTTCATTTCTGCGCTTTTTTTTGTATATATAAGTAAATTAGGCAGGAAGTCGGCATTATTATCTCCTTTGAATATTGTAATAAAATATTTAATTTAGATTATAAAAAATATATAAAAATAATATGTTTTCAATAATAATAATAATAAACCCGATGGTGTGTTTTATTTTCCTTTCATCTTCAAGTGTCTTGACAGTATGAACGAAGATTCGAAAGACTGGTTGATGTTTTTTCCCGATGACTAAGATTCTGTTCAAATTATGACCTTATCGTTACGTAAACTTTAGCATGTCCCTCCCTGCAGGACAAGTATCTTTGATTTAACCATCACAACACATTGCTGGACGTTGACGTTTGCTACCTAAATATGAAATTGGCTTTTCACAATACGTGCTTTCGCATTCTGACTAACCCTATTATTATATTGATTTATTTATTAAATAATTTTACATTTTAACTTATATTTTGTATAAATTTTAATTTAATTTATGAATATTATTAAAAAAATAAGATAAAATATTATATTCGGCATAGGGAAGTAGAGGATGATGAGCTTAAATGTGAAAGTGTGACCAAAATATCATGCAATTTTTTAGAGTTTGTCTTCAAAGTCATTATTAGAAATGTAAGGAAACGTTGATAAATAATATTAGATCGTGACAGGATATCAATAATTTTTGTTCGAAAAAATGACCTAGCAATCAGACGGTGGCCGGTGCACAGGATGACTTTGCAGTCATCCATGACTTCGTTGGCAATAATGAGAATAGCTATTTTGGATAGAAACAGTGAAGGCAAAATTAAGACTTTACACTAATGAACAAAGGTAACATTAACGGATAGGCCGGTGAGTTATATCTCATCTATAACTGTTTTTTTTTTTTCCTTTGAACTCTTGAATTCGAATCTCTCATGTGTACAAAAAAAAGAAAAGAAATGATGAGTAATATTTTTAACACATTACCTTTTCATAATCTCTTAATGCTTATTGAAAATTTTCTCTATTATTTTTTAAGGTGGAAAAAATAACAATAGGACTATTAACTCCAAATTAACCATATGCCTTACATATGTAATTACAGCCGTTGGAGTATGAAAGTTACATGAAATGAAAGGTTAAATTGGTAATTTTACTTAATTGTCACATACATCTCCAAAATTAAAAGAAAAGCCGGGTTATTTTATTTCTATCTGGATGAAAAAGATTTTTCTGAGACGCCAGAATTTTAGTAAGCTAGTAAATATGTGTTGGATGTTTAATTTTGCATATCCTCTAAAAATATGACTGATAATTTTTAGAAATAAAAAGGAAAAGAAAAATAATTTTTGTGTTGAGGAGACCACCACACGCGGTAGCCACGCGCTGTAAAATCATTTCTTACCTTCTCAAGTAAATCAATTTATTGTCTGTCACCTTGACTTTGAAATAGAATTGGAGTCATTTTCGGTGCCCTGCCCTCTCTCTCTCTCTCTCTCTCTCTCTCTGCTCTCTGTCTTCTCTCCTTAATCACTTTTACGTTTACCGAATCACCCTCACATTTCTATGCAATGACAAATATATCCTACCTTGAATTTCGTGGAGGGACCCGCGGTTTCAGATTCCTATAAATACCGGGTCACTAGGCTTTCTCCAAATCGCATCCAGGTTTTGGCAGTTGAAAAATCCGTGTCCCAAGAGAAGCCCAAAATCGTAATTGCGCTAAACGTAGAGAGGGAGAGAGAGAGAGAGAGAGTCGAACCAAAAAAAAAAAAAAGAGAGAAGAGAAAGTAAGGGAGAGGGACTCGTGGAGGAACAGGGGTTGAGATGCGTGGAAGACAGGTGACAGAAGATGGCAAGATCGAGTTGGAACTACTCTAAATGGCAATTTGTATTTCTTCTTCTTCTTCTTCTTCATCGTCATCATCATCATAACCACTTTATCAAACCCTAATCTCTCTCTCTTCAAGCTCCGCACAGACATACAAACAATCTGTTTCTATTTCCGAATAAGTAACCGTTCGTCGATCGATCTCTCTGTTTCAGGTTTCCTTCTTTGTCTCCTCTCTTCCTTTTTACGTACATTCTCACACCCACATTTCGCGGAAACTTTCTGTTAAACGATAGATTCACATTCACGCGGATTCTTTTCTTGAATTTCGTTTCTTTTTCTCTAGCATCTTGTTCAGGTTTTAATGTGCGGTTTTCTCTTGTAATGTGCGGCCTTCTCTTGATGTGATTTGTTCGTTGATTTGTTTGACAGCCAATTAAGGATGGGGGAAGTGGTGAAGGTGATGTACATAGTGGTGGAGGACGAAGGGAAGGACTCATTTCGGTATGCGCGTCCTGTTCTTCAGAGCACTCTTCAACTCATGGGCTGCAAAGCCCGTCATGCATTCAAGGTAATTTGCTCTTTCTCGTTTCCTTTCTCAGGAAATTCTCCGATCATGTTAATGTTTATGGTTCTTTTTAAGTCTTGTTATCATCAGTCATCTAATGCTGATGTCTTCGAGGACATTTCGGTTTATTTTGATATGGTTTTTTGTTTTTTCCGATGAGCATATTTTCTGATAAGAACTTTTAATCCATGCACAATGTTATTCCCACGCTCAATTTTGGTTGATTACCTTGAAAACTGTAACTTGGTTGGAGATAATCGCTTTTATATATAATGGATCCTTGCAAATTTTTCTTTTCTAGCCGACTCTTGTAAACTCTTCTTAAGAAGCATACAATTGGTACTTTTTAGCGTGCCATTCTGGGACTAATTTGATGTGTTGTTTTCACTTTTGTTTTAGATGTCTATCATACTTGCTGAATCTCAATGATGGGGCAAGAATTCATTCATCCTGTTAGTCTGTTATGTGCCATGGTTGTTTGTGGGTTGCTTGGGGTCGTAGTTTACTAACTCTATTGGTTAGTTTGTTTGTCTTTGGTTTTGTGTTTGTCATATGCGCGTACTTGAAATGAGTCTTACTTAGAACTCATAGACTTGGGCGCCTGGAAGCCTCTATAGATTATGACTTTAGGGCATGACACTTTTTTCCAGAACTGATATCTCTATGTGTGCATGATAGATTTTCTGTATGATTCATCATATTAGTAAAGATGTTAAATGCTTGGTTAAAACAATAGATGCATTTCATGCAATTGGGAAAGGAAAGATTATCAAAATCAAAACATTTCTCCTTAGAAGAGACATAGTTTGAAAACATACAAGTATTTTTGGGAGCTGATTGTACACTTTCATAGATGAGCACTATTTTGTATTTAAAAGAATTCAAATTGGTGATGTTTGTTGTTTCTAAATGCATTAACTGTTAATTCATATTTTGTTGCATCTCCTGGTGTTTGTGCTCTTTGTGGTAGACAATTGAAATAATGGTATGCTGTATTTTTCCTTCTAGCTTTCACATGCTTCGTCAAAATTTAAGAAACTTGTATGAGAGTTCTTTGCTTATGCTCTTATCAGATTAGTCGAAGGGTTTTCGAAGTGGTGAGAAGCGAATCTCCTGGTGACTCTCCGGTTCCACAAGGATTGGAGCTATCTGGAGTGGATGGATCAAAAGGGTGTTCTGTAAAAGAACGTGATTCTTATTTGAGTGCATTTTTGGGCAAAAATGCAGATGGTTCAGCCTCAGAGAAGGATAGTATGAAGAGCAGACCTTTTGAATTATACAAAAGACGCACCACAGTATTTGTAAAAAGGGAAACCTTCTTAGATGTTGTTTGTGATGCCCTTTCCGATTACAAGTATGTAGGGCGAAATCAGAGAGCTGACTTAATTCTGGCATGCAGGTACATTTCTTTATCTGGTTCCTTCTGAAAATATCTTAATTTAGATATTAGTTGTTGTAGCAAATTGGCTCCAAGGTTTATTTTTTCATCAAGTCATGCTAGAACTCTAGATATTTGATTAGGAAAGTCCAGCAAAAATTCTCACAACCAGACCTATCATTTCTCCATCACCAATTTTCCTACCTGATGGTTGGGACATGGGAGGTCCTCCCTTTTTTTTTTTTTGGTTTTTAATCCTTTTTCAATAACCTTAATTTGATGTGTTTTTAAATATTTGTATTCAGATTTGTAACTTGAGTAGTGCACGTGCAAGTTGTTTCTTGCCTTACATTATAGTGTCTATGTTAGCATTAGAAAAACATGGTAGTTCCATATATGTGTGTGCATGTGTGCACGTGAATGTATTAAGATAATCTCAGGCAAGCCGGGTAGCTCATAATCGTTAAAAAGAAAGTATGTAAAATATCAAAAAGTAAAGCCACTTTTTGATCCTGGTATTTTAGATCTGTTCACCAGTTACTCCAAGATGTCTTTCCATAAGTTATAATGTCAAAAGAAAAACGTAGGAACTTTGGTTTATGTAGATGTTTGTTTTATGTATATAATATCACTGTCATATGTGATATACAACTGCAAATGTTTGTGGATTTTTATCGTGTTTGGATAAAAAAATAATGGGCTAAATGTGACTAATTATGCATGAAACTAAAGAATTCGACTATCCTGGATGATATGGTTGGTCAATTCTGCTGAATATGTTTTACCTTTTTCTTATTGGTATCTGGAAAAATGATATGTTGCTATTAGAATTTATGTGATTTCGGGCGGTGTTGCTTTATTTTCAATGACTGTTCAAATTGGATGAAAATTGATGCAGTCTTTGAATCTGCACACCAACACATAGGATACATAATTTTTTATTGCACATGGTTTATCTTTTGAGTTTGCATAGTCAGTTTACCTAATGGCATTGGCCTTCTCCTGCAATCTTTCTGGTTTTGTTGCCCATCATCATGGCATTGGCCTTCTCCTGACAGTATTTTCCCTTTTTAGAATCCGAGAGAGGAAGGAATCTGTAACTGTGCTACTGTGTGGCACCAGCGGCTGTGGCAAATCCACTTTGTCTTCATTGCTGGTACTTTTTTCATTCTTGTTAAAAATTCTGTGTCTTCTTCCTAATTAGATGTGTGAACTGTGGTTATTACTACTTGTTGTTTAGTAATCTTTTCAGTAAAAGGACAAATCCCCAAGAATTGCAAAGATGTTCTTCCTTTTCTTCTCTTTAGTATACACTGATATATGTTGTAAAAAAGGATTTTTGGTAAATCCTTTGGAGGAGTATAATTTAATGACTTAAATGCATGAAATTTTTGCACCTGTACTTGCTAGAAGCAGTGCACATGCAATTTCTTGATGACACCCCAGCCAATTCACTGAAAAGGCCGGATGTCATGGACAGATATGTTGTTATTAGCATTGTGGTCTTGTAGGCAGCTGACGATTTGTATGTTGACTTATTATTGCTTTTGGCATCCTAGTTTTTCTAACAATGAGGATTGTGACAAAACAATAGCTATTCACCTGCATACGTGGAGTATGAAAAAATTCATGCTCTGTTTAGCAATATATTTAGGTATATGCTTCATTCTTGCAGGGTAGCAGGTTGGGGATTACCACAGTTGTATCCACAGATTCAATTCGTCACATGATGAGGAGTTTTGTTGATGAAAAGCAGAATCCCCTCTTGTGGGCTTCAACATACCATGCTGGGGAATATTTGGACCCCGTGGCTGTTGCTGAAGCCAAGGCCAAAAGGAAAGCAAAAAAACTGGCAGGTATTTCACACTTGTCACACAAAGATGTATCTGGTGGCCCCACAGCGGGGAGATCTGATAACCAATCATCAGCGGGGAGCACTGGTAGTGCCACTGAATTTATTAGTCCCAAACAGATGGCAATCGAGGGCTTTAAAGCACAAAGTGAGATGGTTATTGACAGTCTTGATCGGCTAATAACGGCATGGGAAGAACGGAAAGAATCGGTAATTGTTGAGGGTGTTCACTTGAGCCTCAATTTTGTGGTGAGTGGTATTCTTCTATAATATTTCAATAACAGTGATGCTAAAGTTGCTACCAGAGGAAAATACCAACGTTAAAGCTTTGCTAATACATTCTATTTTGCAGATGGGTCTTATGAAGAAACACCCTTCAATTATACCTTTCATGATTAATATCACTAATGAGGATAAGCACTTGGAACGATTTGCAGTTCGTGCCAAGTATATGACACTGGATCCTGCCAAGAATAAGTATGTCAAGTATATACGAAACATTAGAACAATTCAGGAATACCTTTGCAATCGAGCTGATAAGCACCTAGTTCCCAAAATAAACAATACAAATGTTGACAAGAGCGTAGCAGCGATCCATGCGACAGTTTTCAGCTGCCTACGAAGGCGTGAAGGAGGGGAACAGCTGTATGACCATATCACAAACACAGTTTTTGTTGTTGATGAGGAATATAGAAATCAGTGTGCTGCCAATTCATTGAGCTCCAAGGGCATGTTTCAGCTAATCCAAAGGAAAGGTTCCTCTAGGCATCTAATGGCTCTTCTGAATACTGATGGTTCTGTTGCAAAGGCATGGCCTGTTGATTCAGTAGATAGCAATGGAAAGCCTCTTATGAGTGATGATATGGTGAACGGTTTAGAAGTTCCAATGTATGGGCCATTGCAGATTGGTAAGGCTGAACCAGTAAATCTTCAGTTTGGCCACTTTGGAATAAGTGCCTGGCCTAGTGATACTGGTGGTACGAGTTATGCCAGCAGTGTTGATGAATCAAGGGCTGATGGAACTGAAACTGGCAGTAAATATCTTTCTTCCTGTTGCAGCTCACCGAGGGTATCTGATGGACCTGCAAAGGAGGTATTTTGTTTTCTTCAGTATTATACATTTATTTTGATAAAGTTCCCTATTTACTTAATTTTTCTGATGTTGCTGAGTTTATTCAAAATTCATAGGGTTACTTAAGCAATGTAAATTGCCATCCATTTAGAGAATGTTTTGTATGACAGTAGGATAGAGGAATGAATCTTAATAAAATAATAGCAAGTTCTCATGTAGACGAGGCTTCTTGCAATATGCTTAAATGGAGGTGATAGTTCACCCTACCAAAGAAGGTGGCGTATTACCTCTTGTATTCTGCAGTCTTCAACACATTCATCATTTCAAAATATGTTGCATGTATATAATTTAGTTGGGGTGGTATCTAAAATGGTTAATTTTGATATATACTAAATTTTGAATATATTTTTTTTAAATGATCAAGTTGCTATATTTATATATAAGTATGACAGAGTGCATTCCTAGTAATATTTTAAAATGATGTAATTTCCTTCAATACTAAGAAAGTGTCCCCTCATGCTTTAATTATGATCTGAGGATGAGTTTGAGTGGTTTCATTCAAGGAGAAAGATGAATTCCTCTCTCTCTCTTTTTTTTTTTGGGTGGGGGGGGGGGTTTCCCCCCTAAATGCAAACTAAATTATTTCCTTTCATGAAACTATCGAACAAAGCCCTTACATCTACCTCTCTATATCCTTTTCCCCTGCACCTAGTATTATTTCTATTAATTGATGCCAGTATTCTCCTTTTATAATTATAAGGTGCTTTTCTTGCTGTTAATTTCTTGTCCCGGTTTATGCATATTCAGCTGAAGGAGGACATAAGTGTGAAAGGTAGTGATGACGAGGGCGATGATCCACCTGAGACAGACACTGATGAGGATCTCAGTGATGCTGATGACAGACTGAGACATGAAGAGGTATGAATGAGTTTGTGCCCATACTTCCTCATGATGAGTAGTCTAGCATGCATTTTTATTTGGTTTGCCATTGCGAAATCTTGAAGTCTATTTATTTCGTGGTTTAGAAGGCAAAGGTTTCTTTGAAAATCCAAAGTTATTGCATTTTCCTTGAAATGGCAATCATAAGGTGATAGAAGAACAGCCACGTGTGAGATAAATTAGATCTTTAGAGTGAACTTGGAATGTGTTGTTTCAAATCTGAAGAGAGAACATAAATGTTTTACCCTTTTTAACAGATCGAGGGCTCAGTTGATGAGGAGTCAACAAAGTCAGACGAAGAGTATGATGACCTGGCAATGCAGGATCTGCCAGAAAGCGGATACTGGTCTGATGATGATGATGAGTTGTCCAAAGATAGGTTAGGATCTATTTTCAGTAACCAAGATAACATTGCAGATACTAATCTGGGAGGTGACAAATACAGAAGGAATTTAGACCTGTTTTTGAAGACTCAAACTAATACTGAGATGCTGACAGAGCCACCATGCTCAATGGCATCTCTTTTAATGGAGAAAAATGAAAGAAGAATTCCAACTTCAGGCAACGTCAAAATGAGAAAACGTTCGCTTAGCATTCCTGCTGGAAAGCATGGGTCTTTAAGAAATGGTCCCATACTCTCCGGTGCCCCTCAGAGGTAGGAACCATTTTTTTTTTTTTTTTTGCCCCTTTTTCATTTACCCTAATCTACCCACAGTTCATCTTATTGCCTCTTATTTGATGATCGCATCCAATCTTTGGTTGGTTTCTTCTGTATATAGCCTAGCAGTGAAAGTTGATTAGTTGTGCAAAATCCATTTTCTTTTTATTTGAAACTTCAGCAGCAAGTATAATTGTCGCACGTTACATGGAGGAGCTCATGAATTCCTACTAATGAACTTTGGTGATGTCCAAGCTCGTGAATTCCTAGAATTTTCTTTGCCTCAAAGTGAATTTACACCCTTCAACTCCAATACCTTGAGCATGCTTATGCATCCCAACCTAAATAAAGAAGTCAAGTTAAAATATTAGGGAGGGTTGGGTTTAAATGAGATTTTTTATACAAATTTTTTTCACATGTAAAGTTTACATTTTATGATTTATTTTATTTTATTTTATTAAAATATTATAAATAGAATAAGATAAACCATGAAACGAACGCTAAAGAGGGGCAATGAGTTGACACTCACTATGAACTTTGTTTTTGTTTTGATATACAAAATTTAAATTACAAGGATTAAAGAAACGGACAACAAGAGGAAAGAAACATCAACATATCAACAAATTGGTCAAATTTTGTTGGTCTGGTTTAAACTTGACCACAAATCACCGGTTCAACCGGCAAAAAGCTGTAACTATTTCGAGGGTTGAAATCGTGAAGGCATCGGTGGTTCCAAGCACTGAACTAAAAAAGAGGGGGAAGAAGGAGCAAATTTTAGGGAAACCGACAGAATCACCAGGGATTCTAAGCATTGAACCGTTAGAGAGAGAGAGAGAGAGCAACAAGAGGAACTACCACCCCACCCTCAACGCTATTTCTCCCTAGACAGACGACATCTATTTTTAACTTCTTCTTTTTTCCCCATACATACAAGACAAGGAATGTAAATTCTTATTAATTTTTCTTTAATTCATTTTCTTCATTGTGAAATAAAGAACGTAGATTCAACCTTTCTTCTTCTTTTTTTCATTTTTTTTCCTTGGCACAAGAATATTATCTAAGACAATTGAGAAATAAAATATTAATCTTTTCTACCCTTTATTAGCACTGATTTTTTGCTCGCACTTCACCCCCAAAAAAAAAAAAAAAATCTCTCAAAAGAAAATGGTTCACCCGAACCATTCGACTGTCGTGAACCGTACTAACAGTTCAAGGGTTAAAGGTCAAGGTTTTGGAGGCCTCTGAACCACCAGGTCACGTTTGGCATAGGGCTGGCACGGAGAGCCACCTGATTGTCTAACTTATTCACCGATGAACCAAAAAAATAAAAATAAAAATAAAAATAAAAGGTGCATGAGACAATTTTTAAGGAAAAATAATGAAAAAGGAAAGAAAAAGGATGGTCAAACCGAACTTCGTTGTTATATCGGCTACTGTGTTGTAGTGGGCGCCCACCTGATCATTTGAAATTTCGAGTCACCGTTCTGTCGGCAAGAAGAATGATTTTTCACGACTCTGGCCGGCTGTTATAGGTTTTGTCACAGAACGCTTGAACATCACTTCATGCAAAATCCAGTAGAATCTCAAACAAAGGGCGGCACATGGTCCATTCTGGCAAATCCCATAGCCCTTAACTTGCCCCAAAGTCTCCTTTGGGGGTAATCCCAGCACATCTAAAGTTACCGGTTCGTGTTCATGACCCCTTGGGATCCAAATTTGTTAAGGAACGCGAGTTATCAGTTATATAGGTTGAAAGGTCCCATACCATCAATTTACCAGGTCTTTTCAGCTCTGTTTCTTTCGGAACCAAATGGTTTGAACGAAGACCCGATGGGAAATACAATTAACATAGCTACTCGACTATGGTAGGAGATCTCTTTTCTGATGTGATGATCAACTTATTCTTAGCTTTGTTGATCGATCTGATCTTCATAATCCACTTGCTAAAAGGATGGGCCGAATTCGAATAAAAATCCTTTTCTCCCCATCTGGACCTCTGTCTCATAAATTTTATTTCTCAATTCCTGTCTCGCAGTCATTTGTGGTATGCAACCTTATCCAATTCTAGGCCATTCCCTTGCATTTCATTTGCAAATCTCTCTGCTTTTCCCATTTGTCCAATCTTGAAGAAACCATTTATCAAGGCCCAATAAGCATCCGCAGACGGATTAAGCTCTCTCTTTGTCATTTCATCGAACAATGATAATGCACTCTCCATATTCCCTGATCTGCAATACCCATTAATAACCACAGTATACAAAAAAAGCACCCACTTTCATTCCACTATCCCACATAGCCAAAATCACCTTTTCAGCTTCTTCAATCTTACCAGAATTTGTATACCCATCAATCAAAAACTTATTAAGTTGAAGCATTAAATTCAACGCCTTCTTTCTCCATCAAAGCCAGCACCAAATCCAATTCACCAAAATTCCATCTCTTACAACAAACATCAACCAACGTATTGCAAGTATTCACTCATTTCCTCCACCAACTCTCTTCCTCTTTTAATCTCTCCACACTTACACAACCCATCAACCACAACAGTCATAGAATACACTGAAATATCAATCACAGAATCAATCATTCTATGGAAGAACTCAAACGCCATTTCCAAGCAATCGCATTTCCTCAAGTGAACCAAATGTGGAGTACATGTCCTTTTATTTATCTATATTCTATTGTTCTCCGTATGATCAAAAACCTCTAAAGCGTCATCCCACATAACATTATCCGAATAAACCTTAAAAATCAAGTTAAACAAGTTAGACACAATTTTGGGATCCTCGCATAAATTTTCAATTGAGGGGGATGAAAAATTATGAAATGGGTACCTGTAATTTTCGCCAATCAAGATCAAACTCAAGATGGTTTCAACTTCTGAGAACTTTCGAGCTTTGACTAGTCTGATAAGCAAGAATAAGTGGGTGTGAGAGAATTAGGTCGAGAGTGGTGGGGCTGAGTGAGGTTGAGATTAGGGTTTTGGAGGCGGATTTGATTAAGGTTTGAGAAATGGTTGTGAATTGGGGAACTAAAGGTGGGGTTTCTTTGACGGTTTAGAGAGAGTTGAGCAAAGTCTCAACTGGGTTTTGAGTAGACAGACTACTTCTGGGGATATAGAGGGATTTTAATTTGAAGGAACGAAAAAGGATCGACGTTGAAGAATCGAATCGAGTCGAGTCGACTAAGTTTCGAATGCAAAAACCTTCTCACCGGCTCGACCTCCATGCGTCGAGTCCGATTACTATTCCACTGCGGTCATTCTGCAATGTCCAATAAGAGTCCATATCCGTCGCATTGTCATCCGACGTAACAATTCCCAAAACGGGTTCCTTTCCCATTTATAAATCTCTCAAATGATGTCATTATTATTTTTTTTTTTTTAAATTAGGATATCGCGATTCACGATTTCTTTTTTTTTTTTTTTTTTAAATAAAAATGCGAGTGAGAACCACACTCTCGCTTTCACCGTATATATTTTTTTTAAAAATTTAATATAATATTATTAAATTATTAAAAAATTAATAAAAAATAAAATAATAAAAAACTAAATATTATTAAAAAAATTAATAAAAATTATTATTAAAAAATAATTATTAAATTAAACATTAACTAATATTATTAATAAAAAATTAAATATTAAACAATTATATCCATCAATATTAATTAATAAATTAATTATTAAAAATTAATTAATTTATTAATTAATATTGATGGATATAATTGTTAATATTTAATTTTTTAATTAATAAAAAATTATTATTAATTTTTTAATTAAAAATTATTATTTTAATTTCTTATTAATTTTTTAATAATTTAACAATATTATATTAAAAAAAAACAAAAATGGCGAAAGCGAGAGTGTCACTCTCGCTTTCACCAGAAAGCATGAGTGGCTCTCTTGCTTTCCGAAAAGCACGATTGTCACTCATGTTTTCTTATTTTAAAAGATAAAAAATAAAAAATGGAGAAATCGCGATTGTGAATCGCGATATCCCTAATTTTGAAATAAAAAAAAATGACACCATTTCAGAGATTTAAATGAAAAAAGACCCTATTTTGGGAATTGTTCCGTCATCCGACCGTCAAGAATTCTCTTGAATTAAAATAATAAAATAATTTATAATTATTGAATAATAATTTAACAATTATCAATATAAACTAAGGGTGTGGATGACCCGAAATCTAATATGAATATCCATTATCTGATTTGATCTAAATATTTTAGATATTGAATTTTACGATCTGAATCCATATCCATATAGAATAGTATCCGATATTAAAAAAATAGATAGAATATATCAAATTATCCGTATTCATAAAATCTAATTTAAGTTTTATTTTTATTAAAATTAAACTCAATCTAATAATTAAAGTTTAATCATTAAAATGAACTAAAATAATATTAAAACACAAAATATAATATATTTCATTCAAATGATATAATAATATTACAGAACGATCGATTGATTCTCCATTCAATCGAATAGGAGAAGTGGGTAGCTGGTTGACTAAATGGACAGCTAGCTGACTAGGTGAGCAACTAGCTGATATCTTGCTCGATTGGCCAAGTCTTTTGCTCGGTTGGCCGAGTACTTCTTTGCATTACTGTTTAGTTGGCTGGTCTTTACGGTCGGTTAATCTGGTGACTTGTTAAAACTGTTTGATTGGTTAGTCTTTGTATCCAATTGATCGGGAAATTTATCAAGCTGTCCGGTTGGCTGATTTTTGTAACCGATCGACTACAATATGTTATTTACCTCTATTTTTCTTATTAGAATGGATTTATGTGAATACATCCATATCTATATCCGTATTCAAGAAAAGTACTGTCTGAATTGATCTTATCCCATTTTTTTTTTTATATCCAATCCATCAGTTATTTTTGAAGGATTGAATATTTTAGATATTTGGATAATCGGAATTTTTTCTCACCTCTAATACAAACCCTATAAATATTGACACCCATATGGATTGTACAATGGCCGAACGCTGCTATTATCGTTGTAATGCATTCTCTCTCTCACTCACATAAACTAGATTTTTTTTTTCATTTTCATGGAGACTATAAAGGACAGATATGCAGAGCTTGAATGTGAAGTTTTGAATGTCGACCATTGTTAAGAGCTTGATAAATCTCAGTATCACTCTATTAAATTGCTGGGTAGCTGGAGTTTTTAAACCAAGGGGTGTGGTTGTTGCTTGGGGTTAATTAGTTTTGTCCGGAAAACTGTGGTTGATGCGTGGGGTTGTTGGTCTTGTTTATTCGATTTATGTCTATTTTATTTAATTTATGATTAAAATTTAGTAGTCTGCAAGTAAAAATTAAAACTTTTTTTGTAAAAATAAATTTATTATCATACTAATAATTTTTACATTAAAACTTATACTTTTTTTTTGGGTTTATGAATCAAAAACTATATAACTTAAATCATAAATGAATTTATTCTTAACCTTTTTTAAGGGCTCCTTTCCCACATGGGAGTCAGGCAAGGGTGCCATTTGGTGTGCTTGAGGGAGTTTTTGGTTAGGGTATATTTTTTATTGCTGATTTTTTCGATGGCTAAAAAGGGGTATTTTCTGTTTTGAACTTTTTTTTAACAAATATCAAAGATTAATGACAACAAATATGAAACATTAATAACTATTTCTTTAGGATTTGCTTAATTTTTATAAGATTTATTTAAATTATTATTATGGTATGTATTTGGATTAACCGATGATATTTTTTTTAAGTAGTGAAAAAAATTGTCTTTTCTTATAAAACCATGTATATTATAAAATTTGTATCATTTTTTATAATATGTATTTAAATTAATTATTTTTAAAAAACGTATTAAATATTATATTTATTAATTTTATATTTCAATATATAGAAGTAGCATAAAAATAAATATTTTAAAAAATAAAATATATTTAATTAACATAAAGTTGATATTTTTTTTATCATCATTTTATATATGAATAATAATTGTTATTATTTAAACAATCAAACATTAATATCAATTAACAATAGATATTAACTATCGGCCTCGATTATCAACCATCAATTGAATGTTATTAGTTAAACACAGAACTGTGATCATTTTATTGTATTTGTTTTGGTTTGAAAAGTTCAACTTTTGAAAATTAATTCAAGTTATATTTATTTTATATTGTTTTTAATTAAAATAATTTTTATAAAAATTTTAAAATTTTACAAGTACAAATTAAATAAACTAAATTTATGATTGTACCAAAATATATAGGCATTAAAAGTAATACCTCTGTTTTTTGCTAATGCATTAAAAATTGTACTTGACCTTTCTCAACCTTTCCAAATGGCTCTTGCCTGCGCGGAGTCGGACAAGGTGCCGATAATTATTTGTTGCATTAGGAATTTTTGCACGTTATGGGCCATGGTCTTCTCTTTCTAATTCCCTATTTCTCTCTTTACTTATTATTATTGGCCTACTTAACCATTGTTGAGTAAACTTTTAGAAGTCCTATACTGCAAATTGGCGATGGCAAACTTCATAAGCATTAACTAACACAATCGCAAAGCAAAGCGATTTGATGTGCCTCACTTTACCTGCACTTTTTTTTTTTTTTTAAATCGATCGGTATCTGAAATCGTATTCTGACTAATCAGATTCAAACAGTGAGAACTCTTCCAAAGTAATATTTTTCATTTTAAATTTTTCATCGGACATTTGATTCAAAAATTTAGCACCCTTATCCGATATGTTGACCATCCATTGGTTGTCTTTACCTCCACAGACTAATCATGCAAATGATGAACAAAAAATTCACTCAAACCCCCAAAATTTTTAGCTTAGACTGCAGTCTGCGGAGATTTTCCAAAGTGGAACTGTCCATTTCGATCTCGGTTTCATTTCGGATTTGGTTCTAAATGTGGACATGTCCCCTTTTGCATGAATATCTATTCTCAAAATTGGCCATTAATTGCAAAAATTAAGTAGCAGCTTAATTCTTATTTTTGGTGGGTTTTGTTCTTTTAATGCAAATATAGTCTGTTGGGCCATAGCTAAGTATAGGGAAATGGAGAGAGAGAAGACAACCGATAGAATGGGGTATGACAGTGAGGGGGGAAAAAAAGAGCATTATAAGTGACTCGAGAAGTAGACAACAAAAATGGGTGTGAATTTTTCCCAGAAAACAACTAGTCTATGTAGATGTCAATGTCTACAATAAATACCGCAACGCACATTAAAGAAAAAAGTAATGCCAACAGGTACATATTTGGAGGAGAGGGGGCCACAAAGTGAGGGATGATTTTGAATTTTCAGGTTTGTTGTAAAGCTGGTTGTCTGGTTGCTTGTTGCGGTATATTAAATATTTTAATTAGATTTTAAATTTTAAATTTAAAAATAATAAAAAAATTATATTAAAAGAATTTTCTTTAAATTACATCCAATCCAAGGTTCAAATCAAATTATTTAAAATATAATTGTGAATATTATCTTTTAAAAACAGTACAGTTGGAGTCCAGGCCCCTAAGATCCTAAGATCTATGTTGAATTGCGACCACAAAATATATGGTCCCTAACACTAAACCACTTTTGCATGCCTGACAGCTTCGGCTCTGCGTTTGCCTTACCTCACCCCCACTTTGCCTTCAGTTCTATCCACTGGACCACCTTGGCTTCGGGAAACCAATCCCATGCCAGATTTGCTTCGCTTTGAAAAGGACCTCAAAATTTGCAACTTGGCTAACAAAAAAACAAATAGCGATCCTTCTGCAATTTGACAAAGTTGGGAGGATCATATCGACGTGCATAGGAAAAACAAAGTCACCAATTATAAAGCTTTCATTGTAATTATGTTGTTGTCTGATGATAATCCCATATATACTCAAATATATGTTTCTAGGTGGTTGCAATATTCATCTTCGGTTGCTGTATGCCTAATTTCCTAGATAACACTAAATCAATCACCTCTTTTTCTTTTTTTTTTTTTCTTTTTTTAAATTCCAAGAGAGGACTGACGCCCTAAGACAAAGCACAAAGAGAATCAGACAGGGATCAGGAAAGGAGGAAACTCAAGACTGAAGCTCCAAAGTATTCACTGCTCCGGGCCGGGCAGCTCCCATAAGAACCATTTTGAGGATGTGCTTCGAGCCGGTTGGTGGGACTTATAGTAAGCTGACACCAGGCGGTTGATTATGAGCACTTTGCAATCCAATCAATCACTTTTCACTTGCATATGCATATGCATATGCAAATTCTATCTATCTACATATATATATGTATTGCTGTTCTTCGAGACACAACAATTTTATATAGAAATTTTTGGCCGTGGTAGAAATATCATTGGTGTTAGGTTAAAAGTACTATTTTTTTTTTAAATTAATGGTAGTGTAAGGTAGCACCATTATATATGATTCCTTGTGCATAAAGTATGTCCTTCTGAACTACAAGATTACAGACCTCTTCGAATTCCCTTTCCTCATTCCCGTCTGCTGCTGGCATCCAAGGCTCTTTGAGCCAATCGTACATATTGTGAATAAACTTAAGAGACTTTGCTTTCATCCAAAAGAACGAAATAGCCTTTATAAGGTCATAAATTTCCTCAAACTTCTAAAACCAACCTCATTTCTACACAATAAATAACCTAAATTTGTTGATTGCGAGAAATACAGAATCATCACGTGACATATTGTGTTGAATCCAAAACTAATTATTAATATTCAAAATTATTTAATGTATTCAAATTTCTTTCTGCATAGAAAAGCAGCCGACATTTTTACCACTCTACTTAAAAAATCCAAATTTTGTGATAGGAAAAATAATTTAAATAATTATTTGTAACATTAATGGTAATATAAATAATTATTATACATTATTATTAAACCAAAAAAAAAAGGTTGAGGGGTTGGGGGAGGGAACTGCACCCCCTGCACCTTGTCTCAACTCCTGCCTACTGATCAACTTGGTCTCTTTTGACAAGTTGAGTGGGGAATATTCAGCAGATACAATGTTTTGGCATTAAAGCTACTGCCAACAACAGGACTGTGTGACAAATTTATCTTCCAAGTTAAGGAGCAAGGTTTAAAAAGATTTTTCATTTATTAGGTTCTAAATATATTGGTAATTAGATCAAATTAATGAGAATGTTTTCCAACTGAAACCCACATTGCAGGGCGAGACCTGATCAATTACAATCTCACTGACCTCCGCTTTATACTCAAACCCACAACCATCTATATAACAACAACAACAACCGGATCCTTAATCCCAAAATTTAGAGTCAGCCATGAAGAACAAATATAAGATAATTCCAAAATATATATATTATAGTAATAATAATAAAAATAATAATAATAGTATTAAAAATATATATACACACACACTACCCAACTAAACTTTAAAAAAAAAAAATGAGAAGTGATGATCTAAGATACTCTAATTCCTATATGCCATTCGTTTCTATCCGAAATTATCTCTTCAATTAACCCTTTAAGTGTCATATCTTTACGAATATATTACATTCATATTTTTAACGGTTTATCTCGTCGTTTAACTAAATCTTCTATATTTAGCCTCTCAATCTTCTTAACTAGTGCGTCTTTGGATTTTTATTGTATATATCCAAACCACCTCAATTAATACTCTCACATCTTATTCACAATTGAGTTTTCTCGTATCTTATTCACAATTGAGTTTACTCCAAATTTAGTGTATATGTCTTCATTTCTAATCTTATCTTTCCTAATTTTATCACACATCTACCTTAACATTCTCATCTCGACTACAACCATTTTCTATTTCTATGCATATAGAGTATAATGCAAATTCCCACTTGTACCTTTCTCAATAATAGAGAGAATATATATATATATATGTGTGTGTGTATGTATATTTGTGCATACACTAAGGCTTGAACCTGAACTTATTTAAGGGGAGGGAAAAAGTGTCACTTGAAGCTCATTGTTCTCGGTAAAAGAGATATGCAACAACTTAAAATATGGGGGGGGCATTTTCTTAACATTGTCAGAAAACTTCCCATATGTCATCGGTATTCCTCTAGATTTGATTCATACAGGAATTGTACATATACTCTATATACATACATATATATAATGCATATATGTACATATGTGTGTATAAAAGTCAGGGTTTGCTATGAACAAATATTACTATTGATTATTGAGAACATTTTCTCTCACATTGAGCCCTTGATAATCGGATGGGTTTAAATGTTTTGGAGTAATTGATTTATTTTACATATAACAATAAATCGAACCCAAACAAGTTTTCAAGTTTGATGATTGAAATACATCTTATTTTTGGCCATCAACAGTGGATACCAAATTAAAATATATGATCAGAAAGATTAATCTTTAAGAAAAATAAAGTTGTTTTCCTTGATTAGGAATTGCAAACACAATGGAATGTTACCAAAGAACAACTAAAATCGCTGCCATTAGACCAAACACGGAAGATATTTAGAAGAAAGGCTGGAAATTCTTGCATCTCTTCTGACTACCTCTCCCCCCCCCCCCCCACAAAAAAAAAAAAATCTATCTATCTATCTATCTATCTGTCTATCTATCTATCTATCTATATATAATGTGCTGCCATTTTTTTAACATACGAGTTAAGAGTGTTCAGCATTGTGATTGCCCCTATCTATTACCACGTAAAATATCTAATTTGAGTCATTATTAGTCTTTATAGGTAATCTATAACTTCACCAACCGTCGAAAAAAGCCCCAGAATACCCTCCATTGAAATGTACCATTTGAGCCATAACTAATGACCTTAGGGTGAGCCTGCCACAACAACACTACCAACACATTAAAGGAGTCTCGGAATATCCTTCATAACTTGATTATCAGAGCAAAGTGACTTCCTTTAATCAAATTCCAAACCAGGATCCTATGGTCACAAAGTAGAAAAGATGTGCCTGATTTCTATATATTTGCACACACAGACAACAGATACTAGATTTCTATGCTGCCATATGTATGCCAAAGTCCACAAGTTGAATAAAATGCACTAAAGAAGATTTGTGCTTACCAAATTATCATAAAATACATGCATTGCTACTATGAAGATAATAGTAAGAAAACCAATGCCAGTAACTAAGGGGTGAAGAACATTGAGCAACAGCAGAAGAAAAAAGTGTAAAAATAAAAGGAGACTAATTCATTCCATAACTTTGCAAAAGCTAAGATCCAAAATTTCATCACGCCAATGATGCATGGAATTACTCAGAGAGAATTGCTTTCAATGTGGACAAGACAAGTTTATACTAATTGCTAAGCATGACCTTATTTAGACTCTCAAGACAAATCAAGGACTCAAATGGAAAACACAATATTCTCCCAAGTTGGAACTTAACAACGCGAAGTACAATGAAGAGTATAAAATGATTTCATGTGCTTCCACAATAGTTTGATCATCATAAGATATATATGTCTAGATTGAACAGTGAATTGATCATTGTCATTCCATGTATGTAGGGATTGTGAATATGAACCAGCAACATAATCCTAATAATCATAGACAATAGCACCATCAAATTTAAATGCGTTTTAATGACATGAGTAATAGCGCACACCACCATAAAAACCAGGCTCCAACAATAAGGTTATTGACATCCTAATCACAATCATACACAACAGAAGAACATAAATGACTGCTTGGAAACTAAATGGTGTAAATTAATCAATGTTTCTCTACTGGACAGCGATGGAGACTCACAAGTATGAGGATAATTTTTGAAATCTTTTTTGAGTACCATTATTGAAGAAATGAAATAATAGATGTATCAAATAAGAGAGAGAGAGAGAGAGAGAGAGAGAGGGTACATTGCAAGGGGGCCAAGTTGGAAGAAGTGAGTTAGGGTTGGTCCACCGGTGACTTGTGGGGGATGTGGGTAAAAATGCCAAAAGAACCAACATAGCTATAGGGCAGTGATAATGTGACATGTTCCACCCAATTGATTAATTGCATATATTCGAAGTTTGATTTTGCAGAGGAAAGAGTTCCCCAAATTTTCAAAGATGTACTCCTTTCCTTCCACTTCCACACCACTGGTGTATTGTAAGCGAAAAGAATGTCCTCAAGACAATCATTTACATTTTGAATCGAGAAACAAAAACAAAAGCAAAATAATGTAATCATTAAAAAAAAATCCTAACTTCTAATCGGCTAAATAAGAGATCATCTTACACAAATAATCAAACAACTTACATTTCTTTGGCTTCTCATAAGCAAATATTCTGGACTCCCCATCAAGACATCATAGGCCTTCTTCCAGCTCATGCTATCAATAAACTAACCCACCACCTAAACGATACCCTCCGATGTGCAACTCTACATCCAAAAGCCAAGAAACAAGAAAATTTGTTATCAACAAAAATCTATGCTCTTGTTCTCATTATAAATGAGATGTGATATTTTTAGGAAAGAACTAAGTTGTTTGTCATGTGGATCTAACTAAAAATCAATTAACAACCAAATACCTAATGAAGCATTGTTTAAGAGAATTAACCTTGTATGAGCTAGAGCTTCTCTCAGACATAGATGGTAAGATACACAGCATCTCTCTCTCTCTCTCTCTCTCTCTCGATAGAGTAGTAATAGAAAAATAAAACCCACATCTTCACCAAAAAATAAAAAATAAAACCCACATGATCTGAATCCCCAGTCAAGAGAGAAACCATTGAGTACCCCTTTGCATCATATCGATCTTTCTTGAAGAATAATCACACAGTTCATCAGATCTAAAGTCAGTAGAAGACACAGCCAGCCACATCAGACCAAAACTCTCTTGACTAAGCTGCTCACCTATCCCTGCACTGCACAACAAAAGAAAGAAATAAAATGCCACTGATTTGTACTAGCAGAAGTCCACACTTTAATAGTAATAAGTACCCATTTCTATGCAATGGAAATTGTTTTTTTCTCACTCTCTTTTTTCCCAAAAAAAGCAAAAAAAAAAAAAAAAAAAAAAAAAACGAAAAACGAAAATCCCACTTGGCAATCACCTGAAATGATCAATTGCAACAAAAAGGGTACGAATAAAAAATACCCAGTAGATATATAGAGTCGATTTATTGCTGATGCAGCATCATCAAGATTCTCATATATCAAAAAGAAGCAAATAAAGGGTAATATAAGATTAAGGCATGCCCATTTGCATGTGAATGTGAATCTTGATAATGCTACACCCGCAAAAAACGACTGTCTTTCGATGAGTTATTCCCCACATCCCATGCACAACACTGCCCCACCTCTCCATCTCTCTATTCAATGTAAAAATAAAAAAACGATATGAGCCAAATCGAGAGAGAGAGAGAGAGATTGATTGAGTTTACTTCACAAAAATTTAGGGGAAAAGGAAGGAGGGACTCCATTTGAGGTGGAGAGGGTTACCGGCTCGCCAATGGAAGAAGAACAAAAATGAGGGATTGAATAAAATAAAGGGGAAAAAAAATAATAAAAGAGTCAATAAAATGGATGGAGAGAGAGAGAGAGAGAAAGAGGCATGGTAAGGCCACGAGGTGATTGCTGAGGTGGCGTTCTACCAATGGTTAGAACAAAAAGCCATGACGTGAAGACTGTACCCAAAAACCCCACGGAATCCAACCCTTTCAAACATTTTACTAAATTTTTTTAAAAAAAAAGTTAGAAGAAAGAAACAAACAAACAGACCTTATTTTTTTCTCGCCAATTATAATTCGTATTTGTACGAAAAAAATAATAATCGGAAGGAGAACTTGTAACAGAAAACCAAACAACAAAGAAGGGAATCAATTCAAAGATTCAGGGATTTTCTTGGATCCGATTTCGATCGAAACCCTATTACTTGATGATTCGCTAATTGGTGTCTCTGCTAAGACTCCAGAGTACTTACAACGATCGACAGAGAGAGAGAGAGAGAAGAAATCTTTGGATTCAGGATTTCCCAATAATAAGATAAGAAAGCCTAAAGAAATTAAAACGATGAATGAAAAGAAAAGGAAGGGAAGCGTGCCCGCAAGAGAGAGAGAAAATAGAAAACAGGAGAGAGAGAGAGAGAGAGAAGAGCTAGGGAAATCACACAGATGGGAACAGTGAGAGAGAAGATGGTTTGGAAGTGATTATATACAAGATAGATGACGCGATTCTTTTGGATTCTTTTTCAAAATTATTTTGATTATTTCCTTTCTTATATATATTTATCTTTTGATAGGTTGGAGCTGTGTGTTACTTCCTGCCCCATCCACAAGCCATTAGAGTTTTGGTTCCTTCAACACGCTCTAGCGGACCCTAAGCCATCTCTCTCCAAAAATCATTTTTCCTTTAGTTACGAAAACACCCTATAAATATTAATTAATAAAAAGTTTTTAATTTGTTGGGTTTCACCAAATATTATGTCGTGAAAGGAAAAATAAAACCTTCCCCAACAAAAATATTTTCTAAATTATTATTATTATTATTATTATTATTTCTGCACATAACTTGGTATTTCATTAATTACAATATTACACGTGAAGCATCTACACGTTCTCAAAACATTCTGAATCCTAAAAATATTTAATAAATTTTTCGAAATATATGAATATAATCTAACTAATCTTTCTGCAATCTTGATTTGGACATGCATATAAAAAAGACCTCTCCCTCTCTCTCTTTTCACTGAGGCTAATCAGGGTATGGGTCGTTTGATTTGAACACGACTTTGGCTTCTCGTATGGTCCAAGTGGAATCATTTGACTAGACCCATAGTCTCCACCATGCGGGAGATTTTTTTTTTTTAAATAATAATAACTCAAAATCAAATACTCGATCTCTATACACAGTTGTGATGTGTGATATCGTTAATCCCACAATTTCTAAAACACAAATTTTTGATGCCATCACGTAATCGTTTTCATTGTAAAATGAAAAAAAAAAAAAACCCATTTGGTATTCTGAATTTTCATTGTAAAATGACATTTCCAAAATATTTCTACAAAATAGTTTTCACTAAAAAAAATTTTGCAAATCAATACAAATTAAGTATTTAATAACTCTTAATTGATAACTTTGTTATGTTCTATTTTTGTATTAATTAACAAAAAAAAAAATGAAGCATAAGTGGTAATCTGTTGTGTCTTCTTTTATTTTATGTAACACTATTTATTTCAAAATTTTAAATTAATGAAAATATATATTATAAATTATATATCTATTAAAATAATTCTCTCCGATGGTCTCTCATTGAAAATTTTCCGATCAATTGGTATCAATCTATCAAAATTCAGTTTATACCGACTTCATCTGGGTGACTCTCTTTTAACCACGAGCATCCTTTTCATGTAATTCATTGTAATGAAATGGTTTAAAATTATTAATCATTACAATTGAGTTATATTATAACATTCAAAAAGAATTTGATTTTGTCGATAATTATTATGATAAATAATGTCATAATTTTTTGCCCTCACTTAAGAGTGGGAGTTTGAAACACTACAATTTTCCTCTGGGGCTACCTTTCAAAATGAATTTAAATAAAAGAAAAAAAATTGATTTCTAATATTTTCATACGTTTTATGAGATGATAAAAGATTTGGTGAACACAAACGCAAGTGAAAAATCCCACCAACGACCAACATTTTCATGAATAAAAAAAATATAAAAATATAAGGAAGAAAAGGCTGGGCAGGTGGATTTATCCGTAAAGAATGACAAATAACATCTGAAAAGTAAACAAGGAATTATATATTATATTATATTATATTATATTATATTTAATAATTAAAAAAAAAAAGGAAAAACAGGGAAATGAAAAAGAGAGGGAATCGAAAAAATCAAGCCTCCACCTGAAGAAAACATGGGGCCGAATTTCCGTACAATTCTGATGTGGATGGTGCAGTTTTTGCAGCTGCCTCAGTGGGCCTTGCTTCTTTATTTTTTTCTCCCTTTCATAACTTTTGAGAATAACCAAAAGCTGCCCTTCATAACCCTCCAGGTTCATCTTCAACTTAAACTTGGATTCTACACAAACTCGATTTTTCATTTTCAGGACAGGAGAAAGGCTTCACTTCCTTGTCAAATTACAACTATACCCTTTCCCTTTTGTTTCCCAAAAAAAAAATAAACATATACCTTATCAAATTTTTAATTTTTTAATACTCGTTTATATTGTGTTATAATTCACAAATAAAATTGATAGTGACTAATTTTAAATTTATTATGTTATAAATATAAGATTTTTTTTTACCATTTATTAGTATGCTAACTCGCAAAGGTGCTTTCTCCATTTTGTGGAAAAATAAAAACCACATAACTTATTATTGTTCTATTCTATTAAATTATTTTTTAACTTGTTTATACTTTTATTCAAATGTATACTAATTCCACAATCATATCATATAAATAGAATTTCTTGGTGATATTCTAAATTTACAAGTGGTTACAAATAGCTAATTTCTATCGGTCTTTGTTAAGTACTTTTACAGGGCTGTTTTCTCTCATTAAATTCCTAAAATCATACTATGAACTTAATATAATCCTTTATATTTATAAGGATAATATATTTACATCTCATGTAAATATGTTTTCAAACTTTTACGCAAGAAATATTCCATTTAAAACTATGGTCAATGCTTATTATTTAACGGGCCAAATACTTTTTAATTAGTTATTAAAATATTATTTTTAGATTAAATTCTGAGTATTTTTCATGATTAAATTTTTAAACCATGTGGCAAACTATAGCTCCAAATGAGGCATAACATGCTTAAAAGTAATGCTATCATCATTTTCTTCTGCAATTTGCTCTAATTTTATAAGCTTCCATAATTAGAAGCAGGTTCTAAAGTCACTATTAAGAATATATGAGGGAAAAATAATAGAAAATGATTTCCATACAACTATTAAAGGAAAGGTTAGTATTTGTGAACGTGGGATCATACATGTTACAAAAAGATCTCTCTTCTGAATTAAGGGATGCAGTTGGAAACGAAAACCCTACTTTAAAACAAGGCCACAAATTCATTTTAAAAGGGGGTTTGCACCATTTGGTTAATTCCATGTCGCAAACAAATAATGTTCAACACCGAACTAACGATAGTCAGTCAGTCTAATGAATAAAAATACTATTCTATTAATTAAGTTTTGAATTTAAAAATTAAGAATAAAAAAAATTATATAAAGAGAGTTTTTTAAAAATTAAATTCGATAATAGTTAAATCCGAATAATCAAAACTTATACTGGTTGATTGTACCAAGAGAGGGAGGATTTGACCGATTGTTATCCAAGAAAGACATACATTGGATCATTCTATATTCGCAAGTCTCTCCTTTTTCTAGATTTTGGAAGGCTTTCGCTGCACACACAATGAATGTTAAGCCATCCTCCAGAACTCTATACGTATTTGTATTTTACAGGATTTGTCACGTGGATAACACGTGTAGCGCATGTGAAAGTGAATGGCAAAGTTGGGAGTTACTTTGCATAGCGGCTTGTCCTTTTATATGCGTGATATTTGTGCATAGACAAGGGATGGGAAGAAACAAGAAAAGAGATTCATTTTTCTTGCTTCCTCTTTTTTAGTGTATTATTTTTACTATTTATTTATTTATAAACTATTCTCTACTTAAATAACGTATAGATTTTCTGCCACTCCATGCACTGACTCATGGCTTCACATTTTCCAGAGCAGTATCACGAGCGGAGGAGAATATGAATATTGCCCATTTTCCTTTACTTAACAGGCATTCGAAAATTTAAGTAATTTATTTTTTATTTTCAAAACTCGTAAAAATTTTTCCTCTTTTCAATTAAAATAATAAATTTCTATTCTTCGTGATTTGATCCATTAAAACCTCTTGTACCAATTTCTAATAATCACCTAAGCTAATCTGCTAAACTAACATTTAATATCTATGCGGCAAAATATAACATATAATCAAATTATAATTACTTTTATAAATATGTACATGACTTGTACAAATATAATCAAAACAATAAAATTATTTTTTAAAAAAAAATCATGAAATATAAAACGGGTAAAACCCTTGTTTGGACAGAAAGTACAATATTGATACCAAATTAAGAAATAAATTAAGTTACACTAATCTATTCGTGCAAACAACCTTTTTCTTTGTGGGACAATTGGGGTGAGATCACTAGTTTGTAAACAAAACTAAGTTTCGAATGTCACACGATAAGTCCGGATACACCTTGAGGGGGAGACAATAATTCATGGAATGCATGTGAAACCGGATGACCTGGGCGACTTAATATGTCCATACAAGTATTTCCTTTCCTTAGGACTAACTTAACAGAATGGGCCCTCACAAGCCGAATTCACTGGTTACATTTTGGAAATATGTTATAAGTCTGATTAAGTTCCCCAATAAGAGCCAACACTTGATCGGCTGAATCCAGTTTAAGGACCACCAAGAAGAGATTAGCGCATAGGATAAGTAAAAGCCTTTTGCTAACTTCCCATGATTCTTTCGTGAAAGGGTAAGTGACACCCGACAAATAACATTAATGAATATACAAAAGCAAATGATAAAGAATTTAGGAAAGTTATCATAACAAAGGCTAACCCGAATGTGAGAAAGTTGTTGATTTCTTTCATAGAATCAATTAGGAACACCGAGCAATTTTGAATTTAAAATCTAATCACATCATCCGTCAATGATCCTTAAAAGAGTTTGAATTGTTGTGTCGTATTAAAAAATTGGGCAATCAGAATCCTAAATCACTCCTCTTTCACGTTTTACTTTTGATGGGACGTGACCCAAAAATCCAAATCAAGAGAGTCAATTCTCAAAAGACCTCACGAATAGCGCTCACGAATTAGTCTATCAAAAGGTTTTAGTCGCCCGAATCAATCTACCAAAAGGTCTTAGTCACCTGAATCAATCTACCGAAGGCTCTCAGCCTCTTGGATCTCTCGAACAATGCTCTCCGAGCGATAGATAGTCGCTCCGATTGGGCAAGCGAATAGCCGCATACCAATCGGACGAGTCCCAATTGACCCTTTATTGGTCGAGCAACCAAACGATAGGCAGCACCCCTATCAATTAAAAATGAATGTCAGAATTTTCTTAATTTCAGTTTCTTATTTCATAACAACAATTCTAAAATCTTTTAGATAAGGAAAGTATCCTTCCCGAAGAGGAAGTTTTCCCGATATATGAGGATCATGATCAATTCGTAATATTGACATCCGAGATTTCCGGATCAGCTCGATAACGAAGGTAGGGTGGAAATCTCTTAGCGGTGCATAACTCTCACAGGTATAAGAGATCTCAAAAACCCTCGACGTGAGGTACGCTCTCTAGACCTAATACTCTGGGCACATAGAACACAGAGAACAACCTTCTCTCAATTCCCAGTCTGTTTCTTTTTCAAATGAAAACCGCTCTCTACTGACTTGAGCGTCGGAGTCTCCCCGTCGGAGTATTATCCGACGGTTTTTGCAGGTAGGGGTGTTCGTCGGTTCGGTTTTTGAATTTTTCGATTAATTCGATTCAGTTAATTCGGTTTAACATTTTTTAATCCCAAACTGAAAACCGAATCTAATTTATTTAAATTTGAAATTCGGTTTTCGATTTGAATTCGAATTGAATCGAATAAACCAAATAAATCGATTTTGATTTTTGAGATTTAAATTTTCACATAAATCCAATTTAATCAAATTCAAATTGATAAAACAATAAATTTTTTAACTACTATTTTATTGCTTGCTTAAAAAAGAAAAATTAACAATCAAAGTTTGAATAAAAAGAAAAGAAAATAAATAATAAATAATCAAAATAAATAAAAAATGAGATAATTAAAAACTCTAATTCGGTTTTCGGTTCGAATTCGTATTAAAAATCTCAATTCAAAACTCGAACCGAAAACCAAATTGGGAATTCGGTTCTAACCGAAAACCAATTCGAATCCAAAAATCGAATTCAAATTTAATTCGATTCGGTCGGATATTCGGTTATCACCAAATATTACACACCCCTATTTGCAGGTGTATTCACCCATCGACGGCTACTGTTTGAGTCAAGAAAGAGATGGTATCTGTGGAGTCATAACTCACCTCCATCAAATTGGCGCTGTCCGTAAGAACAGATTAGAGAAGTTTCGATAACCATGCCTCCAAGGACTAAAGCGTCTTCTAGAGCCACCCCTGCTGTAGGAGGCCACATCTCTATGCCCGCCGAACCTGCCGTTCCCCCAGTAACGAATCCTTCAATTCACAATCATGTGTCTTTCCCTCGACTGTCGCATCCGGAGTTAATTCCGCAACATGCAAATCAAAAACAACAAGTCATCGCCCCAGAACCAGAACAGGCAGACCAACCCCAAATGGAAAGATTGGTGTTTGAAATCCAAAGAATAAGTAAATAATTAGAAGGACTCAGTCGAGCCCTTAGGCCGGACAACCACTCATCTATTGCAGAATCCAAATACAAACAACCCCTTGGATGAGAATTTTCGGAACCATTAGCGGCCTCCCAATACGACCCCAGGGTCTAAAAAGGCAGATTAAACAGTTTGTGGTTGCTGAGCTAAAATGAGCAGGAGTAAAGGACAGGGAAGATCCCCAACGCTCCCTGGACGAATCGCCATTCGATACAAAGATCTTATCAGAACTGACGCCAAGAGATATCATTCTGCCTCCCATGGAGCGGTATGACGGGACAAACGACCCCCGCAATCATTCCGCCTATTTCATAACAGTGATGGTCTCAAGAGACCTCTCGGACGCTGTGATGTGCAAATACTTCCCTACCACTCTTAAGGGTAATGCCCTAATCTGGTTCAATTCTCTTTCCCGGCTCAATATTAAGAGTTTCGCACAACTCCGATAACAATTTGAGTCCCACTTTTTAATTAGTCGAGGGGTTAAACGGAAATCTACATCCCTCTTATCATTACATCAATGGAAAGAAGAACCGCTCAGAAAATTCATGGAAAGATTCAAGACGAAAATGCTGAAAGTCCCTGATCTGGACCATAACATCGCCCTAACCACGCTCCTAATGGGTCAGCACTCCTCTGATATGAAGGTCTCCATCACAAAGAAGCCTCCAGTATTCATCCAAAAATTCTACTCCCGAGTAGAGAAATGTATTGTTGCGGAAGAAGCAGAGGTCTTCGATCGACAAAAAGGCCACCATAGCAAAAAAGAACGCAGCCGGTCGCCACGCTGACGTTCCCCGAAAAGAGGAAAACCAAGAACTCCACCTTCGCAAATGTTCAGCGTCTACACCCCAATGAGCGAAACCCCAAGCCGGGTTTTGTATCAAATAAAGAACAAGTCACATGTCAGATAGCCTATTGTCCGGAGGAAGAAGATCTTAAAAAAGACAAATCTAAATATTGTCATTTCCATAGGAACTACGGCCACATGACCGATGAGTGTAAAAGACTTATGAATGAATTAGAATTCTTGGTCCGCGACGAAAAACTGCAGAAATTCATCAGTTTAGAAGGAAGAAACCTGTCTTCCCCAAGTAGGCGTGAAACACCAAGGGAGAATGAGTCACTTCATAGGCCAGATCCCAGACCACCACGAGAGGAACCAGGAGGGGTGATCCTTCAAGTCCACCATGGAGATGGCTGGCACGAACCTTATATTCCCGTTAGCGTCTGTTCAGCGTATGACTCGGACTTCCCGACACTTTTCCTTTAATGAAAATTTCGATATTTGCTACTACTCATTGACTGCGCGTGGTCTGGGATTTCAAATTACCTTCAAAGAAAACACTCTCATAATGGGTAGATACGACCATAATTTCTAAAGTCTCTAATCTACTGAAGGGTCTCAGTCACCTGCTAATATGGGATGGAACTCCCCGAACGGACGAACACGGCCCTAATTTCTAAAATCTCTAATCGACCGAAAGGGTCTCAATCGTCCAGATCTTCCGAACGAATGTGTCGCTAATATGGAATGGAACTCCCCGAACGGGCGGACACGGCCCTAATTCCTAAAGTCTCTAATCGACCGAAGGGTCTCAGTCGCCCAGATCTTTCGAACAAATGTGTCATTAATATGGGATAGAACTCCCCGAACGGGCGGACACAACCTTAATTTCTAAAGTCTCTAATTGACCAAAGGGTCTTAGTCGACTAGATCTTCCGAACGAATGTGTCACTAATATGGGATGGAACTCCATGAACGGGCAGACACGACCCTAATTCCTAAAGTCTCTAATCTACCGAAGGGTTTAAGTCGCCTAAATCTTCCGAACGAATGTGTCGCTAATATGGGATGGAACTCCCAGAATAGGCGGACACGATCCTGATTTCTAAAGTTTCTAATCGGTCGAAAGGCCTCAGTCGCCCGGGCCTTTCAAGAAAACATCTCCGAATCGATCTCCCAAGAATAGGCCAAAGCAACCTTGATTTTAAGAGTTTTCAATAACACACTAGAACGAGCGCATCATCAGAGGAGATTCCCCTGACCTCGCTTGGCTAGCAAAATATCAGAAGTTATTTGATTATTATTACATTTCAATAAATCAGGAGGTAAAAAATCATCATTCCACAAAATTACAAAAAAAACAGAAGGGACACAAGAAACAGCGGGAGCAGAATTAGAATCCGCTAATCCTTCAAGCGAGGGGCAAACCTTCGTACCGACCAATCTCTCGAAAAATCTCTTCGGTGCATTTCAGGCGCTCATGCAACTTACGCTGAGAAAGTTGTAGGGCGACAGCATCTTTGGCAGCAGAAGTCTTGAGGTCAGCTATCTCCTGTTCAGCCCTTCGAATGGATTCTTCTCGTAAACGGGCTAACGTTTCAGCGGCTGTTAACCACGCTTTCCGAGCACATGCCTCTTATTCCAATTCCTTACAACGAGTTTGAACCGAAACAAAGTCTTCCCAAAGGTGCTTGATCTGCCTGTCTTTGACCATTCAAATGGTCTTCTCTTGGTTCTCCAAAGCGTCCTTTAGCGCCAACACTTGATCACTCATACGGAAAAATTGTTCATCTCGCTTAGCCCTCAACTTTCCTTGAAACTCAGCCAGGGTAGAAGTCTAGAAAAAAGACACAATGGTCAGAGTCACGAGACAGTAAAGATCGAATTTCAACTCATACAAAGAAAATACCTACTGTAAGGCAAAGAGATTAGATAACGCTGTCGATACACTCGAGAGACATATTTCAAAGGGCGGACATGCCTCTGTTTCCAATTCCTTACAACGAGTTCGAACCGAAACAAAGTCTTCCCAAAGGCGCTTGATCTACCTGTCTTTGATCTCTCCAATGGTCTTCTCTTGGTTCTCCAAAACGTTCTTTAACGCCAACACTTGGTTGCTCATACGAAAAAATTGTTCATCCTGGTTAACCCTCAACTTTCTTTGAAACTCAGTCAGGGCAGAAGTCTAAAAAAAGACACAATGGTCAGAGTCACGAGACAGTAAAGATCAAATTTCAACTCGCACAAATAAAATACCTACTGTAAGGCAAAGAGA
The DNA here is from genome assembly GCA_037126225.1 of Dillenia turbinata. NCBI lineage: Eukaryota > Viridiplantae > Streptophyta > Magnoliopsida > Dilleniales > Dilleniaceae > Dillenia > Dillenia turbinata. The sequence goes on from JBAMMX010000007.1 coordinate 4,319,361, forward strand.
TTAGATAACCCTGTCGGTACACTTGAGAGACATCTTTCGAAGGGCGGACCTCGAAGGAAGTTGGAAACGCTCAACCAACTGTAACTCCTCGTGTGGATCAACAAGATTGAAATTGTGGCCTCCCATGAAGACCGCCACTAATCTTTTTTCGGAACTCCGTCATTTTCCAATCAAAATAGGTGGAGGAACACAATAGTCATCTGGTACATCAACCAAAAGACACTGAGATCCACGATAGGACTGTCCCGAAATTTCGTCCGGAATGAAAGCGGAAGGTTGCGTCACCGAAGACTCTTCCGACTTTTGCTCTTGAACTGGAATGTTCTCAATCATTTCGAAGAATCTCTCGTCGGAACTGCCTCCTTCTCCAACCCCGGTCGACGCACCAAAGGCTTCGCCAACTAGATGACCCCCTCCAGTTTCATAATGTTCTTGGGACAGCACATGCTCTCCAAATTCGGCTTGCCCTTCTTCTCTAGTAGGTGGATTGGGTGCCCTAGTCTTTGACTTTTTTCGCCGGAACTCAGAGGAAGCATCAACCGCTTTCCTCTTTGCATGAGATCGCATTTCCCGCTCAGTAAAAATTTCATCAAGAATACGGGCATCAATGTCCAGTATAGTGTCGACTAAGTCTTTTTCCTGTTGCTCCAGCAAAAGGGGCTTGGTGATTTGACTTGACTCAGTCATCTCTCACCAAGCTATTCACCCACAAGCTCCTACAACTGGCCTCACAATAACGGGTCACTGCACGCAAAAAATGGGAGTGGCGAAGAAGAGATGAGATTTTCTCTTTTAAAAAGGGCACCTGGTTAGCATTCGGAAATACAGGAAGGAGATCCCTGTTCAAAAATTTAATGAAGAAGAACTTCTGTATCCAGTGCTTATACTGAGACTCACTATATAAAAACTTCCAGCGAAACTCTCGACGAGTCTGGAGTTTATACCAACCGTGAGTGGATCCTTTGAAGCTACATCGCTCCAAGGAAAACAGAGCCCCTAAAATCTCTAGATCAAAACGAACACGAAAAAAACCACAACAAAGGAATTAAGGCAATCACAAATCGCCAAACACTTGGGATGAGCAGTGAATGGTGAATGTTCTAATACCTCAAGATCTCCTTCAGTGGGCCCGTATATGAAATCTTCAAATCATATTTCATGCACTGTTTATACATTGGGACACAACGCTCAGGGGCAAGACTCGCTTTATCCCCTTCATCAGGCAATACAAATTCGAAATCACTTCCGAGCGACATTTTTTTCCGGACTTCATCAGATTTTCTTCAGCCATAATGCTTTGAATGTTGTCTATACTACGTAATGAGGAGAAGTTTGTCGACATTTTTTGCTGAAAGAGAAAGCTTTTCGGAGAAAAAATGAAAAGAAGTATTTTCTAAGAAACGAAAACTCTTACAAAGCGTATAGAAAACGGTTCGTGGAAATCGAAGCGGTGAATGTCAAAGTAAAAAGGGACATTCCTTTTCGAGGATTGTCACTCATGGCGCTTCTTCTTCCGAGAAGACCATGAGTCGGGGTAAATGATGGGACGTGACCCAAAAGTCCAAACCAAGAGAGTCAATTCCCAAAAGACCCCGCGAAAGGCGCTCACGGATCAATCTACTGAACGTAGTCGCCCGAGTCAATCTACCGAAAGATCTCAGCCGCCCGGACCTCTCGAACAATGCTCTCCGAGCGATAGATAGTCGTCCCGATCGGGCAAGCGAATAGTCGCATACCAATCAAACGAGTCCCGATTGATTCTTTATCGGTCGAGCAATCAAATAATGGGCAGCACCCCTATCGATTAAAAAGGAATGTCATAATTTTCTTAATTTCAGTTTCTTATTTCATAACAACAATTCCAAAGTCTTTCAGATAAAGAAAGCATCCCTCCCGAAGAGGAAGTTTTCTCGATATATGAGGATCATGATCAATTCGTAATATTGGCTTTCGAGATTCTCGGATCAATTCGATAAGAAAGGTAGGGTGGAAGTCCCTCAGCGGTGCACAACTCTCACAAATATAAGAGATCTAAAAAACTCTCGACGTGAGGTACGCTCTTTAGGTCTAACACTCTGGGCACATAGAACACAGGGAACAACTTTTCTTTAATTCTCAGTCTGTTTATTTTCTAAAAGAAAATCGCTCTCTACTGATTTGAGCGTCGGAATCTCCTCGTCGGAACACCCTACAACGATTTTTATAGGTGTATCCATCCATCGATGACTACTATTCGAATCAAGAAAGAATTAATATTTGTGGAGTCATAACCCACTCCCATCAACTCTCATTATAAAATACTGCAAAAGCTACGAATTATGCAACTTAAGATTAATAATCATTTGTGAGTACCAACATTTGCTTCAGTTAGGCTGAAACAATTTTTAACTCTATCCTCAGGGCCCCATTCGAAGTGTCTCTTTCTTTTCATAACCCTCTTGCTCTTTCTCTTTCAATTAATGTAACATATACATACATACATACATACATACATACATACGTACATACATACATATATATATATATATATATATATATATATGTTTTATTCCACTTCCACTAATTTTACTCAAAATTATAGAAAAATTATATATTTTTTAAAATAAATATAAAACAGTCATTATTCTTATTAATTTTGATATTAGAAGTGACTGATGGGCAGGAAAAATTCCACTTTGGTCGCGTGTAGTTTTTTTTCCCTTTTTTATTTATTTATTTATTTATTTATGAAAGTTGCCACCACAAATGCATAGCATCTTTTCATTTTTTTTTTAAATTTTTTTTCCAATATTTAAAATGTGGCAAGTGAAGATGGATCAAATCCCACCATGCTCTGTGTTAAGCACATTAAAATTGCCATAAGAATTTTTGTCCTTAAAAATGTAACATTTGGAAACGGATATCTCATAAGTATCCTGATGTTAATTGTTAATTATATATATAATACTTTTAATTTATTATATTAAAAAGTAATATAATTATATAAAAGTATGTTATAATTGACAAGAATTATCATTAAAGGGGACTAATGTCCTATGAATCTATTAGCCGATCGAATTTGAGTATTGAAAAAAAATAAATAAATAGGTGTTGAATGATACGATCTCTAAATTAGATTTAATAGTATTTAAATCGAATTAATTAAATAATCGAATCAATTAAAATAAAAATAAATAAATAAATTATCATTAAAGGAAAACATTTGGGAGTCCCTTTTTCCCTTGGGTCTCTCTTAGAAATAAATGCGATATATTTTCAAAACTTTCGCGTGATTGTACTTAAAAACTATGTAATTATTTAGGAATAGATGTAAAACGGTAATTATGTCAATATTTTTAACATAATGGTAATTCTATTAATAAATTTGAATATAATAAATATTTGTCAAGATATGATAAGGGAAGGGTGATGTGGAGGATGGAGGAAGAGGATCTCACGTGGGAAGCACGCCGGTGGGTATCCAAGTGGACAATTTGAGTCATAAAAGGAAACGTACGGATGGGGCCAACCACGACACGTGATATCCGCTGGCTCTGACAGTCTCGACAACTCTTTTGTCCTCCCCCCACTCCCCCCCAACTCATTTCTCTCTCTCTCTTAAGCACCAACCAAGCCCGATGCGTCCAAATGAATTTACAAAAGAATATTAACACGAAAAAATTTCTTAATGGAGCAAATAATTCTCAAATTAGATAGATTTAAAAAAATATCTATAGTAATAGGTATAAATATATTTTAATTAATTCATAGAATTAAAATTAAACTAATTTATATTATAAATTAATTAAAATACATTTATATAAATTGTTACATAAATATTTAATTTATTTAATCCAAACCGCTTTTCATCCTTTTAATATTATTTTTAAATTTAAACTAAATTTATATTAGTATATAATAAAATATTTTATTTTCTCATTAAAAAAATTATATAACTAGATCAAATTCATCGATCCTGAAATGCGCGAATGCTTCCATAGCTTTTTTTTTTTTTTTTTTTGCTAAACTAAAATGTAATATAAAAAATCTGGTTTGAATTTTATAATTGAATTATATTAAAATAATAACATTAAATTCATTTATGAATTACTTAATTTGAAAAAAAAAAAAAAGGAGAAAAAAAAATGAGGATGGAGATGGAAGCGGAAGCAGTGGCTATGCAGAAAAATCAAACGCAGTAATGCACAGTTGGACACGTATCGGCGGAATAATGGAAACACGTGGCGAAATATAACTCACCTGGCGTCAGAGCCGCTTCTCATTTCTCAAGTTAAATGCGGGTGACGTAAGCAACAAAGTTGGGTTGGTCGCGGTTGCGCCTCCAAATTCACGTCACGTGACAACTCCATGTTCTTCTGTTCTCATTGCCTCTCTCTCTCTCTCTCTCTCTCTCTAACCGGAAACCGGAAACCCTCTCATCTCAGGTCGTTTTTAGTAGCCGGTCGCCTTTTGCTTTATATGCAATGAACTGCTCAAACTTCCAAAAAGTCATGTTTTCATATACCTGTATACTAGAAATACATTAAATAAAAAGTCCGTTTACAAAACTAAAATAAAATTTTAATATAAAAAATTATTAATATAATAATAATTTAAAATTTTTAAAATAAATTGAGTTTTATTTAAAAATTAATTTTTTATAAAAAAATAAATTGAAACTAGCTAAACCAAATGGCATCAAACATTTTCAATGAGATTTGTTGAGCAATTTTTAAATGGTAAGCATTAACTCCCGACACAACTTCATAAAAAGGCTCTCAAAAGATAACATCGAATGCAGTATAAAAGTCTTTTTTCGATATCATAAAAATGTTTAGAAAATTTTATTATAAAATTATCAGATAATTTTGGCGACCAATTCAGGTTTGCACGGTTTTTGAAATGGGAGGGGAGGCATTTGACACTTTGATTTTGGCTTTTTTCTTTTTTATTTGTTATATTAAAATTTAAATATGAAATTATCAGATTAAGAGGGATAAATTATGACTATTAAATTGTTTTTTTAAGAGCTTTAACATTGTAATTGTGAGAGGAAAGGAGAGAAAAAGAGATCTTTAAGAAAATAGTTTAATGATCACAATCTCTTTCTCTCAATCCGTAATTCTATATTTAAATCATGACATAACAAGAAAAGAAAAAAAGAAAGAGAGAAGACGAGAGCAATCTTAATCTTGGTCATATGAATGTGTTTTATTTAAGGTAATATATTATTTATAGTATTTTATTTTGGGCCCTCTTTCAGAAGTGGTAGAGCGTGTGCTTAATTAACAGTCAACAACCTAGTACCCACATGCAGCACCACCTACTCCCATCCATTATATTAATTAATTGCATATGTTGCTTCACCAGATGTCTCACATTTTTCTGAACTCCTTTCTTACTTTTTCCCACCTAATACTAAGAATGTACCGTACAAACATTTTCTTATCTTAATTTTTCTCCATTTTATTTTAATTTATTTTTATTAAAATAAAAAATCCTTTGATAAAAATATAAATTTATGTACATAAAAGTTAAGCCTTACATATATAGTTGAAATTATTATCACGTCGAGAAATTTAGACATAAAAAATCTTAGATAATTTTCCATAATTTTAGTTGTTGAGTCATACAAGAGAAATTAGACCACGCTAATGGCTTTTTCAGGCCTAATCTGAGGCCATTCTTCCCTGTTCCTCGGCAATTGATTCCTTATCGGAAGCATTCTCCTCCGTTCTTTTTTTTTTTTTAATGTAACTAAAAAATTTAGTATTGAATTATTAAAAAAATGTTAAATTCTAAAAAATTAGTAACAATATTTTATACGTGAGGAAAAGTAAGTAAACATGATTAGATCACATGGGCCTTATGCATCAATTCAAGTGATTGAGTATTTGCAAATGATTCCTTCCTTAATCACCGGCGATTAATAATTAGGTAGTTGTTAACTCCTAGCTACTTGTGATTAAGCTAATGAAAAACTATGGGAATCTTCAATGGCTCCATAATAATAAAGAAAAATAAAGTTAAATAAAAAAAAAAACCAATAAATACAAATTTCAATCAAGACATGTACCCTTTTTGGTAGTATTCGTTAATAAATGGGCCCGGGGGAACTTGATTAAAGCCCCTTTCTTGACAACATTATAGGTATTTTATTTGCATCCTCCAAGTGGTGTAAATTTGGAGCAATTATGTTTCCAATAGTTTAGTTTTACAATTTTAATTTGATGATTAGGGTTCAAGTGGGAGAAAAAGCCATGAATCTAAACTCTGTACCTCAATCTTAATAACAATAATAATACTATTCGTATGATAGTATATCAATACGTCTTGTTAATCTATTAAGAAAAATATTTGATTTTTTTAATTAAAATTTTAATTTTAAAAAATAAATATTAAAAGAGTTTGTTATTTAATAGAATCGATAATTAATTTAAATTGAATTAATTAAAATCAATAAATTAAACATTAGAAATCTATCCATCAAAAAAAAAAAAAGTTTCAATCATGTTTGTTAAATTTATTTATTAATGGTCGATGCTGGTATTGGAGCCCTTGTTGGAGGCGTCCGAGTGTCAATTTGTTGTACCAGTAGCAAGCCCCCACAACCCAACCACCTGGGAAAAAAGAAATGTTTTGACATTGGGGCTGGGGGTTAGGGAATGGTATGGGTACATAGCAAGAATTAAAGATAAAGTCTTAATTTTAAAATTTGAACCGAATCATTTAAGATATAAATATCAAATCAAAGAAAAAAAAATATTTATTTAATTTATATAAATTTTTTTACTACTCACTCCTATAAAAACCATCTTCTCAATTAAACACTTAACTATCATATCTACGAATAATTTGCATTCAAATTTTTAACAGTCTATATTTACGTTTTACTAAATCTCCTGTATTTAAGTTCTGGATGTTTTTAACCGTTGCATTTTTAGATTTTTTGTATATGTTCAGACCACGTCAAACGATACTCTCACATTTTATTTACAATTAAATTAATTTTCAATTTATTACGTATTTTTTTGTTTCTAATTTTATTTTTTCTAATTTTACTACATATCCACATAACTATTCTCATTTTTACTGTCGTCATTTTATGTTTTTGCTATTTCTTAATGGTCTAATACTTAACGCAATACAATAACACAGATCTTATTACAATTCTATAAAACTTTTCATTCAAATACAATAATATTGTACGATCGTAAAGAAATCAAGATGCTTCTTCATTTCATCCAATTCTTTTGAATTTTATGATTCACACCGTGATCTATATTGTCATCATTTTAGATGATAAAATAAAAATATTTAAAGCGTTTATTTTTTGGTACGTTTTTTCTTTCTAATCTAATTATTTTTTTATCATTCTGATAATTATCACTAAATTTATATTTCATGTACTCAATTTTTGATCTGCTTAATTTAAATCATCTGAATTCTAATACAATTCTCTATAACTTTAATTTAACACTAATACTTTTTTTAGTTTTATCAACTAATACTATATCGTGGTATTTTGTTTTGAATATTTTTTATGATCTCGTCTATCACTATTGTAAAAATTATAAAACTTAATGTTGATCTTTTGATGGAATCTAATATTGACAGAGAAACTACCACTCAAAACCCCGTCGATTCTTTCATTGATTATAGCTTCGTCGCGGGTGTGTATAAAAAATATATATCTAATAACTTGCTTGAAACTTGAACAGAAAAATACTATTTTAATCGAAAGTGTATTCCTTAAAACTTGCTTAAAGTAGGGTCTTTATCCTTATTCCTCTTGTTGGATTTTACATTCATGATGTCCTCGTCCACTCTCTTCATGAATTGAACCTTTTTTTTTTCGTTTTTATCTCCCACATGCCAAAATTAAAATTTGTCAAAAAGATGGATTATTTTCTGGCTAATGTGTTTTAGTCTACAACCCATCGATCAAATTGTGTTACTTCCACCCCAAAAAAGTTATATTTCTTTATCAATAATTTTGACTTATGAATTTTATATCAAATAATTATCTGAATTATATCAATTTTACATTCTCTCGTGTTATCACATTTAAATAAATGCAAGACTGCAAAAGAAATGAGATATTATCATCTGACTACTTGCACTAACTACTTAGTTCACTTGCTTGATTTCCTCTCTACGCATTGCCGGCACAGTAATTTTTTTTTCTTTTTTTTAGTATTTGATGGACTGATACTCAATAACCAATTTATTTGAATCGGGTTTGAATTTTCTTTGTCCAATAACCATTTTTTGTTTGATTAAGCGACGTTTAGCACGTATTTTTTCTATTCTCAAAACTCAAACTTAAGAATTTTGTTAAGAAAATGGCTATTATGCAAATCGCGTTGAATTCGAATCGCTCTTTAACCGTTCGATCAAAAGTTTGACTCAACTTGATTTTGACCGAACTATCGAACTCGAGTCGAATTCAAATAATATAATTTTAAATTCGAAAACTCATTGACTAACTCGAAAATATTTAATAATATATATTATAATACTCATATAATATTATAATATAAAAATTAAATTAAGCGAAATATATGAATAAAGTTTTATAAATTAATAAAATCAAGTTTTCGAGTCGATTTCAAGTCATATTATTATTTGTCTAATTCAACTTCGAGTTTGAATCTTATTAAGAAATTCGAGTTCAAGTATGAACATAAGGGTAGTTGGGATCGACTTGATTGAATACACCTCTAGTTTAAGAAAGTTCAATATTTTTTTTGATTATACTGGAATTTGAATCTGAAATCACAAATTTAGGGAGGAGGTTGTGACGACTAGAGTATTCCCTTAGAGAAAAAAATTCCGTATTTTTGGTAATTTTTTTCATTTTTATCTTTTGATAGATTACTAACCATTGTTCCAATTTATATTTCGAGTAATCCGATTCGAGTATTGTCAGGGTGGATAGCTCTCCCAATGTAATTTTTTTTCATTCTCAAGATTTGAATGCAAAATTTGATTAAAAGATCTAATATTTTTTCTCATAAGACCGATTGTCTATTGTTTTTTTTTTTAATTTAAAAAGGAGTAGCTGATATGGGCTTTCAAATGCTCTAGTTGACCAACCACGATCCCTCAGAGCCCAATTTGATGCCGTTCAGGTGGGCCTTGGGCTAGGCCCATATTATTGGATACGAGTCCTTTTAAATTTCATTCCCCTTTTTTTTTTTTCTTTTTTGGTGAATGAGAAAATTAAATTTCATTCCCATTGCCTTTCCGTTATCTTTTCCTTTTCCTTTTTCATTATGAAAATTGTACGAAGACTTGGGAATTGGGATTGCCGATAATATTATTACTTGTTCATTTTCCCCTTTCCACTATGTTTACCACTAATGACATGTATTTGCAGAGCTGTTGCATAGAAGATCTAAAACAAATTGGGTTAGCCTCAGAGGGTTCACCATTAATCTCTCCTAATTCTATATTTGCTAAGTCGCTTTTTGGCTTACACCCCTTCCATTGGTCCACAAAATTGAATACCTTTCTTTGCAAAATTCATAAACCAAATTACACCCAATATGTAACATTTCTCGAATATCAAATTCATATTCTTTTTAATCAAAAGAAATTAGTATGGTTCAGTAATACAAATACAAACTCTTGCTCATGTAATATTAGAAGTTGATGGTCGGACAGCTAAAGCGGTAGAGTCTCTCCGTTTCTATTCTTTTTTCCTGATTTGATTCCGTTTTGCATCTCTTTGTATAAAAAAAATAATAATAATGTTGGCGAAGTATTTTACAATTTTAATTGGGTAATGAGCAAGAAAGAAAAACTACTTAAAAGACCTCGGGGTAAATTTTGTTTAAGATCATTCTTTGAGAGTAAGGGCCGCCATCAAGCCCAAGAGAAAGCCCAATAAGTGTGTCCAACGTCAGTTGACACCAAGCAGTCGCAATTGCAAAGTTGGGGGTTTGGTCAAAATGATTGGTATTCATTAAAGAGGAAGGAGAGAAAGGGAAAGCCAATTGCCAAAACCCAAACAAAAGGACAAATCCGGTTTGCCATTTTGCATGCCCCCTCGCCGGAGCTGCCCTCTCCCTTTGGAAATCCTCTCACCTTCTCTCCATTTTTTATTAAAAAATTATTAAATCTCCGAAATTACCATATTTGCCTTCTTCCATACTTGAATTTAAATTGGACATTCTTTCTTTCTTTTCTTTTGAGCTTTTAAGATTTTATTTTCATGTCAGATTCTCTGGGCGGACTGCCCTAGACAGACATGTATGAATTCTCTCTCTTCTCTTCTTTTTCCTGTTTTCCATTACCATTACTCTCTCTCTCTTTCTCTCAAATTTGTTAGGATGTTTGCAAAATTTTTCGCGGGGGTTTCTAGGTTGATTTTCTTTTTTCAAATTCTTTGATGGGGTTTAGTAATTTGATTTAGTTTCACTTGGGTTGGCGTAATTTTTGCAGATAAGCATTTGGGCTTCCTTAATTCTTTGATTTATTCATTTATTTTGTGAATAGCCCTAAGAAAGCTGTTCGTTGCTCGTTCACTACAGGTTTGCTTCTGATTTTTCTCCTCTTAAATTTTCGTCTCATATAATTTTTTGCTATTTGTACTAGATGGTTGTTGTTGTTAATGCCGTCTTCGTCGTTGTTATTGTTAATGTTTTATACACTTGATATGATCTAAAATTCGACTTTAAAATTTTAGCTTTTGTGTGAGATTATTTATATGCTCAGTGATTATTTAATTTTTTATTCACAATTAGATGATAATATGTTTTGGGGCCATACCCATCTTTGAGTGGACTACAGATGATTGTCCAAACCGCTAGTTCAGGTTTGTGCCTTTGTGGGCATGCACAAGGAAAAAGGAGAAGGTATTATAGTAAAAGGGTCAGGAGATAATGTTGAGGAATTGTCCGTGAAATTTGATAGTTCACAGGCATGTAAAGTTGGAGAGGAGGAACATAGCAAAATTGGAGTCGGATTGAGGGAAATGTCTGTGCACACATTGTAGGTGATTGGTGGGTCTTGAGCTAGAGATCTTGTGTATAGCCTGTAGTAAGCAAGCTAAGCTAGAATATTAATTGTTTTTCCATTATTAGATGGACCAGTTCATCATATTTAAATGGTATGCGGAGTATATGAGGGCATTAGACACTCATTCACATTAATCAAGCAGATATAAGAGGCAATTTTCTCCATTAATGTTGTTTAGGACACCTGTTCACAAGAAGCCAGTGAATCTTGCATTCACCAAAATGAAAGAACTTCAGCTGCATTTTCTCAAAATTATGTGTACTATGGTGCATATTGTGCACTCTAGTATGGTGTTAAGACTTTAATTACGATTCATAGAGCTTGTAGTCATCTAGTATCACAAATCGATATTTTTTCATTACAACTGTTATTGTGACTAATGAGGTTTCATAGGTTTCAGAGTTTGATATGTTTTTATGCACCTGACATTCACTTGTCTGAGCAAAAAATTATTAGTAAGAGGAACTAAGGGTGCCTTACAGGCACAAGAAGAAATAAGAAGAAAAGGATTAGTGCATGATATTGCGAACCTCTTTGAAAAGTGTCATGTTCAAATTTGCTGGAAATTTTGAGTTAGCATCCTGGAAATCTAGTGTCCAATGGTTGTGCCTAACACGAGACAATTTTTTTGTGGAAGGGTGCCGCATGCCAGAGGGTAGCAATATAACAGGTTCTCCTAGGATGCTAAATTGGATTTTGATTCTCTGCCTCGTCCTAAGCATTCAGTGCTTTCACAGTATAAGCTCGTCAATTCCTTGTGGTTCCTTTAAGTATGTATGTTGCTATTTAATTCTCCAAATAATTGAATTATAAGTCTTCAGCTGCGTAAAATGAAGGATGAGTGATTTTTTTTGGGGGGGGGGTGAAGGAATTTTGCAATTTTCGACCTCCTATAGCAAGTTGGTTTGATTGGTTCTAGAGAGTGCTCGGTATGCACAAATATGCCCATGCATTTTATTGTAACGCTGACATGCTTTGTGTTGGGTCATCATAGGTTTTATCACAATATGAAACTAGAAAAAAAAATTGTATTGTGTCTCTTAGGTTGCTAATGGGTTTGGCGCACTTGCCAAATCACGTTAGTCAAATACTGCAGGATAATTTGTAAAGTGCCTTTTTGGCTTGCTCATATTTGATTAATATTTTTCACTCACTTTTATTTCTTCTTCTGTTTCCATATTTATGGTCCCATTTGGCATGCACATATTTTCAGGAAGATTTCAACTTGTAAAGCAATTTTCATATAGATAAAACATTGCTAGCTTGTCCTCTTTAATTATTAAAGAAAAATTTTTATTAAAGTATAGACATATATGGCAAGTTTATTGATGTAACCCTTGACTTTTTGATATGGAAAAGTATTTTGGGAACATCGTAGAAAGGAGTTGCCCAAGCGCATCTTTTACATCAAGAATCTATAATTTTAAACTGTTGCAAATTTTATTGCTTCCAAACTTCTAAGTATGGAGGTTGTCTCCAGATGGCAAGGGACCCAAGTCTGGAGTTCAACTGCATCAGGAGATTATGACAAAATGTTAATGAATTCGCTATGTTGAATATATACAAGCCTGCTTGAACCATTTGGGGATGGGACTACTCGGTCAAAGAAAGTTCAGGAACACTTTACCACAGAACAACTGAAAGACAAAAATAGAATTTGCGGAAAGGGGCCTCAGATTTATTCATTTGAAATATGGCTTAAATTAAATGTTTGAGTAGAAAAAAGAGGGCCGTAAATTATGTAGCATGGTCATGGGACACAGGCACAACATGACATGGACATGGCAAAGGTATAAAAATTTTACACTACTCTAAGTTACAAAGTATTGTCTCGTGTTATGTCTAACAATCATGTTTGTTTGGACATAGTCATTTTTAAAAGTATTCGTTTAAAACAATAGTCATTTTTAAAAGTATTGGTTTAAAACAGGCTGTAAAGAAAGTGAAATGGTGTTTGGGCAAAGGCATAAAAATTTTACACTATTCCATGTTAAAAATTATCGTCTTGTGTTATGTCTAAGAATTGTGTTTGTGTTGACATAGTCATTTTTAAGAGTGTTGATGCAACATAGGCTGTGAAGAAAGTGACAGTGTTTAGTTATATGGTTGAATTCCAAAGATGAGATGCTATTGATAATGTGAGCCGTACAATTGAATTTTGTTGTCAAAGGTGGTAAAGAATTAGTTTCTGTTGCTGAATAAGGAAAAACTTGAGTCCGTGGTACTACCGGGTAACTTAGGCTGATGAGGTGTAGAATCGAAAGGCCAGGCCCTTTCCTACCCTTTTTTGGATATGACGTATCTAATGGGGTCTCTTTACTTTCTTTCCATGCCACGAAGAAACATATACTCCCTCTGCCTTCCTTTTTTAACCTCAAAATTAATGTAATCTCAGACGAAGCACAATATCCTGGAGTAACTGTTTTAATGAAGCGGATAGTTCTTTCATGTAATGAAATTAACTTGTTGCTTTTTCATAATATCTACTTCTTGTCAGTTTTCTGCCACTTAATTTGGGATAGGATTATATTGCTCAGAATCAATCAGCTATTTAACAGATCATTTTTTTACCATGGGCGACTGGTTAGTAGTTATTTTGGCTGATTATTTCTGGTTCATTTAAACTGTTGTAAGATGTATTTTCTCATAAATATCACTTACTTTGTTTACTATGACATCTATTGAGATAGATATTGGAATTTGATGGATAAAATGATTGAAAATTTTTGATCTAATGTTTAACCTTGAGATATGAGACCTGAATAGCTGCCCTGGGTCGGCATGAATAAACATGCATTTTCCAAAATCAATGTGAAATTATGATGAATTTGTACCTCAGCAGTATGTTGGTCAGAAATTCTTTTATATATATGGCAGTCTTCTAATGTGCCGGACAGAGTAAATTGGTGCTTAACTTTGGCTTCTTGAGTTAATGATTATATGCATCACCTGTCATGGTTTTGTTGCTGCATATGAATAAGGTCTGCAGATTGAGCTATATTGATATCTCAATTTTGCTGCCTGAGTTTCATTCTCCTTTGGGGTTCTTGTGCATGAGGGACATAACCTTAGAATTTAACCCCATGACTACCACATTAGGTGAATCACAGTGTTTTTGTCAAAATGAGGTGAAGTTCAATAACGAAGGTTAGTGTTTTGGAGAAATCACTTGGTCAACTCATGACCAAAGGTAGGAGTAAGAATGATTTCTTATCTGCTTTTAAGCTGCTTTGGGAGTCCATCTTGTTCTTTTTTGGAAGTATGTGACATAGAAAAGCCTTCAGGTGCTCATGGATTCTGTCCAACCTTACCATATGAAACCATTTATGCTACTTTAGGGGGACTGTTGCCAATCTCATTCTTTCTCTAATAATCAAGCTAATTATCTTTTTTGGAATCAATTGTCTATACATTCTTGAAGAGGGCTGGGTAAGTGAAAGTAGGTCACAGGAAGAGCAAATCAAATCACTTTGAAGCTGAAGGAGGGAGTCCTACTTTGTTTGGGTTGATGTAGAAACCTTTGCTTTGTTCATGCTAAATTCTATTGATAGAGGGTATGAACCGGCATCCCGGATTACTAATCTCATACTAACATCCAGTTTGTGGCCATCATTTTGAAAAAAGATCATGAAGAAAGAATATTGGAGTTGGAACTTGGCCACCACAAAAATTTTATACCACTTGTCTATTTCTCATAGGATGACCTAGTAACTAAAAAAATTCAGGTACCTCTAAATAATCTCTCATTTACTATTGGTACCAAAATTAATGTAGGAGAGACAGTACGTCTTGTAGAAGGTGCATCAGGCCCCAAATTTGTGAGATTTACCTCTTTAATACTCCTAAACTTTTTAGCCAGTTTAAAAGTCAACTAATGATGCAGTTTGCAAGTGACGATGGAGGCAGTCTCTTTGGGCCGGGGCCACCTCCTATTATCATCTTGATCTTTTAATTAAACTCTACCATTGGTGTAACATTAGCTTGTTAGGTGTAACTTTTAGGTGTTTGGGGATATAAATTGGGCAGTTATCTGGTTGTTGAAGTTCACAGTTATTGCTGATTCATCCAACTAAGAAATAAAGGCTGCAATATAATAAAATTTTCATTTATCTATCTCATGCTCCTTGGTATATTCGTCAAGAACCTGGCGGAAACTGCCTGTTATTAGTAGCCAGTAGGTGTGAAGAAAGATTAATGCCCTTGAAATGCTTGGTTAAGCATCAGATGTTAAGGACTTGGAAGAATATGGACCGTATTCTTCAGTGTGATGCACTACATTTGACATATATTCTTCCAGTATTTTGCACTTTGTCCACTAAGTGATCCTTTCAGTCAGATTAAGTCTTTGTGGCAACATCCTTCAGCATTTAGTAAAATCTCTTTATTGTTATGCTATACCTTGGGATTGGATTTCCTTTTGCAACTGCTGCTTGAGTTGCAGATCTTTAAAGTGATTATACATCTTGGCGCAGAAGGTTGTAATGCAAGTTTTTAAGTATCCACAGAAGAAATGTGCTGATTTTGCTGAAATTTGCATTCAGCAGGTTGCCATGAATAAATGCGTATTTGGTTATAGAGGGGCATATTCTTCAGCATATACCGTTCGATGTTGCTTATTAATTCCACTGAAATTGAGAATATGTTCTGGTTGTTTTGTTGCTTCAAATCAGTTATGCCAGAAGCACATCCTGACGCTAAGATTCCAACTTTTCTCTTTGCTTGGCTGGAGCTGTAGACCACTCTTATGAATGCTTGTCGGTTAAACCTTGCAGAACATAGTGCAGAATAAATTTAAATAGTCTAAAATTTGCTTGGCTGGGCATAATACTTGTTCCTCGATTGCATCATACAGACCTTCTAGTTGCATGGTTCTTAAAAGTTGTTTACCTACTCTTTGGTTCTCACTATAGAGGGGAGAAACTAATTATTTACTTTTTCTTTTCAGGGTATTGCTTCAGCCTCTATTTTATGTGTTGGTAGCTAGTCTTTGAATCATCAAAATGAACTACTCTGGCCATGAAGATCAAGTACACCCCTAACACTTGATACACTATTCTTTCTGCTTAAAAAAAAGATGAATTCCATAAATGATTATTTTGTGCAGGAAGAACCAACTGTAATGGGATTTGAGGTTCCAAGGTCACCAGATTCGAGCTACAATAATGCATATCCTGGAGCAGATGATGAGGCACGAGATCCCCCTCTGCTCCCCCCACATCTGCAACACACCTTACTAAGCTACCCGACAAGCAGAGACAATTCAGGGCTCCTTCCATTGCCACAGAATGTCACTCTTAACCATCTCTACATTGAGAACAGGGAGGCCCCGCGATCAGTAGTGGCACTTGGGGTCACTCATCGCTTCCGTTCAAAGTATGTGACTGTTGTGCTTTACAAACCGGTACCGAGAAGGGGGAGTACTAGCGCTTGACTGGTACATTACCTAAACAGTACCTGGCTAGACTTGGGAGGATTCGTGGCTATACTCATATTGCAAAATAGCAATGGAAAAATGTTTACTGCCTCAGAGGTCCAGATTGAAACCTAGGCTTGTTTTAATTGAAACTTAGTTATTTAGACTGAAGCACCGGTATCATCATCTTCCGTTGATGTCCCACACAGATTCCTGGGGCACAGAAATTTTTAATCCCCAAGACATATGATGGAATCCATGTTTCATGTTTGGATTTTGTTTAGATATACAGGGGGTGTCATCATCATTAATTTTAAAGATAAATGTTATAAATTGTCATTATTCTGCAGGTTCTCAGCTGTACGGCGTGAGTTTCCTAAAAGGTTTGACATTACTCGGATTGAGTCAACAAGTATGTATTTTATCATGGCATCCAAGTTGCATCCTGCATGGATAAGGTACAAAATGATTTGGAATCCATATCAGGATGTTCGACTTCCATATTATGCGTATCCAACATATTGATTTTTATTGATTGAAAAATAGGGGGACGGCATTTTCTAATTGAATGATACTAGAGAGTACAAGTGAATCAAAAATCAATTAGACTGAATTTTATATTGTATTTCATCTGAGCATGTTTAAAATTTCATTTTGTTGATTTGAAACATAATTTAATTAATTCAAAAATTTATTCAAATTTAAAAACTTTTATAATTTTATTTATATGAACTATTATATAGATTTTATTTCAATTTATTTGATCTAATATAAAATTACTCCTTTCCATTGCATCGTAACATCATCTACTCTCTGTTGGAGATACAGCATTACTCTTTCCTATCGCATGGTATCCTCCACCTTATTTCCTATTGCATCGTCTAGGGTCGACCTCTATTCTCAAGTGGTGATCAAATTTGAGAGTTCTCAACCGTGGTCACACTTGCATTCTTCAATTCGGTTAGTAACCTCCGCAGAAAATTGGTCTTTTGCATGGTTAAAGTACTGTTTAAGTTCTGGGTTTCAACCCTCCTATCTCATTGAAGAGTCTAGGTTCTTATTTGTGCCAGACAAAGGGTACTCTGTTTTTTCTTCATGAAAATGGTGATGTGAAGCTGGTTGTTAAGAAGATCAACTGCAATCAGCATGTTGTAGGATAGGATCTTGGAGTAAAAAATCATCTGCCTAAGTGTGAGAAAAAGAGTTTAAAGGTTAATCGCATAAGCTTTAAAACCCTTTTAACCCCCATTATCAAATGCTAACTATGCGAATTGAAAAAGGGTAAGTAAATTATCTACCAAAAAAAGGGTAAGTAAATTTGGCATTCTACAGTTATGTAATGATATCGGCTCTGTTTTTGAGGACTATATTAATATAACATAACAAAGAAGCACATTTTCATTATTGATTTTTTTCTTTTAATACAACACTTTTTATATCTAAAATTTGTTAAAAAAAAAAAAAAATCCCTTGCGGGAAGAGTCTATCATGGAGCCCTAGCCTCCAAAATTTCCCTAGCTAGAGTTATCTTCTTAGGTCCCGCCTATGGCATTACCCGTATCGGTCAAGCTCTTTGGTGAGTTTCCTAGAGGATTTTTTAAGTGCAACTAATATCTTTTTCCTTAGAAGTAAGAGAAAGTCCAATCACCCCCTTTGACATTTTGTAGCAATAATGAGAGCTGAAGGCTAATAATGTAAGCAGAAAAGGCAAGTCAGAAGGCATAATTGCAATATATCGACATAAAAAACCTAAATCTCCAAACACGTTCTTATCTCTATCCTTTGTCCTCGCCAAGTAAGCAAATCGGATTAACACAGGATCTTATATATGGTATGAGCACCGAGTCCTTATAAACCAGACAGCGAAGAGGAGTCTAATACTAAAATTTCCAGCTTCTCTGCGAACGTAAATGCTGGAAAAGGGCCATTAAAAAAATCTGTTTACAAATTCATTGACACCAAATCACTACAATAAACCAAGTCATCTTCTCAGTGTATGTACAATATTGAATGCAGTAAAGTGATCTTTCAGAACCTGTGAAAGGGTAACACAGAGTATATGTAATTGTTTTAAGTCTCCGTCAGCCCGGCAAGAGAAACGCGACGATTGAATAAAGTTATTGCAGCTTGTGTGTTTAAGAAAGATACATCATTTGACCCGAACAATGGGAGATTATGTGACGTTAACAACAAAGAAAAAAACATCAATAAACATACCTTACCTCGTAGAAAACATTATAGAGAGGTTTTAGAATGAGGATCCAACTCACGTGGTCCTCCATTGAGTTGCAAATTGCAAGGTATTGGGTTTTAACAATAATATCAAGTTATTAACAACTTAGTCATAACATTAAGAACTTACGTGTTGATACGATGTATATATCCTTCAATAGCAGTCGAACTGAGATATCTTGAGAGTTCCACACACAAGTAATGTTTCATGTTGGACTCAAAGGGTGCCCAAACTGCCGCTCGAGTGACCAAGCATGACTAATTTTGTTCTAATTAGAGAGAAAATTGACCACAACTAGCTTGGGATATCCTTCAAAAAGCCCATTGGATTCGTATGGCATATACCCCCTCTAGCTTTACCTTTCTTTTCTGTCACAATCCCTCCTAGTCATTATATCAAGGATGTATGTGCTGATATGATGTGGGCCAGAAAATTGACCCCCAGCAAAAGTTCGCAAGCTAAAGCCAGAAAAAAATTAACCAAACACACTGGGCCAGTTAAAATACAGAGATGATAATTATATATTTAAATGCATTGGTGATCCTTTGGGATGTCCAATGAGCAACTAACTGTTTGTTCCCGTACGCGGCGGAGTGGACTCCCTTAATTAACTAGTACCATTTGATTTAAATTTTTAATGACACTGCAACCATTGGAAGGCCCCGTTAGCTCTTTGAAGGCCTTTACGATGTCAACGCCTAAGCCATATAAATACCTCGTCCTTCTTCACAAGTTACACACAAAAAAAAAACATTGTGTATTCTCTTCTACATCCCTTAAACCAGCACAGTTCTATTTCATCAGGCACAGAGAAAAATGGCTGATATTGAAGGGGAACCAGGAAGCTCGATGCATGGAGTAACAGGCAGGGAGCAAACCTTTGCCTTCTCTGTCGCATCACCTATGGTTCCCACTGATACAACAGCGAAATTTGCTTTGCCTGTTGATTCGGAGCACAATGCTAAAGTCTTTAAAATCTTCTCTTTTGCAAACCCTAACATGAGAACTTTTTTCACCTCTCCTGGATCTCTTTCTTCACTTGCTTTGTCTCCACTTTTGCTGCTACCCCTTCAGAACCTTAACCGATATTGGAAATGTTGGGGTTGCTTCCGTTTCTGGAAGCATCTTTTCTTGGTTGGTGATGGGTGCAGTTTGTGACCTACTAGGTCCACGATACAGGTGTGCTTTTCTTTTGATGTTATCAGGCCCAACTGTCTTGTGTATGTCATTGGTGTCGGATGCTGCTGGATACATAGCAGTCCGATTCATGATTGGATTTTCTCTTGCTACGTTCGTGTCATGTCAATACTGGATGAGCACAATGTTTAACAGTAAGATCATCGGGCTTGTGAATGGGACAGCTGCAGGTTGGGGAAACATGGGTGGTGGAGCTACTCAACTCATTATGCCAGTGCTCTATCAAGTAATTCGTAGATGCGGCTCAACCCCTTTTACTGCTTGGAGAATTGCCTTTTTCATTCTAGGATGGCTCCATGTTATAATGGGGATCACAATCTTGACCATGGGCCAGGACTTGCCAGATGGAAACCTCAGTTCCCTGCAGAAGAAGGGTGCAGTTAACAAAGACAAGTTCTCTAAAGTTAGTTATCTTAATCCTCCCTTAAACCAATCCTCACTTTGAGATAAAAAGCTTTAGCTTATGTTTTTTCTTTTATGTTCAGGTGCTGTGGAATGCTGTCACAAACTATAGAACGTGGATCTTTGCCCTTCTCTATGGCTACTCTATGAGTGTTGAATCATCTACTGACAACGTCATTGCTGAATATTTCTATGACAGGTAGGGTTTCTAATCATTCTTTCTTTTCAGCTTTCATCATAAGTTTCAAGAATTCAACTGACCATAGGGTTTTTGGGTGTAACAGGTTTTGATCTAAAGCTGCACACAGCTGGAGTAATTGCAGCTACCTTTGGTATGGCCAACATTGTTGCTCGACCCTTTGGTGGGTTTGCATCTGACTTTGCAGCCAGAAGGTTTGGCATGAAGGTAGGTTATGGACTCTCTGGATCCTCCAAACCATGGGGGGTGCCTTCTGCATCTGGCTTGGCCGTGCCAATTCACTTCCTATGGCCATTGTGGCAATGATCTTGTTCTCGGTGGGGGCACAAGTAGCTTGTGGAGCAACTTTTGGCATTATACCCTTCATTTCTAGACGATCTTTGGGCATTATATCTAGCATGACCGGAGCTGGTGGGAACTTTGGATCTGGATTGACTCAAATAGTGTTTTTCACGAGCTCAAAGTATTCCACCGCGGATGGTCTATCTTATATGGGACTTATGATTGTGTGCTGTACTCTTCCGGTGACATTGGTTCGCTTCCCACATTCGGGAAGCATGTTCCTTCCTCCTTCAAAAGATGCCATAAAGTCTAATGAAGAATACTATTATGGAAATGAGTATAATGAAGAGGAGAAGCAAAAGGGTATGCAGCAGGCAAGTCTAAAGTTTGCAGAGAACAGCCGTTCGGAGCGTGGCAGGAGGGTTGCTTGCCCCAACAACAACAACAAAAATCAACATTTTAAGTGAAGTTTGAGGAGAAACTACTTATAAATTTTATCTTTTCACATACTTTTGTCCTTATCTAATAGCCACAAGCATACCACTCAGGTTCCCCAATCATAGAGGAATCAGGATTGGATTCCGCAAGAAGGTTGCCAACTGAAGACTACAGATGATGTAATTGAAAGCCAAGTGTAATGATTTCTATCCACAAGCGGATCAAAAGACCAGATCTCCCTTTATTCACCTGTTGTCCACGAAAGGCAGACATGAATATACCCAGTTGTGGTTTTATCTAGCCAGGAGTTATCCAGAACTGGCATCCTCCAATTGGATACAACTGAAGGAAACAATATAGTAACAAAAAGATTCTCAATCATCTCCTGGGCTTGTGACTTTGCTTTAAATGCAAAAAAGTAAGACTAAGTTATTTATTCGAGCTCAGTTTCCGTGGACAGACATGATATTCATTTAACCAAAATTTCTTTATTTATGGTGCACCACAACAATGGCTACTTTAAGCATATGAAAATAAGATTACACTACGTTACCCAAAGGGATTCCATCCACCCTTCTTGATTCAACCCTTTAAGTCTCTGCTATTATCAAATTTCATGAATTAGCCTACAAATAACACAGGTGGGGCTCTTGTTTGCAAACACAGCCGCAGGAGATTTTCAGTCCATTTAATAGACGTGTATGTTTGAGTTTGAGAGAGGATTGAGAGCGAATATAATTCTCTCTTATCAGTTTGAAGCGAAATATAATATTAAGGCAGGGAGATGGATAGGGAGAGTGCATAAATTTTAAGAAACAAACAGTATTTTTAATAATTTTAACAACGCTTTTACGATAATTAACTACGGTATTTCTCAGATTTTTAGTAATATTCGCTGAAATGCCACTAGAAATATAGGTATTAATTTTTATTTATTTATTTATTCAAAATTTCAGGGTTGGTAAAGTCTCAAACAACACAAGTTTCAGGTCTGGTTGGCTGACAAATTAGACTAAGAAAGCTACGGAGTTACCTAGTATGATAAAATCTTCAGAGCATGCACGCCTTTCTAGCTTAGCTACAGAAGAAAAAGAATGGGAATGGGAGGGTTCAATCTAGTTTTCTCTTTCTTTCTATTAAACCTGGGTTCAAAAGTGGTCGCAGGGGAGTAGTAGTCTAATTTTATCACGAAGGAAGTTGCGCAGACAACTTCCTTTTCTTCCTTTCTTTTTCCCCTAAAACATTCATGAAAAGCAAAGAACATAAAACTCAAGACACTTGGTTAATTAATACAGCTGGTCAGGCGCTAAAAGGAAGGAGCAAATGTACTGGGTTGATGAATATTGACAAAATAAAACTCACATGCAATCTTCTGAAAACGCAAGAAGATTGATTGCTTCCTGTAACGGATTTAAGGTGAAGCCTAGCTTTCATTTTGATAAGAAACTTGACGCTGAACTAAGCAATTAACTTCCCTCGGCCACCACAAGTGATGCACGACCGGGAGGAAGAGCACTTTGTACAGTAACTCCATTTCTTCGGAAGCCTGTTGACATCAATGTTCTTGTGAGAGAGAGGGGCTGAGAGAGAGATAGGGTGAGAGAGAGAGAGAGAGAGAGAGTTACGCTGCTGTATATCTGGTGGCCATATTCTTGGCTGTCAATCTAGCTTTTTCTGCACCTTCCTCCGACAGTTTCTTAAGCACAAAGCCTTCACCCTTGCATTCAGAACATATACCGGAACCGCCACAATCTTCACAAGCTTTTAAGGGAGTTTGCTCCTGCATTAGGTAAAATTAAGGAAGTACTATTACTAAACAAGCTCAACTTTCTGAAAGAAAGGAACATAAATAGAATTTTTCAAATCACTTCCACACAGTTTCTTGAGAAGCTTGGATTCTTTTGACAAGAGCAGTAGCTGCTGCCCCTACAACTGTGGCAGCAATTACTATAGTTGCAGCAGTTTCTGGTACTGCATAAGTCACCACAGATAGTTTTCTCCTGTAATCTTGCAATTTAAGATCTGAAGAGGAACAAGAGTACTGATGATCTGTCTTGTGAACCTTGAGCAGCTTGCAGTCCCTGATTTCTTTGCAGATTCACAATTATTAGAAACATGAAGATGATATATTATCAAACACAACACTGGAATATGAATAAATCCCAACCATGATACTCCAAACTCTTAGATCATCTATCAAAAGCATGGAACCGGAAGTAAATGCCATGAGAAAATTAAGGCCTGCACTTCCTAAATGGACAAGAATACAAACATCCAATAATTGACACCACATTTGATATTCTATCATCCCTGTATTCACTTAATGTAAAAATTACCGCGGTGGAGGCTTGAAGTCTTAAGCAACATAAAAAGGGTCAAAGAGAACAATTTTATGAAGTACAGCTCTCGCCTTTCAACTAAAAAAGAAATACAGTTATGGCAACTATCAACAAATGAAATCGCAAGACAGATTGGCTACTTTGTTGACACTACCAACACAGCTAAGAGCAGTTGACCATATTTTGGTATTCACAAAGTTAAATATACCCATACAGGCCAAGTGGAATAATACTTAATATACTTTCCTATCATCTCACTGATCACCTCTGTCCATTTTCATGATATTGGACCAATGCCGGGTATCACAGTGGTGGAAGCCCTCATGGTATCAATATTGGTCGCCCCCAACACTCTTTTCCCACTGGCAAATGCCCATCGCTACTAGCAGACCAATACATTTCCAAATTATGAGTTAATTGGAGTGTCACATTTGGTGCATTCGGATATGGAGGTCTACCCAACACAACAAATATTCGCCCTCTTCCCCCCCCCCCCCAAAAAAAAAATCCCAAGTTTGAATGCTTTAAATAAACTGTAATATTTGCAATTACTAAGATATCCAATTTCTCATGGGCCTAGCAAGCAAGTTTCAAGTAAGACTAGTATGAAGGCAAGGGATATACTAGTCATATGCCCAATTCGACATTAAATCTCCCCCACAACTCAAAGATATAAAAAGCAATTATTACAGAGAAAGAGAACATCAAACAGAGCAGAAAAGTAATAAAAATCAAGAAAACCTAGTCCAGATAAACTCAGTTCTGTCTCAACCACGGACACTGACACGAAAATTTCCTCCACAAGTACCAAAATTCAAGGTCTCCCCTATAACCCAATTGAACAACCCCCCATATTTGACATATACTATAAATCTCAACTACCCGCTTCCATTCTTCTATTTCAGATTGATTCGCAGGACAGGACAGGTATTTATTGATATTTCAATTTTGAACCCATTACAGAGTAAACCAAACCCCCATTGAAACCCACTTCTAGATGACCATTAAAAAGAAATAAAGATTCAAAATATAAAGAATGAACAACCTCCCTTAAAGCCTACATGCGTATTTAGTCTGTACAAATTTACTGGCTCTCATGTACACCGGAATGATTAAGTGCCAAAATGGTTAGATAACAAATGTGAGTGAGAGAGAGAGAGAGATTACTTGAAAGGGAAGCAAATGTTGCAGGTTGCAACGAGAGCTCCATTCGTTGCTTATAAATATCAGAACCACTTCTCCCCTCACACCATCTTTATCCTTTGCTATCTTAGTGGCTTCGTTAAAACCCCTTGAAGATGCAATGTTTTTCCGAACCTGCCACTTTTCATAGGCCCACTGGCCCCTTTTCAATTCCAAAGGCCCATAGCGAGAGGTCAATTTTTTTTTAATTATAATAAGAATAAAATCCCAAATTACTGAATAAAAAATTATTATTATTAAAATTCTTTAATACCAGAAGTCAAAATTTGATATACAACAATACATTTAATCATTTTATCTTAACTTTTGACTCATCAACCGTGAATTTGTGAGAATTTTTATAATATATATTTTCTCATTATAATGACTTTTAAAAATTTGTTTTTATAAATACTTAACAATTAATTTAAATATCACGCTCCAAAACTACAATTTTTTCAGCAGAGTTACACCAATATAAAAGAAAGTTTATAGTACTTCGAGAAAATACATATGGATAATTAATGCTGCTGTAATCTTTAAATGTTATTATTAAAAATTATATTTATTGTGAAGTTGGAGGTTTGCTCCTACCTATGTGGTTTTGTACGAATTTAATATTAATTTAAAATTTTTAAAATAATACAATATAAAAAATAATTTTAAAATTGTCACGTATGCCGAGTTTTGAATTTTAAAACTCAACATATTTTAAAAAATGCATAAACAATAAATGTGGAGTTTTGAAGGTTTAACATATTTGCATAAAATAATATTATTAGTTTTCAAAACTCAACGGTCAAAAAAAATACATAAACAATATATATCCCGTTTGAAAATTTAATATATTTAAAAAGAAAAAATAAATAATATATGTTGAATTTTTAAAACTTGTCATAACATAGGTCAATTCTAAAATTATTTTTCGTGTATTATGTTATTTTAAGAATTTTTTTTTAAAATAATGTTAAATCGTACAAAGCTCGCGACCATTGTGTGTGTTTTGCATTTACAACTTGGGACCATTCATGGCTTTTCCTCTTGGCTCACTTTATAGATGAACATGTCTTAACAAAAAATAAATAAATTTCCACTTATAAAATTCTACATTTTTTGTTAAATATCTTTTATTCTAATTATAAAATCTTATAAATAAATTATAATTTAATAAAAATAAATTAGGATTTCTGAACACTACCTTTAAGTTTTACTCAACCAATGTTATATAGCCCAAGATATTCTAGTGGTTCTTTTTTACCAAAACGCCGTTTTTTTAAACAAAATTATTGAAATAGCATTTTTTATTCTAAATTTGGAGAAGTGAGAAGTCACAATTAGGATCGCGTTTTCACAAGGTCGCAATCCTCAATGGTGACTTTATATATATTTTTTTTTAAGTAAATAAGAAAAAAACCTAAAAACGAGAAGCGAGATCATCATCTCGCTTTCAAAAGGCAGCCCACATTTTTTACTGTTTCAGACTTCACGGTTGTTCACCTTCACACACACTTTTTTTTTGGGGTTATAATAGGAATCAAACGGATCATAAAGTTGAGATAGAGGAGAATTATTGTCACTGCCGTCTCCCTCGGACACCACGCAGACACTCTCTCTTTCTTCGGTGTATTCCAGAATGGGTTGTTTTCATGTGCAATTTGTCTCCGGATTCTCTCTCTGTCACACACACATACCCATTTGTCTCCATTTTCTCTTAATCATCCAGATGTTGAAGTGCCCTTTAATCAAATTTTAATAAACACCCATTTCCAGTTTTATCATTATAATCCCACGTTCACAGCATCATCATCTGTGATGGGTGTGAGCTTTTTTACTACTAAACTCTCTTTTTCACATGCCCTGTTGATGGATTTCAAGGGTTTGTCTCCATTAGACCTCTCCTCAGTAATCATCAATTTGACATTCTTCATCCTATTCCTATTTGTTGTATCTGCAAGAAGGATTATTCTGGGTGAGATGATGTGAAGCTGCTGCAAATGATGAGAAGAGTGTGAATTGGGCTTTTCTTTGCTGATGGAGACAATTTTTTTTTTTTTTTTTTGGGTGTAATTGCTGGCAGAGACTATGACAACTCGGCAATGGTATCTAGGTGTTGACATTTTGGGCATGCATGGAAGGTCAGCACTTACTGCAATGGTGTATCGAAAGGGATTTGGGCTTTCAAAAGCGAGATTCAGGATCTGGCTTTCATTTTTTTTTTGAAATTACTTGAAGATCAAGAAAAAAAAATTAATGAGAGCGCGATCTTGATTTCAAGAAAGCGGATCAAGACTTCTCTAAATTTAGAATAAAACAAAAGTTATTTCAATAATTTTGATTATATAACATTATATTTGCTTAATTATAAATTTTAAATTTTAAGTCATGAAAATAAAAAAATAAATTTAAAAGAATCAATTTTTTAATAGATCTTATATTATTCAGACCAAATTAATTAGATAAAACTCAAATATCGATTAATAATATAAAAATATCCACTTATACACAAATATATATATATATATATATATGAGACCATGATATTCAATCCTAAAATACTATATTATACTAAATTGATAACAAACAAAAGTGAGATGTTTGTTTTGTAAATTAAGATGATGGAAGTAAGATTTCAGAAACCCCGGATTCACATGTAATGTACTTGAGATGTCAGACCCCAAAATCATAAATGTTATAAAGAATCTCATCAATGGACGGGTCTATCAATACAAACTATAATGGACTGATGGCAATAAGCTATCACAACCACAACTTAAAAAACCCTTTGAGAATTTGAAATGGACCTCGCACTGCACACATCTCGAGCCTCGTCCTAATCATTGTTGTAAGTTCTAATCCCTTGAATTCGGGATAAATGGTTTTAAAGTGTTTATGATAAAATACCCCCCCCAAAAAAATGGAATTTGTAGTGGAAAACATAAGCACGTTTTGATTGCCTCCTTTTATCTTGAGGGTCTGATATTGTACAGATCATAATTTCTTGTGACCAATATAAGTACCAGTTTTCAAGAAAATTTTACCATGACAAGAAGACGAGTCACAAAAAACTTACCCCGGTTTAGGGCAAAATCGGCTGAGAAGGATTTTGACTAGTTGCAATAACAAGAATTCACGGGCAGTATCACTTGTTCTGTTGAGAGAGACAGAGCCCACCCACAACGCAGTATCTAACACTGAACCAAAGACCGCTGTGTCACCGGCTAAAGGACTTGGTTGCCATGCTAGCAATGATCTGTGCACCCAGAGATACTCACGAGCCCATTTAAAGCCCCCTTTTAAACTCCCATTCTCTTCCCATGTTACATGAAACACCGCCCCCTCCCCCTATATAAACCTCTCCATACCAAGTTGGTCTCTCAGCAACAAAGAAGAAACTTGTACAGCTTAAATGTCTACTGCTTTATACATTTTGATCTTCTACTTCCTTCTATTGTCTTCCCAGGGCACTACAGTGGCAGCCCGGAATCTCTATTCAAAGACCAAGGTCCCTGTAACCGTTAAACCACCCGTTTCAACCTCTAAAGATTATGTAGCATTGAGGCCACAGCTGAGTCACAAAAGACAGTTTTTTCGGGGAAGTGAAGTGAAGAAGCCAAAAGGGTTCTGGCATTCATCCGCTCCTAGTCGATATGTGAATTATCACACCGTTGGTGCAACTGGTTGCTCTTCTGGCAGGCATGGCAGAAAACATTGAAGTTGATCTTCAAGTTGACAGTGGAGGTACAGCCTGTACATTTTGGGTTCCCATTAATGAGGCCGGTGTCCTAAAGGATACGAGTCCTCCAATCTACAAGGGGATATATATGTAAGGAGATGCTTCTTGTCTTTCTTTGTTTCTTGTTTTCCTATCCTTTTGGGGTGTAAGCAATATATAAGCTTTATAAGTATAGGTTTGCAACAGATATGGAGTTATGACGCAAAATAGAGAGAGATCATAATACTGTGATGAAGCGTTGTGATGAAGTATGGTGTTATGACGAAGTTTGCAAGCAGATAGAAAATATATAAATATGAAAATCTAAGTGGCTCTGGTTAAATTGTCTGCAACTTCAGAAAATTCCAGGCCATATTTCAGACACCAGTAGATGAATATGAACGCAGTTAGATCAGCTCAGGCAAAGTGAGGACCACTAGGCTTATTGGGCAGAGACTAAAATCTTCCGTTACTTACGGAAACTAAATCACCACATAAGAAAGAGCAGTTAGGCAAACAATGGCACCTTGCATTTCAATTGATCAACTATATGACGGAGGTTGAAGAACTGCGATGACAAACGTGAAGCCCACTCAAGTATAATATGACCACTTATTCTATAGAAGACGAAGAAAAGGATGGTTCGGCTAGCAGTTTTATATACCAACAGTAACAGAAATGGAACACCACCATAGATGGAATGGACGATACATGAGCTTTCATCAACATGAGAGACGAATGGGTTAGACAAAAACAATCCAAACGTATAAATCATCTTCATTAACTTGAAAAAGAGTTCAAAATTTCTAAAGCCTGCAGCCACATCCCCCACCTACAAATGGTAAATTTAGTTCCAAATCAGTAGACTGCTGCAAATGCAAAATCTGATCATAGAACCCCCTTTAGAATGTGCCAAACTTCACCAGACAGCCCACAAGAGATGGATGTCTTGGACACCAGAAAACAGATTTAGTGCGCAAGAGAAAAGCAGGACACATCAAGTAAACCTTATTTAGGAAGTCCAGAAGCTCCTACCCAACAATCACAAGGCCTCCATTCCACATTGGGTTGATCTGGATGTCAAACATGAAGTTAAAATGGTCTACTTAACAAGAGTCAATATTTTCCCGAGCATAAAGAAAGTTGAGACATTTTACAGAATGCAGACAGGTCGCTATTCCCAGGGGCAATCTCAAAATGCTCAGTAGTTAAGGACACAGATTAAAGTACTCAGCATCACCATCAATAGATTCGCGTTCCAATAGCATGCACTTTGCTCTAATGCACTCAATTGCAAACCCATGCAGAGAGCAATATAAGCATGGAAGTTCTTTGCAACTAGGTTGCACTTGGTCTCCTTTTACTCCCTACGACAATAGCATGGGCTTTCAGAATAATGTGAAACGATGTCCCTTTCAATGTCACCATGAGTCTTTTCCCCCTTAAAGGTAACTAAGACACTCTCATCAATAAAAGGTAACAGATTGTGCATTCTTTTCAGCGTCCTCTAAAGCCTTCCTTAGATGGCTTTCAATGCATCAGGCCATGGTTTTAAAAAGATGAGCACAAACAAATAAGAAATCACCAGCTTTATTATGAACAGCACTGGCTATTTTAGGTCCACAAAGCCTGGAATTTGAGGAGGCTTCACGGATGCCCTCAACGGGTGGTACACTGGATTACCAATGGCCCCATTGTCATCGCATGCCGGGTTTTTCTCTACTTAAAGCTCCCCTTCAAAGCAACCACATGGAATTCAGCTGAGTCTGTTTTAAAATAGCCTTAAAATCTATGCCTCTAGTCTAGTTCCCCAATATTGAGAGGAAGAGATCTCCTTTTCTTGCTTAACACTATATGCTTCAAAGAGATAAGCTGTGAGCTCACAGCATTTCTACCAGATATTAACCAGATTCCTTCTCATACAAACGTGTTTCCAACAACAATCAACATGAATGAGGTTTCCAAATTTCGCTAGCCCCCAAATCCAACAAATTCAATGGAATCAATAGTCATGCAAGATGACAAACAACAACCAACAATCAAGCAAATGGGTCTAATGCAGCTTCTGCATTAGATTAAAACTCATTCAAAAAAAAAAAAAAAAAAAATTAACTGCATTTAGAGTGTCGTCCCTGAAAACATAACTTCAAATTCCGATAATAGATTAAAAAAAAAAAACAGAGAACTCTGCCGAAATGTTTATTTCCTTCCACCTTTATAACTGGTCGCTAATTAAACTTTTCTTGTGTTGTTTTATATTATTTTTTCCTCTGCAACATCTTAAAACTCATTCTCAAGGTTTGAATTTATAGTTCTACCTCGTTATAATTCGGGCGGAGTTTCTGACATCAAACGAGTGAAAAACATTCTTTTCTTGGGAAAGTGGTATAAGTTGACTAGGCAGC
Source organism: Dillenia turbinata (assembly GCA_037126225.1). NCBI lineage: Eukaryota > Viridiplantae > Streptophyta > Magnoliopsida > Dilleniales > Dilleniaceae > Dillenia > Dillenia turbinata. Next base: position 4,350,167 of record JBAMMX010000007.1, read on the forward strand.
ATCATCAACCCATGATTAATATTTTCTTAAATAAATCGATCATTACAACTTTATTAAAATATTAAATAGCAAAACAATGATATTAAAATATTATTAAGGCGATAAATATGATAAATACTAATAACAATCTAAACAGTCGTACTTTCAAATTTAAATTTGTTTACACCATTTGTTCATAAATTTGAAAAATATAATTATACCTCAAATTATATTATTCAAAAGATGGATAATTTTTTTACTCTCTATTATTATAAATGACATTACTTAAACTAATTAGTTAGGGAGTAGACTAGATCTTAGAAATGGAATTAAAAATACTTGAAAACAACTTTTTTTTTTTTTTATATATACAGTGAGATCCGAACTCGAATCTATTATAATGAAAAAAATGAAAAATATCAAATTGAGCTATTGAGGAAAACTAAAGAGAGCATAAATAATCTTGATCCCGTCTAAGAAATATTATTACTTATTATGTATTTGTGCACACTCATAATATCGAATAATAAGAATTCTATTTAAAGATAAGAAATGGACGCCATCATGGTTTGATGATTCCAATTGAAAGTTTATCCTCAGTCTCAAATATCGAGAAATTCAATAATTTGATATTTTATTTAGATTGATTTACGAAACTAAAGTCGGATATATCCATAATTAGTCAGAAATTATTGATATAAAATTAATTTTTTTATTAAAACACTTTTATTATTTTTTTAAATTATAAAATGTTTTTCGATTCTTTAACGTTAATAATAATATAAATAAAATACCATAACGTAAAAGGAGAAACAGGCAAAAAACGCCATAATTTAAAGACACCCCACTATCTACCTTTAACGGCAGGGCATGATAGATTTGAATGCGATGACTAATGAGTAATGATAGATCTTAATGGACAATCGATACGCGTAAAGAGAAAAGAAAAAAAAAATAATGAATTAATTACGTATCTAATCCTTAAATTTTTCTCTATTTTCATAAATTAATTTTTATAGTCAAAAATATTATTTTGTAGTTCTCAAATTTTTAAAATCGTAACGTGTTAGTCTTTCTGTCATAGACGGTGATAGAGTGATCGCTAACTGTTAACATAAAATGACATGACAATTTACGTATTATACGGACGCTGACACGTTATCGTCATATAAGCAACTGAAGACATATTACGATGTCACGTCAACATTTTGTTTGCAAGATGGGAAGGAAAAAGTTTCAAATCGAAGTTTCAAGAAGACAAGTTAAAGAATTTGTAGAGAGAGAAAGAGAAGAGTACCTGTCACTGCTATAGAAATCGTAGGATTTGCTGTAATTGGAGAAGATGAGAACGGCGACATCGACTTTGCAGAGAATGGATTGTTCACAAACTTTCTTGATCAAGCTATTTTCGTATTTGGAGAAGGTGACTTGTCTGCTGCTTTTGTTCTCAATTCGTTTCAGTTTGATTTTTCCTCTTCCCATCACCCACAGATTTTGTCCCAATTCTGTGTTTGAGATTCTTTTAATGCTATCTTTGGGGACTAGTAATGGAAAGAAGGGATTAGGGTTAGGGTTTGGCGGTGGAGAGCAAGTGGAAGGGACGACTAGGCTTGAAGAAGGTGAGACTTGTTCCTACCCTGTTGAATAAGATGATCTATCTATTGACCCTGATATTGCTCTCTCATACACATTTTTTTTCTTTTTTTCCTACGAATTCTATATTTTATTTGTTGTTATGTTTAACTTTGGATATTTTGTTAACTTGTTTATTTGTTCAATTCTAAAATTAAACTTGTGATGATAGTTCACTTGTAAAATTTTGTATAATGAGAGAGAGAGAGAGACGAGGTGAGTTGTTGAGAGGAGAGACAAGCAGCCCACTTGTGCCATGTTATCAAATATGGTAGTGTAAGTTGTTTTGGAATCCTGACGTGGTATTATGATATATTTTTAGTTATTAATATAGTGATGATATATCAGTGTCTGTACAACATATAGACTATCGTGTCATTCTACATCAATGGTTGATGGTTATTCTATTACTGTCAATAATGAAAGGACTAATATGTTACGATTTAAAAAATTTAAAAATTATTGGATAGGATTCATAATTATAAGACTAATTTATGAAAATGGGAAAAGTAAAGGATTGGGTACGTAATTAACTCAAAAAATAATGTAGCCATAATGATGATGTTGCCGCCTCAATGCCACGCCGGCCAGCGAACGCAACATAGCCAATTGAAAAAAAAAAAAAAAAACAACGTTAGGAGAAAAATAGATAAAGCCAAAAAAGATAAAGCACCCAATATGCAAAAGCACATACAACAACCGGGAAAAGTGGGTCAAAACAGAACATCCTCTCCATATTGCTGTCTCTCTCTCTCTCTCTCTCTCTCTCTCTACTCTTCACACTCAGATCCAAGCTCAGTCCAGTTTTCTACTATGCACTCCCCTGTTTATCACCACTTATATCTCTTACTTCACTTCACAGCAGATTTGCATGTTAGTTGAAAGTGAAACCCCATCTCTCCTGAGTACCATATATCTCTTCTTGTAGGTTTTCTGGATTTTGGTTTCACTATTTCCTGCCTTCTCTTTCGCCTGATGTGAAGAAGTGGGTTCAAGGTTAGGGTTTTTGACTTTTACTGCCCTTTATTTATTTATTTATTAATGACCCCATGTTGTGCGTATTTCTATTTTTGAACAAGAATTTGCATTTTACTCTGTTATAGTTGAAATGTCTTTTCTCTTCAGTGGGATGTCTGAAAATGATGTTCTATCTCATGGGGTTTCTTATTTGAAGCCTAAAGTTGGCCTAAAGTTTTGTTTCTTTTTGTGTGGCTGCAGGTTTTATTGTTTTTAAAATACTTAATATGGGTTGTTGTGAAAGTTTTTTTTTGAAATTGTTTATTGTAGTTTATTTTGAGGCAAACACTATATGTTTATAGAACCCCAAAAGATTAGGGTTTTGATTTGTAAGTTATAAGGAAAAGAGAAATGGAAGAGATACAGTCACAGTCAGATAACTATAGGTCTTCATCTTCCTCTGCCAGTAGTCCTGCTAGTAGGGTTCCTTCAAGTAATTTTTTCTACTTGAGGAAACCTGGCTCTCTCAGACAACCCATTAGTTTTGAGGATTCTCCCGAGTGGGAAGAAAGTGAAATTGACGTGAGAGTAGAGGATGGAGGTGATTCCATCAATATTGCAACCACTCCTGCCTCCCCTTCCCTCTCGAAGATCAATAGCGGGTCATTGCCTTCCCCACCTTTGCCTGAGGGTGCTGTTGTCGCAAGGAAAATTGCTGGAGCTTCAGTTGTTTGGAAGGACTTAACGGTTACAATCAAAGGCAAAAGGAAGTATTCAGACAAGGTTGTAAAGAGTTCTAATGGTTATGCTTTACCGGGGACAATGACTGTCATTATGGGCCCTGCAAAGTCCGGAAAGTCTACCCTATTAAGGGCCATTGCAGGTTTGTGGCTTTGGTTGGTTGTTGATACTACTTGTTCCTCTTGAGTTCATGTCATTCGCGTCATTCTGGTAGTTAAGTTATATACTAAATATGGTAATGTCTTCTTATTATAGGGAGATTGCATGATTCAGCTAAAATGTTTGGTGAAGTGTTTGTGAATGGGGCAAAAACTCCAATGCCATACGGCTCCTATGTAAGTTCAAATGGTACCTTATTTTCAATATTTGACATTTTAAGTTTTTTGAATCCAATATACTCCACTGTGTAATTTCTGATGGAATCTCTTCTTGGTTAAAAAATTCATGTAAGACCCGAATAATTTGGTTAGGAGGGCAGGCAATCCTGTGTAGTCTCTTGTTATCTCTATCTTTCCCCGGGTTGAGGGGTGGGTGGGTTGGGGGGGAGCCTATGACAGGCTGGGCAGGAGTTTCTTATTTCTAGATGAATTAATAAAAGAGAAACAAATGAAATTGAATAATTTCCTCAAAATTTATAGTAGAACAAGAATGCTATTTATAGCATCCTGCTTTCTCTTATTTCACCAAATGGTTGCTGTGTCTTCTCCTAGTCCATTTCAGCGTCATCGAAGGATTTTTTTTATTATTTTTAAAAAATTTTTAAATTTCTTATTGTTCACCCATGGTCGTTCTATTTGCCTTACCATGGACTTACAGCATGTTAAACTGCATATATGCTCGGCTTAACTTAGTTGATTTCTTGGTTTCTGTTGTGTAGTGATCTATGGACATCAATATGAGGTTTAAATTCAACACTTATAGGACAGTTACTCTGTTTTATTATTGAACTTACAGATGTGTATTGATTTGACATCTCATGTCAAACTTAACAGTTGTGTCAGGTGAGCTTATGACACGTCTTTCAAGAGGGTGTAATTTTCTTATATTTCTAAGCTTCACATTTTTAGAAGCACATTTAAGAAAGAAACCTGTATTTTTTAGGGTAGCGTCCATGCCTATATTGTAAGATGTTCAATAGCTAAAGAAGTTGTCTCTGACTCTGTTGATTGAGCCGTCAGAATCTCCTGTTTTGCAGGGATTTGTTGAGAGGGAAACCACACTGATTGGGTCCCTTACCGTAAGGGAATTCCTTTACTATTCTGCGTTGCTACAACTTCCAGGCTTCTTCTGCCAGAAACAGAGCGTGGTGGAGGATGCCATCCTGGCTATGTCCCTCAGTGACTATGCAAACAAGCTTATAGGTGGTCACTGTTATATGAAGGGTCTCCCGAATGGTGAGAGAAGGCGTGTGAGCATTGCCAGGGAGCTTGTAATGAGGCCAAATGTCTTGTTCATAGATGAGCCTCTTTATCACCTTGACAGGTTCTAATTATTCTAATTTAGATTTTGAGATAATTTAAAATTGGTTTTTGGCATACAATCATATTGTTGTACAATCGACGTAGTAATACCTAATTCATTTTTGGGATTTAGATAATGGGCTTGTTCATGTTTGTTGTTGGCCTCTAATATGCTTATGCTTTGTTTTGGATACACACCTGACAGGATTAAATTCTCTTGTTCTGACAACTTGGAGAAATAATTAATATATTAGGGAAAGTTTGATGGTGAGATCACAGGTACAGTTTGGTTGCTGTTGTGAACAATTGTGGAGGTTTTCTTCAAGAGAGAATATTTCTTTTATGGAATAATTACTCACCAGACTTTGTCATATGATGCATATCTTAATATTTCTGTTATGGTTTCTGTAATATATGTTGTGAGATAAATGGAGACTATTGGAATTAGATTGCATAACAAATGGAGATTTTGATGTGTGAAAGTTTCTAAATTATTTTGGATAAATTTGTTGTCACTTCTTTGGTGTTAGTTAATGTTGGACACTATAGTTTGCCATTTTCCTTACAAAATATTCATTGATGCTGTGCAGTGTCTCTGCCCTTCTTATGATGGTTACGCTGAAGAAGCTTGCGAGCACAGGATGCACACTTATTTTTACCATCTACCAGAGCAGCACAGAAGTATTTGGCCTATTTGACAGAATTTGTCTGTTATCAAATGGAAATACACTGTTTTTTGGAGAGACATTGGCTTGTTTACAGGTTTGCATCTTTGATTATGTCTCTCTCTTAGAGCTTTGCGTCAGGATTTTGACCTTAAATTCCCTGTATTCATGAGTCTTCAAGTTTTCTTCCTTTAGTTATGATTTATTAATACCTGATGGCTGTCTAGTGACTACTTCCTAAGTAGATATGTTTTTCTTCTCAATGCAGCACTTCTCAAATGCTGGATTTCCGTGTCCAATTATGCAAAGTCCTTCTGATCATTTTCTTCGTGCAATAAATACAGACTTTGACCGAATCATTGCAATGTGCAAAAATTGGCAGGTACGTGCTCTTTACTCCGAATCAACTTCATCTTGTGACCTGATATAATCTGTATTTTAATATTGTCATAACAGGATATTTCCTTTTTTAATATCAAATTCATGTTTAAATTAACTGGACTAAAATCTTTCACAGGATGACCAGGGTGATTTTTCATCAGTCAATATGGACACTGCTGTAGCCATACGCACCCTTGAAGCAACTTATAAATCATCTGCTGATGCTGCTGCAGTTGAGGCTATGATTTTGAAACTCACTGAGAAGGTATGACACTGCAGTCTAGCCATGATATTGAAAATCACTGGGAAGCATTGCTGGCCTTTCCCTTGCTTTTGTGAATAGTTTGGTTGTTTTTCTGCTTTTGGTGACTGCTTTTAAGGTACAATTTTCTTTTGCAGGAAGGTCCTATTCTCAAAAGCAAGGGAAAGCCTAGCTGTGCTATACGTATTGCAGTCTTGACTTGGCGATCGTTGCTGATTATGTCGAGAGAGTGGAAATATTTTTGGCTCAGGTTGATTCTTTACATGCTTCTCACACTTTGCATTGGTACCGTATTCTCTGGTTTGGGCCACTCCTTGTCCTCTATTGTGGTAAGCTTCTCAAGGCAGATTTACTTTTGTGAAAATTACGAAAGGAGGCAACTTATAATCTGTATGTAGGTTCTTTTCCTTTAGTATTAATAAAGTATCCTCTTCAATTGATGATTACTCTTGGCTCTAGACTGACTGCCAGGCTGGCATCACCTTGTCTTTTTGAATAGAAAATGTTCCCAGAAAATAAGTTCTCTGTTAATTGGAATTATATTATCATGTGTATGCGTGTTTGGAATTGTGTGAGAAATGGATTTGAAAGGGAGGTGCGAAACTGCATAAGGCAGATATTTGGGGATTACATTCCTACCTCCATTTCTAAGCTTTATCACTTCTTCTTTTTTCTTTTTTCTTTTTTCTTTTTTTAATTTTAATTCCCATTTCTTTTTTTGAAAGAAAAGAAGGCCACAACCAACCATAACTTGCAAGCCACCTCTATCCGCCGCTATTGTACCTTTTTACTGAAGGTACAGAAAAGATTTAAAAAAAAAAATTAAAGTCGAAAGAAATTGGCCCATGCATGTCTTGAACTTAGCATGATGCTCTAACCAATTGAGCTAATAGGCCTGTTGTTGTCAACTTCGTAAGTCTATTTACAGCAATTCTACCATTTGTCACATTCTTCCATGTGATCGAATAATCCAATCCGACCTTTAATATGGAAGCATATTCAGCAGCTTCATAACAGTTCAAAATATAACTGCACGCGTCTAATCACTCTGTCATTGGGCTTAGTTAATTATATCAATGTGGTTTGAACTGCAACCATGTTATGTATATCCATTTTTTTATCTTATTCATATTCATTAAAACATTGTTTCACGTATTAATTGCAGGCAAGAGTTGCAGCTATATTTGTCTTTGTGTCGTTTACATCACTTCTAAGCATTGCTGGTGTGCCTGCGCATGTGAAAGAAGTTAAGGTAATCAATTGTCATGCATATGTCTCAATTGTACAATTTGCTTTATCTGTTATAGCCGCAGGCTAACTTCTTGGTATTAATCTCCCAAAACTTATGATCAACTGGAAATCATGATAAAATAGTGTGGTTCTTAGGTCATGGAAATATCAATGCATGTGCCACAAAATTAAGCTTTATCTTCTAATGATGTTGCATTGTGAAATCATGGAGAGCATGAATTTGTAGCACAATGTGATGCAGTGGCCAATTTATTCATTTGGAAGGGTTGGGGTTGACATTGTGAGCATGTTCTAATGCAAATTGGAGCAAAATAGGACCTCCTACTTGAGATCAAGGAAGAGATACTTAACTCTGATCTCTGGGATCACTACTTTTTTCAGCTTTGAATCAATATCCTTTTTTTTTTTGGGGGGGGGGGGGTATTAGGGAACAAGGGTACATTTTTAGTAGAGATGCCAAAGTCTAATATAATAAAAATATTTGTCTGCATCATAAGATATCAAGCGACAAACCTATGATTGCAGTGATTTAGGTGTTCTCATCCATTTCATGCTATAAAACAACCCTAGGATTATATATTATTCTCTTCTTGATGGTCCTTGGATATGTGTTATTCTATAGTTATCTATGACAAATAATTAATATAGTCACATCAAAACGAAGCTGTCTTATGCCTGATAGAGTCAGATACCCATGTCCAATTTTTATTGTATTTTTAGAAGCCCAACATTTCTCCCAGCGCTTGGAGGGGAGATTGGAGTGGAATGATAGAGAATGATCCAATGACCCTTTAGTTTGAGTTTTTTACTTGTGGATTATCTGTTTTTATCACACAGAGGTCAAGTTTTGGTGTTCTCATGGTCTTTGTTTCTCTTAGCATTAAGGTCAGAGCAAATGATATGAAATAGTTTACCTGAAGTAGCAATAATATATAAAAGCTCTAATTAATTTTTTCCCCATGCCGTATAATAGCTGTTGCTAATCTTTCTTTGTCAATGGCTTGTCCAAACTATCTGCTTCTGATGCCAGATATATGCCTGTGAAGAATCAAACCAGCATTCAGGAGCATTAGTTTTTCTACTGGGGCACCTTCTTGCCAGTATTCCTTTCCTGTTCCTCATTGCCATATCTTCAAGTCTAGTCCTCTATTTTCTGATAGGGCTGCAAGATGAGTTCAGCCTGTTAATGTATTTTGTGCTGAATTTCTTCATGTGCCTCTTGGTGAATGAAGGAATCCTGCTGGTTGTTGCTTCCATTTGGCAGGATGTCTTTTGGAGTATCTTGACTATGGTGTTTATTCATGTGAGTCTCTTTCTATATCAACAACCTCCTTTGAATACTGCTTTTATTGGTGAAATATTGGTTTTGATTGTTGATTGTTATATTTCTCAGGATATACAAGAAAACAGTACATTTTGTTTGTAATTGTATCCTTTTTATTTTTTATTTTTTTCCCTTTCTGGTGAGGGTATTCCCCTTTTGGAAAACTAATAAATGAATACCTTTTATCCAAAAGAAAATTGAGTAGTCCTATGAGATTGCTTGGTGGTGACAGTTTTATTAGGTCTGGTTTGGCCTGTGAAGAAAAAAAATTTTCATGTGATTTCTCGTAGACAATGGGTGATTTCAATGATTTCTTAGGCCATAGTAACAATCTCCGCTGCTCAGCATTCAGTGGCATTTCCTAATCTGACATCGCTTTTCTAATGGTGTTTTAGGTGGTAATGATGCTTTCTGCAGGATACTTCCGAATAAGAAATGACTTGCCCCGACCAGTGTGGATGTGCCCATTATCCTACATCGCTTTCCATACTTATGCGATTCAGGTAAGGACCATGGAGATTAATAGAGCATTGGTGGGTAAAAATGTTGGTTAAAATCCAATGGTAAGATTTGACGAGAGTTGGTAGAGAAAAAGGGTAAACGAAGAAACAAATATGTTTTCCCACATTTGTTTTACCTATAGCTTCAAGAGATTTTGAAACCATTGAATAGCATTGTCTTCTGTGTCAGTTACTAACAATTTTAACCAAATCCTCTTTTTTTGGTGGGGGCGGGGGGAAGCAGTGAAGCTAAATTAACTGATGTTTTCTGCCCATTCTTACATGCCAAAGCGTGAAATCTTCTTGATTCATTGCTTTGTTGTATTCTAGTGCTTTGTTTCGCTTCTTTTGACCTCATAAATTGGGAAAAGGAGGAAAAAAAAAAAGAACATTTTTCTTTGCCAAATTCACATATTTTGGTTGCTGAGCATTCATCAGGGCATTTAGTAAATTAAGAATGGATTCTGAAATCTGAAATTGATCCTGAATGTTGCCTGTGCATGTCGTCCAGGGGATGTTGGAGAATGAATACCTTGGGACTTCGTTTGCAGTTGGACAAGTAAGAAGCATATCTGGTTTTCAGGCTGTTCGCAGCACCTACGACATTTCTGAGGACAGTAATTCCAAGTGGGAGAATTTACTCGTATTGTTTCTAATGGCAGTAGGTTATCGTATTCTTGCATTTGCATTGTTGTACTTTCGGGTTGGAAAAAACATATCCCTCAATGGACTTTTCCACCGTAAGCAAAATACAAACAATCCAAGATGAATGAAGATGATGCAAAAATTGCAGTTTTGATCTCAGCCAATGTTTGTTTATGCTCGGTTGTCAACAACAAATGTGAAGTCTTAGATGATGAAATGCTAAATGGGAAAAATTATTCTGGCTGTGTTATATCGTACATGCGAGCACTTTTGAAATTGAGCACGGAGTCACCGGGACAACCTTTAGATGCAATTCCATCCACGCACAACTTCTAGAATAGTTTAGAATGTTTATCATTTTGCCATGACTTTATGTCCTGCCATCTCTTCTGCAGAGACGACATGAGACGTGGGTCCCATGTGACACCACCGAAAAAGGAAACTCATGCTTATCTTTCATATAGTGGAACAACAATTATCAAGAGCACTATTATGGATTAGCAGCAGCACTCTTATGTGAACCTGTGTGGACCCCAGGTGTCTTGTGAATCTTTGCATCGAGTTCCTTGATGAACTGATCCATGTTCCTCTCCGATGTTCCGTACCTACTTATTGCATTTTCCAGGATCTGACTCATCTCCACCACTTTCTTCCAGCATTCTTCTCCGGATTTCCCACTCATCATAGCCTTGATCTTCTCCGAAACTTCTGATCTGGTCACGGCCTTTAACTCCCCGATTCTCATCCCAATTTTCCAATCATCTACCACTAACTTTTGGTTTGTGAATTGATCGGTATACAAGGGAAAACATAACAATGGAACCTTGCACCAAATGCTTTCCAGTGTTGAGTTCCATCCACAGTGAGTCAGGAACCCTCCGATCGCAGGATGCTTCAACACTGCGTTCTGACTGCACCAGCTTATGATCAGCGCACGGTCGGCAACTTCTTCCCTAAATCCAACAGGCAATGGATCCACCTCGTCCGAACTGACAATGTCTGGTCTAAGCACCCAAACAAAGCTGACTCCGCTAAGTGAAAGACCATTAGATATCTCTGTGAGGTCCCTTTTGCTAAGATGAGCATAGCTACCGAATGAGACATACAGCACTGACCCACGAGGCTTGGCGTCAAGCCACGAGGTGCAGTCTGACTCGGGCCATAGACTCGTGGCCACAGCACTCCTGATGAACCCACTTGGGAAAATGGGTCCGACCGCATAGAATGGCTTCTTTGCATGGAGTGCAGCAATTGTTGAAGGTTCAAGCTCTTGGATTGAGTTGCATAGAACAAAATCTGCACCTTTAGCATCTTGGAACGCCTTGAAGATGATCTGGTGACACACTGATGTTGCATCTTTCTCTTGGAGATATGACATTGTGTCCCTTGGATTAATTGGTGGGACCCCCGGGATGTAATCTATCGTGTCCTCGCGTGCATCTTAACACAATTAATCGCAGTAATTTTAGTTTCACATCCATCAACAACAAAATCAACAATATCTTTTTTTTTTTTTTTTTGGGTGCCGACAAAATCAACAATATCGTTAAACAAAAGAAGATATTTATTTATAATGTAACAGTCATTACTTTTTTCTATACCATAAAAAAACATACGAATTAAGAAAAGAAAAAGAAAAAATCTTTTTTTTTTTTTGCCATCAATTTAGAATCACGAGGGTCAAGATTCTATTCTCATTGTCGAGACTTCCCGTATTTTTCTATTTCTGCCTTCTCCTTATCCCATGGCCTCTCTTGTAAACTAAATAAAATTAATAATACCTTCACTTTAGAATCACGAGGGTCAAGATTCCTTTCTCATTTTCGAGACTTCCGGTATTTCTTTATTTCTTCCGTCCCCTATAGTCTCTCTTCTAAACTAAATAATAATAACAATAATAATAATAATAATAATAATCTTGATTCCTAACTTCTTGATCTATTGTTTTCTTGAATGAATATATATATATATATATATATATATCTTGATTGTGAGAGAGAGAGAGAGAGAGAGAGAGGCATACATACTTGGACAATCAAAATGACCATTTATTCTGAGAAGATCAAGATGATAATAGAGACTAAAAACCAAAGCAGTTTCTGTCCAGAAAGACACATGGAGCAGACCATATTTCTTGGCAAGAGCCGAGGGCCAAACAAAGAAAGTGTCCGCAATCAAAACGTGGATCCGACCTGATTTAACAATCATCTTTACCGCCTCTTCAACATGGGCTGAAAACACATGCAACAAGGACGCCATAAACTGGTCATGGTTAAGCGACCTATCGAAGTCCACCGGAAGCCCATCACTGACCGTCATGTACCGGATGTCAAGGCCCGAGCCTCGAACTGCAGTGAACGGGTCGGAGTCACTGTCCTGGGCTCGGGTGATTTGGTGGTGGACGGAGTGGGTGTTGATAAATGTGATAGTGAAACCTTTGGAGGCTAGCTTCATGGCTAGATGCACGCTTGGGATGAGGTGACCTTGTAAGGGGTATGCTACTAAGATTGCGTGAGGCTTTTCTTCGCTTTCTCCCATCATGTTCTAAGGTTTAGAGAAGAGAGAGAGAGATGATTTGGATATTGTCCGAGGGTGCTGGGTGGGAAGATATATATATATATAATAATGTGAAATGATTGAGAATCGGGAAAATTATATGCACGGTCCTTGAACCATAGGCTAAGTTTTCAAATTTGCCCTTGTATTTCAAAATGCTACAGAAGAGCTCTCAGGTTTCCAAAAGTTTCACCCTAAATCTTTCCGTCAGTAACAAAGTTAAATTGTTCATTAATTGTTGATGTGGAATGACAGTGATAAGTCATCGTCCCAAAGCACCTTATATTTTTTTTTCTTATACATATTGAAATTCAAATTTAAGTCTATTACAAAAGAGATGTTAAAAAAATTTTTTTCCCCAAAACCCCTTTTTTTCTTTTTCCTTTTTTTTTTTTTTTGTTTTCCCCCCACACAAGGGGCCTTTTGGGGTGTCCCGGTATTATTGTCCCAAGAGATAAAAAAAAAACAGGATAGTTAACATTCGTAGTGGGTGTCAGAAGTAAATATTAAAAAATTGGTATTTACTGATTATTATTCTTATTATTATTTGTTGATAGGAATGACAATTTATACCCAACCCGTTGGATACCCGTCCCTACCCTACCCGGTGGAGGTGGATAAAGGGTGGGTGAAGGTATGAAATTTTTAAACTCGTAGAGAGTTAGGTAAAATACGGGTATGAGTTTTGTACCTATCGTATCCCCTACTCGACTCTCCATATATATACACACGCTCACAAATCGACTTAAAATTTTAAAAGTCAACCTGAAATGTAATCAAGTCTCTCTCTCTCTCTCTCTCTCTCTTAGAAGGTGATGAAGATATGCTGGATCAAGATATGTCAGATGAAATATTAACATATCAGAAGAAATGTTCATTGATATTTTAGACTATAGCTATACTTTTGACATCTCTTAGTTCTAACACTAATTTGAAATCAATAATTTGAATGTAATTATTGTTTTTATTTTAATATAATTGAAATTGATTTTAAAGTTTTGTTATTTATATTTTAATTAAATAATATTACCAAACTGGAATACTAATAAAAATAAAGATTAAATAGATTTGAATGAAAAATAAGTCAACTTATGAATACAATAACACTACAAAAAAAAATACTCTTTTAGCGACGAATTTTACGACAAATAAAAGTTTGTCGTCAATTAGTAATAAATTCTCTAACAAAAAAGAGTTCGTCGCAAAATTTGTAATGAGTCCTTGAGTTCGTCGCAAAATTTGTAATGAACTCTGGAGTTCGTTGCAAAATTTACAATAAATCTAGTGTTCATCGCAAAATTTGCAACGTACTTATTGTTCATCGTAAAATTTGTAACAAACCTATTGTTCGTCACAAAATTTACAACGAACTTTAGAGTTCGTCGTAAAATTTACAACGAATTTAGTGTTTGTCGCAAAATTTGCAACGAACCCTTGAGTTCATCGCAAAATTTGTAACGAACTTTAAAGTTCGTCGTAAAATTTGCAACGAACCTAGTGTTCGTCGCAAAATTTACAACTAATCTATTGTTCGTCATAAAATTTGTAACAAATTTTCTATACTTAGACAATTTTGCATCATTTCCACTTTCATTTCCATTTTCTACTTAGAAAATTTTTCTTCATTCACGAATGGGATTCCGTTGCTCCATTGCTGCAGGTAGAGGTAAGCTCTCTCTCTCTCTCTCTATTTCTTCTCTCTTCTCTCTCTCTCTCTTCTCTCTCTTGGGCAAAATGTCGTTTGGTACCAAAATGCTCAATGCTCAAGGTTAGCTCTCTAGAGATAGCGGATGGAATAGGATTGAAGTGGAGAAAAATTGATTGAATTTGAACTTGGCTTTGTTGGAATTTATAAAGACAAGAGTCTAATCACACAAAAGTGATGTAACTTAAAGGGTTTTTGGCCACCTTAAGCCCTAGGATAGTTTTTCACGCTGGAGAAGAACTTCTAAATTTCATTCAACTAAATTTGCCTGCTTACAATGGTGGAGAACAACCTTATTTATAGAAAAGGGCTGGAAACTCAAAGGTCATCTCATTACAATAATATTCACTCACTTTCCTAAATTGCTCCTAGTAATAAAACACACTTAAAGCATACTTAAATATACATTAAAATACACTAATGATAGGCATTCACTTCTGCCTTTATTACATTAAATAGATGAAAGGTCACTTTACCACTAATTGCTTGGGCGGCCTTTTGGTGGTGTTGCTACTGTCCGTGCGCGCTGCTGAGCACTAGCTCCTGCACACCCATCGAACCTTTGCTCTATTTCCTCGAGCGTAGCCCTTGTTTCTCCGAGCCAAAGGTCTCCTACTGTTATCTCTTTGCTTGTTGGTTCATATGCACAGATTTCCTTGGTCATTTGCTCATGTTCGTGGTGTACTAAGTCTCGGTAATGCATTGTATTGTCTTTCTTGGGTCTTGGCATAGTGGGCTGCATCTCTTCATGAGCTGGTACCTCTTGGCATGGATGGTTTAGTGTCTCTTCATACATTGGCATTACTTGGCTTGTCAATTGCTTGTGTGTTGGTGCAAGTTGCTCAGGCAACGGTGCATGTGCATGCGTGGACTGCTCGGGCAATGGTGCTTTGCCTAATGCTGATGTTGCATTATTGTTGATAAGAGAAGAAGTATCCTTGCAAACCTCCTTAAGAAATACATCCGTACGAACCTCCTTCGAAAATATATCCATACGAACCTCCTTCGGGAATATGTCCTTGCGAACCTCCATTAATTCTTCCCATGCACGCCTCGGGGCTAAGTGTCGTGCGTGATCTTGAGCATTGCTCATGGTCTCGTGTGAGGTTGCAACATTCGGCCCTCCTTGAAGACGAACCTTGTCCCCAAGGTCGAAAAGCGGATAACCTTCGATGGTGGTACTAACATCTTCCCAAGCGTCTACTTCCTTGTTGAGGCATTTCCGCTTTATGATTACTGTTCAGGGTCTTAGCCTTTTTCCCTTGTCTTGCCTTTTAGGTTGCAGGGTGATTATATGCCCATATGTCGTCTCCCTTGCATCATTTGGTTGCCATAGTTTGTTCTTGCTATGAGTTAGTGGTTCTTCATTCTTGCCTTGATTCCATGGCCGTGAATGGTCTTCTCTTCGAATTTTCCCTGAGTTGTATTTCTTCTTTTCGAAACGATTTCTCAAGCATACTCTCTTGCCCGTATGAAACTTCATGGGCTCTTGTTGAGGGTCGAACTCAAGCCAATTCTTCCTTCTTGTTCGAGTTCTTGGATGGTTAATCTTCGACGATTGTATCACCTTATCTTTCATCTTCAAATGGGCATCTTCCAAGTCGTTTGCTGCTATTCCAATCTTGCTTGACGGGCTGCTTGGTGGTAACCTTTTGCATGATGCCTTGAAGGGTGCTTTTTTGTCGGTATATAGCACCTGTTGGTTCCCGCCTTGCATTGTGGGTTTATGGGTAATTATGTTCCCATATAGCTGTCTTTTGTTGACAACTTGGGCAAGTTCCTTGATGGCAGATTGGTGGCCTTCAGTTGTGGATTGCATGCACTTGAGGTCGATTGTGATTACATCCTTGGAACAATGGCCTTTAGATTGACATGCTCCATTCTTAGCATGGATGACTCTCTTTACTTCTTGTTGGTCTGCATGTTGCTTGGCATCAATGGGCTTTTCTTCACGTGCCAATTGGTCTCCTTTTTTGATAATTGTTGTTTGGCAATGTTGGTGTGTCTCGGGCTGCTTGTATACTTGCAACTTATGAGGCGTGGCTGTGGTGTTTAATGCTTACACTTGGTCACCGGGTAGAGGCGGTGGCCTTTCATGGGCTACTTGAGTTGGTGCACTTTCGTTGGTTGTTGACTGCATGATGTTGTCTTGCTTGGTTATGCCTGTAGATTGCACCTGTTTGTTGCTGTCCTGAAACGGTGGTTGTCCCTCTGAGTCTTGTTGCATGGAATGTCTCGCTCGTCCACACCTGGCGGTCTGCTCGTAAGGTTGCCTAGGGGTTGCCTTCTTCTTATAAGCGGGTGGCTTATGCTAAAGCTTGGATTGCTTTCCAAATGTTTCACTTAGGACCGGATATAGCATTGAGAGGGGCAGTTTGTGGCTGCTCCGTTGATGACTCTTCGTCATGAGTTAACTCGAGTTGAATCCATTTATCTCAATGCATGAATTCCATGGTTCTGTTACAGTGGTCGATTACTACTTTTCCCAGATTTGAGAGCCATTGAATTGCAAGTACGACATCCATTCCGATTAGTGATAGAGAATATAGTTCGGTAGTGATTTCATGGCCTTGGATGTCAATCGTGACTCCTCGGTGAATTTCATAACATTGCAATGTTTCGCCATTTGCGACCTTTACTTCGAAGGGCTCTATCTTTTCCACTGGTAGCTTGAGTGATTCGGCAACGTCATGGTTGATGTAGTTGAGTGATGATTCGTTGTCGATCAAGATAATGACTTTTCTTCCTTCAATCTTAGCTTTGGTTCTCATGGTTTTAGGACCTTCGGTTTCGGCTATCGCATGTATGGAAATGCGAGGGTCTTCCTTGAAAGTCATCTCCTCGTTGGACTCTTCTTCACAAGATATTACTTCATTATGCATCTCCTCATCTTCAAGGGCTTCGATCATGAAAATTCGAGACTTGTTGCACTTGCGGTCCGGTATGAATTTTTCATCACAATTGAAACATAAACCTTTGGATCTTCTAGCTTCAATTTCAGCATAGGTGAGGTGTTTCACTCCTTGAGTCTTGCTGCTCATTGTGCCTTGTTGGTAAGTCTTAGAAGTGGTGGTTTTGTAGGGGTTTTCAAACTTGTTGTCCCCTTGAGTGGTTGAGACCTTGAGAGTCTCCTTGTGTCTTGAAGTTGATCGTCTTTGATTCACGCAATCTCCCAAGTGCATATTAACGTCTTTGGCCTATGTAACTTCATTTCGGATGCTAGTTCATGCCTCAATTTGCCAATAAAGGCGCCTACTAGGGCTAGTTCGGGTCAATCTACCCTTGTAGAGATCTTTTCGAACTCCTTTTGATACTCTCTTAAAGAAAAGGTTTGTTTCAAGCGTGAGAGCTTCATTGTAGTCGATGTAGGATGTATCTCCAAATCTTTGGTTGATTTCTCTGCATAGCTTTCTCTAAGATAGGGCTTTTCTTTTTGATCGGTATCTTTTCCTTAGTGCCAAAGTTGGGCTTCTTCCTTAGTCAATAGTTGTAATTTGGACAGTATACGCATTGCCTCTTTTACGAATATGTCTTTCCATGCTGGTGAGTTCTGACTCCTTTCATTTTTGTAGGCTGTTGCATCTTGAGTTTAATCCACTCGTTCTTGTTCGACCGCAAGAAATTCTCTAAGTGTGGTGTTCATCATGGCAAGGCTTTGCTCTATTTGAGCCAAGCGCTGATCCATGCTTGCTCGGACTTGATCATTGCCTCGAAGCGTGCTTCAGGTGCCTCTATTCTTTCTCGTTGTGCCATGATGGCTTACAATCTTTCAATGGGCTAGTATGGACGTCTATCAATGAGATCTCTCTATGAAAGCACCAAATAATGCTGCGTTCCATGAGGCTTGGCACTAGGAGTGGCTAAAATGCCTTAGGAACTTGCGCGGCTATGGGGTTTAGGGAGGTTGAGGTGAATGGGTTGGAATTCCTTCATTGACGCACGGTACCAAAATGCTCAATGCTTAAGGTTAGCTCTCAGAGATAGTGGATGGAATATGATTGAAGTGGAGAAGAATGGATAAGATTTGAACTTGGCTTTGCTGGAATTTACAAAGACAAGAGCCTAATCACGTAAAGGTGATGTAACCTAAGGGGTTTTTGGCCACCTTAAACCCTAGGATAATTTCTCACGCTAAAGAAGAACTTCTGAATTTCATTTAACTGAATTTGTCTGCTTACAATGATGGAGAACAGCCCTATTTATAGGAGAGGGCTGGAAATTCAAGGGTCCCCTCATTACAATGATATTCACTCACTTTCCTAAATTGCTCGTAGTAATAAAGCATACTTAGAACATACTTAAACACACATTAAAACACACTAACGATAGGCATTCACTCATGTCTTTATTATATTAATTAAGCACTATGTGGGATAGATAAAATGTCACTTTAGCACTAATTACTTGGGCGGCCTTTTGGCGTTGTTACTGTCCGCGCGCGCTGCTGTGAGCTACTCATGCGTTGTTGTGCGTTGGCTCATGCGCTGCTGCGCACCCATCAAATCTTTGCTCTATTTCCTCGAGCGTAGCCCTTGTTTCTCCTAGCCAAAGGTCTCCTACTGCTGTCTCTTTGTTTGTTGGTTCATATGTGCAGATTTCCTTGGTCAATTGCTCATGTTCGTGATGTACTAAGTCTCGGTGATGCATTGTGTTGTCTTTCTTGTGTCTTGGCATAGTGGGTTGCATCTCTCCATGAGCTAGTACTTCTTGGCATGGATGGTTTAGTATCTCTTTGTGCATTGGCATTATTTAACTTGTCAATTGCTTGTGCATTGGTGCAAGTTACTTAGACAATGGTGTATGTGCATGTGCGGACTACTCGGGCGATGGTGCTTTGCCTATGCCTGATGTTGCATTATTGTTGATAGGAGAAGAAGTACGAACCTCCTTGAAAACTACATCCATGCAAACCTCCTTAAAAAATTATCCGTGCGAACCTACTTCAAGAATGTCCTTGCGAACCTCCTCCTTCATAAATATATCCGTGCAAACCTGCATTAATATTTCGCGTGCGCGCCTCGCGGCTACGTGTCGTGCGCGATCTTGAGCATTGCTCATGGTCTCGTGCGAGGTTGCAACACTTTCTCGTCGTCGCACGCGTCTTATTCTCCATTCCTTCCTCTCTCTTCTAGGAAGCCGTTGCTCTCGTCGTTCTCGGTCTCGCCCTTCTCGTCGAGTTCTCCGTCGACGCCTCAGTAGCCTTCACCCAATTTAAGACCAGGTCTGTATTTTTTTTTCTGGTTCTCTTTCCAAAATTTTCTAGGGTTTCTTTTCCAGATATTTAGGGTTTGTGTTTTGGGACCTTCTAATTGAAATTATAGAGATACGTGATAAAATTTGAGTTCTTTTTAGGGCGGGTGTATCGTCAGGGTTGCTACTCGGAGCAGTGACATAGCCAACCGTTATGATCTCAAAATTGGTACGGTTGCGGAGAGCATTTTCATTGAATGAAGTTGAACCTGAAGGTGAAGTTATGATGTCGATGGTAATTGATTTGTTTCGTCTAACGTTTTGATTGACCCTTCACTTCTACAAACATGAACACAACTACAAATTCCATGTTTAAGCAACCATCACTAATGTCCTTATAAGATGCGAAACAAATTAATACTAAGGCAATAAAGAAATTACCGGGCTCTTCTGTAAGATGTATGGTTGATTTAAGGAGAGTGTCCTTGGCAATTTGGGTGTAGACTATAGATAACTAATCTGTGCGGGAAGTGCTTTTTTCTATTGAGAAGCACTCGAGTTGAATGTGGCACTTGCCCGCTGGGCCAAACTATAAAAAGGTGTGCCAGCACCATGTCCAGCTCTGGCCCTGAGGATTAGCACCACTCCAAACAAAATGATGTAGTTGGAAGTTTCTTTCTTTCTTCCATTTTGTCTGTGCATATGGTAAAACACTTCTGATTATTAATTGGGGTTAAGTTTGAGTATGATAAGTTCTTTGGGTTAGCTACCCTTCCTTGAAATATTCTCGTGAGTCATTTTGTTCTGTCCTTCTGTGTGGTTTATTCATTTATTTGGTTTTTTAATTGTCTTGACCTTATATCTTACCTTTCTACAATGTGGTTGTTTGGTCCCTCAGAGCCTGAATATTTAAAAGTGCAATACTGGGTTACTTCTGTGAGCTGTTTTGCTGTTCTTGTGTTCCTTTTCTTCGTGATCCGGTGGTCATTGCGCCCTTCGAGCTGCTCGTCTTTTTGTAGTAGTTGGTATGCAAAGATCATATTATGCTGCATACTAGTCTACTCAACATTGTGCTGTATGTCTCTTGCTACAATAACTCAAGATGGTAAGTGCCATTTTGAAATTGATGAGAAACTTTGCATTTGTCAGGATATGATGAAAAAATATAGAAGATTCCATATACATCATTTCTTAACCTATTTGTTGATTTTTAAGTGTCTATTAATCTTTGTTGTTACCTTACTACAACAACAACAACAATAACAATCAGACTTTTAGTCCCAACAATTGGGGTCGACTTTGGAGTGGATGTATATGTACGTAACTTTCCCTTTGCATTTTTGCAAAGTGATTGTTTCCACACCTAGAACACATGATCTCGAGATCATCAAAAGAGCAACTCAACCGTTGTGCCAAGGTTCTAAAAAAAAAAGGATTTCTTATTGAAATAATAAATGCTATAATCCAAAGGCACCGGTCTTGCGCCATAACCTGTATCCATCTTTTAAAGGCCATAGAATAGAAATTCATGTTTTTGCGATGCTAAATACACCATCGGTGGAAGTTGCATACCAAGCAAGTGTAGCTTTTGCCATGCCTCGGGTAGCCATCGTTATCTCTAATTGCTTCCTGAAAATCTCAAATCGAGCAGTTTCCAAGGGACCCGCCAAAGCTAGGCAATGAATGGATGTAACTCTAACATCTATATAGGGATTGTCCTTCTTCATTGCAGACATGAACATGGTCTTGATTCGTGAATATAGTTTCTCTCCTTCTGCCAACAACTTCAATTTCGGCCATCTTGGTTTCTTCTCCACCTCAATTTGCCGCCTTTTCAGTTTATTGTTCGATGAACTTACCTCGTCTTCGTCCTCTTCTTCTTCTTTTTCCACCAAATCCCTCTTTCTCTTGCCAAAACCCTCTTTTCAGTTTCTCTTTCTCTCTCTCTTTCTTCTTCTTTTCAGTTTATTGTTACCTTACTATGATCATTTATAGATGGTTGTGCACTTGTACCTTTGCAGGGTTGCAAACGGCACTGAAACTTTTTTGGGTACTTTGCCATGGATTTGCTTCAGTGAAATTAATTCAGCATCTTCTTCACAGTTTTCGTTCATGTGCATCCGTTTGTAACTTGCAGTAATTTCTTACCATGCTGTAAACATTAAGAATTAGACTCGTATTAAGGTGTAAATTTCCATAAACCTGGAACGAAGACAGTCATAG
This sequence comes from Dillenia turbinata, assembly GCA_037126225.1. Lineage (NCBI taxonomy): Eukaryota > Viridiplantae > Streptophyta > Magnoliopsida > Dilleniales > Dilleniaceae > Dillenia > Dillenia turbinata. The sequence continues at coordinate 4,371,638 of JBAMMX010000007.1, forward strand.
GTCTTGCACATAAACATTATTATGAAAGTACAGTTTTCGTGAACTGGTCTTCTTAACAGAATTCCCACCATCTAAAGACCTTGATCTTGCCTCTCCCACATCCCCTTCCCACGTGCTATTTCTGGTACTCCTGGTCGTGCTTTTAATCATCTAATAGTCCTAGTTGATGAGCCTTTGCTTGTATGATCAGTTATCAGTGTATTAAGCTTATACTTGTAGACTCCATTTCCCTGACTTGGATCCTAATTTATGCACAACTGCCTTGTTTTGATGACCTATATTGTTGGAATTTGTTCCATACATGATTGGAACTCTTGTTATTATGCATTGTTCTCTGCCCAATTACTTGTTCAGAGATGTCCTCATTGTTGTTCCCCCCAGAATTATGGATTATTCTCTCTTTTTAGGAGAAGCGCTTTTGGTGACTGCTGGCCTTATTCTTTATTTTGGTGACATGTTAGCATATACAATTTCAAAGGTTGGTTTCCTCTAATCTGGATTCTGCTACTTCCTTTGTTTTGGCTAGTATCATGATTTATGTTTAATAGTCAGTTTGGAACAGGTTCAAAGAAACTTTTCAACACCAGTTTTGGCTTTTAATTATGGAATTAAAAGAAGTGAGATAAGTGTCATTATTCAGGTATGTTTCGTGTGAGCAAATTCATATTATCATCACTGATGAAGTTTTATCCTAATCCATTTTGCCCTTCTTTCATGCAGGGGATGCTGGTTGGCCTTCTTCTTTTTCCAGTATTAGCTGTACCCATTACAAAATTGTGGGGATGCTTCATCAGGCTGACATCGTTTAGGGCATTTTCGCATAATGAGATCCATAGGGCTCTAATTTTCTATTCTTCCTTGGCTTTTCTCTTGACCCTTATCATTCCATACTGGATGCAGTTTGTTCATGATTTCCCTGTGCATCCACACTTATGGTAATTTTTTTTTTCTTTTTTGGCTGAATTTTACTTCCTTTTGACCTTGCCATATTGTTTCATTGCACTGTTCGATATGAATGAAATGAGCTTATAAATTAATACTTACAGGGATGTGCAGTGCTAATGTTTTTTGCCATGTTGAATGGATGATTTTCATGGTTTTAATGTGAAAATTGGTGTAACTAGCCTGTGATGCTAGATTTCCCTCTTAATTACAATGGTTTGCTGATGGGGATTTGCATGTACCCTATTTATCTTAGAAATGCATGTTTCACATATGTGAAGGATGTGCCTTCATGCGAGGGCATTAGGTGGTTCTTGTCACTGCCTTTCCTATAAAGCCAAGATGTCAGTGTATGTTTTGGGGCCATTTCACACTTTATTTCCTCAAAATGCCTCTTTTAAAATACAAGTAATTAAAATATCTTTATATGAATTTGACCACATATGACTTCCCATTTTCCATGACACAAAAAAACCAAGTTTTTGCAAGTAACTACCATTTGATTGTTTGATTTGATGTTATGCTTTCACTCAGTATCCATGAAAAGGTTCTAGTTGTACCTGAAATTTTCCATGTGATTGCCTGAAGATATAGATTGCAAGCACTAAGCTAGTGCAACTCATAGCGTTTATTCATAGAAAGATTCGATCTTAAGAATTTTTCACCATCATTGTTGTTCTTCCTTTTCTGAGATTATGAGCTTCATGTTTGTTGTTGACAGGGTTTTCATGTTTGTTTTCTCGGACCCATTAAAGAGATTATCATTATGTTTCTATTGGATTGCTGTCATTTGTGTGTCAGTTGTATGCTTTTACAACATTTCAAAGAACAGTAAGATTCAAAGGATTCTTCTCCGCAGGTACTACCATCTAATGGCTGTTTCAATGTTCTTACCAGCTCTTATCTTCCAGGTGACATGAGGGTGACACATCATCCATTTTTAATAGCTACTCCATTTCATTACAGATTTGCATGAAATTTCTGCTAACTTAACTTCGATCTCCAGCCAAAATTTCTTGATTGAGCATTTGGTGCAGCTCTTGCAGTTTTTTTGGTGTTAGAAATTATACGGGTGGGTTAATTGTTGTCATGCTCCTTTGATGTTTATTTTTGGATGTTATTGCTCAAAATATGGTTGCCTGGAACTGGTTAAGGTTTTATTGGTTTGATAGTCATACTAATATGCATTTTGTTGATTAGTATTTCTGTTGCATTTATATGTTTATTACATGATATAAAAGCACAAAGTAGTTCCCTTTTTCCCTTTAAAAAAAAATTGTTGGGGTTAGCTTTAAAGCAACTAGGTAGTGCAACATGCTGTAGAAGCACTTCATAGCACCAAACAGAAATTTTGCAAAAGCAATAACTTTGCAAGTTCAATTAACATACTAATTTGAAGTTTGTACACCAACATGAGAGGGCCTTTTCTATTTGTCAAGGACCTTTGACTCGATCAATTCTTCTAAGCTAACCATGGAGAGGAGAAAATCACAACAATTATTTATTTTTCCCTTTTCTTTTCTACACATGCCCACACGCATACCGCTGAGAAACACATTCACATGCATCCATTGCTAAATAAATCAGAATTTATGGAACTGCATTTCTTGAGAATTTTAGTATCTGCTAGTGTGCCCTTTATTTTAATTTGCATCATAGTTTACCATGTCTGCCTTTTTTTAGCTGAGACTTCCTCTTCACCTTGAATAACTACATTAAACTTCCAAACATCACGAAAGTACTTCCCTTCCCCTTCCGTCCACTTGAGAGATTCAAAGAAGGTATAAATAGGTTCTGATTTTGTTTTTCTACCGGTGCTTTAAGATATAAAAAAGAACTCATTATGGGCAGCACATATCTAGCTATTGGACATAGGTTTGCAGGAAGGTCTTTTGAGAAGGTTGACCTGTACCATTTGGCAAGCAAAACATAAGGACTTTATTTACCATTACCAACATAAAATGATACCATTTGAACTCTTACTTTGGCCAATTGCTTTTTGTGATGCTGTTTGATGGATGCAATCTTTTTTTCCTTTGCACAATAAGTTGCCTCTTTGCTGGTTTCTTCATTCTTTAGGTTGAAGGCCCCTTTGGTGTGAAGGATGGATTTCAGGGAGTTTGCCACTGGATATTTTGCTTTAGCATATGGAGATGTACCTGCATATTTTGAAATTCAGCACTAAAAGCTAACATACGCATCATATTTGTCTTTTGCAATTAGATTCATCTATTTATCATACATATTTAGATGACTTTGTGCGTGAGTGATGCACAGAAAACAAAGAATCAGCTCATTCCTAATACTTTCAGTTTTGACATGGATATATAGAAATTTCTTATGTAATCTGGATTTCATTAAAATTCATGAGAAACTGAATGTACACACTTGTTTTCTCTAATATATGCTGAAAATGGAGATCACTCCTTGAACAGAAATTTGTCCCATCGAGAAGCACCCTCACCAACATTCAAAAGTAATAATCAACAAAGCATTGACATTTTACTGAATTAAAATTCAAATTGTTGCTTGACCCCCACAATGTAACTACAAGTATCATTGATAAAATAAGACAATAATTTAGCCTTGTTGCAAAAGAATGGCACCATCAAAATGTCCTTTGACAAGCCTGCTTATATATTATATTCAATAACATCTCCTTGTGTCTGCTCATTTTCCACTTACGTTTGTTGTTGATGGCACTTGCTTGGATCTTGTTATGATTGTTTGCTTCATCTCATTAGTGTCTCCTTGACATGCTTTGGTTCAATGAATAGCTCTATTATTTCTGACAGGTATGGAAAATATGGCCTTTGGGACCACTCGTGCATCAATTTATGAATGCCCTTGCAGACCATCGTGACTCTGAACTTCTTGTTGTGAGGTAATAACTTTGGTTTTCATAATATGCGTTAATTTCTCCTCCGGATATCATTGTTGGACAGCCATTTTTCACTCTTACTCGGATGCGCCCTTCCCATTTGGATGTCTTCTGGATTCAATGATCGGCCACTTGCCCCTTTTGCTGGAATTTTGAGCCTTGGGATAGGTGACACCATGGTGAGTGTGCTGGTCTATTTATGTGATATTGTTGGATAGATATATCCCCGTGCTAGTCTGTTCTTCTTGGTATGCTTTATGAAACATCAGCAAAATAACTTACCTAATCTGGGTAATATGAGAATATACATAATGTATTTTTTTTCTTCTCTCTTCCAGGGTATCTTGTTACGTGAAATTTGTGTAGTTATATTATTAATTTGAACTCAGAAATATCTTTAATCCTATAAGTAGAGGGGAGTTTTGTGAACTATGATCTCTCATTACTCGGCATTATGTATCACTAGAATTCAATTTCAGTGCCATTTCATTCTAATTAGAAGTATCTTATCCATATCTCTCTTCTTATACTTGTCTTCAAGATACATGTATCAGACTCCTCTTTGCAGGTACATTTGTGGCGCATCTTCTTGCAAAGGATCAAAATACTCTAATTACTAAGTGGAGATTCCCAATTTTCTAGATTCATTTCATCCTTAATTTCTATATACTTCTGATTAATAAATCATGTCCTGCTGTTTAGTGCTCCAGAATTTAATTAATTTTAATCTCCATATGCCCACTTATTATTTTCTAATTCACTTATCTATACTTTTCCTCAATTTGATTTTTATTATGTTTCTGCAAACTTTAGGCTTCAGTTGTTGGCTACAAATATGGTGTTCTTCGTTGGAGCAAAACTGGCAGTAAGTATTTTCTTTTTATACTGCAGTCGTTTTTTAAACTTCAACCTGTTGAAATAAAAATAAATAAATTAATAAATTTATGTGTGCCAGAGAAAACTGTTGAAGGTACTGCTGCTGGTACAACATCTGTTTTGGCCACTTGTTTTGTCCTCCTTCCACTTCTTGCATCAACTGGATATATCTTGACCCAGGTTTGCGTCTTCTTTTTCACTGTTTCTGCTTCCATGCTCCATGTCTATCTTAGTTTAGATGTCAGATCCTTCTTTTAGGGTATTGTGCGTGTGTTTGTATATGGACAGTGAGCTTAGTGGGTAAGGGTACTAGATCCCTTAATCAAGCTTCGGATTCGAAACTTGAGAATGGAAAACACTACGTTGGAGACCTCCCCCCTAAATTGTGCCTTTTTTTTTCCTGATACAAGTAGTAAGAGCAGTGAGAGTGTCTTTTTAAAGAACTTCTAGGCATCATGTTGGATTGCCTAAATGAGTTTTTTTTTCGTGGATCTTTTTATCCTAGCTTAGGCTTCCAATCTTTTATTGTGCCTGTGGTTTTCTACAAGACAGCTCATCAGAAACTTTTAGTAGGGTTCTGTGGGATTGGCCATTTTTCCTTTTTAAGTTTTCCTTTTAAAGGCCTTAGTTACAGAGCAGTAATCATCAGATATGGTGGGGAGATATGAACTCCAACCCTCTTTTTATTTTGGTAACATGAAGGGAGCTGTCCCAAATGATTGCATGATCAGTTTGTCACTCAAAAGTCTAGGCTAGAGCATAGTGTTTTCATGAAACAAAAAGCGTATTGTTTTCAAACATGATACTGGACTACCTTGTTAGAAATAGCAGATCCATGATAGATATAATGGTTTTGGCTCCACAAAGATGTAGAACCTCTGTGATGTAGTAGCAGCCACATGTAATAATCAATTAATCATCTTTGAGAAGTTTACTTTAGAAGTTGTAATAATGCCTCGAACATTTTGCTAGCTTTGGTACGACATGGAACATGAAGACATCTGCTCAAAGGACTTGGATGTTTTTCATTTGTTTCTAGATCTATGTACTCAGACTATTATCGAGTCAAAGCTTAATAATTTAATCCAACATATGCAATAATTCTTAGGTCAGTTTCAGTTTGATTAGCTTGAGCTTTAGATTAATATTTTGAATGTGTCATATGGGATTGTTAAATGCTTGTTATTTTTGTTGTCAAATAAGCAGCATTGGGTCTCACTTTTTGTGGCTGTGACTGCAAGCGGCTTGTTGGAGGCCTACACAGCACAACTTGACAATGCATTCATACCTCTCGTTTTCTACAGTCTTCTCTGTTTGTAGATGTTGCTTGTGGGGACTTGAATACAAATACTGCCAAAAATTTACAGATTGCAGTAGGGAAATTAACTACAATGTTTTCATTACATCACTGATTATAATTTTTGAAGTTCTTCTGTAGATCCAAAGCAATTGATAGTAGTTTAGTGCATATCATCATCAAAGTCAGGACTTACCTGGAGAGTATAGATGTTTGTTGTACCTTATTTCAGGGTAGGATAGATTTGTAACAGAACTCAGCAAATATAATGGAAAATAAGATTGGCCTGATTGTGAGGCATCAGTATTTGAATAAAATGGGAACATTTTCTTACATCATCTGTAACCTTCTCAATTAGGATTTTCTGTGGATATGATTATGATTATCATCACTATGTAATTTTGGATAACCCCTAGTAATGTAACTGCTGATCTTTTTAAGGCGCAGGAGACTATATGGTATTTGACGTTTGTTGATGCATTCCTGTTGAGATAGTTTTTTGTTTCCATTTTAAATCTTCCAAACTCCAGATGAGTTTGAGGTCTCTGCGCCTTTTTAAGACTTTTTGTTGTGCCTTCTCTGAAGGCCCGGACCTACACATGCTCTGGATTGGATAGGCAGACACGACTTGGGGCTGTTGGATGGTCTGAAATTGGAGCCAAAAGTAAATCGGATCTGGGACTTTCTAATGCAGAAGCGGTTAAATTGGCAAGTGCTGATGTTGATCTTGTTGACAAGAGAGCGCTTTCATGGAAGATGTAACAGGTAAAAATGTACCTTTCTTGGCTTTCTTTTGGTGCTTTTTCTTCGTGGTAACCCCACAGTTCACTAATCGTTTTGTTCACATATTGGGGGGTGATGTCGATTGATTAAAATGTGGCCAGACACTGTGTCAGAATTATTTCATTTTCAAGTTGGAAATAATAGCATGGCGTCGGACTTGAGTCCCCAAAGAGAAGAAAAATGTCACTAGCAATGGCGTGGTTTTCTTCTCGGACTTTCTGCCCCTTTCTCGATGACTACACCAAGTGTTCAGCAAACAAAATGGCGTGAACACTCTGTTTCTCTTGGTTAAAAAGGGAAATTCGTTAAATGTAAGCGTCTGGATACAAAAGGATATACCCACTCATCAATTCTACATTAAAAACATGAAATCATTGATAAGAGTTAAATTTCACCCAAAAAAGAAAAAATTGATAAGAGTTCGATAATCTCTCTCTCTCTCGATCTCGATTGAAAATCAAAGTAAGACATCTTTATAATCATGCATTATGAGGTGCTTATCCATGGTTTCAAGGAACGAATTGCTACTTCTGTCGCATCTCTCCGTACTGTGAAAGCGATTTAGGTTTCCGTTGTGAAAGTGAAACCATTTCCACGGCCAGGGCATCATTAGAATACAAATGTGGTACCACGGTACTCCTATGAGTTGTGGGCATGATTCAAGTGATTTACTACGACACCTACTTTAAACCAACCCTTACGTACTTTTGTCAATTCGATGAGTACATATTTTCCTTCCTCACCGTTTCTCTCGCATCCTGAAGTGGGACCAATTCTGTCCTTTTCACATGAAAAGTTGCTGACATTTGAGATTGCCAACCCATTGATAGCAATAGGTAAAATGATGACGACCCTTCTCAATTATTTGAAAAGAGGGGGCTGTTCACCATCATTTGTGAGCATGTCGACAAGTTTCGAGAAATTTTGAATTTCGCTCTCGAGAGATGCTCCGGGGGTTCTCTCTGATTATGGTGATGTGAATCCAGTGAAAACTCTACCTACCATAATCTTCCATTCTTCTCATTTAAAGCACAACAAGAATTATCCATTAAATTTTTTTGTGCACATCTTTAAAATTAGGAGCAGACAAGGTTGACCCAGCTCTGAAATTTTAAGAAAACTTTATTATATATAATAACTTTAAATATTTTTTTTTTTACTTTTTAAAATTATAATATTCATCTCATGTATATGTGTGTAAATAAATATCTTGTACTCCCCCCTGGCACGGGTTCTTTGGGCCTTCACCTGGTTTTCTGACGTGCGTGTATGGAGTAGGATATGAGGCATTTGGTCAAGGCGTTGCCAAACCATCAGCAATAATCGAACAAGTCAAGATGATAAGTACAGAAGGTGTTTGGATGTAAAATTGAGAAATTTTATGGATAATAAGGACTTCTTTTTCGATGTAATTTTAAAATTTTCAAGAACAATGGTTTTATTTTCATAATAAATTTAAGGTCTTTTAAATAAGATTTTAGTTTGGTGTGAACAAATATCTGTCTTTATATAATTTAAAATGTATAAAAATGGAAGAAGGAACTGGGGCGACTCAGAAGGAAGCTGCCAGTATCCATTTGGTAGGTTTTTTTCGACTTCTCTTCTTCTTATAAGAAGAAGTAAAAATTAATAATTTTTAAAATTAAGTTAAAAGTTATTTAGTAATTCTATTTTAAAAATAAACTTATTTTATAGCTTTTAAATAAAATTAAAAGTAAAAAGTAAAAAATTAAAAGTAAAAATTAAAAATTAAAGAAAAAGAGATGATATAAAGGTAAATAAATTTATAATATGAACATATTTAAAATTTTATATTCCTTACATGAGGGTATAAACAGAATAAAAAAAATAAAAAGTTAGATTTTAAAAATAAAGAGAAGTAAAAGCTCTTCCCAGAAGCTTTTATTTAAAAGTCACTTTTTGTATTTTTTTTCATTAAAAAAAAACTCTTCTTTTTTTAAGAACTTTTAAAAAATCTCGTTTGGTGAGTCTTCTCCTTAAAAGGAGAAGAAAAAAAAAAAAACTACCAAATGGGCTCTAATCGTAAAAAAAACAAAAGTTAATATATACACTTGTTAAGGTATTTTAATAAATATCATTAAATTGTACAAAGATCGATAAAATTATATGAATATTGTTAAAAATCTTAAAAATATTTGTTCATATATTTTAAAATATTATTTATTACTTAAAAATTATAATATGTACAAATTTTGCCCCTTAATATAAATTTTTGAATTAAGGCGCAATAGTATTCAAACCTTTTGCTATCATAAAATTTCAAAATATGATCATAAAACAAATGGAGGAGTTAAAATTTACAGAATTTTTTAAGTAAAAAGAAGATAAATTTCTACCATTGTCTCACAAGCTTTACGAGTTTCAGACTCTCAACGTGCTCTGCTTGAAGAAGACTCAACAGGGAGAGAATAATCAGAGATGAGGAGAACTTGGGGAAAAGGGGAAGGCAGAAAAACTCGAAACACGAGAAGACCCAAAAGGAAGTGGAAGAAAACAGGAGAGGATCCTAAAAAATCCTGCAGATATCAGACCTAAAGAAGCCAACTAAGATACTCGCCAACAAATCATTCTGTCCCATAATACAAACTTGCGGGGTCCCAACAGCTCTCCTCGAAACATTAACTCCCAGAAATATCTCTGCCAATCAGAGAAAAGAAGAGAGATGACATCTAATAATAGCCGAAGAACATGCCCACATCATCGGGCTCCGACCATGTACTTTTTGGGATGTGCTTTTCCAGCTCAGCTCAACCCAATAGTGTTTGGCCGGCTCTATGAGGAAGACCAGAGAGAGCAATTGCATGTGCAGATTTTGTTTCACAAAAATGGGCCCCTTGACTGAACTTTTCCTCCTCCACGTTCAGTCGCAGGGGGCCCAACCGAAACTCCTACGAAACTGCACAATGCCTAGTCAACCTCACCTGCACTTTTTCTTTTTTCTTTTTTTTTTTTTTTTCACCATTGATATCCGGAGCCTGGACTTTTATTAAAAGGAAAATAGAAAAAGAGAAATGTGATGGTTTTATTCAGGGACTTACCAATGATTCGTAAGAAAAAGATGCACATATTTAATATCTATCTAATTTATTTGGAGGCCTATAGTAAACCTAATAGAAAAATATGTATCAACAGGTAATTGGTATAGTGGGTAGGTCGCTATGTCTCTTAATCAAAATTACGAGTTTGACTTACAATTTGAATATAGAGTCAACTATGTGGGAGGCCCCTACCCCTTAAGAGGGATATCAGTTAAGTCGATCCGAATTAATCAGAACGAAACTCTAAACAACAGGTAATAGACCGAGTCAAAGGGCATAAAAAAATAATAATAAATATGTTTATTACACAGATGCTTATATTCCCAGGCTTACCGTGAGCTCTGGTGGTTATGGTCGCTTGAGAACTTAACCTCGGAGCCCTGGTACCTGCAACCAAGAAAATAAAAAAATACATATATATATATTCCAAGGCTTACTTTTTGAGCCCATATATTAAAAGCCCAGGCTGGAGCCGGCCCGTGTCTTCTAAGGCCATTTAGGGTTGGGCTGCGTCAGGAGGCCTCCCCCCTCCCCCAACAAAAAGGAAAAAATAGAATTTTTCATGCTATGACTATTTTTATACTTCAAAAATTAATAATAACTTTGATTAATTTTTTTTTTTGGTGCCTGGGTTGGTCCACCATTTAGTATTCAGAGTTTTACTCTGATTAATTTTAACCGAATCACTGTCGGGTTCTCGGAGGAGGCTATCCCAACGAATTGTTGGTATAACTTTGATTAAATTAGTTGCATATAATTAAGTACTGTCTAATAACAATTTTCGAAGGACACAAAGTTGATTAACCAAAAAAATGCATAACAATTTTCGAAGGACACAAAGTTGATTAACCAAAAAAATGCATAAAAGTAAATTATTGGGTCGGGCCCCCCATTTACTAAGCTCAACCGAGCTGAGGCCGGGCCCACCAGCCCCTATGGACAACTCCGCCCCCAATGCTTTGAATCAGTGTTTAGAAATCCGGATCGAAATACGAACAGATTGCATCAAGAGATTAATGGATCATTGGGTTAAACCGGTCAGACTAAACAAAAAACCCAGATGACGTCATCAAGAACTTATAAATAAATATGAATTCTAAAACAAAAAATCCAACAAGTGCCTTTGGCTCAGTGATGAAGTCTACATGTCTTTTACTCCGGTGCCGAATCCTCAAGCATGCAATTTTTTCACATTTTTGTGGTATTAAAGAAAACCCGGTTGGACCGGGCCGATTCAACTCCAGTTTTTCCAGTCCAACTGGGATTTTGACCGGGTCTTTCAAAAACTGGTTTTGTATAGGAACCCGGACCGACTGCTGCTCTGATTCCCGGTTTAACCGGTTGGACCTGCCGGTCCGATTCGGTTCGAAGTTTGAAACACTATTTTGAATTTAAATTTTAAGATTTAACAATAATGTTTGTTTTGAAATCATTTCACTCAACAATAAAAACATTGTTTATAAAATCTGGTGAGTTTCAGCTAATTTAGAGAGAGAGAGAGAGTTATATAATTGTTTTACTGAATAATAATTTTTTTTTATTAATAGGTATTTTGAGTTATATTCCGATTAATTTGATTCAAGCGTTATCGGAGCCAATTTAAGAAGTGCTCTATTAATATAGTTTTTTCCATTCTAAAATTTTGAATCTAAAATTTAATTAAAAAATCGAATCCTTCAACGTAATCATAAAGTGAGGGTGTGTAGGTGTTGCCATACCATTGTTCTTTTCTGCCTCCAAAGGAACAGCTTAATAGTCACAATTACTCTCTCAACCCAATGACTCCGGGTTTAAATTTCAGTGTAAAAAAAAAAAATCCATTGTTCTTTTTTCCAATAATTATTAATAAAAATATTGTCATACCTTAGTTTCTTCTTATGTTTGATTCAACATTGGCTCGGTCGTCCACTTGTATTTGTAATTTCGAAGCGGGGTAAAGTTTGGGAAATTGGAGGTTGTAGCTAGTTTTATGGTCATGATCATATGGGTGCATTTTTTTTGGGTAAGTATATGGGTACATTTTTCTGTAATATGCACCATGCAACTGCATGTGACGCTGTGATTATCGTACCATTGATGTTCCAATTTCTCCCATGAAAACATCAAAACCCATTTTCTTTGAGAATGAAACACTAACATTTTGTCAAGAAAATTGCAAAACAAACAACTAGAGTACTTCACCGTAACGTTGATCATACCTTAATGTACATATATGCCCCGAAGCACGTGTGTGGAACCCTACCACATAAGAACCAATTCAGATGTTTGAATTAAAAGAAAATAAACTATATGGTTTGGGTTGTGAAAAAATATATTGAATCTTGACTTTATTAAAAAATAAATAAAAAATTATCCCATATGACTTGACTTTTGCCCTTTATAATTAAAATTTTGAAGGTTGAAACTAGGCATAGCTACGGAGGAGGTGTGATTTCTTGCCTAATACATATTGTATTTTCTTTGAACAATCTGCATAGAAATTAATACCTTGGAGGGCTATTGTGGCAATCGAGCATTTTGAGTTGAGCTTTACAAGGCTCGAACTCGGTCCGTTTAAAATTTTATGGGCTTGAACTCGAGTTTGGCTCAAGAAATCTCGAAAAATCTAAACTTGAGTTCGGTCCGAAAAATTAAAAGGGCTTTGGGCTCATTTCGGGTCAGGTTCTGGCTCAAATAGCAAATTATTTTTTGCTTATAAAATTTCTTTAAATATATATAAAAAAATCTCACCAATTCAATTCTTCCATTCCCAAAATGGCAATGTCACAAAAATAAAAATAATCCAAAAACAAAAAATACATTTGACCAATGTAAATGTAGGTTATTGATCAGAAAATTACTTGTGCTACCCTATTACTATTTGGACCAATTCATAATATTGAAATAGGATTTCGATTTGAATGGTTTTTTCAATAAATAAAGAAAAAATAGATGATCAGAGAAGAAAAATTTATATTCGACAATAATATATTTAATCTTGGTTAAGGCAATAGAAATGACATAATTTTAGATTTTTTGAAAAAGAAACTCAAAATTAGTGATTACAATTTCAAATTTGAAAATAAAACTCAACTAACCAATAGCTTTTATTCATATAAAGCAAAAATGAAATGAAACCAAATTGTATGACTGTTTATGCTCAGATCTTTTGCTTGCCTCTCAATAACTCGGGCATGTCATGGAACAACTTCACATGTGGAATCAAATGGAAAATGTCATGCTCTTTTCATCCCAAATTGATTATACAAATATATGTATATGTAATGTAGATTGATATTTGATTTCAGGTTCAGTCCCAATGCAGAATGTATATGTATATGTATATGGAGGACTTTCTAGTTGGGCTTCTTCTTTGACAAAAAAATGGACATAATGCACAATATAACACATGCTTCTTATTTTTAAACGGACCGAGTTTGTATCGGGTCGAGCCCACTAATGTCCAAACTCGACTCGTAATTAAATCGAGACTAAAATTTAAGCCCAAACTCTGCCCGATTCTAAATAAGCCAAGCTCAATCCTTTAAAACGGATCGAATTCGAGCCGAGCTTGAGTCAGTCCGGCCCAATTACCAGTCCTAATTGTGGCCTTTTACACTTCTAATTTGAGGCTAATTTGAGATAGCTGATGATTCTTGTTAATTATTTAGAAAAAAAAAAAACCCACCTCCAAATTTTTTTAAAAAAATTAATGTTTATATTTTTAAGGATATTTCATTAAATATATTTTTAAAATATTAAAAAATTAAAAATGTAAGAAATACAATTCAATATTTTAAAAATACCATTGAAATTCTTCAAATATATTATTTATTTTTTTAAAATTATAACTCCGGTCCCTCCATACTATACACCTTGTGGGTTATATTTTATATTTTCTTAACACAAATTTCTGAGTTTGTCGTGTGCAAGAATTAAAAGAAAGGGATAAGCATAATCACCGATGATTCTCTTAAACAACGATAATAGGGTTATATAAATAAGAGGAGGAAGCCAATTCAAACAATTTTGAGTAAGTTGAAAGGAAGGGGCCGCCACAGCTAATGGCTATAACATTGATAAATTGTAAAGGCTTGACAAGACTATCTAAAGGGACGTTTCATAGGTTACATGAACGCTACAACGCTTCAATCACATGCACTGGTCTCCCATATTTACACCAATGTCAGTCTGACCCATCTCCTTTTTTGTTCCCTCTCCCTCAATCTCTCTCCCCCAAGGCAACCATTCGCCTTCTCTCTCCGACTCTCCTGATGCTGACTATATATAATGCAGACTAGCACATGGCAGGTAACACACTCCAAGCATATACACATTACCCAAAACTACAACCCCCGCCCCCCAAAAAAAGAGCAAGCAAAATATGGCTGGGCATAGAAGCAATGCTAAGAAGAAAAACGGCATTGTGAATCTCAAAATCGTAGTTGAGATGTTGCAAAAGAGTCTCTCACTAGTGAAAAAATCACTGACAAACTTCGAAGATTGTGAAGAGATCAGTGAGACAAATTATGTTCCAGAGGATGTAAAAGAAGGTCACTTTGCAGTGATTGCTGTGGATGACATTAATGAGCCCAAAAGATTTGTGGTGCCATTGAATTATCTAAAACATCCTGGTTTTGTGAGACTACTTGAACAATCAGCTGAAGTGTATGGTTTTGATCATGAAGGTGTACTGACCGTCCCTTGTAGACCAAGCGAGCTTGAGAGGATTTTGGCTGAGAGATGGGAGGAGAGAGATCAATCTTCCTCTGATGTTGGTGTAAACTGGGGGCTCTCTTGTAATACTACGGTGCAGAGTTGCTAAGGGATCTGTATAAGAATTCGCCACTCTTCTCCCCCCCCCCCCCCGGGGATCATATTTTGTAAAAGTACTTGTTTATTATCTATTGTAACCTGGTTCCATGGAAATGTCAAATTATTCTTTCCAATTTGAATAATTCTTTGAATTTTAGGTATAAATTCCATGTGTGTATAAATTAATTAGCTGATCATGTCTTATTTTTTAATAAATTATGATATTTGATAATTATATTAGATATAATTAAATCTAATTCAAATTAACTTAGAATCTTTAAAAAGCAAATTTCTCCAAATATTTATTTTTAGACTAAGTCTGAGATTTTATTTAAAAATATTAATATCAACCAAATAAGAGTTGGCAAATCAACTGATGATGTCCGGTAACAATTGGAATTATAGTTCTATGGCATTCTTTTAACTAAATTTATAAGGTACAATTATTATGTACGATTTAAAAGTTAAAAGTGTTTTTTTTTTTACATTTAGTACATAAAAAGCTTCTCGAGACATTAAAAAAAAAAAAAATTATGAATTGAATTATAATTTATTGATATTTAAAAATTAAAAGTTAATTATCTAAAATGAAACACTTGTTATAAGGAGTGTAGATTTATTTTTTTTAATTAATAAAAGTTAAAAAATTAATTATTATTTTTTTTATTATATTAAATTTAAATCGAATTTGGGGAGGAGTTACGATCGGGACATCAGTTATTATGTTCACGTGTATGACTGAAAATTATAGCATGGTTTTATATGTTGTGCCGAGAAAAAGAATAGAATCATATCTGCAACACAGTAGAAATCTTAAATGTCATGTGGCATGGCCACACCAATTGCAATAATTGGGTAAAGTCAAGAAATTCAGGCTTAAAGAAGAGTGACATGCATATAAAATCTTTATATCACTTGTAATTGTTTGCTTGTACGATGAAAATAATACTGTGCGTAAACTATATTAAAATTGGATGATGATAAATAACACACATCCAAGAATACAATTGTTGTTTGATTTGAATACCACGATTGCTCTTCATTTCAAATGTCAAAAATGTGCTGAGAGTGAGAGAGTCAGCACCACATCCCCTTTCCTTTTTTCTTTTTTTTTTTAAAGATTTAAATTTAAATCTCTAAAATAAGATTATAATTACTAAACTGTTCATTTAAAATACGTCACATCTTTGATACATCATTACTTCAAATCTCTATCGACATTCAAATAACACGTATGAATGGAACAATATGCCACATTTATTGCTTTCATAGGAGAAAAGAGATGCGGTGGAGGTGGACTCCCTCAAACCCCACATCCAGAAGACAACGCTGATGTCTATAAAGGCAAGAGGTTCAGTTAAAAGCAGATATCATGTCTTTTTAATATAAATATGTTAGAAATGTAATAATATTTTTTCAAAAATATTTTTTATTTTCAAAATTCTATAATTTTCTTTATGTCTTGACAAATTTTACAAATAATAAAAAAAAAAGAGAGAGAGAATCTCGAAATACTGCAGATTTAAGCCAAATACATGGTATCTCTTGGGACAAACATTCAGGATTGTTATGGTCATCATTCCTCCCGGTCATATTTTTATACCCAAGATAAATAAATATATATTCTAATTCTTGCTCATTTCAACTAAGCAAAAAAGAGGAAAATTGGACATCATTTTTGAAAAACCAAATTTAATATTACAGTCAAATTAATGTCGTACACTACTACCAGCTTAGCTACCTTTCAAAAGGAAGAAGTTTTCATCTAATATGTCTATCTAATCCCTTCTCATTCAGACTTGGTGTAATCGCTTTTACAGCAGAGATTGCATTATCTGTTAAATTTTATTATAAGACCCACCTCACATTCATTTATCAACCTGGACTGGACCTGGAGAAAAGCTTGCCCCAACAAAACTTTCGCTCCTGTTGCCCTGCGAAAGCATGCATCTAAAATTGACTCAGGCCCAGCATGGTGCCACCTGGCCTAGATGTTGAGAAGCTTATAGAAATTTCAGAGGTAAGATTAAAAATATCACTGTGCTTTTAGCGTTCTAGTCGGTAGCAAAGGGAGAGGGGGCAGCAATACCTAGATTCAGATACTCAAAAATACCATGATCCATTATGAAGTAATAATAAATTAAGAACTCAGATTCAGCGGATCATCAAAACCATCAAGGACATTATAAGGGTACTTATATATCGCCTCGGTCAACAACTTAGACCAGGGAACAAATATTATCTCTTTTAAGAATATTAATAATCTTAAGTATTTTTCTAGGTAGCAGAAAAAACGTCACTGCCCACCTACTACCAAACATTAGAGAGCAAACCCGTGAGCTTGAACGGACAACAAAGCCTGGGTTCCCATTCTACTCAGCAAGCTCAGGCAGCAATCCATCCCGTGGCTTGAGTATGGTCTGGCAAACCAGAAATTGAGGCTACCAGAAATAGCAGGAACTTGAAATGGCAACCGAAGCGCATCCACCATCTGGATTTAGTCATACATACCAGACTTGCTCTTCAGATGCTCCTTGAAGTCCATGATATCGCCCTCCCATCTAGTTACAGCTTGATTCTCACACACCCATATCTCATGTGCAACCTGGTTTATGAGTCTGAAATCATGACTAACAAGAACCAATCCGCCATCCCACTCGTTTAATGCTTCTGCAAGTGAGTCTATGGTTTCAATATCCAGATGGTTAGTAGGCTCATCAAGTAACAGCATGTGGGGCTGCCTCCAAGCTAACCATGCAAAAATCACCCTACTCCTTTGCCCGTCCGACAGGTTCTTCATAGGCATTATCTGTGCTTTGCCTGTCAGACCAAACTTCCCAACTGCTGCCCTCATCCTTTCTTCTTCATTCCCTGTATACTCCCTCATCATGAACTGCAATGCAGACATTTCCAGATCCAGCTTCTCAGCCAAGTGCTGATGGTACTGGGCAATCCTTAGGTGGTTGTGCCGGCGTACCATGCCATCAAGAGGAATCAGTTCCCCTGTCATCAGCTTCAGCAGTGTACTCTTTCCAGCTCCATTGGGTCCAACCAGTGCTATCCTTGAGTCCAGATCTACCCCGAAGTCAATATTCTTGTAGATGAGATTATCAGGGGTGTAACCAAATGTGACCTCCACAAACTGCAGCACTGGTGGTGGAAGCTTACCCACATCAGTAAAGCGGAAAACCAAGACCTTGTCTCTAACAACCTTTTCCGTAAGGCCACCCCTTTCCATCTTTGCCAGTGTCTTTTCTTTACTCTGAGCCTGACGAGCTAACTTAGCTGATCCATGTCCAAATCTAGCAATATATTCCTTCATGGAAGCAATCTGCTCCTGCTCCCACTTGTATTGCTTCATCTGGTTCTCTTCAAGTTCAGAACGAGTTTGAACATATTGGTCATAGTTGCCAGTGTATAGCTTCAGTTTCTTGCTTTGCATGTGAATGATATTTGTGCAGACACCATTCAGAAAATCCTGAGAGTGTGATACCACGACAAGTATACGCTCAAATTTCTTCAAAGTTTCCTCCAACCAGACGCAAGCCTCTAGATCTGTACACATATAATATAATTGACCATTAACAACACTTACAGATACAGGAAAAACAGAAACTAGAAACACTAGAAAAAAAGTTTAATGGCCACAGATAAGCTTGACCTCTGCCATCATGTGAGTTTTACAGCAAAACCAGCAATATAAAAAAGCCTACGATGAATCTTAGAAACCACTGCTTAAAGTCTTTCGTAACATAACGCTATCATATTGAAAATGCTCATTCTTATCCCGTTGCCTCCAAAGCAATGTACTTCACATACGAGGTGAGTGGCATTGTTGCACAAGATAATTTCTTTTGGATATATACAATTAGAGTAATTGCCCCAAATTGCTGCCTAGAAGTTGTGATGAACTTATATCCGTATAGAGACATATATACATGCATAACATATATACATAGATACATGTATTTGTTTAATAAAACATATAAATATACTTGCACAAAGTACCTTGGACTGAGTTTCACAAGCACATGTTAAAACAATTTTTCTGCAAAAGCTATACCACCTCCTAACTGAAAACATTCTAAAACTGATACCGCAAGAAGAATATCTGGTCATTGTATTTGTAATTTAATGGCTTTAAAAAAGCTACTAACGATACTGTCACTCTTGCTTGATAATGAATTATGGTGCAAGATTGAAGAACATCCAACAATCCAATTTCAACATCAATGACCTTTAATGATGACACAGAGGCTCAATGCTGAATGAGTGCTCAAAAGTACAAATGATTTAAAAAAGTAAAATAAAAATCTAGGAATTAGGGAAAAAAAGGGAGTAGAATCCCAACTTTCAACAGCACTCCCCTGTGCCCTTCCTCAAACACAACTTCCTCCCATGCAGACCAGGGTAGGTTAGGTCTTAGCCCACCGTGTAGCAATTAGGGAAAGGAAAATAAAAAAAGAAAAAAAAAAGAAAAGGAGCACCAGTGATCTTCATAACACTTACCAAGATGATTGGTGGGCTCATCAAGCAATAGGATGGTTGGATTCATAAACAAAGCCCTTGCAAGAGCAATCCTCATCCTCCAACCACCAGAAAAATCTCGAGTTGCCTTCGCTTGCATCTTCTTGTTGAAACCGAGACCAAACAAGATTTCAGCAGCTCGCTTCTCAGCAGTTGAAGCATCCATGGCTTCCAGGCGTTCATAAACACGATCAAGGGCTTCCCCACCACCATCATCCTATGGCCCAATGGGCAATAAAATGTCAGAATAGTTTCTCAGAATAAGAATAGAAAACTAGGAGATTTAACCATCTTCAGGAAGCATACCTGTTGTGCCAAGATTTCAGCTTCTTTCTCTAATTTCAATCTCTCCTCATCACAGCTTATAACAGCCTCAAGTGCAGACATGTCAGAGGCTTCAATCTCCCTAGTTAAGTGATATATATCCATGTGTTCAGGAATGGGAAGTTCACGGAGCCCTATTGCTGTTAGGAGGGTAGATTTTCCACAGCCATTCAACCCAAGCAAACCATAACGCCTGGATAAAAGAATTGGGAAGATTCACATGACTTTAACAAAGCAAATACAAGACCAATGAATAAGATGAAGTTCACCAACCTTCCATAATTAAGTTCTAATTCAGAGTCCACAATGAGATCATGTCCATGGAAAGTAACCGACAAGGACTCGATCTGCATTGATAAATAATAGGAAAATTATCATCCATATCATGCTTAATAAAATCAGCCATCACCCTGAACCTATAGAAGGCAAACACACAAAATTTTGCTCCTCGTGAATGCTAAGTCATGAAATTTTATTAAGGATAAAGTAATTGAAGACAAATCCGAAGAAATTTTCAAAGATGCATTCAAGAAGCATATTATATCTAAGACCTCGAATAATTGTAAGAAGAAATATCAGACAAAAATAAAATTGGCAAAACCTCTATGAATAGTACTGGAATGCTACCGGATTCAACGAACTAAAACCAACTAGATATGCAACAACCTCCCACCAGTCCCACAAAGATCACGACATATATAGAGAATCCCTCAACTTTCGAAAGCATTAGCGAGCAAGTTAAAACCTTCCGAGCAAACCAATCCCTTATTCATCGTAAAACACAAACCCCAGACTCCAAATCTATTACTCCATAGCACTCATCCTCTCCAATATTTTAGCTTTTCTTTTACTGGGTCATCCTAGGAAAACCTTGTTTAATAATGAACTTTTGAGGAAACACATGCTACAAAATAAAGATGTCTTAAAAAAGGCAATATAAATCGAAAGATTTAACACCCGGTGGAATGTAAACATACAAACCTAAAAATAACAGAATCAAACAATGGAAAATCAACATAGGCAAAATTAGCTGAAATCCCTAAATTTACTTATGAGAAAAAATTAAATTGGAAGACGAATTAAATCAGAAGAAGCATACGCGAATATCTCGGGAGAGAGGGTGAGAACAGAGAACCCCAGTGCAAGTCCGATCTGAAATCGTAAGAGCACCGACTCCATTTGCCAACTTATCAACGCCTCCTCCGTTCGACACCTCCGCAGCAGCCTTGGATGACGCCGCCGCCTTCCCTCCTCTCTTGGCAGCTGCCGCTGCCTTCTTCTGTGCCGCCTTCTTTTTGCTTGCGTCCGACACCATCTTCAAGAAACTTCTACAACCCACAAACACAAAGAAGGGAGAAAAACCATCAACATAAGAAACAGATCTAGGGTTTCAACAAAGAGAGAAATGAGAGAGTAAACCTGAGAAAGATATTTGAGATCCGACGTTGATCGAAGCTCGATCGAGGAAATTAGGGTTTCTATTTTCTCTTTCTTCAATAGAACGAGACTTTGGAGAGGGAGACCCGAATGCAAGTTGGGAGGGGCGCTAAGCAGGGTCGTCGGAGTTCGATCCGTATTTAAAAGTGAGAGAGTGTGTTATGCTAAAGGCCATCGTTTTTTAATGAGTTAAACGCCATCGTTTTATACTATCAACGGCGTCGTATTGAAGAATTTAAGAAGTTAAACGCCATCGTTTTAATCTTAATGAGGCGGTTGAATTAATTGGACCGAAGTGGGCCTCTTTTGTGTAATTTTTAAGGGCCTAAATGGCCTTTGGAATGTGTGAAAGGTCAGCTCCCTCCTCTCTCGCGGGTCAGCGGCTGAGCAACAAGCAATCGCTACCTCGTTTCTAAAATCAATCGTCCACATCCCAGGTAAGCTTCGTCAACATTTGATCTCTCTCTCTTTCTCTCTCTGGCATATTTTGTAATCGGTGTTTGTTGGGCATTTTTTTTTCCGGTCTTGCGTGTCAAGTGTTTGGTGAAATGTCACAGTGAAAGGCTGACAAGATGAATCATGTGCAATCCGTCTATTGCTGTTACAGTTGTCAAAGACTAGTGTGATAAGAACTGAAATGTTAAATTTTTCAAAAACGATCTTTTGTATTTAGCAGTACTCCCAGTCCCAAACCAACACCTCATCCTAAATATCAACAACTTGATTTTATACATTGCTTCAAATATTTGACTTTCCAACTCTCGGGACACATGCGTGGTTGGGTTCACTTGAGATTTCACCTTGCGTTGGAAAGTGTTATACTAAAGCCTTGCAACTCACCTTGTGTTGGAAAGTCTTATACTAAAGCCTTACTGTTACCGCTGCTGTAGAAACTTGTCTTAATTGTCAAAATTGAGTTGCTTGAGAATATTGATACTTAAGTTGAACACACTATAGGACAAAGGGTCCTGATTTACTTCTGTAACGCCGCCCGACATTTTTCTCTTTTGGGTGGATTTGGTTCACCGCAACCCCAAGACAAGTTTAATAATCATTGAAAAGAACACGACGGCAACCTGTCTAAGTCAACAGTGGTATCTAGGACATTCAAGTTTCATATTAGAGAACCTTCCCATATTTTAATTTTGATTCTTAGCTTAACTGAATAGTTTCGTTCTACTTTTTTCTATTTCAATTTCAGTGATGTTCCATTTTAGCTTTCCGGTGCTTCCATGACTTGTCAGACTCTAACTATATTTTACTTGATCTTTACATGCAGAAGGGACAACAGTTAAGAATGTTGGAGGGTACCAGCAGACATTACAGCTCTTAAACTAGGGTGCAGAACTTAAAGAGATCCTCGGAGAATTATATAATTTATACTTGGACAGGTTCTGAGGTGGGGCTTTATTCTCTCTCCTTCCACATTGCTTCCTGATTATTAAGAGGAATATCGTGATTTAATGATCTGCGAAGGATTACACTGATATTGTGATGCTATAACTTCCCATTTGCAATGTTATTACTTTCTTGTGATGGAAATGAAAGGTGGGTTTTTTACTCCAAATGTGTTATCGATTCACTGATGTCTTGATTGCTGATTCAGTGCAAATGAAGAACTTTTGACTTTCGAAGTTTTGTGTTCAATAATAAGAAAACAAAAAGATTTGCTTGACCTTGCTCTAACCAAACTTATATCTGTGAAATAGAAAATTGGAATGAAAACTAGGTTTGGGTTTTCACTTTCTGCGTAGATATCTGTATTCCTTGTACTGCATTCCACATGTACCTCGAATAAAAACTTTAAGACCATTAGACGTTTCATAGGGCCACATCAGACCAGTAGAGTCTTAATTTTTTCTTGCTACTAGTTCATTCTTCATTTGGTTGCTACTTAGCTTTACCAGGTTTAACATTCCTTAGCATACTTATCTATTTCTCCCTCAGATTACCAAGTCCCATGACACTTGGCATTGAATGATGCAAAGTGGACTTGATTGAAACTTACCCCGACTGCAAATTTTCCTTTCCCCAACATGGAAGGAAAGTTCCAAAGTAATTTCTTTGTCGTAAGAGAATAAATCAATCTATAAGAATGACTTTTGACTGCTGTTGCTTGGAAATTTTCTGTTTTGTGTTGTCTGAGAATGTCTCAACAGTTTTTGACAAATATTTTGTGCCTAGCAGAAGGGCTTAGTTAGGGCCTTTCTTAAGTTGCACCTGAGAGTCAACTTACCAAGACATATGAATTGTTTGCCTCTGAGTTATTTCTTAATTTATATTTTTCGACGCATCGTCTTTTTTGGCCACATTGTTGCTTACTTTCATTGACGCTAATGCAAATTCAAAACAGAACATTTGAGCAGTCAAAGGATGACAGTTTTGAAGAGGTATGTCCTCAGGCTATTTATATCAATAAAGTACATCACGGCTAATGTGGTGGACAGAAACAATGGGAGGATTGTTGCAACTGCGTCAACAGTGGAGCATGCACTGAAGGAAACGTTTGAATGTGGTCGCACATGCAATGCCAAGGCAGCCACAGTTGTCGGAGAAGTCTTGGCAATGCGACTCAAGGTGGAGGGCCTTGAAGATGGGCAAGGGAGAGGAATCCATGCTGATGTCAACAAAGAGATTGAGAAAAAAGGCTTCCAAAGCCGCACCAAGGTTTGGGCTGTTGTCAATGCCTTAAGAAACAACGGTGTAAAAATCATTCTTGATGATGATGAAAATTCTTCCCGACAAAGGTACTAGGTGCTCTTTATTCACTTTTTGCATCATCCTATCCAACCACCTTTGCCCATGCTTGTATTTTGGCCTGTAATTTTACTTCCATTTGTGTGACTGGTATAATAATGATCTTGGTTTTCCCTTTTTTCTTTTAGTTGAGAAAAAGGAAAGATAACCATTCTGTATACGAGTATGCCCTGTTGGATCCATGTCAGCGTTGCTGTTCTTCTTATGGACCTGAAGGCCCATCTACTGGTCCAATTCATCAAAATGGACCCAGAATGCCCAACAAGAATCCCAATTTATAAATGGGCTTTCATCCTGAAAATTTTGTTTATTGATCATGGGGCAATGATGCACGCACGAGCACATTCAAAGTGTCAAATGTAATCTCATAATAACATTTGTCAGGTCCTTGTGCCAGTGGGCTAGGCAGGCCATTTACTTCCCACTCCTGTCTTCTAACGTGTGGGCCCTTATTGCGTATTATGGAAATATGATATGTCAAGGAAAGATACGTGTGTGCAAATTCGTGGGTCACTGTCAAAATTCTACCTTCCGCATCATTGCCGGAATCAAAGATATTGTGAATGAAACCGTGCAGAGATGTCTTTTGCCCTTAGTCGACCCGCCAAACTCTCTTCTTCACTTCGTAATCTACTCCAATTCATGCCTTGAGAAATCACCGATTTTTCCACCTACTGTTGTGGTTGCGCAGTACAAGTAAAACCCTGTTTCTGCTTTTCTTCTATTCAATAATTCAGATGTTTGAATTCCTCCCTCCCTCACCAGGAAATGCTTTTCATGTTATATTCGAATAGTGAAAATAGAAAAGGAAATGCCAAATTTTTTGGGTTGGGCATCTATAAATCTATGTTATAAGTTTTTCATCCCAAAATTGCAGAGGCAAGATGTAGAGGTTGAATCTTAACAGCCAGAAGGACAGAATGGAAATCGATCATATGTAATTTTTCTTTTAAAGGTGATAATTGAGTCATATAATAGAGCTTGTTATTTTTGTTCTTTAAAACCTTCAATCTAATTTTGTAAGTTAAGTGAGCTAGCATTGGTAGTACCAAGTTTAGTCCATGCCAGTGGAGTGGTGATCCTGATTAATTTAAATGCAATGCAGACATTCTCCATCCCCTAACTTTTCACCCAGAAAAAAGAAAGCAAATAAAAAGTAAAACACGTTGTTGTGTTGAAGGGCTATAATCACTGCCCCCACAACATGCAAGAGTCCAATTGGGACATTTTTCTGGGCCTTGTAGGGAAGTTAAAGGAGCAAAAAAAATGGCAATGCCCTCTGGTCAAAAAAGAAAAGAAAAAAAGGGGGGACTTTAAAGTCCAAAGTCTCTTTAACTCTAAAGACTCCTCTCTTTACTTTTGTTCTTTTCTTCTTTGCGCTTGCAACCCCTAATTCGTATAGGTCGTTTATTGAACCCTCACACACTTAAAAACACTCTTTTTTACCAATTTACAGGGATGAGTTGTATCCTCAAGAAATAGGACCTAAATTATTGCTATCCTGGAAGTGTCGGCTTAACTTGTTCTCTCTCCTCTCTCTCCCTCTCTCTTTCTCTCAAGATTCCTCTTGCTAGGAGACATGATGAACTCAAAGTCTCGTAGACTTTGCTTGTTGAACAAAATTAGAGGTTCATAAACCCCAGAAAAAAGAACAAAGGTGGATGAGAATGGTTATTTTATCGCGGATAAATTGATTTATGGGAAAAGGAAATAAAGGGCACGCACCTTTGATCATCACAGCTTTAGAGAAAAAAAAAATGAAAGACAAGAGCTTTTAGAAAAGATTGTTTGAAATCATTTGATGGTAATATCTCCCCAATTGGTGGACCTACTCCCCATTATGCGCTTCCAAATAATTGAAAAACCTATTTTCTAATAATTGACTCTTCTCCTTATCCTTACCCATTGAAATTCTAGAAAAATCCAAAAAAAAACTTAAAACCCAAATTTCTCCTTAGGTTATTATTATGTTTTATGACTATGGTATTGGTGTTGTGAAAATATCAAAAGCCAATGAAATTGCTGCCTTGCGGCAGCCCATTCTGTAGGGGTGGTGGCCTGGTGAGCATACAGACCCCTGCGTCAAAAATCCCAGAGAGAACTTTCGCTGTGCAATCCTCTGAAGCTTATGTTTCTTATATTGGGGGAGAAGCTAAAGATTTAGCTTAGAGGGTAGAATATAACCAAGTCTCTAGCAATACCTGCGTGACATTTTTCTAAAAGTGCTACTAAAACTAGTTTTTTTATTGGCATTTTTTAATTTTTAACGGCATTGAATGTGGAGAATTCATCACTTTCAACCCTCTTTTTTCAGATTCGAATTCATTTCATTGCATATCATTATTAAAAAAAAAAAAAAAAAGCCCCGTTTTTGTTGGGAATCAATTTCATTTCTCACACAACGCAAAAAACTTTTGTGACATGTACAATTCATGGATAACATGAAGACGAGGTCAGAGTAATGATGAACCAGTGAAGGTGGAGAGAGAGAGAGAGAGAGAGAGAGAGAGGGCTTTATTCACGTGGAAGGAATCTAGAAGAACTGCAGATTCATGGTGCATGCGGGTTCTTGAAAGTAGGTTTGAAGGAGGACCCCGCCCAGATATAAATTTATTTTTAAAGAGGATAGGGAGATCGACGTACTCATATCATGAGGTCGAAGACGTATGGACGGCATTGAGTAGGTGGAATATTCTCATTCCTGCCTCAAGTCTTTTATACCCTTACGCCCTCTTTCAATATCCAAATGATCTAACCTATTCGAATTGAATCGATCTCAAATATTTATATTTTTAAATTTAAACTTGAACTCAACGAAAATAATAAAATTTAAACTTAACTCAATTATATAATAAAATTATTTGAATTTGATTCAAAATTTTGATTATTATATAATATATTAATATATTTTTATTTTATTTTTCTTATTATAATCAAAAATAAATATATATAATATATATTAATATATGTCATCGAGTTACTCAATGAATTTTTAAGTTTAAAATTCTATTATTCGAACTCAACTCAATTATATAATGAACTCAACTCGACTTCGTTCTAAATCGAATCGAATCGAGATATTGACCGAGCGATTTGAACTCAACTTGATTTGTATAATAGTCCTAAGTCCACCCCAGTTCATAATCAAAATTTTTGGATACATTACAAATGAAAAAAATTCTATCCATAACATTATCTATAATGTCTCTGTTTTATTTTTTTCTCAATCTTTCAGGTGCTTAACGGGTAACAAAAGTAGTCTTTCAGGGATCAAGACTGAGCAAAAAGAGAAACCCACCTCATGATAAACATACAAATACAGAATGGAGAAACCCTAGGCTACCAAAAGCACAACTAGAGTACAACATAGAAAAAGAAAATGAACTAGATCAAAAGGACCATATTATGGCGAGCTGAGAGCAACTATAAAGAAGTCTTGAGATAAAATATATGAATAGCATCTTACTAAATTACTAATGGAGTAATAGGAAACTACATTCATGCCTATTAACAACTTGGGTCGAATTTGAATTAATTCCAATGTGCATCTTGTTAGAATTTGTGGCTAAATAATGACTTTTTGCGCCCCTTTGGCACGTAAATTCCTCTGTCACTTTTCCAAAAGGCAGACACACAAAAAAGAAAAATAAGAAAGTAGGGGCATGCCCTCCATTAGCATTAGTATGCCATGACGACATCATCATACAGGATGACAAGCACATGATGGGTGAATGATGATGGCATAGTGTAGTAATAGTAATAGGAGCAGTGGTGGCACATAGACATAACATGTGACTTAGTAGGACATGTACAAAACACATACATAAGAGCAAGACTGCTGGGGTTCACGTCGCTCGCCCACTTTTTACGCGTTTGGGGACTGTGAGTCAGGAGAACGTGCGGTACTGGATGACGCGGCCCCAGTAATTCAGCCACCACAGTGTTCAGTGTAGTGTATGTGTTTGTGTATATGCTTAAGTGACACCACCCACCTCCTTATTCAGATGCCTTTAGTCTCTCCGTCACGTTCTCTCTCTCTCTCTCTCCCTCCCTCCCCATTTTCATTCTCATCCTATCTGCTATTGTATGCTTTGTCCTTTGTGGCGGTTGATTTTTATTGTCAACGTACAAGAAAAATTGTTTAAATTTTAAAAGAGATGGGCAAAATCGAAATGGAAAAAGAAAAGAAGAAGCTTCACTCAAATGCCAAACAATGGTCAGGGTCAGGGGTAGGGTTTTCCTAATCCCCAAGTCTAAAAGGCAATACTCGAAGCCTCCACCAAACCTGTAGATGACACAGCAGAAACAACGGACATACCTATTCTTTATTTTCCTTTTTTCCACACATGATTTTTTTTTTTGGATAAATGGAAATTTCGCTTACTACCCTCCAATTAATGCATGATAAATTTATTAGGTATTTTTGAAAATTATGTGGGAGCAAAGTATTCGACATCAGATAAATGAATATTTCGCATATAAAACATCTGTTAAATCCCCTGTTCCATGTTAAATTGGCGTTTAACGGGAAGCATAAGGCCTCAATTTGAACACCTTAGAGATTTTAACATATGTACAACTTGGTGGAAAAATGTCCCATATTGCAAATACCAAGACTTAAACAGGGTTATGATAGCAATTAATCATTTGTCTCTGGACTCTATGTTATGCTTTATCGATGAAAATAACTAAATTGAATGTGATTTAATTTTGTTACATACTATATAATATGATATATACTTGTTAATAAACTAAAGATGTTTTAATATTTCTAAGTGTAGTTCACTCAATAAATGACAGAAAAAACCTCCCATATTGCTTATATCAAATTTAAATTCAAGTAGTGGGGGAGGCGTATCACAATCTGATACTAATTAATCAATTATCTCTTAAATTATATTGATGAAAATAATTAATTGCAACCCGAATTTGATCGGGTTAGGTGGAGTGTCAACCCGTCCTCGAGTCCAAGCACGGCGGATTCTATCATTGTTTTTTTTTTTTTTTTTTTTTCCTTCATATTATCATTTGAAAAAGTGGATAATGCCCACTAGAAAGAATGCCGAGAAAATCAAATAATTGGATCACTAATTATGTAGAAACCCATCAATAAACAAGGTGGAGGGAGGAGTGGAGCTGCCTTCAATACAAATTGGGTAGTGGGTAGTGCAGGAGGCAAAAAGGACACAAAAACTACTATCATGCTCTTTCTTAGTTCATGGGGTTGGCTGTGTGAAAAAAAGCTAAAACAAAAAGGCTGAAAGTTTTTGCACTATATGTGCTGCCCCCTTTTTTTTCCCTCCTCTCTCTCTCTCTCTGAACAATATAGTTGTAAAAGGACTAGAAAAGGACTCCAATTTACAGGAAGATGCAGGTAAGCGAAAGAGGACGAAAGGCAAACAGAGTGAGCATAACAGGACACCGTATAGAACCATATAGCAGTCCCGGGTGATCGAGCCACCTACAACAGCTCCCATGGTCCGTGACCTAGTGGGTCCCGCCTTCTCTCGTTCTGGGTTTCCCTAGGATCCGAAATCAAAATCTGGGATCCAAATACAACAGATCTTATTTGCCAAGTAAAACGAATGACAAGGCGACCAATGCTAATACTTTCATCTGATAACTACGATAAGAGTTTTACTGTATTATGAATGTCCAAATTGAGTGATTAGTTTGTCATACTCATCAAATCAGAATTTTAAGAAGTGGTATGGTATATCTCAGTAACTTCATTTTTCAGAATATATCTTTATAATAATTTTAAACACTGTAATTATAGAATGAGTGTGACGTTGGTTTAAATCTGGCCATAAGATCAGATCAGTACCAAGTTAATGCGGTGAAGAATTAGAAGACGACAGGTCCCTCCAAATAAATAAAACACACGTAGCCATCGGCAGCTGTCCCTGTCTGATACCTTTCAACTTTCAACTTACTTTTTTATGCCATTATTGTTGCAAAAAATGAACCAAGGATGTGCAGAGTCCAGACAAGTACACTTCGCAGGGAGGTGTTTGCAGAATCACTCCCTGCTCTCCCCACTTGAATTACCCTCTCATTTATATTGATTCTATATTTTATTTAAAAAATTAAATCTTTTTCCCGTCCCCAAGCATGACGTTGACGGCACTAGCAGCCTCCGGATGGAATGAAAATTCAAAATATTTTGCCCTTGGAATGCCAGCTGTAGTGTGAAGTTAAAATTTATTACGGCAATACTGCTCTCAATCAAGCCACATAAGTTGTGACATGTCATGATTTTTAAGACCTCCCCCTGGACCCCGTCCCTGACCCTGAGTAGGAATAGTAATCGATCTCATAAATTAGATTTTTTTTTTTAAAAAAAATCGAATTAGAGTCGATTTAGAATCAATTAATAATATTAAAATAATTAGATTAATTTGAGATAATAATTTATAATAAAATAAAATTTTATTTTAATATATTATTATTAAATAAAATAAAATAATTTTTATAGTTTATTATAAGTTATAAATTTTATTTTTATTATTGAAAAAATATTATTAAATTAAAAAATATATTAGATTATTGCACAAATCAATGTATGATCGAATCGGATCAATTTTTTAAATATATATAATAAATTAAGTCAGATTAGATTGAATTTTTTGAAAAATCTATAAGATCGGATATGATTTTTGATTTTTTAACTCAATCAAATTAGGATTAAATATAAATATTATAATTAAAGATTTAAAATTAAATATGATATTAATTAGGATTAAATATAAATATTATAGTTAAAGATTTAAAATTAAATATGATATTAATATGATTTAAATCATAATCCATCCGGTGCTATCCCTGATCCGGTGCTATCCCTAACCCTGAGAGACGTTGTTTCGAAGACCGGGACGTTTGGTCTAATCCCTTAACCATCCCCGAAACACAAACACAAACCCCAGTCCCACCATAATTGACCTCCTTGCACCATAGTTTTCGTACTCGGGTGCTTGCTGACTTCACTGATTTCCCCATTTTCCCACGCTGAAAGACGGGAATTGGAGGGCCTGTGAAGTTGGTCAAATTTAATAGCAGATAAATCCTAGATACTTGAAAACACAGTCAGATTCAACTAAACCACAACATCATTGCCAGCAGCTACTCTTAGAACCAAAATTTGATTACCTTAAAAAAAACATTAAAAGAACCAAATCCAAAATGACACTGCCTGAAGACATCAGGACTAACCAACCACAAACATTCCACCACTACAACCTTCTTATCATCTCTCAGTTGTTACTTATTTACAATATCTTTCTTCCATAATCTTGATTTTTCAACACTCTAATCACATAACGGAGCATGCATTTGGATTCTCATCACTAAACAGCTGTGGTGCATGTAGCCTTTCCACAGCGTAAGTCGCCCCTTCCGGGTACCCGACTTCATACCCACCCATAACCGGCATCACATACCCACCACCCGCCCCGTTCCCATACGCCATATTGTAGTGATACCCCTGAACAAGACCATAGTTTGGTGCGTATCCGAACTCGGGTCCATACCCGTATCCTGCAAATTCCATTTTGTTCCCCTCTTCCTTCTTCCCAACATCTCCTCCTCCTCCGCCGCCGCCGCCACCGCCACCGCCACCGCCTTTTCCTTTCTTCCCCTTCTCTCCGCCGCCGCCTCCTCCGCCGCCGCCGCTTTCCTTTTCCTTCTTTGGTGGGACAATTTCCACAGGTCTCTTCAGCTTCTCTTTCAAAGACTCAGCCAATGCCTTCATATCCACTGATCCTGTCACCGTTACCAAGTCCTTCTGTTTGTCTATGGACATCGAGTGGTACCCTGTAACGCCGTTAAATTTTCCGTTTTCGTTAATAATTGACTGACATGACTGAACTGAACACAATTTTTTTTTTCCAAATGAAAATTGAAAATTGACCTTTGGTCTTGGATATCACTCGGTGAATCTTCTGGACACAGCCCTCACAATGCAATGCAATCTTGAGAACCGCCGTTGTCACCGGAGGCTACGCAAAATTAATAGAAATAAAATACGATTATTTTGATTTAATTAATATTTAGATTCTGACAATAAAAGGTCTTTTTCTTTTTACATAAAAAAAATAAAATCAAGGTAGGCTGAAACTGAAAAGGAAACTGTCTGCACATCACATGAATAATGGCTTGAATCAGAAGAAACCAAAAACCATTCGATTCAATTTTTGAAATTGGTGCAACGAAAAGGCACCTGGGCTGGGAGTGAAAGCGAGAGGAGTAGTGCAAGTGGAGATTACCTCTTTCCCTTTGGTTTTCTTGTCATCAGATTTCTCTGATTTGTTTTCAGACTTCTTGTCTCCGCCGCCGCCGCCGCCGCCATTGGAGTCTTTGCTCTTGTTAGGTTTGGGAGAGATGAGTTCGACTTTCTTCTTTGTCTTCTGAGCGATTTTCTCTTGTAGCTTTGTCGGATCAACTTTGCCAATTACGGTTAACTTGTTCGTGTCACTGTCTCCTCTCACGGCTTCTACACCTTCACTCAGAGAGAGAGAGAGAGAGAGATTCATTACATTTTGATTCTTTCGAGAAAAAATATAGAGAGAGAAATTCGATGGAAGAGCAGAGCAAAAGACGGATTAAGATTAGTTTGAGTTGAAGTGGGAAAAAAATAGCAACTATAATTCTCGAGAAAGGAGAAGTCAGAATCAGAACATTTTTTTTTTTTTTTAGAGCCAATACAACTGCGTATGAAAAAATTCTGGAAAATAAAAACAAATAAAGGAAAAAAATACAAGGCAGAAAACGAATTGCAGATGCAGTTGAAACTGTTTCCAACTTCAACTCAACGAAATCTCAAATCCATAAGAGAGAGAGAGAGAGGCATGTTCAGAAAGGGAAAAAAGCAGAGTAGTTACCATCGAAACCCTTAACAAGTTTCTTGAGTTTGTCACTGCAGCCTCCACAATGCATATCGACCTTCAACACAACTTCAGTCGCCTTATTAGCATCGTCGCCATTGTTTTTGCCTCCCTCTCCTTTGTTCTTCTTCTTCGTCTCGTTGTTGTTGTTGCTTTCCTTCTACAAAACACAAGATCAAAACTAATTAGAACCAGAGAGAGAGAGTGTGTGAGTGAAAAGAAAAAAGAGGAACAAAAAATACCTCTCCCATTGGGTTAGATGTAGAGGAATGAGAACGAGAAGGGCAAGGGAAGCGTAAACAAGACCGAATGCGACTATAAATAGGCGAAGATGATGCACGATGATGATGATGACCAGTATCCATGGGTGGATGTTGCTTGATGATGATGATGATGTATGGTTAAGAATTTTTTTTTTAAAAAAAAAATAGTTTGTCGTTTTACTTTTATGGGTTTTTTGAGGGAGGGTGAAGATCGCGACCAGATAAATCAAGAGCAGAAACAATAACGGGACGGTAACGAACCCTTTTGTTGGCACGTGTTCGGTGGATGACAAACGCGGTCTTCGCCCTTTCCCCACATTTCTATTTCCGACTTTTAGTGTTTTGAAATCTTAATTGAATTATGAATCCATCGTATCAAAAGATTAGTGAATTATTAGATTAAATCGATCAGATCAAATAAAAAATCTATATAATAACATAATATTATAAATAAATTTAAATTATAATATATCAATAATTTAAAAAATTTATATATTTAATTATAAAATTTTATCAAATCATGTTTAAAATATGTAATATTAATAAAATATAATTTATTTATATAAATATTTCACATAATTTAATACAAAATATTATTTAAATATATTAAAATTTAATTCAAATACTAGATTGACATATCAAAATCTAATTTAAACAATAAGAAAATACCTATAAAGAAAGAAAAAAAGGAAAAAAAACCCAAGGTGAAAAACAATCAAAAAAAAAAAAAAGAGAAATGAAGAGATGAGATGAGATAGAAAAAAAAGGAAAAAATTGACATCATGGCTTGTCGGTCTGCTGGTTTTCACAACATAAACAAATCATTTCAATTCTCAGTGCTTGAGTTCGATTCTACGTAATTACATTGTACAAATTTACAAAGCCCGATTGGACCGGGCCGGTTTTCGATCCAACCATCCAGTCCAACCCGGGTTTGATCAAAGTTGACCGATTTTATTAAAATCTAGTTATTCTAAGAAACCTGGACCGACTCTAGGTCCGGTTCTCAGTCAAACCGGTCAGACCGACCGATCCGGTCTGAGTTTCAAGACAATGCTAATTCGCCACTTCCAACAAATAAAAAATAAATAAATTTATTCTTCCCCCAAAATCATATTTCTTTTTCCTTCTTTCCTTTTTCAATGTCCATGAATCAATGGTTTGGGTAGAAATTAGTATTAATATAAAAATTGATAACATGAGACGTGCGTTCAGTAATAATTATCAAAAGAATGAAAAAATATTAAATTAAAAAAATTAAATAACCAAAAAATAAATATTTTCATATATTCGATCCATTATTAAAAATGATGGTAATATAAATAGAGATATAAATTATATAATTCAAGTGAATTGGATAAAATGGAGAATAACATCTAAAATTTTTTATAATTGTATGATACCATTAATTTGAAGAGAAAATTTTATAGAATGTAATAAAATTTACACTATTATATGGCACCGAGTGTCAGATCATTAAACAACAATAAGAAAATAAAATAGATATAACGAAAATGAGAATATTTAGGTGAATGTATAGAAAAATTAGAAAAAATAGAATTACAAATAAAGATATACATACTAAGTTAGAGTGAAATCAATTGTGGATAAAATGCGAGAATATTATCTAAAATGATTTAGATATGTGTAACAAAAACTCAAAAATACACCAGTTAGGCGAGCTGAGAATTTAAGTATATGAAATTTAGTGAAATGTAGGGGTACGCTGTTGAAAATTTGGATGTAAGTTATACGTGAATATATGATAGTTATGAATTTAGTTGAAGAAATATTATAAATATGAATGAGTGATGTATGAGAATTCAAATAAATTAAATCATCTTTCTTGTCATTTTAAGTTTCTATAAAGTTTTTTAACAATATATATATTTTTCTTTCTTTTGTATTTATCTCTCAAATGATTAATCTCAAAATTTTAGATTAAAATTCTGGTTGCTTTTGTTTTTTCATACAATTTTATAATTTTTTATTTTAATTAAAAATATGTTATATAAAATATAATAATATAACAAGAAAAAGAAAACTTAGACCAATTTAACGTGTGATTTTTCGAACACCACTTTTAGAGGAAAATTTGCATTGTCCAACAAAATAAAGAAAAAGTTACCATTCGCATATTAAATTTTCGGTAACATAAGTTGCCGTTTTATTGGTATTATTCATCAAATATTATATAGTAGTCTACACATCATATGCACTGAATAAGCAAATAGAAAATTCATCCTGGATTTAAAGTTTGATTCTAATCATGTCGTTTCACCTTATTAATTACCAGTATTTAAGCTTGTGTTTCAGAAAAAAGGAGCCATTTCCATTGATTGGAACGAAAACCCAAATGCTAGTTGAATTATGCAGAGACTCGATTTGGACACTCAAGATTACATAAAATTAAAAATTATTGATGATAGTGATTGCAAATTAAAAGCTAGATTTTAATGTAAAAAGATTTTTATATTTGCATATTATATTCAAAATATTGAATTAGTGGGTATGAAAATTATTATATCCTTTTGTAAATGACTAACTTCACATAGATTTGGATAATATCGTCAATAATGAATACCGTCCTACTAGTCCTACTAGATGTGAGTATGCAAAAAAATAAATCAATAGATTTTAGTATAACTATTTAAAATTTTAATTCTTATTTTAAAATTAATTTTCAAATAAAAAAAATTCAAACATAACCTTAGTACCAAAAAATGGTTTAAAGTTTTCTTACGATATACATACTATCTCAATGAATTCCATATCATGTAGTTTCTTGGAACATGACTCGATCTTAGCCAAAAGACCCGAGAAATGTATATTTCTTGGAACATGGCACTGGCACTGGCACGCGAACCTTAGTACCAAAAAATGGTTTAAAGTTTTCCCACTTTTGGCCCGGTGTGGGTGGTTTTGTGCGCGCGTCTTTTCCCTTTTTTGTTTCCTCAATATCAACAATTCAAACGTGCACCTTCAGACCTCAACCTTACCGATTCCAAGGAAACGCCGTCGTTTTAGCTTTTCGGCTGTGGCGGTGGACATCGGCCCATCATTTCTTAAAGTTCTTGGCCCGCCCAGGTCCAGCCGTCCCTCGCTTCGCTTCAGAGAGAGAGAGAGAGAGAGGGCTTTAGAATTTTGGAAACACGCGTTGAGGGGTTCTGCTTCTGCGAGTATTCTATGGTGTCCTTTTGTTCTCGAACATGGACGGTGATCTTGTTCTGTTCTTCTCTTCTCTTGCTCAAATTCTAGGGTTTTTAACCCTTTTGATCGTTTAACGCCTTCTTTTCTTGAAATCAATTCAAATCACCGAGAAAAGTTGCATATTTTTTCTTAATCCTTAGCGAATTCCATATTGTTTTTGGTGAAAATAACGTGGGTTCCTTTAAATTATTTTTATAAGAACATCAAATTATAGCTTTTTTATTTTTAAGGATTCTATGCGATCGAGCTGATGCCCCATCCAAGGGTTAGGGTTGCCCTACATTTCAAGGAGAAACTTCAATGGAGCTCATCAACAGAGTGGAGGACATGCCAGATCATACAATATCTACCTTACCTATGTCTCTTGCTGGTTAAACACATAATTTAGAAATAATTCTATCATGGATGTGTTTAATATTTATTAATGTAATTATTTTTATAAAAAAAAATTAAAATTTACTTATATAAAATATTATTTTCAAAAAAAAAAAAAACAATTATGGAACCTATAGTCAAAGCAGGTCATATCAGGGTTAAGAAATGATAATATTCCCTTATCTTTGAGAATAGAGGCGGCGGAAGGAACTGATGATAGACCAATGGGCTCTGGACCTTTCTCGGCCTTGTGGCTAAGATCAAGATAGACCAATGGGCTCTTTGTACCTGCTGAATGGTTTCGGCCCATTTTTCGGGCAGAATTAAAATTAGAATTAGCTATCCTAGACACAATGGGCCGATGTTTTTTTGCATGCCAAAATGGGCCCATGTTTTGACAATATGGGGATATGGACCCCATTAATATAGTAGTAGTAGTATTGCTTATTAGTGGGATGGAATCAATTGGAAGTGGGTTTAGTGAATAATGATATTAAATTTTTTAATTAAATTTTGAATTTGAAATTTAAGAATGAAAAAGATTATGTTAAAAAAGATTATATTAAGAAAACTATTTTTTAAATAGATCTGATAATATTTGAAATGAATCAATGAGAGGGTATCTTTGAATATCGATCATTAATATACAAAACAAAAAAAAGTAGCTGGATGGACGTTGTTGGTACTTCATTGGGAACACACCACGATGGAGTAGCATCAAAATTTAATCCGGAATTCATGAGTCAGAGAAGAGGACAGACTCTGGGGGACCCCTTTTCAGACTGAACCCTTGTTCACAGAAAAAGGCCCATCTGCTGCTTGGTTTGACACTGTCATTTTTATTAATCTTTTCTATTCTTTTTATCCGATTGGTAAAAGCGACGTGGGATGATCCTAGAAAATAGGTGTATGTGAAATGTCTAAATTAAATCATTTTTGTATACTTCTTTTATCACATAAAATTTTGAAATGAGTGAAAAGAAATTTAATTCGAATTTGAGACCTCCCGCTATAATACAACCCCAAAATTTAAACTGGTGATAAAAAATTATTAATTATTTTTCATTTTAACAATACTAAAACTCTTAAATCCTAATTTTGACTTTAACCTATTTATTATGCTAAAGAGGGGGAAGAGTATATTCAACTGGTCTAGAATTTAACATATGTTCCAATAATACTAGGAAAGAGAAGAGTTAGGGGGAGAAATAGAAAAATGATACGGCCAAACTTCTTTGAAAATAAAAGCGAGGAGTGTTAAATTATGTGTATTGCGGGTGACTGGTGGCCACCCTTCTCCACCCGACATCCGGTCCTCATTCTTAACTAGGGGGGTTCAGAAGCTGAGGTCTGGGTATCTTAGATTGAGTACTACATCAACAGGTCCAACACAACAGTAGGAAAAGGGTAATTGGGTATTTTAGTAGGTGCATTTTTGTAGCAAGGATGTCATGTGTAATTTTCTTTATCTTTGCATTTGTGGATAATTGATATGTGAGAATTTACTGGTTATTAAAAAAAGTAAAAAAAAAAAGTATTGTTTCTTTCGGTGCATGTTAGACAAGAAGATTTTACAATTTGGAAAGACTCCCATCTTTCTCTTTCTCTTGTCCAGTCGCCATGCCAGCTAGGTGGTGAAGAAAAGTCTGATAATGGTGATTGCCATTAGAGATTTGGTGATTCTGAAACCGGATTAAAGGCTTTGAGCTGAAGCCAGGTGATTTCAAAATCAATGTTCGTCAATGATAAAGTTTTACTCTCTCCCAACCGAGGTATAAAACTCTAGGTCTTGGATTTTCATTGGTTCCAACCGATGCCAATCGGTGGGATTTGTGTCTGATCGGCTGGTTTTGGCATGGCATGAGAAGATGATTGGGGTGCTTCTGGGGCCTTCGTTGTGGGATTTTGCACCATCTTCGCTTAGCTTCAAGATTGAGTTGTTTTGTTGCTATTGGCAGCTAGCCCTTGTGTGCTTTGCTTTTTTTGGTGCATACATTGAGCTCGAACTGAGCCTATTAGAAGGGAAGGGCTTTGTGTGCTTTGTCTTTATATAATAAATAGTCCTCTCTATCTAATGGGATCTCCGCTGATGCTGTAAAGTAGTTTGTTATGGGCTTTTTTTTTAATCATTTTTTAGGGACTCGACGTGAGACTTCTCCGTGATAATTCGTGTTTTAGGATTGCTTGCTCGTCTTTTAGGATTGGGGCAATGCCCTTGTTGTGCGATAAAAAAAAAGTTATAATTTTTTTTAATATAAAAAATATAATTAATTAGAATTAAATTAAAAAAAAAAACATAAAAATACCATTTTACCGCTTCAGTTGTCTGTAAACAAAAAGTTACAATTTCATATTAATAATTATAGTTGGATAATTATGGGTGAAACTACTGCAGGACACAACTGCCTTT
Organism: Dillenia turbinata; assembly: GCA_037126225.1. Taxonomy (NCBI): domain Eukaryota; kingdom Viridiplantae; phylum Streptophyta; class Magnoliopsida; order Dilleniales; family Dilleniaceae; genus Dillenia; species Dillenia turbinata. The sequence goes on from JBAMMX010000007.1 coordinate 4,410,455, forward strand.
AGGATTTTGAAAAACATTTTAACAATATCATTAAAAATCTTATAAATAATGTTTAAGAATTTTAAAAATATTGTTAAAAATATGGGCGAAAATCTAATAAAAAATAAATTGTAAGTTTCATTCTCCTTCATCCGTCCATCGCATGTCATAGCTCACCTGCCAAACTTTTCGCCCTCCGATAATGGTGTGATATCCTTATCCATATTAGTCGTATTCCGTTTTCACAACGAATGTGATAAATAAATAGTAACCAAAGCTTAATGGGCAGAAGAGCGATCTTAGACCTTTATTTCTTATATTTTAGATTTGAGGATTCAAGTACGCCCACATGAATTATGAAAGTTTGTCATGAATGGAGTGGACCCGTGGGGTGGTGGCAGCAAAAATCCCTTGCCTTCTGTTATGTGATTGGCCATGGACAGCACCTGTCTGGCTAGACTGCTGGGAAGCCAACCCAGGTGAAGTGTCTGTTGGAGTGATACATGTGGCAAGTTCTCATTGGTTCGTACATAGGATCCCACGTGGGACGGGAGCTCAACATCACGTGGCCTCCACGCACGCAGAGGAGCCCTCTTTTGTTAATGTTGGGAAGACTTACAATAGCAGAGAGAGGTAGACACAAAACCGCACCATTTTTTTTTCCTTCGACTTGGATTCACTCATAATCATCATAGCTGCAACTTGTCTCAAATCCCTTTATCTGTTTAATGATCTCTCTCTATCCATGGTTTTGTCTTGCCCCCACACTCATTACTGAAGTCGTGGTGTTATTGTTATATATATGAGCTTTGCTTTCCTGGAATCTTGGGATGGTAACATCTTAGAATCAGGAGATTGGGAAGCGATAGAGAGTGTGTGTGTGTGTGTGAAAGTTCTGGGAGTAGCTAGCTAGGAGCAAAAGCCAAGATGCGGTCTTTATCTGCATTTGCACCTGCACCTTACTAATTTTACTGGTTTTTTTTTTGATTTAAAGATCAAGAAATATCTAAAATATTTTGAAAGCTCCACAAGTTCACTGTATGTGTATGTGTGTAACAAAGAAAGATGAAAGCAAAAGGCCAGTTAATGAGGTGCAGGTGCAGGTGCAGGCGAAGGCCATTCTTTCACATGTTGATATTACTCTACTCGTGTTTGGATTCACATGAATCCTTGGGGGCGCCTTTTTTGGTCCTTTGTTGTTTTCTTTGTGTACAGGATTAGCTTTACGACATTACTTAGAGATCTTTCTATTCAGAGTTCAATGTCTTTTACATCTAGGTATTAGTTTTAAACAGCCAAAATATGTTTCATGCCATCAAAAGACCTCATCCACTGAAAAATATACTACTTAGTTCTCTCCCCTTCAGTTTACGAGGACTCTTGAAATCTCATCTCCATCTTTGTTTGCAGGTCTAGCTTTGAACTACTTCCTCGATCATGTAAATCTATGGAAGTGAACACATGAGGTAATGATCTTTTACTTCTCTCCTTCTATCAAAAGGAAAAATGATGAGTTTGAAACTTTGAACAACGAAAATTTTTGGGCTCTCAATCTTCCATTCAAATTCAAACCATATTTTTTGATTTGTCCAAGTACATCTAATCTGAAGCGCTTCCTTTTGTTAGTTTGCATTAATTATCGAGAAGTGGTTATGTTACTTAACAAAGTTGGGTCCTTACTGCGGATCAGTAGAGGGAAAGAAGTACTTTTGTCCAAGGAGGAGGTAAACAAGCAAACCCTCAAAATTGTTTTGATTTCTTTGTTCACCGAAAATTGCCTATCAGAGTGCTGGGATCTGATTAGTTGGTTAATTCAGAAACTGGTTGGTGATACTCCTACACAAAAAAAAAAAAGAAAAAAAATGCCTACCACTTGTGTGAACTGAAATCTGTAAGAAAATTTATATATTCGCTTATTTCTGATTTTGCATTGTATATATAATTTTGAGTTATTCGTACTGGAAATTGAAAGGATCTAAGAGAACCCCATGTAACTGGACTATTTTCCTTTAGGGTCAATTGTATGGATGGTTCAAGTCTAGCAAATAAAAGAACTAGGTCATCAAATTATTTGAATCCTTGTGTTGACATAAATTGGCACAATTACAAGCGAAAATAGGTGTGTTGAAAAGTCTCGTCTATGTTGTTAAGAGCTAGGTCGGCAGATCATGATTTTCTGCCCAGGTTTCAGGGTGAACTTTCCTGGCATTTTGGTGGTTCCTTGATGCTAGGTAACAAAACAAGTAGGCATGACGTTTGTGGAGCATTGGTATGGATTGCAAGAAAGTTGGTGCACTTTCTAGGTTGAATATAAGAATAGGGGTTAAAGCAAATGATGGCACCTTTATCTTTGATGACAATCGAATTTGGGACAGATGAAACTTGTTCATATATACATGAGTGAAGCAAAGGTGGTATTAGCCTGACATTGAGGTGGAACCTTAGAATTTAAAAGCCAGGAGTAAACTATATTATAGTGGCGTTCTTTTCCCTTTGATTGTGTGAAATTAATTGATGAAAAAGAAGATTGCAGCTCTTGATTTGCGCCGCTCTTCCCGAGACTAATCATATTTAATAATATGGTATAATTGGGAAAGTGCTTTTTTAACGGCAGAACTAGAATTCCAATTGCTTGGCCGGGTCTCGTGTGATCTTCGTTAACTATTTGGCTAAGTTTTGACTCAAATGGTCATTACATTGGGTCGAGGCCCCTGACACTCACCCTCCACCCATTGCCCGGCAGAAAAAGAAAAAGAATTATTCTTGACCTCTTTGCACCTCAGTTGTGTTGCATAGTTGCATTCTACAACTGAGGCAGCAGTGTAATTCACATGCTTGGTGTACTCATGCAACACATTCATTGTCTTTCTGATTTTCTACTTGGTTACTGCACCTTAAAAGTACCATTTTTCATGCTATTGATTCTGCAAAATTGGGGGTATTAAGTCTGAACCATGTTGATAGATTTACTAAGTGGAGTACGACAACACATTGCCTAATAGCATTAGCTCAATCACATTTTGCTTGCTTTAAGGTATATGGTCTCCATTTGCATTCATAGTATATGCTTATTACCTTGAAAGTATTTTCTGAGTAACTTTTAGTTTTTTGTTCCTTGAGCTGCCAAACCCACGATCAAATCCTTTTTGAACAAGGGGAGGGTGCTATATGCTCATTCCTCATTAGTTTAATTCAAAATGGGACGATATAGCTAGCCCAAAATGATTACCAAAAAGCAAGAATAAAGAATTACAAGCGATTCCATGGAGAAGAAGGGAGGAATCGTACGAAACGGCCATTGGCCCAAACTCTTCCTATTTGCTCAATAAATAATCATCTCAAAATCTTTAGGACTACGTTTATTTGGATTATTAACAAGGTGATGGAACTTAGGAAATATTTTATCAAAAGATTGGCTCTTTTTAATTTTGATATTTGATCATAGGCCAAACTTTCAAAGCAAGTGTAACAGAAGTCCATTTAGTGATTATTCATGATAGCCCGCTTTAAGTAGGGTTTTTATGGAGTGAAAAAATACATGAATTAGGGTAGAGGCTTGGTGCTTGTGTTGTTCCCTTACTTATTGATGCATGCTTTTATGCCCTTTGTTTTCGTCAAGTTACAGGACTTTCATTAACCTACATGGCCAATGTAGTTTGCGCTAGCCTTTTAAGTATTATCCACACTCAAAACCATTTGGAGTCGCAACGAGGAAGGTATTCTTCAAATCTCATCTTAAATTTTCTGATTTAATCATTCATTTCAAAAATTCAATTTTGTAGGAGTTGTTATTATCTATTTTATATTGTGTCACTATTGGATAATAAGTCCAACTACATGATATATATATATATATATATATATATATATATATATATATATATATATATATTTCCAAATAGGAGGTCATCGCTTTAGTAGGGTAATGGGGTTCAAACTCAAAATTTCATGTTAACAGATGAATTTTGGATACACATGGAATTTTCAAATCGGTGAAACAGGATATGACATGACTTGAATTTACCTTTTAACATAGTCTGGCTTTGATATTGTCTTTGCATGAACAGAATAAAACTCTTCAAACGAATGATGTCTCTCTCCCTGATTTGCCTTTTTTTTCTAATTCTAAATTTCAGATTATCTTGTGTGGAGGTTCCATGGTTTGTAATCTCTGTCCAAATGATGGTGTCATTTACGGTGTGTTGCCTTGTTTCTCCATGGAAGCCTGAAGCAGGTGACAAAAGTCATAACCTCTATGCCACCATATAACCCTTCAATTTCTTCGATTTAATTCTCTACGAACTACTTTCAGCCAAATTTGCATGTGGTGTATAGATTATGAAATAGCTTCTTTCAGCCAATGCTTTGCGCACCCAACAATGTCGAAGATTTAACAACTGGGGACCTAAATTATTGTACGTTTCTAGGCTGAGAATTAGGTTGTTTTTTACCGTTAGTTCTTTGTTTTTCTTCTGGTTTTGCCCACTTAGGACCCAGAAAAGGGAAAAAAAAAAGTGCAACTTGAATTAGCCAATATTGAGTTGAAAGAGGTAAACATCTTATAATTGTGTAGGACATATGTTAGTCCTTTGTGTTGGGGAAACTCTGATCATGGTAGAATGCTAAGAACATCAAGAGAAAAAAGAATGTCTTTCCCCGGTGAACAGGCACGCCATACCATCCATCTTTGCACCCCCAAGAAAAAAAGAAGTGTTACTACTAGGATATATATATATATATATATATTTTCATATTACTACTAGTTTAGTATTACCATGAAATGAACTGCGTCTCTACTGCTTTACTTCTGATGGGGAAACTTCATAAAGAGCCCCACATTTTTGAAAACATATTCTAGTGGAGACATGACATTTGTGTATTATTAAAATATTTGGCGTTGGCGTAAATACTTAAAAGAATTTGTCACTGAACTTAGATTCGTTTGTTCATTAGTTTGTTTATTTAGTATTAACCAAACCAACAACTACTTGGCATGCTCAAGTGATATACAACCCCACTTAAGTTGCAATTTGCATGTACTTCCAAAAACTACCACAATCTTATTTTATTTATAATATTTGTTAAATTTATTTTTAATAAAAATCTAGTTCAAGCTAAATTTTTTGAATAAAAAATATAAAATTATTATTATTTCTATAATTATGGGCACTGAAATTAATATTTTCCGGGGAAGCATAATCAAAGCCACCCCATACCTTTAATCCTTTTAGCAAGCTTGGCGGGCAAGTAATTCGGCGGGAGGAAAGAATGGCGATGGCTTAGCTGGACGCAGTCCTAGTAATCAACGAGGCTTCCTAACGCGTATCAAAAGGCTCGTGCTCTCTCCTCTCTCATCTGTCTCTCCCCTTCTCATATTTGTAAACATGGCACGGACGAAATCGGAATATGCACAAAACCAGAGCATAGGCTCGCTTTTCCCTGCAAAGCACAACCAGCTTTTGAATCTCTCTCTCTCTCTTTATTTCAACTCTTTGTTATCATCATATGTATAATTTTTGCCGTGTTTGGGTAAAACAGGCGGGTCCAATATTGATGGCAAGTTTTCTTGTTATGGGTCATCATAAGCCATTTTTGTCCGAGTCCAGTCCAACCCGCGTCTGGTGGGTAGTGAAATGAGACCCGACTCCGGCACTTTCTAAAATTTTCTGCATTCAACCGCCACGCGCGTGGAGAGCTCGTGGATAGCCTTTGGGAAATCAAAAAATCAAGAATATATAGGGATATGATCTTCCAACGCTTCGTTTCATCCATTTATCATCTGTCTTTCTCCTGTTGGCTGTGTGTCGCCAGGTAATCTCTCTCTCTCTCACTCACTCACAAATCATGTATAGTTATGTCACAACTTCGCTCAGTCGCCTCCCTCTATTTCGTTTTTCTCGTCTACTCTCATTTTCTCCCAAGCCTTCTTTCTCCGTCTCCACCATTAAACCCAAGGTTTGAATCATCGACCGTCCTTCCTCTTATTCAAACCCCCCATCATTTTATTTTATTTTTTAATTTGATATAATCTTACATTATTGGCGGTGCAAGTGTAGGATCAAGCCCTATTCAAATTGTTTGCGTCTATGGCTTCTTCGGATTCAAAGGAGTCTCCTGCCAACAATCCGGGTCTCCATTCAACCCCTGATGATGACACTAAGGGTTACTTCATGCAACAAACCGTAAGACCCTCTATTGCGCCATTTTTTGGGATTAAATCTTGATTTGGTTATCCGGGGTTAAACTTTGTTCTCGATTGTTGGTTTCAGATGTTTCGAATTAAGGATCCTAAAGTCAGCCTTGATTTCTATTCTCGCGTCTTAGGCATGTCGTAAGTGCTCTCTTTCTTGGTCTAACCTTTTCTAATTTCTTTTCATGCGCACGTTCGAGAGTTTAATGATATTCCCATGTTACAAACACGTCTTAGTTTTATTACTTGATGCGCTTTCCGAGTACTCAGTTGTTTGCTAATGCACTGTGGGTTGATTACTAATTGCTAGAACAGTTGCTTTTCCAACCTACTAATTTGGTGGGATAGATTCTAAAATGTTTGTGTGGGGTGGCGGGAACTTCTTTGCTATGCCAAGAATGTGTAGGCTTTGCAAGAAGTGAGAAGAATTCCCATTATGGATGTGTTTCTTGAAAGGGAATTTACACTGGAATGCAGTTTATATATTCAGTTTTTTATCACAAACTTGTACCAATATAACATGTGTTACTCTGTCATTTTCTTGAATATTGACAATCAGCTGGACATTTTTGTCAGTTGGGACTCAAAATTGTAGTCTACATTTATGTAAGACAATGTTCTTTTGGCCAAAACCACAAAAATTCCCCAGAACTTTGTACTTACTTTTAGATGTCCCCCTAAACTTCAATTGCAGTCGAGTAGCCCTTCAAACCTTTAAAATCATATTCATTCATCCCCTGTAAGTGGACAGCTTCGTTTTACCATCCACTTCCCATCACTTATTCCCATTGCTCTTGATGCTTTTCGTTCAGAGAGAGAGAGAGAGAGAGAGAGAGAGAGAGAGAGAGACCAATTTGCTAAGTTCCATACAATATTAGTTAAAGATGCAAAATAAGAAAATCTAACTGAGCATAGAAAAATCACGTGTTAGTTGAGATCATGAACAACCAAAGATCTAGAAATTGCAGAAATTTCCCATATTTTGAGTACAACTTGACTAAAGAGAAATCATTAAAAAAAAGAAGCACTGAGAAATCACAAAGTATATCATAGGAATTTCACAACAGGAGTCGAAAAATGAAATGGAAAGCATCAAAGGCAAAATGGGATTAAGTGTTGGGGAATGGATTGGAGAATAAAGCCATTTGGTTATGGGGGATAATGATTTCGATTTTGAAAGTCTAGGGGGCTAGTTAACTGTAAGTAAAGTTTTGGGGGATGAGATTTTTGTGGTTTTTCCCTTTTTTCCCCCCTTATGCACAAAAAACAGCATGGGACTGTATTCCCTTTTCTGGGGTAAAAGTTGTGTTTCAGGATTATAGCCACTTTCCTGATGCTGGATTGATGATTTCCTTGGCCTTCATGTGCATCAATCATATTTCTTTCAAAACAATGTCCTTGAGATGGGCTTTTTTCCTGTTAATGTCAAGAACTGCATGAGTATGGTCTTTATCATTATAGTTCATTGCAACAATTATTGAGTTGGCATTGTCTTTGACATGTTCTGACATAGTACATCCTTCATGAGTTAATGATGCTAGAAGACTAAGATGATGAATGCCTTCCACTATTGTATTAGATGAATTGCTCTATCTTTTATGTGGACATAGTTTGCAACTAGGTTTCATTTTTTGCTATTGAATGTTCAAAACCTCTGTTCGCCTGCAACATCATTAGAATGGAGCTGGTGTATTGTATTTTGTGAGACTCTGTTCTTTGAATGAAGTATATTATTTCTTAATTGCTAATTATCATTTATATATCAGGTTACTCAAGAGGTTGGACTTCCCTGAGATGAAGTTCAGTTTGTACTTCTTGGGCTATGAGGTAAACCATGTTCTATTAAATTATCAATATTAACTGTCACAGCTTGAGGGCAAACCTAGATGCAACATTGGAATTGCTCCTTTGGTGACCTCAAGGTCACGGGTTTGAGGCGTGAAAACAGTCATTTTGCAAAAATGTAAAGGGAAGGTTGCGTTCATATACGCCCACCCTCCCCCTACCCCCATACTAAGTCGGGGAGCACTTTGTGCACCGTGTGATACCTTTTTTAACTATCACAACTTGAGTTTGTTTATGTTGATATCTTAGTAGTTATTCATTTCAGTTTGATAAGGCATGAACTGTATCTACTTGTCTCAGCCTTGATCAAGGCATAGAGGTTTTCCTTTATTTTTTTTTCCTCATGCAGAACACAGCCGAAGCCCCCACTAATCCTACTGATCGGACAGTCTGGACCTTTGGTCAGAAGGCTACGATTGAGCTGACACAGTAAAAAGAATCCTCTTCTTTTCCTTCTTAGTGAGAAAATTTCTCTCTTTGCCACGGTCATACCTTGACTGAATTTTTTCCTTGTTTTCTTGCAGTAACTGGGGCACAGAGAGTGATCCTGACTTCAAGGGCTACCACAGTGGGAACTCGGAACCTCGTGGTTTTGGTATGTAATTCTTGGCTACTTTGTGTTGTAAATCCTAAGTATAGAAATTATCGGTGTTAAGTATAATCATACCTTGCTTGTTTATCTGGTTTCTATTGACTTTATGGCACTAATTGCTTTGGGATATAAATTATATTTCTGGTTTTCTGAATCTGATAGCATGTTGTGTAATTAGTTGCCAATGAGATGGAAGAAACTGGCAATTTTTCATATGAACATATGTGCAGGACACACTTGATGACATAACAATTTCTGCCTATTCCTCTGGAGCATTCCTCTGGAATGCTTGGAACTTCTTATGCAGGGCTTTTGTCTTGTTGGATGCATTGCATTACTTATATGCACTAAAAACATGAATATGTTATTTAGAATCAGCTTCAAAATTTGTGGCATCTACAATGTTGATCTAACCTAGCTTTTATTTATTGTTTTCAGGTCATATTGGCATCACAGTTGATGATACATACAAGGCATGTGAGAGATTTGAGTGTCTAGGTGTGGAATTTGTTAAAAAACCTGATGATGGTATATTTCTTTCCAATATTCCTTTTTTTTCTTTTTTTGCTTTACTGAACAACTTACGCAATTACTGAATACCTCAGTTGGCATGAGCAGTTTGGTTGGGAGTATTTCCATACATGACTTATGTACCTAGGCAAGTTATGGACCAACAATGAAAATGATGGGAAGCAGGTAGTAATGCCTTGTACTGAAAAGAAATACTAGGAGTAACTTAGCGAGAGAAAACATGTAAGCCTCCACAGTTTGGCAAATCTTGCATTGTTAATGGAGGCTGGGATGGAACTTGTTCATTGAAATTGCAACCTTTTAGTGTGTTTTAGTAACTTTACGTGAAGATCCTTGGAACTTTCAAGTAAAGATGAATGCCTCTGGTGATATATGGTTCAGGAATGCCTTTATAATGTGTTGACAAGATGATGTTGCCATCCGTTTGTTCCCCCCCCCCTTCTTTTTTATTTATAATTTTTACAGTGACTTTTCCTTTGAGGGAATGGGAGGACTCTGGGGGGCGTTTCCTCATCAAATTAGTTTTTCGGGAGGCTGAATGGACCCATGCACTTCTATACTGTTACATACATGCAATCAGTCAGCTTTAGGCATGGAGGGAAGGTCTTCTAATGGCTGTTGGCCAAATCAGTTCCGGTCTTTGAAATGAACCAAAAATAAATCAGTTAAAAGACCTTTCACAGCATCTGTATATGCTTGCTTATGCCGTTTTCTATTTGTAACTGATGGCCTCAATCTATTGGAATTTATGCTTAATGCTTTACAACCTCTGGCTTCAGTAATCTTGTCTAGTTGAAGCAATCCCACTTATCTGGTGATCTCTGGTGAGACTTGTTTGTTGTAAGAATTAGCTTTGTGGAATCAAATCCACCTCTTTGGTCATTTGGGCATGGGTGGAAGAGACCATTTTCTGGTTTCAGTCCTTAAAATAGAGAAAGAAGATGGGCTGACTTGACTGCTGATTGGTTGGATGGTATTCTGGCCAGAAATCAGCAAAATTATAAAAGATTGCTAAGATGTATTTCTCAAGTTCTTGTTTGGCACCGTGAGCACTTTTTGTTTCTCCTATCATTGGTCATCTTATTGTCACTTGGCTCCTCTTTGGTAATGTATCTGTAGTTTGCATCTGATCTTGTATTCTGAATTATATGAGCTTTCTGAAGCTATCATTGCCAAACAAAAAATTTTGCTGGAAGAATTAGAGTTCTTTATAGTGTTCTAATTGCAGGTGCTGGTTGCAGGGAAAATGAAGGGAATTGCATTTATTAAAGATCCTGATGGCTACTGGATTGAGATCTTTGACCTCAAAACAATCGGAAGTATAACCAAAAATGCTGCATGATAAGGTGCCAAAAAGACTTCAGGTAATATTCTGATGTATGAATTTATCTCATTTTCTGTTGCTACCGTGTGCCTTCCTCCACCCCCAAAAGAAGAAAAAAAAAAATGGAGAATCATGTTTGACTAATGTTTTGGCCTTACACTTTTGTACTTGTATGTGCTTTGTACTATCTCATGGTGAGCTGCATGGACCCCTTTTTGTTCACCTTTAGTAATCAAGATCCAAAGGATATAACTTTGCTGAAAGTAAAATATGTAGCAAGCCTAAGTGGGGATCGTCATCTTCTTCAGTTACTTTTATTAGTTGCATTTTCAGTTGTACCATAGTCGAAAGATAGAATAGGAAAACGAAAAGTCATCCACCAAGGCCCCATTACACAAGGACTCTAATATGGATGCATATGTCAATGCCTATGGTATTTGTGTGTTTCTTGTCTTCCTTCTGGTGAAGACTTAAGTGATCTTCCCCTAAAGTTTTCCTGTATGCTTTTTGGGCAGGTACAACAACAAATATTAATTGCACCATAGTGATACAGCATTGTTAATTGGATACTAATTAGAACAGGTCTGGAAACAATTTCTTGTCTGTTAAGGTCTCAAATTATGACACTTGGCTGCTTGGGAGATTTCCCACCTTTTTGAACCCCCACAAGGGGATCCTCCCTTTTCCCCCCTTTAAATACTCGTTGAAATTATGGGTGGTTTGGAAAAGCTTATTGCAATTAATTAAGAAAAACTTGTAGCATAAGAAATGTATTGGTGTGTTTCATCGTGTGATGTTCTTGCTCAAATGGTATCCGATGGTTTATCTAACTTGTGAGTTAATAATACTGATAACAGATACCTTAGGCTGGGGCTCCCGTTATAGTAGGGTCTAGGAGAGGTCAAACATACGAAGTCTTGTTCGTTCTTGTAGTCTTGGTAAATTGAACTGTAATCATCATCAAATTTTTGGTGGGCATAGGGAAGGTCAAAGGCGGGATTTGTAGCCAATATAACTACAAAATTCTGGTTTATGCAGGTAATGTGGGAGAGTTTGGGGTCTTCTGTGGCTTTATCAGTCTTTCATGTTGGAAAAGTCAGACTTTTTCCCTATGCATGAAGATTTTGTTTTGCTTTGTTTTGGTGGTTTTTTTTTTTGGGGGGGGGGGGAACTTTTTGAATCTTGTAGATCTGTGTTCTCTTTGCCTCAGGGTAACAACTGAAAAGAAAAGATTTAGTGTATCTGATGTACCAGTAAAGTATCCTCTTGGGTCCAAACAATAATTTACTGTAATACTCTGATCGTTGGTGATAGAAGCAGAGTGATTGCAGGGTTCATTTTGGTGTCGATATTCTATTGAATGCCCAATTAGTGCCTACCCGCGTACTTTCTTGCAGGAAAATTTCAGCATTTCAGCAAATTTTAGGAATGATTTGAAATTTGCTTGAAAAACCTGCAATGTATGAAATTTTCTTACTGGTCGGGAAAGACTTTTTTGGCCCGGTGACTACCCATGCTCCAGCAAAAATCATTTGTGTGGAGGAATTGTACGAGACCCCGGTAGCATATTCTTTATTTATTTTTTGTTACACTGTGATTTGAATTTGGGATCACGGACTAAGAGGAAGGAGATGGTGATCACTAGACTATTTCTTTCGATGCAGATTCTACCACAACTAGACAGGATTCATTCAGGCACAGGGCTACCAGGTTACTTGCTTATTAGAAAATGGCGCTGAAGGATTTTCCACATTCTCTTGCGCGGGTGACTGGAACATTGAGCGGGCCTTCTTAGGTCAGACTAAACATATTTGAAATTGAAGCTTTTGTACAACTCGATATCCGAACTTTCGTACTTTGCCTAGAACTCAAATTAGGTTGGGGTACACTTAATTTATGCAAAATAACAGACGTAATCAGGTTAGGGTTAAGGCTTAATTAGACTAATCGGGTTTAGAAATGTAGCCAAACCTGTTAAAATGGCGGGTTAGACTTGCTGGGCTGCGCAAAGGCTAGCACTCAGGTCCATGGATGACTTGGAAGATGAAAATTTCCAAGATGAAACGTGTTTCTCTTTGTTTATGCTTTAAACCCCTCCCTCAAAACGAAACGAACGTTATGAGTCAATACACTGTGGAGTGCCTCAAAATTGAGTCTTTTAACCAAAGAGATTTGTGCCATCTTAGATTTGGTCGTTCAGTTTGACTCTTTCCTTTTAATGTTGGTTTTACATATGTAAAGCATAGCTCAAAACTTGTTTAGCCCATGTTTGATGAGGTCCTTTGGAGAAAAAAAATGTCAGGTTGTCGGTGCCACACCCCACTGACCATTGCACTTCACCAGAAAAGACATTCCTAGAAAATCTCTCTTTCTTTAACACACACCATAAACAATCACTTCACTAGAGAGACAAGTTTACATTAAACAACATTGAAAATAGCTAGCTGTCCAAAATAATCTGTAATTTTGATTAATTCATATATATGTGATGCAGAAACAAACGGAAAGCATATATATATATATATATATATATATATTATATGTACAATTATTTTAAGGTTTTAATTGATTTCCTGGTGACTTACAAAAGATACAATATAGGCCGTACCCATGAAGCATAAATTGGTGTTTTTATCTTTTCACTGACAGCAAATCTTGTGATCATGTAATTTGGATTCCTTTGGTCTGATTCCCGATGGGGATTCCCCGCTGTCCGTGTTCCTTTATTATAATTTATACTTTCAGACTTCTCTGTTTGATTATTTAAGCCAACCAACAGGAAGACAACACGCTCAGGTACACACACACACACACACACGCTCAGGTACACACACACACACACACACACAAGGACACACACCAAATGTATTATGACCATTTAGGACCCTCCCATCCTTTCTATGGTCATTCAAGTCCCGCGAGAGAGAGAGAGAGAGAGAGGGAGGGAGGGAGGGAGAGAGGTTAAGAAGTCTGGTGGGTACGAATAGTGTTTTCTGAAGGCTAAATTAATTCATCTCCAAATTACCATGTTCTCACAGAATTGTGTGATGCAATGGTTAGTTGTAATACCGAATGTTCTTACCATATTGACCCAAATAACGCATTTGCTAATTTAGGGGGGTATTGCTCCCTTGTTTGAGAAAGTGTTTCTCTACCTACTCATTTTTTAGCGCGGTCTCTCTCTCTCTCTCTCTCTCTCTCTCTCCATGCAAAATTTTGGTTTAGTGCAAACCAACATTTAAAATTCTATCAAATTTTGGATTAGACGGTTAATTAAAATTCATTTTTAGTACTAAAGCTGAATTATATAGAGCACAATTCAATTTTGAATTCATTGTAAAAAAAAACCGATATGAACTTTAAATTAAAATTAGTATAATTAAGAATTAACACGAAATCTTGAATTAATATCAGCAGAGAATTATCGGTTATTAATAAGAAATATTGAAAACTAGAGTATTGCAACAGAGTAAACTATTTTTTCCCTTATCTCTTAGTCGGGATCGGGTGGGGACTTCAATTATTGTCCATCCAACTCAAAACAATGAAAGACTAAACAACATTTTGAAAGTGTTGGAGTGAAGTGAAGCACATGCCTTGCTTGCAAGGAAATTGCTGATGGTGGAGTGGTTAAAAATAAAGTAGCCCAAAGAATAATTGGTTGAGGTGAAGGAGATCTGTGAGAAAACTCCTTTGCTCAATGATTAATGTGTCTGCTAATCTCTTTTTTTGATGCTTTAAAGTTATTTACCTACTCACCCTTCTTGGTTTAACTTATTTTAATTTAATCTAATTGTTAAATATACATGCACCTTATCATTGCATTGACCTTTAGGACACATGTCTCTATCAATGATGAATCATTACAAACAAATGGGCACAAAATTAACATAAGAAAAACAGAAACATAGTCTTCTTTTTCGTTATTATTGTTGGAAACCTAGCCTAGTTTGGAGTGGAAAATGTAAGACTTTTTTGACAAATTCAACTCCTTGCTTGAATTAAAATGTGATCAATGTGAAGTTTTTCTTTACCTCCACACAAAACACTCTTGACCCTTGATCTTGGTTAACAAATCGATCCAAGGGTTCGCAAGGGATGGACGGTGCAAATGATCAAGTCAATGGTTTGAAATTGAAAAACTAGACAATCCTCTCTGTTATGCCCTTGACAAATCCGGATCAGGTTTTGACTCCTATCATTAGACAATGTCTAAATAGTCCAACTGCATCTGAGTTCTTAAATTGTTTTTAAAATCGAATAAAACACATATACCCAAGTTGATGCCTGCCTGCCCTTTCGACATAAATTTATATAGCATCAAATCATATAATATAATTTAAAGGGGTGTATGTAAGAAGACTGAGATTATGATGTCTGATTGGTCATTTGATTATTAGGGGTGTCCACAAAAATCCAAAATTTCAACCACCATTTTTCTTGGGGTCCGCAAATTCCCACCATACCCTAATTCAAACTAACAATTTTGTTTTGAAAAACCAATAGTAGCAATTAAGAAACGTGTAGCGAATAACAATCCTAACTTGGACAACCTATTCCTATATGAATTATTAAGAGTTGTTATTGGTTTGTTCAAAGAATTTTAATACTCGATGTTTTCTCTGATTTACAGAAACAACAACAATAATAACATAATTTTTTCTTACTTTTACATTGACCGCAACTCTCCTCTTTACCTGAATTTGGGACCAACGATGGTAAAGTTTTCTCTAATTTACAAGAATTGGTGCAAAATAAATTATTAAAAATAAATACCACCTGAGACTTTTTTATAATTTCATGATTGGTAATCGATTATTCTACATCTCTATCTTACGTAAAATAATGAAATGTTGAATAATAATTAAATGATTATTAATTTTATAAATATATAAATTATAAAAAAATTGAATTACTCCAAATAATTAGAACATGAATGTTAGTTTTCTTAATTTTTTTTTTTTTGTTATCAGAGAGAGTTGAGATAAGAACGGAAGCAAATAAAAAGTTGAGAAGCATGATGTGTTGTTTGGTTTATTTTGGACTTTAATTCTTGAAATGGTGAATGATTACTTGCTTCTCTAGTTTCAAGGATAACATTAATTTCTGAAGTCTGAACGAAAGTGTTACAGTAGAAACTGAAAAAAAAAAAAAAAAAAGAACCGTACGAACATCGCATCATTCATCCACCTCCCAAAAAGAAACGCACGAGGAGAGAAAAAAAAGCTTTACTGTACCATCAATAAAAAAACAATGAAGAAGTGCTTCATTTCACAAAAAATAAAATAAAATACACAAACCCCCATAAAACCAAAGGTCTCATCTGATCAATCTTCTTCCTTCAACCCCTTCCTCAGACACATAACCATACCCTTCAAATCTTTTAGTGATTTTTACTTACGAAGTCAGTTTTTATGGTAATCAGTAATAATAGTACATGACCTTCTGATCTTGTTGTTGTGTCTTGTTTTCATCAAAGAAGAAGTTGTTGTTACACCCATTGGTACTAATAAGTTGTTTAATGTCTTGATGCTGGTCATAATCTAATGGATTTTGAATTCGATGATCTCCAACAACAAAGTTATACCCACTTGACTTGTCCTCACCGCATATGTTTAGATTACGATCATCTCCTCCTCCATAACCTAGCATGAATTTCTGGTTATGATCTTCAAGCCCACTTGAGATGTAACTTTGAACAAACCCCATTTCCTCTTGCTTGATCTCTTTTCCTCCGTAGCTGATCTGAGAGCAACTCCCATCAGAGGAACTACAACTTGCTTGATTATCACCTCCAAACATGAGATAGTTACTGCTAAACAAGGTTTGATCTTGTGTTTCTAGAAGTGATGAAGTGCTTGTGAGGTTAGGGAGGAATGAAGCGGGTTCAAATAAGGACTTGGATGGAGTATAGTAATTATTATTGGCGCAAGAAAAGAGAGATGAAAGCGATTGTGAGGTTGGCGTTTGATGAAGTGGTGGTGGGTTGTTATTATAGCAAGGAAGCTTTTTTTGATGATGAGGTGAATTGGGAGGCATCCCTAAAAGCTTCTTCTTGAGCTTGGTGTTCCAATAGTTCTTGATGTCATTGTCTGTCCTCCCTGGTAGTTGAGCAGCTATGATTGACCACCTGCAATTTTTTGGAAATGCATGTGCTTCATGAAAACATAAAATATTAATCACATTTGAGGACTTTTAAGGCAGAGATCTAACATTGTCATGCATGCCAGGAGATAAATAACCACAAATAGCATAATCTTGTTTGTAGTTTCGAAGTTTCTTATACGCAAGTTTTTCTCACAATTGGCAAACTTTATTTCCTCCTTTCCACTCTTTTTTAAGGAAGGTTTTCCTTAAGAAGCTATCATCACATCTATGTTTAAACAAAAAGGATAAAATGATACCAGATCTATTTATGTTTACAACATAGACTTCTCATTCACATCTAGTTTAGCTGTAAAACAAACTCAAAAATAGCAAATATTCCCCCCAATTTTTGAAAAAGTGAAGAGAGAGAGAGAGAGAAAGAAAGAGATTGACAAAAAATTGCAGAATATGGAAATATACCTGCTTCCAATGCTAGCAAAGAGGCTGCAAATAATTTTATCTTCATTTTCAGAGAATTCACCATGTTTAATATTGGGCCTAAGGTAGTTAAGCCATCTTAGTCTGCAGCTCTTCCCACATCTCTTCAAACCTAGTACACAAAAACCCACAACATCAAAACCACAAGAGGAACAAGTTGAAGTTGGGGAGAGAGAGAGAGACAGAGAAGAAATACGTACCAGCTTTCTGTGGGAGGGCAATCCAGTTTCCACCAGTCCCATATTTCTCAATATACTCCTTAAGCTTTACGTCTTCTTCAGGTGACCATGGTCCTTTCTTCACATTTGCTTTGTCACAACAAGGAGCTCTACCCATCTCTCTCTCTCTCTCTCTCTCTCAACTTGTTCTTTCTGAATAGACTTTTGTTGAGTCTGGTTCTAGAGCTTTACTTATATATTTAAGATAAGGAGACTGGGCGCCTCTCTTGCTTGCTTGACAGTGAAAAGGGCAAAAAAGTATTAAGTTTATTTGAAAACATAAAGAAGTCAAAAGGATATGGCCTGTCCAACTAATATAAATCAGTTCGTAACTCATCTTTTTCTTATTAGTCAGCTTAAATCAGGAAAAGTTTCATTATTATTTTCTTTTATGTGTCTTAGTCCCCCATAAAGTGTCTTCCTCTAAAAAGTCTTGTTGATGAAAAACTAGTTTTAATCCTTTTGAAATGATGGCTATGAAGTCTCTGAATTGTGACATTTTCCAAACCATCTGATGCTATGTTGTAGCTTTATTTTCTATTTCTCTCACAGGTCTCAAATAAACACTCTCTTAATTAATAATTAATAAACTGTCTAATTTTGATATTTAATTTAACAACATTAAAAGCATAAGAATTTATTTTATTTGACAATTTTTATTATCTATTGTAATAATAAATATTATAATAAGGTTGTTGTAGGACATTCGAGCGATAAAAAAATTTTATCCAAGTATTTTTTTTTTCAAAATCTAATATTTGAACTTTTATGAATATATATTTTTGTAGCTCAAATGTAATAATAAATAAATAAATATAATTAGTGCTTTTCTTTTTTAACATTATCCATTGGGAAGGAGCACAAAAGTTTCTTAAATCTAGGTTGATCCGGGGCAAAAACAACTTTGTGGACTTCCATGCTCGAATTTGACTTTGTTTCTTCAACATTTCTACTCTCGAATTGTCCACAAAATTCAGTATGCGTGAAAATATTGTGTGGAAAATATTTAAGTTAATTAAACATAGGAGCAAGGTGACAAGGTAGGATGTCTCCCGCACTATTGTTTCCCTTTTCACCAAATTATTCATAAATTAGCATGTCCATTTCTTCATAAGTAATAATTAGACCTCAGCGTCGCCGACAACTCTAAAAAATTTTCGAGGTTGAGTTTGGCATTTCGCCTATAATCTGATTTAGACATAATTGTTAGCCGGACTTTAATTCGTTAATACCTCGGGTTCTGCTAGGCCTAGCCCACGCTGATATCACTTACAACATTGTTTTAAACTTCTAATATCATGATTTGAGACCCAAAGTAATTAATGGCCGATCAAAGTGTTTAGAGATAATTAAACACAGGAATTTACGCCCACAGATTATCTGACAAATCCCAACTAAAGCAACCAAGTAGATCACCTAACCGTTGTGTGTTAATTCTGTGCACGTCCTTCCTATGTTGAGGGAGAGTGATAATGACGACTTGGATTAACTCATACATAACATGCCCATAATCTATAGTTTCAAGTGATGCTCGTCAGTATTATGATTTTATAAAATTCATAAGCAGCCAAAACTTTTAGGTATAGGTGGGCATGGTTCCAAGCCTCCCCCCAAGCCCCAAAAAAATGAAATAAACAATGTAGAGACAACCTGTATATGTAATTGCACTACATTATGATACTAATTAATGTCCCCATAATTATTTATTTAGGGTTCTAACAATCTTGATTTGATCAAACACTGGCGTATCAAATGCCTAGGTCTGGAAGGCTGCTAACCAATTGAGTAAAACCTACTGTGCAAAGGTGAATCACCAGGCCATTAATAAACCTACTCTGGAAACCTCAACTTTGTCTCAATTTTACCAGGTTAAGTTTTTATTTTGTCTTATTTTATTTTTGTAACATTTTAATTAAAATAAAAATTATTTTTAGAAAATATACAAATAAAAACTAAATTTATTTATAAAAATACTTAAATTATCACTATATTAGTAACTTCCCAAGTGATGCTCGATATTTATATTGCCATGTCTACAATGCGAGCCACCCTTCATTAAAAAAGATAATAATCATATACTTTTCACAGCTTAAATTTGATTTTGGGGGGGGGGGTTGATGTTAAATTTATACAAATTTGACAGTTTTTTTTTTTTATTTTAATATTTGTCTCTCATATGGTCGATCCCAAATTTTGACCGATCTCAAATTTTAGGATATAAGATTTAGGTGGTGGTTGTTGTTGTTGATGTTAAATTTATACAAAAGCTGTCAATATAGCCTTGTTGAGCCTCATAATTTTAATATATAGATAGTTGTTGAAATATTATTTTCCCGTTTAAATATTTTAGTCCAAAAATCACTAGAATATGGGAAAATTTCCCAACAACAATCAAGTTAAAGATGAACCCATAAATTAAAATTCAGGATAAGGAATACATTGAAGAGAGAGATATGCATGTATGCCTGATATGGCCTGCAAGGTCCCTAGCTAGTCCCTACCCTTTGTAGGTAAAATCGTATCCTAATTGTATGCAGAATAATAATTTTGTATGTGCATGGAAATCATTTGGTTGACCTCCTTAATTTTATATATAGGCACAATAATTGTTTGAAATTAATTGTAGTTCACTCACTATGAATCCCAAATTAATTATATTTTTTGCATGCAAAGTTTGAACATAATTGACAATCATTGCCTCTTTGCATGACATTTAATTCATAAAAAAGTATTCAATAAAAAAGACTCCTATAATAAAGTCCACTCAACGTTTAATGAAATCCTGCATGCATACACACGCAAAAATAGTACTCAAACCTTAAAATATATTTGACGAATATGATATTGCATTAGACGACACATACATAATTCACAGACATATATTTTTATAATGCTCTCACTTGAAATTTTGAAAACATCAATTATTTTGAAACTTTGATCATGAGAATGGGATCCGGTTGATTAGAAAAATTGTTGGTTTTGAAATATGCCGGTTGATCTTTGATCTCATTAATTAAATTCATGTAATTTAGCCATATAATTGGCGGGACAGCTTAAATTTTGTTTTTCTCATTTTTCCTCTTTATAATAATAAAAAAAAAGATTGATGGGTTTAGATCTACACAATAAAGATTACCTTGTCTAATAGGATAACTAAATAAATCAGAATTATTATATTAAAATTTAATTTTCTTTGATAAAGAAAGTTACCGAGTACACAATCATCAGACTATGACTATTTGTGTCTTCCCTCACTTCCTTTATGTCATCTGTATGTTGCTCTTCAAGCTTCTAAAATCTTTTTCTCTTTTCTTTTCCTCCCTTTTCATAATAGTAAGAATTTTAACCAGTTAATATATATATATATATATATATATATATATATATATATATATATATATGAGAAATACATATAATAACCCAAATTGTGTACGCTCTAAGTGGCAAAGTTCTTTGTGAGAGTTCAAAGTATTCCCCGATGCAATCATTTAAAACCGAACCTCGCATTTTGACTAAAAAAAGGTGCATTGATTTGGATGCCAAGAACTAGTATCATCTGAGTCTTACTCAGTCCATCCTTGATTGTTCTCTGTTTATATCTTTATCATTTGTTCCAAATCTTATGTAGCCGTCGTTTGATCCTTTTCCCACTTATTAATCAACCGTGTTTTACGGGTTCATTAAGATATCCCTAATTGCATGTATCAACTTGTCTTTAATCTTTGTAGACACGTAAGCGTGAATGAAATTATAAGGTTAATATATGCAATTAACGTTGACTATTTACATTAGCATCTGCGAAGGCATGAACCATATCAAAGCCGATAGATAGAGACTGATTAAGAGCACCAAGATAAGGGAAAAAAAAACACATAAAACCAAATTACCTGCTTTTGTTTGACATTTTAGGAGATAGGGCACCAACCTTGTAGTTACGTTAGTTTTCTAGAACTCAACTCTTTTCCCATCTTTTTCTCCTTCACTACCGAATCTTCCCAATTGAAAATACTCATACAAAGCTATGAAATCTTCATATCCCTACCTAAAAGTATAGTAATTCAAGAGGGGTTATTAATCAGTAAATATGATTACACTATAAATCATGGGTTGAAACCTTTTTTTTTTGTTATATCGAAATTTAAATTCGGAATCATCAGGTTGGGGAGGGGTTTGTGATCACTAGAATATTCCTTTCGGATGAAACCTATACTATATTGTGTAAGGATTTCAGCGCATTCTAAATTTGTGCCTATTCTTTAGCATATCTGAGTAAAATAGTTTGGTAACAAAGGAAAACATCTTAGGTAAGTGTATAACTAACTGATGGGGTCATACGGTACGATGCAAAAAAATAAACAAAGTTATAAAATAAGACGAGTGTTGTCATGTGCATTGACTCAGAGAGAGCTTGAAAATATTTCATACGAGGGTTGCTTTCACTTTGCTCAATGGTTGGCAAGCTAAGCTAAGAAAATTTTGGATTGTGGGTAGCAGCCTGTACTCAAATATATAATATATATTGTACTCAATCAAATGTATATTCCATATAAATTATTGTGTTGCAGGTTAAGAAACTTGGGCTAGTTCTCCTTTTACATTTGTGCCCCTATACTCATTGGCTATCTGCTTTGGATTCCTCTTTCTGATGCGCCTTTGCCATTGTCTACTTCTACTCAGAATTTTAAATCTGTAAAATTTACGACCATACTTCTTCTTCGTATGATATGTCGCATGTTTGCGTATTTTGTTTTATGGATGGAGCACTCATAATGCAAGTAATTATCAACTCTTTTAGGTTAAATGGTCGGACACTCTGCTTCCTTAACTAAATGTTTCAAATTCGAGTTTTGGAAATGGAGAAAAATAATTTATAAAAATCAATCTCATAACGGGTCTCACAGTACTCAGGACGGATTAATCGGCACAACCTAGATACCGATCGGTGAACACAAAAAAAAAAATAATACAAGTAATTAGCTAAGGAGACCAAATGATATCACTTTAAACTCTATTTGGATATAGATCAAAACAGGATCCCGTATGTTTAGTTTTAATTTTCCTTCAAGGAAAACAAAATAGGTATCCATGGTTGGTGCTTGCCGAATGGAATGGGAGGAGGGATATGGTGAAGAAGAAGAAGAAAAGGCTGGAATTAGAATTCTAAATTCAAAATGTTATATGAGCTAACTAAATAGATCAAACCTTATAAGACAAATCAGATCATATTTTAACTAATTTAAACAAACTTTTAATTAACAATTAGTTAAAAATATACTTACAAAGACTATCATGAATGATTTGATTTATACTTATTCGGTCTATCTAATATTATTTTTTTAAAAAGAAAAGATATCAAATAATGTTTGAGTCAATGATCAAATTAACCAAATTTTAAGTGGCAGTTATATCAATTAAAGTAAAGTATTTCAAATATGAGAAAATTTTGAATTGACCAGATGTCTTTTCAAACCAAATAAAAGAAATAATACTATAGTAAACTGATTACCATACGTCAATCAAAACACAATATGGAGAATGAATCAATGTTGATCAACACTTTCCATCTAACTTGTGATCAATACTCCATCTGTCCCTCTTTTAAGTGTTAATTTTTATTTTATTTTCCTTAGCCAAATGCAACGTGAAGAATATTGAAGGGGTGTAGAAGAAAATAACAAAAAGTAGAGGATGCTTGGTGAAATTAAAGAAAACATTTTTGTTGTATAGCATTTAGAAAAATGGGCATTTAGAAAAATGGGGGAAAAAATCAAAAAAGTCAAAGGTGGTCGTAACTGGGATTTGGATTCGACGGACAAGATTGTTTAGCTGTCGCGTATTGCATCACGAATTGCGTGTGAGACCATGTTTGTGATATGTGAAGAGACACATTACTGGCGTGAAAAGAGATCATCATCATTCAAAGATTCGCAGATTGCAGTGTGGACCCCAATTCCAGTAGCCACGTGGCTTCTCGTCCCACGTTGATGTTCTCCACCCTCAACCCCGCTGGTTTGACCCTTCCAACTTGGATTTTTGTTCTTCCTCGTAGGTCCCACATGTGGTCTCCACTCACCTACGACAAACCATAGAGTAGGCGTAGGCCGTAGGGAGCTGATGCTCAAGCAAGCCGCAATCCAATGGCCGATGCATTTAATATTTTTTCTATTTTAATTTTTAAATTAATTTATTTAATAAAATAAATTTAAATTTAAATTTAATCCCGTTGATTTTAGTGGTATTTTGTACAATTCCGCACGCGGCGTCGGTAAAGGACCGACAATTGCACCGAGTCGGTCGTGCTCGGCTCATTTTAGGTTTGGGCAAAACTCGAACTCTTTTTTAAACTTATTTTAATTATAGATTAACTCTCGATATCGATGAACTCAACTTATTATAGATTTGACTAGTTTAATTTGGTTCAATGAATTTTAAAATCAAATATTGTGTTATTTGAATAATAATTTTAATAACTTTTATATATTTTTGTTGATATATTTTTTTAATTTTTTATAATAATATTATTATTAATTTTTATAATAGTGTATAATTTTTAATTTGAGATAATGATATTTGTTTTGTATTTTATTTTGAATGATTTATGTATTTTTATTTTATATTTTTTATGTAATAAAATATATTAAAATATTTAAAAAATAAAATTATGTAATAAAAATTTGTTTCGGATCGAAATAGGTCGAAACTCTTTTAATTTTTCGAATCAAGTTCAAAATTGATTTGTCGAGTTTTCTTGATCCAGGGCTTTGCAAAACCCGACGCAGAAGGTCTGATTGCCACCCCTAGGCGGGCGGGAAGAGAGTATCTATCCCATCTGTCGACGCGCATGAGTATGTGGAAAAAATGTTTTTCAATAAATATATATATTAATATATATTTTAGTAATGATGAAGTTTTGAAAGAGGGTTTGTTTGGGGGAATGGAGGAGTGATATTTGAGATGAGAAGGCAGACTGTTTCAATCCATCAATCAATATCATGGTCATGGATGCATGACTGGGTCCAATTTTCTGTAGGCATATTTATATAAAGTTTGAAGTGGGGGATTCAGTTTGGAGCTTCCAGACCGTGCATGCCTGGGGTCTTAAACCTAGTTGTATTGGTTCATTTTGCACGTAAAAGTTTAACACTTGACTTTCCTTTTCAACGTCGAAGAGGTTATGGACGGTACAGTATATGTTTGGTCTAAATTTTTGGAATGTGTGTGTGTAATATTTGGTTATTAATTAACAATATATATATATATATATATATATATAAGTGTGATGAATTCTTTTTCACGTTGTGTTCATCGTACACGGTACTCACTTGCCAGTCTTACCATTTCTTCTTTTTTTATTTCCTTTCTCTTTCCCTTCTCCTCTCTCTCCTCATTGGAAAAAAATATATATAAAATAAAAAAAAAAATGAAAAGAAGTCTTAGACTAAGCATGTTGTTTTTTTTTTCTTTTTATTTTTTTCAACGATAATTTAAAAAAAATATATATGTTTTTTAAAAACTAATTTTAAAAAATTAATATTTTTAAGAAACATT
The DNA here is from genome assembly GCA_037126225.1 of Dillenia turbinata. Taxonomy (NCBI): domain Eukaryota; kingdom Viridiplantae; phylum Streptophyta; class Magnoliopsida; order Dilleniales; family Dilleniaceae; genus Dillenia; species Dillenia turbinata. The sequence continues at coordinate 4,435,267 of JBAMMX010000007.1, forward strand.
ATTTTTTAAAAAAAAATTTAAAATACTTTTTTATATTTCCACGGGATCCACTTGCCAGTCTTGTCATTTCTTCTCTTTTTTTTTTCCCTTCCTCTTTCTCCTATCCTCTCTCTCCTCATTAGAAAAAAATATATAAAATAAAAAAATAAAAAGAAGCCTTAGTCGACAAAGGCATTTCTTAGTTAACTAAGCATGTTGCCTTATTTTTTTCTTTTTATTTTTTCCAATGATCTTTTTAAAAAAATATATGTTTTTTAAAAAATAATTTTAAAAAAAATAATATTTTTAAGAAACATTATTTTTTAAAAAATTTTAAAAATATTTTTTTATATTTTGTGATATTTTTGTTACCGATCATGTCATTTCTTTTTCTTTGTGTTTTTTTCTCCTTTCTCCTCTCCTCTCTCTCTCTCTTCGATGGAAAAAAAATATAAAAGAATAAAATGCGGAAAGATGCCTTAGTCGATTAAGGCATCTCTTAATTGACTAAGCATGTTGCTTTTGTTTTTCTTTTTGTTTTTTTTCCCTATTTGTTTTTTTCAATGATATTTTAAAAAAAATATATGATTTTTTAAAAAATAATTTTTAAAAATTAATATTTTTAATAAACATTATTTTTTAATAAAAAATTAAAAATATTTTTTAATATTTTGTGATATTTTTAATAAAATATTTTAGATGTTTTACAACAAAAAAAAATTAATATTATAATACCAAAAACATTATAGAAAAAATATAATTATTTTTTAAAAAAAATATCAAAATATATAAATAAAAATGTTTTTTTAAATGCTTTTAAAAATTTTTTAAAGTACTTTTAAAAAACGTCTATAATATTTTTTGTATCTTTTTTTCTTTTTTATTTTGTTCAATGACATTTACAAAAAATATCATAGATTTTTTTAAAAAAATAACAAAAAATTGTTTTAATATTATAATACCAGAAACATTATACGAAAAATATAATTATTTTAAAAAAATATATCAAAAATATAAATGAAAATGTTTTTTAATATATTTTTTTAATCTTTTAAAATATTTTTAAAAAATATTTATAATATTTTTTATTGTCTTTTTTTTCTTTTTTGTTTTCTTCAATGACATTCACAAGAAATATCATAGATATTTTTTTTAAAAAAAGTCTTAAAAAATTAATATTCTTAAGAAATATTATTTTTAAAATTTTTTTAAACATTTAAAAATATTTTTATTTATATTTTGTGATATTTTTAATAAAATATTAGAGATGTTTTAAAAATATATATTTTAATATTATAATACTAGAAAATTTATAGGAAAATATAGTTATTTTTTTTGAAAAATATCAAAATATATAAATAATTTTTTTTATGTTTTTTAAATTCTTTTAAATAATTTTTTTTAAAAACAACTATAATATTTTTTGCATCTTTCTTTTTTTCCTTTTTTGTTTTTCTCAATTATTATTTTAAAAAATATCATAGATCTTTTTTAAAAAATAGTTTTCAAAATTAATATTTTTTTTGAAATATTATTATTTCAAAAATTTTTGAAACATTTTAAAAATATTTTTATTTATATTTTATTATATTTTTTATAAAATATTATAGATGTTTTAAAAAATTTTCCTTTAATATTATAATACCAGAAATATTAGTTATATTTTTTAAATAATTATTTTTTAATAAAATAAATTTTGAAAGTGTACTAAAATTATTAAAAATATGAAAAATATTTATACATAAATTTAAAAAAAATTAATATTATAATACTAGAAAAATTGTAATTATAAAATTAATAAGTAAAAAAAATTCAGATATTTTGACATTAAAAAAAATATTTAAAAGATATTTCGATCAATGATTATACTAAAATAAATGAATAATTTATGAAAATATTTTATAATTATACCTAAAATATTAAAAATATTTAAAATAAATGATGTATAGTAAAAATACTATAATATTTTAGTTATGTAAGAATTATAATTATAAAAATACTAAGTAAGAAAACATTTGAAAATATTTTTATATTTAAAAATAAATGATCATTTTAATAAAAAATGTTATGATTATAATAAAGATATTAAATAAATTTTATATAGATAATTTTATTATATGCAAAAAATTTTTAATATAACAAAAATGTTATAATTAATACAAATGCGCACATAATTTCTACTAAAAATATAAATTGAAGTATTAAATTATTTTAAAAAATACCAGTGTAAATCAAACTTTTGAAAATATTCATAATTTTTTAACAGATTTTAATATTTAAATTTTATAAATTTGAATCTAAATTAATATTTTATAATTTTTTTAGGACATATCACCTAATAATTAAAATTTCACACCGCGCGTACGCGCGGTGTTTCCTTACTTCCTAGTTATTTATAATTGGTAAAGCAGAAATTGTGAAAACTACAAATACCTTCCTCAACTTTAAGTCATATCCACCAAATTTTTTTAAATAAAGATTAGTCATCTCAATAATATTAGAATTCTGTCCCCCTCAAGTTTATGTACAAGATATTGACTTGTATTTTTCTTTTCTTTCATTCTTTCTAATTTTGGTAAAAAAGAATTAAAAAAAAAAACAAAGAATTTTGAAATAAAAGAACCAACACAAAGAAAAACAACAAAATTATTTTTTTTTCCTTTTCAATAATGATAAAACTTGGGGTTACTTAATGGGTACGAGTAAATGTAAATGAAAAACTCTTAAGCTAGGAATACCCCTCGAATCTTTGCAAATGAAAATGAGCAAGTGGTCTGCTGCAACAAGATTATGACATGAAAATAATGGAGAAAATCGTAAAATAAATAGAGTTATTAAAGCTAAAGTGCTACTTATTTTTCAAAGGGCTGGTGGTTTAGTTTAGGTAATGGGTTAGGCCAATAGTGTAAAATGTGACATTCGAAAACACTCGACTTGTTGAAGAAGTTCTACCAACATTTGAACCTCAACAACTCACTTGACTTTAGCTAATGTAAAAAAATAATCGACATCGACCCATTTGACAAAATTTAAGTAATATTAGTTTACTTCCACTTCCATTTGAAAGGACTGCCTTTCTAGAGGCCTTCTAACAATTCTCTTAATTTTTCTTATATCTTCTATTCTTTATAATTTCTTATACGTCAAATGTTGTCTCACGTCTCACTTAAAAAAAAAAAAAAGGAAAAGGTTTTTTCAACATTTTTTGAACTTTGTTGACGTTTGTTAATATCAGTAAAATTTAGATTGATATTTAAAAAAATATTTATATTGATAAAAACAGGAGAGATAACATAATCGGGGAAAGTCAGGATGTTCGATGACTCAGACCCTTGTCAGCCTCATTTTTGCATCTGCCTTACAAAAAATATTAGATTCAATCAATTTCCGGGGAAAAAGAATCCAAACTAAGAACAAAAAAGTAAATGCAAGATAATTTACATGAAATGGCAACATTCTTGGAGGATTGAATGATTGAAAATGCAACTAAATTGGATTGAATCCTATTCAATAGCACATATCAAATTTATTTTTGTGTGTGTGAAAGAAGATCTTGGCAACGTTTTCACAAATCTACATCAACATCTACTTCTAAAGGGACTTATCTTAGGATTTATTCAAAAAAAGGAAAAATATCACTTTCTCAAATTGTCAATATCCATTTTCCACAATCAATTGCTTTCACAGAGAAGAGAACATTGGCACCGCACTCCATTGAATGCAGCGCTCTCTACATTATCATATAAAGTAAAATGCGTAGGTGAACCTAACAACTAAATTTTCATGTTGCTAATGAAGACTTTTTGACATCACATGTTGCTTATCCTTTTTCTTACTTTACCCTACCATCGAGAAAAACACTGCTCTTGTAATCTAGCATGTCTTGATCAACAAGTTTTAATTTCAAATTTTGGATTTAATAATCAATGTATGAGAGAGAAAAATAAATAAGAAAATAGAAATAGAAATAGAAAAAAACATAAAATTAAAGTTTGAAAACAAAAATATACTAAAAATAAACAATAAAAATAATGAAATGAGAGAAACAAAATTAACTATTTGTAAAACTTAAAATAATAATAATAATAATAAGTCTTAATTGAACTCTTAACACTCAAATTTTTATATATAACTTGCATATATATTTCAAACGGTTTACCTGATATTTTATTAAATTTCCTATATTTAATATTTTGTTTTTTTTAATTGGTATGTTTTTAGATTTTCATTGTATATGTCTAAACTATTTTAAACAATACTCTTTCATTTTATTCAGAATTGAACTCACTTCCAACTTAGTACATATTTTTTTATTTGTAATCATATATTTTTTTATTTTTATTACACATTCATTTAAAATAGTGTGATATATGAAATAGATAACAAAGACATGAAATAAATAACAAAGACAGAGTATTAGAATATTTTTGTTAATGATAATAAATTTTAATTTAAGTAACATCACTTCCCTTTTCTTATAATTAATTTGAGTTTGAGTCTCTCAATAAGAATATTTCTATTAATTGGTCATGTCATTGTGGAAAATCCGCCGACTTTAAAAATCGCGAGGGTTCAAGCCCCTTTATCCCCAACCAAGCCCCTTTGATTTGACTCCCTAATTATTTATCCTCTTCTCTTTCTTCATTATCAATTCAAACTTAGCTATGTTTTTCATTTTTTCTCACCAAATAATAAGATTCTTGACCATCGATAGTCATTATGTTAATATATATATATATATATATATATATATATATATATATATAAAATCCGCCAACCTTTGCGGGCCCCGATTCTTACATTCGACCTTAACTTTCCATTCCATAGTAATTGCTAGCTTGTTCTCGTTAGCAACTTAGCATCATAGGCTTGGCTGCTAAGCAAAAGGATTAAAATGAATTAAAAAGTCACATGCTGTTATAGATTTTTTCTTTTTTCTTCAAAAATATTATGGGCAAATCAGAGAACATAGGCATTATTGTGGTCGCTGAATATAGCATTAATTTAACAAGTAGAAGTTATGAATTCAAATGAGCAACAAGTCAAAGTTCATGCCTGCTAAAGCAGACACTGGAATATAAGAACAATGTAAAGAGCCCAAAAAGACGGGGTAGAGAAGTAGAAGAAGAAAATTCAGTACCAGAACCTAATTCCCTCCAAGTCGGAAAACACTAAAAACATTAAGACCAGCTGAAAAGTGAGAACAAAACTGAATTTACATCTGATTTCAAGCTGCCATACCTAACATCCATGGTAAATGATCCAATATCTTGCAAACGACCTAGCAGGATGCATTTGAATAAACTTGAAAGTTAAAACAATCTTAGACAACGAACAAGTACTACTGCATTTCCTAAAGATAGCCAAAATTGTTGATTTTCAAGTCTTAAGGGCTTCAAGAGTTTGTTGAGCCATTGCTTCTCTCAAATTTCTCTCTTTCTTAATCTTTGCCCTCTTTTTTTCTCGTTCTTCTTTCTTTTTTCTTTTTTCAGTGTTTCGGATTCTTCCAAATCTTCACTTGGCATTCCTTTTTATCTCTTTTTCAATCTTCGTTCTTCTTCTTCTTTTTTTCTTTCTTCTTGCTTGGCATTTCAGATTCTTCCTCAGCAGTCTCAGAATGCTTTCTCTTCTTTTTCTTTTTCTTTTCCCCTGCTTCAATATCTTTACCTTCATCATTTACCTCAGCATTTTCATCTACCAAATGTTTCTTCTTTTTCTTTTCCTTTTTCTTTGATCGTTCGTCTTTTGTTTCTTCAACACCCTTTTTACCTTCATCATTTACCTCAGCATTTTCATCTGCCAAATGTTTCTTTTTCTTTTCCTTTTTCTTTGATTGTTCATCTGCTGTTTCTTCAACACCCTCTGCATCAGCATTCTTCTTTTTCTTTTTTTCTTTCACCTCTTCACCTGTTGCAGGTGTCTCTTCCCCCACATTTTCCATCTGAATTGGTTCAGATGTCTGCCCAATAACATCTGCAGCAGGATTATAACTCTGCACGAGCACCCATATGTCAGTAACCACTTATATCGAAGAAAATTATTTACAAGATATGAAGATGAGTCAAGTTGGAGACCTTAGGAGCAGTAATGAGTGCACCTGCACCCTTCCGACGATCCTTGTCATAGACTTCAATCTTGGGTTTGCCTTTAGCAGATCCAGTAGAGCGACTCAGCTCTCTTCCTTCAAGACTCCTTAGCCGTGCCTCAAGCTACACAGACATGATTACTGCATGTCCACAGAAGGAAAAGAACCAGAGAATAATCACAAGAAATAACCTTTACATTACCTTGACTCGATTCTCCAATCCCAATGAGTTATCTTCACTCTCTCCAAGAGCATCACATCAGATTGCCAGGGCAGTTTTTGCAGCAAGTGAACGAGAAATTTTGCCCTTATACTTAGGTGGTGCCTGACCAACCAATGATGCATGGAAGATAAGCCCATATTTCGGGGTCGCATGCTTTGTTTTCAGAGCTCTGAAGAGGGCTTTTTCTGCACCAAGAATTTGAACCGTGCTACCAGGTTGCTTTACAAGATTCAACAAACTACCTCCATGGGCTATTAGCCGAGCACCAACAAGCTCTCCAACAAGAGCAGTCAAATTTGGTGCTATTGTGTTCATCCTGCTCTTAATATAGTCATACAGCTGAGCTCTGTACTCTGAAAGGGAGAGAACTTGGTCACAAAGTTCTTTGATATTCATCAAGTCCAGGTCACTAACTTCTGATCCCATTGAAATCAGAGCTGCCTCTTTTAGCTCTGCCTCAACCTCTTCTGGTAATATCTGAGAGAATGCAAATAAAATGTAAACAAGAATTTCTAAGAAGCATTCTTAAATGGCGAGCTTATTAAATTAATACCAGTCATTCCCCATACACAACTGCACAAACAGATACAAAAACCAAAAATCACAAAGACAAAAATGCACCAAACAAGCAGATATACCAAAAAGAATAAACATTGTCATGTTCATACTCTCCGCAAAGCCTTATTCTGAGGCAAGGAGAGCTGCAAAATAGTGTCAAATATGTTGTACAGGGACAGCAGAATGTTACAATACAAGAGAGGCATAAGACTCTCTCTGCTTCAATCCTTCGCCTAAACCCCCCTCGCTGAAAAGGGTGATGGTTTCTACGGCTGCTCAGATACTTGAGAGCTAGTTCAGGGTGCTACATACATTCCTAAAGTTAAGTTTATGGGAAAACAGGCTATTATGCACATGCAACCAAAACAGGAAGAGCGAGTGTTTTCCAATATCTCAGAATTACAAGACCATAAATAGTCTCAGTAGCCACACCTCAGAGAAATCAAGATTAGCAGCATTTGCTCGGTCACCCATTAACTTTACTGCCTTGGCATAGAGGATGTTATCCGTCACAATCTTAGTAAGCTCTGGAAAATGCCAACCATACCATTCCCGAACTCGCATTGCGTATGTGTTGAGCTCCTTATCAAGATCATCCAACAAGCCAATGGCCTGAATGATCATTGTATCCACCTATAACGGTAGAGAACAAAATCACGTGAACATACCAAAGATCAAATTTGTTTCCCAAAAAGACAAAAACATAGGTAGCTTACAAGATCATACTATAACATAGCAAAAATGAATGAGATCATAATATTTAACAGAAAACAATAAAAAAAGCTAAGTGTCCCTAGGATAAATCCAGCAGAGAGAAAACAACTTCCGAATGACAACAAAAAGAAGCATAAACAGCAAAACTATGAGGTTTAGAAGCTGAGGAAAGCAAAATTGAACACTATTTACACCAGTTTAATAATTACCTTATCTGGACTGAACTTCAGCTTGTACCGGGATAAGCTGTGAGATAAACCCAAGCTCATAGGAGCCAAATCTTGGGCTGCTAGACCAGAGATCAGTTCTGACAACTGATTTCTTACTCCCCTCATCAGCTCCATAACAGCATTATTGTGAACACACTCAATTTGCTGCATAGTAGGAAATGGTTATGCCGAAATCTTGGCATGATAAGAAAAGAAGCAGATATAAGAGTGTGAAAATTTTGCATGCATATGGATCAGAGTTTCAGCATACCAGTTTGTCTTTAATTGCATTTCCAAGTTTTGAATCTGCGACGGCCAATGTTTCACCATCACAATGTGCACGCAAGAACTTCCGCAAGCCTTTGCTGGGTTTGCTGTCAATCAGTAATGTTACTGCTGACAAAGCCTCTGTTGTGTTCTCAAACTTGGAAAAGGCTTTTAGCTTCACAACCTAAAGCAGATAAACAACAAAATGATATTTATTCATTTCAATAAGTTGCATTCAAAGAAGATTAAGTCCCTGCAAGACAAACAAAAGAGACTCCACACAAGTTAAAGTCTAAACACCATCTCCAATTCAAGAAACAGCATTGATATCCCAATGCCAACATTGGACCAATCACCAGTCCTCCAATATAATTTTATCTGTTATGTTACTGCCTCTACCGGGTGAATCTTGACAAAACGGTTAAGTTGCTCGAAATCACGGGTTCGAGGCATTGAAATGGCCTCTTTGCAAAAATGCAAAGGGAAGGCTGCATAAATATATGTCCACCCTCCCCCTACCCTCGTATTAAGCCGGGGAGCACTTTGTGCACCGGGTGAGTCATTTTTTATGTTACTGCCTCAACCGCCACAGAAATTCAGCCATTTCACTACATCCAAATACATTTTACACAAAGGTACCACTATTGAAATGTCCAAAGCCCCGTTCCTCAAAAACAGACCCTGTTACTATGTAGGCCTTGATTCAATGTTGCCTTTGGTGATTGACAACAAGTTGGCACAAATTTCCTGCTTACTGAAACCATTAAGAAGAAAATAATACATAGATCCACCATTGGGCTCAGACACACAGCACCACTGATGAGAGAAAAACTCCTTCAAAGACTTTCACATTCTAAAATTTCTATAGAAACTTCTTAAAGAAGAAACAACCATATCAACAGCCACAGCACCCAAGAAACTTGTTCCTATAGCTTCCCAATACCTCACAATTTAATCAAACAGGGAACCATCCCTTATCAGTTTAGGTCTATCCCAACTTATCCATAACCACCACAAAAAATGCATTCCGGCACAGGTTCAAAGATTCATGCAATACAAAATTTTCAAATGCCAAGTACAATAAAACACACATCGACCTCCCGTTGCAGAAATAGCTCCTAAAAGGTGCCATGAACACCACACAGAAAATTTCCCAAGCTATACTTGGAACTAAGGAATATCTTCTTACGTGCTTTTATAGCACACAATCATACAGTGTCCATGGACCATTTGTAGCACTAGCAATACAATATTCTTCCTTTAAAAGCTAGCAAATGAAAATTTCAGTGTGTCCCACATCAAGATCAGGAAGTGAATAGCTACCAAAGGGAACATCAGGACTGCAAAACATATAACCAAGGAGTTCTTTTGCAATTTTAGCAACATAATTCAGCAGCTAAGTCAGAGGCGGTGTAGTGTAGCCCAAACAGTTGCATCCACCGTAAATAGCAGTAGAAGTAGTGGGGCATCAAAGAACCTCGCTTCAAATAACATATAGCAAAGGAATGTCCAGACTATACAGTGTAACTTAATCGCTGGAGTCATTTGCATATGTAAGTTGATGGCAGCTGGTTGCAAATCCTAGGTAACAAATTCACTCTTATGTCAAAGAATTACCCCTGTAGGGTTCAGACCTTCTCAAACTAACCCCCCCAAAAAAAATAAAAAATAAAAAATGAGGACATCTAAATAGCAACACATTAAGTTTAGGATAGAATATAGACCTTTCTGGCTGTGTTCGAAGTAGAAAACTCCTTCCACAACTCCTACAATAAACATCAAGAATGACGAGGTTTAAGCAATTCAGACTTTTCTTTTCCCAGAAAAGAAAAGAAAAGAAAAAGGGTACGAAAAATTACCTCAACTTTGGACAGTTTCCCTTCATCCAAAACCTTAAAAAGGGCAAAGCCCGCTGGAGTTTCGAACAAAACTAACATGCGTTCGACCCTCAACTGTCTCCACCTGCAGCACCAAACAAAACGTCTTTAACCATTCAAACAATCCAACTTACGAAGAAGATCGAACTTAGAATTCTAGGGTTTTTTTACCGGATGAGCCGTTATGGGACTAAGGAAGAGGAGCTCGAGAAAACCCTAAAATTAAAACGGGTCCGCCTTTTGTTCTGCGCTTTCGAAGAAAACAGAAATTAGGGTTTTAGTGAGGAGGGTTTTATAAGATTGCGAGCATAGCAGTGGTGTAGCATTCGCGGCGAAAGTACTCGCGTCTATCTATTGACACCTGTCACATTTTATGATGATATTTGATCGCAAAAATTTTTACGGTCCAGATTATTGCGTTACTTTTGACGAATGGGATGCGAAGCAAATCACTCGAAGGACGGTCAAGTAGAATGTAAATATTTGTCCAAGGAGGAATCTGACTTTATATACCATAAATTATGCAGTATATGTGTACTTAAAATTTAGATAGTATCATTTTTAATAATTAAATTTGAAATTTCACCTTAAAAAATGCATATTTACAAAATAATTTTAAATATTAAATGTAATAAAAAAAAATGGGAATTTTATATCTGCATAATCAAGATTACGCCCACACGGTCTTAGTCCTTTGTTAGGGCCATGGGCGGAGGGAGGGGTATAAAAACTAATTTATTGCAATGATATTTGCTTCCTTTAAAATTGTAATTCATAATTTTAAAATTATAATTTACGCCTTCTAAAATTTAAGAAATAAATCCACCTTTAAATTTTTTTAAAAAATTATATATTATTTACCTATAAAATTTTTTATTTGGACAACCAAAAACATGCTTGGCACTTCTATTTGATCCACTAAAATTCTTTTTGTCTTTTTTTTCCCCCCTCATGACCTGTTACGCTTCTCTCTCTCTCTCTCTCACCCATGGGGGTCCACTCATCTAAACCCGACCCAACCCTCTTCTTTCTTATCATCATAATTTTTCTTTAAACCAGGAGGATTACACCAGGCGCATATGTTGTGGTGACGTGGACTTTGAATTTCAATATAAAATATTGGGTGATATGCTCATTCATAAAAATAAAATAAAATAAAATAAAATATTAATTTAAATTTGAATCCATAAGATTAAAAGATTGAAATTTGTTAAAAAAATTATCACTATTTACAATAAATAGTTATAAAATTTTGAATATTTTTTAAAATATTTGTTATATTTAACAAACATATCAATTTATATCTGAGTAGAAATTACTGTATTAATTTATTTGATAAGTGATAAATTGAAAATTAAAAAAGTTTCTAAATTTTAAAATTATGGGTTGGAAAAACAAAGGAAAAATTTTACATCAAATAAATATATGTATTATATTTTTAGTATAATATAAGTTAACAAAATGTAAAAACATTTTTAGTATAATATAAATTATAAAGAGAATAATGAGAGAGATGTGGATTTTTCCCCACATCGAATGGATACAAATTATAGAGAATAAAGAGAGAGATGTGATATTTTTATCCCATATTGGATAAATATAAAGAGAATAAAGAAAGAGGTGATATTTGAAATTGCCAAAGCTGTGGGAAAGCCCATTAAAGTGGATTCGAATACGGCAAACGCTTTAAGGGGTAAATATGCTAGAGTTTGTGTTGAGATAGACCTAGAGAAGCCATTGGTCTCTAGAGAGAATCCAACGTATTGAATATGAAGGGCTTCATATCATATGCTTTGTCTGTGAAAAAGTCGATCATAAAACAGAAGATTGTGGTGACAAGTGCAGTAGTTCAAAAGAGAGCTCTTTGGAGATGGAAAGTAGAGAAGGTTTGGAAACCCTAAAAATTGGAAGCCCAACCACGGTGGACGGCATGACGGAAAAAGATGAGAGTCTTGGTCCTTGGATGGTGGTGCAGAAGAAAAAAAAAAAACTAACAAATTTGGAAATGGTAAAGGCACGAGGAAGAAAGTGAGTTCTCACCTTAATCGTTTTAACCAACTGAGTGAAGTCAACAAGGTGTCGGGAGTTGTGTTTCCAGGCCTAGACAGCGAACCCTGTGCTACGATTACTACGCCTGCTCTTCCTAGATTTCATCAGAGAGAGAGTACCTTTAGGAGACGGAAGCAGCAGGAGACAAGGAAAGAGGATTAGTCGCAACAAACAAACAATGGTAGGCAGGTGGTGCGAAAGTTCGAGGCTAGTAGAGAAATGGATAAGCTCTGCAATGATGTGGCTAAGAGTCAACCGGGTCATTTATTTTAGGTGCCTCAAGAGACGAACAGGGCAGTTTCCTTTCACATGGGCTCAAGAGAGACTGGCCCAAGTAATAGCAATACAAGGACCAAAGAATTACGCCTTGAAAGACCATGGAGTGGGCCAAGCCCATTTCATGCCCTTGAAGAGAGTCCACTCCAATTGGAATGTTGGCCCTTTAGCTCTTAACCCAAGAGGATCTGCTGCAACCCCAAAGCTTTCAAATGTAATGGCTACCGGAAGGGACGAGGGAAAGAAGGCAACCAGTGGAGCTAGGGAAGAGGTTATGGTTTGGGCTTAGGACAACGAGGGAGAGATTGATTGTGAGACAACAGCGTTTGATGAGGAAGATATAGAAATGTAAATCCCGTAAGCGTAGTTTGCTCTTCCTGTTGGTCATCATGAATTTAAAGTTAATAGCTTGGAACTGCAGAGGTGTATGTAGTGCTAGCTTTAGAAGAGCTTGCAAGGAAATAATTAGAACAAAGAAGCCAGAAGCGATTTGTTGTTTAGAAATGAAAGCAAAGAATAATATTCCCCCTATCGTTATGAAGCAGTGTGGTATGAAGGAAGAATTCGTTGTGTCATTCGATGGTTTTAAAGGAGGTCTTTGGCTCTCTTAGGACTCCAACAAAATTAATTTAAATGTTGTATCACATACGAATCAATTGATCCACTGTATGGTGTATGATGGTGTTAGGAATTGGAGTGTAACTTGGGTCTATTACCAACCTCACCTGAGAGCCAAAGAAGAATTTTGGGGGGATCTAATAACCATCGCTGACAATATGGTGGGTCCTTGGATAGTGCTTGAGAATTTCAATGAAATTGCAGGTATGGAGAAGACTAGTAAGATCAACGCCACTACCCGGAGAAGAAGCCAGAGATTTAGAACTCAGTGGGATAGATGTAAACTCCTTGACACCAGCGCAAGTGGTCCGAAGTTTACTTGGATTAGGAATGAGCATGAGAAGTCTAGATTGCTTCAAAAGCTTGACAGAGTGATTTGTAATCTTGAAGCTCAGATAGTCTTCCCTGAAATGAAAGTAATCACGATCACAATCCAATTAGTTGAAATGCTAGCCTCTCCACTCCCCCCATAAAGGATAGAAAGGCTTTTAGATACGAAGCGGCATGGCTCATGCATCCTGATTTCCAAAGTGTGTTCGAAGAAGCTTGGAAAATTTTTGAGGGGCCCTTAGAAAATGCGATAAAGGGCACTACAGAAGAGATTAAAGTCTGGAACAAGTTAGTATTCGGTAAAATTTTCCATCGTAAGAGAAAAATCAAGGCAAGATTAAGAAACATCCAAAGAGCTAACAATTACACCCATTCCTCCCATCTCCAAGATCTAGAGCTGAATCTTTTGCAGGAGTATCATACCGTGCTTGAACAAAAGGAAATCTTCTGGTATCAAAAATTTAGGATCAAGTGATTTGTTGAGGGTGATAGGAATACCAGCTTCTTCCATGCAACCATAAAGATAAGGAGGAATAACAATAGAATAACCACTTTAAAGATCAATGGCAATTGGTGCTCTGATCAGGAAGAATTGAAGACTAGATCTTACTTTATTGAGTTGTTTGTAGCTAAGAAGGTAGAGGAACCTAGCAGCAAGTTCATGTATAGAAGGAAAAGAATCAGCAAAGAAGACCAAGATTCTCTCTGCAGGCCTTTTGAGGAAGAGAAAATCAGACTTGTTGTTTTCTCCATGAAAGGTTTAAAGGCACCGGGCCCAAACGGTATTCAACCTATCTTTTATCAAAAATTTTGGCAAACAATAAAAGGTGAAGTATGAAAGTTTATCAATAAGGCCATAAGTGATGGTTACTTTTGTCCAGACATGGCTAAAGCTCTTATGATTCTTATCCCCAAATCCAACAATCTGGCGAAAATCTCATACTTCAGGCCGATTAGTTTGTTAAATATTTCCTACAAAATATTGAGCGAATGTTTGGTCTCTAGACTCATACCAATTCTACATAATCTAATTGGCCACCATCAAAATAGTTTCCTTCCTTGGAGAGGCACCCTAGACAACATTGTGGCTTTCCAGGAGGTAGTACACACCATTAGGCAAGCGAAAAGCAAAAGGTATCCTATGGTCATGAAGATTGATTTAAGAAAAGCATATGACAATGTCTAAAGGGGATATTTGGCTAAAGTGTTGCTGGAAATTAGTGTCTCTACTTATATCATTAAGTTGGTAATGTTTGCTCTTTCGTGTGGAGATATTTCCATTATTTGGAACGAAGAAGTCTTACCTCCTTTCAAAGCTAGTCAAGGTCTTAAGCAGGGAGATCCTCTCTCACCTTATCTCTTCCTCCTAGTTATGGAGAGGTTCTCTTGCATGATTGAAGAGAAAGTGCGGAAAGGTTCGTGAAGGCTGTTAGAGTCTTTAAAAGAGGTCCGATTATTTCTCATTTATTTTTTGTCAACGATCTTATTCTTTTTGCTGAAACTGACCACCTCAACTTTAGCAATGTTTTGAGTTGCTAAAAGGAATTTTCTAAAGAGAGCGGATTTTCAAAGTGCAAGTTATGGTTTTCTCCCAAAGCCCCTAGACATCTCAAAAACTCCTTGGTTGCATGCTGTAATTTCGCCATCACGTAAGACATGGGTAATTACTTAGGTATGCCTACCATTCATGGAAAAGTAGGGAAGAACTTATTCAGTCATATTGTGGAGAAAGTGCAAAACAAGCTCAAGAGTTGGAAGGCCAAGCTTCTAAGTACAGCCGGGAGGAAAGCTCTCATTCAATCAGTCACTGCCACTATTCCTTTGTATTCTATGCAGCCCTCTTGGATTTCAGAACACATTTGCAAGCGGCTAGACAAATTAAATAGATATTTTTTACGGGAAGCAATGAGGATAAAAGGAAAATCCACCTTGTGAAATGGGATAAAGTGTGTGCCGCTAAAAGGGAAGGTGGGTTGGGTATCCACAGCATGAGAGAAAGCAATATCGCCATCTTGGTCAAATTGGGATGGAGGATTATGAAGGAAGATGAGTCCATTTGGAGCAAAATTCTGCACAACAAATATCTCAAATGAGAAAACTTGTTAGTCCATAGGAAGAAAGGAAATGTCTTTGCTGTTTGGAGAGGGATCTGTAATAGTAGAGAGTGCCTGAAGAAAGGTATTAAATGGAGGATTGTGGATGACAAAGATATTAGTTTTTGGTACAATAGTTGGTTGGGAGATGAGGCGCTGATTAATAAGGCTCCCCTTCCCCGCCACTTATATAATGAGGACACCAAAGTGCATGACTTTATAAATGCTTATGGCAGGTGGAAGATCGAGGAGTTGTCAAACATTCTCCCAAGTGCTGTGTTCGAAAATATTAGGGCTACCATTATTCCCCGAAGCAATGGAGTCAACGACTCTCTGTTCTGGAAGGGTAACCCCTCGGAGACTTCTTTGTTGCCTCTGCTTATTGGCTCCAGAGGAAAAGCTCCAGCAATCAGGATTCAGAAGCATTGGATTGGGATTGGATTTGGAAGGAAAAAGTTTATGAAAGAATAAAAATCTTCTGCTGGTTAGCAGTGAAGGGCAAAATTTTAACGGCTTCAGAGCTTAAAAGAAGAGGTGTTCTGGAAGATGGGATGTGTACTATATGTAAGAATGAGGAAGAAACAGTTGATCATGCTTTTCGATGCTGTAGCCATGCGAAGGAAATATGGAGCAATCTAGTGTAACATATTGGCAAGAACCATAACTTTTGGAGAGGTTATTGTTTGCAGTAGTTGAGAGATGGAGCCAATAACAAATTAAATCTTCAGCTGGAGAAGAGCTGACTTTGTTGATTGCAATTTGAACTGTTTGAAAAGCTAGATGTTGTAGGATTCTCCAAAAAAGATTGGAGCCCCCTCAATCTATGACTAATAGAGTGAGAAGCATGGTTCAGGAGCAAGGTAAAAATTTTGGAAAAGAGGTAAATAGGGAAGAGATGATGAGTGTCAGCTGGAAAGGCCCCAGCGAAAGAATAGTCAAGTTAAAAGTGGATGGAGCTGCTGATTTAGCTAAGGGCCAAGCCAGTGTAGGTGGCCTTTTTAGGAACCATAATGGGAAGTGGTTGTCAGACTTTTGGATCAATATAGGTAGCACTAATAGTGATTTGGCTTAGCTATGGGGACTTTATGAAGGTCTTAAGTTGGCCAAAAGTTGGAATTTCAACAATTTTGAAATTGAAAGTGATTCCTTGGTGTTGGTCAAAGTAGTTAACAATGGAGTGGCTGAGAGTCACCCTTGGTGCAACCTGATTCAAGATTACAAGGAAATGATGAAAGAGCTAAAAGTTGTGAACATATTTCATGTCTTCAAAGAAGCCAACAAATGTGCGGACTTGTTAGCCAAGTTGGGTCAAAAAGCTAAGGCTAGCTGCCATGTGATCCCCAATCCCCCGTCTGAAATTTGTGAGCTGTTAATGTTAGATGCTAGAGGTGCCTCTTGGGTCAGAAAGAAGGGGCCTCATCCTTTTGTTTTGTTTGTGTGCCCTTTGCGGTAGTTTGTTTTTCCTTGTCTCACAAAAAGAGAGAGAGAAAAAAATATATAAATGAAAAGAAAAAAAAAATGGACATTGTCAAGACCCAACCTTGGGACCCAAGGCCAAGCCTTAGGTTGACTCAAGGGCCAAGGCCCAGGCTTAGTCGACCAAAGGTCGGCCTTGGTCGACCAAGAGTTGCCCTTTGTCGACGAAGAGCCAAGCCTTAGTCGACGTAGGGCTAGGCCAAGCCTTGGTCGACCAAGCCTTAGGTTGTTTTTTTTTTTAATATAAAAATATCATCAAAATTTTTTTATTCACTATTTTTATAAATATAATTTTATAATATTATAATATTTTTACTATATGAAAAAATATTTTATGTATAATAAAATCATCTATATAAAAAAATTTTAATATTTTCATTATAATTGTAAAATTTTATAATAAAAGTATAATTTGATGTGTTATTAACTATATAATATAATAATAACACATGACGCAATGTTGTAAATACTTTTGTTAATATAAAAATATTTTTAAATATTTTATTATTTTAATTTTTTATAATTTTAATTTTTATAGTATTATAATATCACAATATTTTTAGTATAATCATAAAATTTTATAATAAAATTATCATTTATTTTGTATACATTATTATTTATTCAACGGTTGTAAATACTTTTTTTAATATAAAAAAATTTCAAATATTTTATTATTTAATATTTTTATAATTATAAGTTTTTACAGTATTATAATATTATAGTATTTTTACTAAATATCATTTATTTCAAAATTTTTTAATAAAATTATAATTTATTTTGAGTACATTATTTAGTTTTTTTCCCCAACTAAAAGAAAAGTAACAGATGACATGTCCAACTCAGCAATGAAAACCAAGTGGAGGATGACCAAAATTATTGCTAGGAGTTAATGACGCTTATATCTATATTGTTAATTGTTAATAGATTTGACCTGAAATCCAAATATATACCAGATAGGGTCATGATGCCGTATGAGAATTGGATCACCACGGCGACTTGCCGATGTGATAAACCATTTTTAATGGTTTTTAAAAATTTTTAAAATTCTTATATCATAGATGTTTTTATATTTAAAAAATTAATTTTTTTAATATTATAAATGCTTTTTAATAATATTTTTTATATTTTTTAATATTTAAAAACATTTTTAATTATAATTTTTGATATTTTTTTATTAATTATAAAAAAAATTTCTTAATATTTAATTATTTTAATGACAAGAGAGAGGGAGAGGAGAGAGAAGCGGGGGAGTGTGTGTGTTAACGAGGAGAGAGAGAGGAAGGGAGAAAGAGTGTCAGGGGTGTTCGCAACTCGGTCTTATCATACCAAGTTGGAGGACGATATGGAGGATAACGAAAATTTATGTGGAAGGGAGTCGATCACCCTTATATATATATATATATATATATATATTAATGATAGATGTCTCAATTGTTTCCCTTTATCTTTTTTTCAATTAGTTACCATAGGAATTGATAGGATACTTTTTTAACTTGCAATGCCTAATCCGGGGGGGGGGGAGTTTGATAATCAAGTTGATGCTTTTTTTTAAAAAAAAAAAAAATTGTATAAATTTTGTATTTTCTTTTGATCCAAATTTTCTAGTATTTTAAATATATCTCATTATTTTTATTATTAATTAATCATCAAGCAATTTTTTTTTGAGAAAAGAGTAATTATTATTTAAAATATCCTTTTCATGATTTAAGATAATCTCAAAAAAAAAAAAATACTAAGAAATTCGACATGCACAAGAAATAAAAGAATTAAGCAAACATACTATGACTTGATAATTATTATTTTTAAAATACTGGATTCACAATTTAATAGACATAGAGCTTAGTATGTATGGCACGTTCAACCTATTATTAGGTGGCTAATTATTGATATGGCAGTGGTGGGAGGTTTTTTCTTTTTTTTTTTTTTGTTACACAAAGATTTGAACCTGGAAACTATAGATTGGGTTAGGGGTTGTTACCACTCGACTATCCCTTAAGAACGGTGAGAGGGGTTTTAGTGTCAAAATTCCTTCATTTTTTAAACCTTATTTTTGTCATGTAAAGAAAAAAAGATTTTTATTTGTTTAATTTTTAATACAAAAAATAAAAATAAATATACTAATTTGGTTTGGCAATTAATAAATAAAAAGAACTAAATTGAGCCATTAATCAATGAGTTTTCTATCTTTTTCTATGGTGTTTAACCTCGTTTCCAATATTAATGGCCTAGTAGTCCTTAAAATATTCACTAAAATATTATGATTAATAAAATGTATAACAACAGAAATGTAATCTATTCTAGTCATCAATGAATAAATAAACACAAAGATTTTCTTTTTCATAGTAAATAAACAAAATAATAACCTTTTTAGGCAACAAAAATAATGTTAAAAAATAGTTTTGGCACTAAAATCTCGACCAATTACTGTCATGTTGGTTGGTGGGCTGTCCGGACTTGCCTAGCTTCTTGTTGCTTCCCCTTTCTACCCAACCACACAAAAAAAAAATAAAAAAAATATTGGGGTGGAGGTCACATTTCATCTGTCCATATGATGCAGAACATTCTCCATCCAACGATTCATGATTGGGCCGATCGTGGTCCGGTCCAAATCCAAACAGTCCTAGCAGTGCGAAGAAGAATTGGGCTCGCCCATGATTTTTAAATTATCGATCATCTGATTTTTTTTTTTTTTTTTTTAACACTCGGTGCGACTCGAATCTGAACCTATTATAAGAGAAAGGGGAATAGTATCATTTGAGCTGAAGCTCATCAGCAATTATCGATCATCTATGTCAACTACTCGTATCCCTCAAGCACAACTCAAGTGATAAAATCCTCCCACTTCTATATTTATTTCTTCAATTTAATTCTATTTAATTGTATTTTCTTGTTAAAAAAAAATTACTCATGTATCTAATAATAGAATATTAAATTGTGTAACAAAAAAAAAAAAAATAGAATATTAAATTGCTAAGTGAAGATCTTAAATTTGAGTATTTAAATTGAAAAAATAAGTCGAGTTAATTCCTTAATTGAGTCGTGCTCGAATCCAACAACGAACATAAGATCTAGAGACAAGAGATTACAAAAAAATTTAGAAAATATTTATTTAAGCAATAAACAACAATTAACGTTTTTTTTTTGGATTATAATATTATTTATTTTTTTCTTTCTTGAGTTTAAACAGTGATATCATATATTATTTTTGTTTGATAATAAATTTTTAAAAAATTTTTATATAAAATTTAATTAAATAAATAAATTTTAAGAAAAGACTATAAAATAAATATGAATCATAAGTAAATTTTTAAAAGTTGAGACGGGCAATTGTCCATCCTCGGCCCACCTTACTTTCCTCATTACTCAAGTTAAATTATTCGAGTTTGTTGTTACCCATGATAAAATAAAATAATAATAATAATAATAATAATAATAATAATAATAATTCGTCAACCCTTCCCTTGCAAGTCCGAGTCTCAACGGCTTCTGTACTGTGATATTCATTTTTCTCTCCCAAGTTCCTCCTAACAGCGACTTCATGGGAGATGAAAGGAAACTTCCAAATCCCGGACTCACACTACCCAATTCGTTGACAACATTTCTGATCCTCCTATCAGTAACCTCCACGTCATCATCTCCGCAAAAAACCCGACCCCCACTTCCCATTTTACCCCTGCCATCGTCAAGCCAGCTCTCATGGCAACTCTCCAACATGGCGCTCTTCCTCCACTTCGGACCCAACACCTTCACCGACTCCGAGTGGGGTTCCGGCCATGCTGATCCTTCTGTCTTCAACCTGACCCGCCTCAACGCCTCTCAGTGGGTCAGCGTTGCCAAAGAAGCTGGGTTTTCCCGGGTCATAATAACCGCGAAACACCACGACGGGTTCTGTCTTTGGCCTTCGGAGTACACGAATTATTCAGTGAAGTCCAGTCCGTGGAGAGACGGGAATGGAGATGTTGTTGGTGAATTGGCGAAATCTGCGAGAGACTTTGGGGTTCAATTGGGGATTTACTTGTCTCCTTGGGATCGGCATGAGAAGACTTATGGGTTGACTAAAGAATACAATGAGTATTATCTGGGTCAGATGACTGAATTGCTTACTTGGTAATTTTGAGTTTTCTTGCCTTTTTATTTCATTGGTTTTGGGGGATTTTTTGAGATTGTCTTGATATTCAAATGGGGTTCTTCGCTTATGTGATTTGTGTTGTTCTATGGAGTTTGAACTATTACACTTTGTGATTGGAAGTTTTGTAATTCTTAAAATGTTTCCCGATATTGGGTCTTAATTAGGTAGAATGTGTGGTTGTATGTTTTTTTTCACTGTTTCGGGGTTTGGTTGGTTGCTGAGTTATTTAATCATTGATCATTAAGTTTAGTTGTTGATACAAAATTTGCTGGACCTTATTGATTTCGCTTTCAAATAATTTGCGTTATGGATTGTTATTCCTTACGTTACTTGAATCTCTTGGATGCTACAATTTGGGAAAGTTCTTCTAGCTTTATTTGCTTATGTATAATCTTGTTAGCACCCATTTCCCACTTTTTTCTGTATTTGGTAACATTCTTTACCTCTACTTTTGGATTCTTCAAAATGCTTACCATGCATGGTGGATGCAATGAACCCCTAAATTTCTTTGCTAAGCTAACCGATATTGGGGATGGGAACCAGGAAACGAGTAAACATTTGCCATTTTGAGTAGTTAGTTGCTCAAAATCTCCAGTAACATTAAATTTGGAGGCAAGCTAAGCCTGCTTGTGTCTAAGTGCCATTTTGAGTGGAGCTAGTAGTTGAGGGAACACATGCAATGCCGCTAAATCATGAAGTTGTGGAAAAGTGTTCCTGTCTTTCTCCTGTTCATAAGCCTCGAAAAGGACCTTGGATATGTTTTGGATCAATATTATGGCCGGTGAAACGATCCATTAAATCATTATTCTGTGTAAAATATGTTTAAGCTTATTACATCTATGTTTAAGCTTATTACATCTTTAGCCTCCAATCCAGTGTCTGTTTGAGCTGTCATTCTTTATATTTCTTGTATATAACAGTAACTTGTATGTTCTGATACTATTTTTCATTGGAGCAGGTATGGGACAATTAACGAGGTCTGGCTGGATGGTGCCAAAGGGGAAGGGGCGAAAGATATGGAGTATTTCTTCAATTGCTGGTTTGGTGTCATTCATCAACTCCAGCCAGGGGCTGTTATATTTTCTGATGCAGGTCCAGACACAAGGTGGATAGGAGATGAGTCTGGGGTTGCTGGATCAACTTGCTGGTCCCTTTTCAATCAGAGTGCTGCAAAGATTGGTGGCACCGATCCCTTGTGAGTCCTTGTTTTCTACTTTTCACAATTATTTGTCATTTTAGTTTCCTGTATATCATTACATGCTCTGGAAGAGAGAGCTGAATTTTCTAGAATACAAGTTCTTGGATTCTTTGCATAATTTATAATTGATAATATGAAGAAAATGAAGTCACAGTCTGGTAGTTGTACTTTATTTGATGGCTCTACAAACTTTACTCATTGGTGCATTATTTTGCATATCTTTTGCTTTATAAAACATGACTTGGCTGGGAACACAAGTTAGGTGGAATCCAAATGAGTTCATTAGTATGAGACCACCCATTCATTTGGACCTCAAATTGTAATATAAAACATTTGCCAAATGTAATCCTAGGTCATGCTAATGTCATGGGCTAGTTCATACCATGTCATTCTATAACTTCCAAGGAACTGTTGATCGTACCTTTAGTTTATTCACGTGCTTAGAAATCTTTTGCAATGTTAAATTAGTCACAAATTCTTTTGCAATAGTTATAGTATTGTTTTGTCTCATTTATAATTGGCATCATAAGATTTTTACCTTTGAAGCAATATGGTGTTGGTGTGTTGTTAATATGACCTCCCAACAGGTATTCACGTGGAGGGGACCCTCAAGGTCATGACTGGGTACCTGCAGAGTGTGATGTGTCCATAAGGCCTGGTTGGTTTTGGCATGCTTCAGAAGTTCCAAAGTCCGCCCTCACTCTTCTTGACATGTACTACAAGTCAGTTGGAAGAAACTGCCTTCTGCTGTTAAATGTCCCTCCGAACTCTACAGGTCTCATATCCAATGAAGATATTCAGGTGCTTCAGGAATTCAAAGAGCTTAGAAATTCTATATTTTCCAATAATCTGGCCAGAAATGCTGTTCTTCATTCAAGCAGTACACGAGGAGGAGTGGATCATAATTCTGAGTATGAATCCTCCAATGTCATACAAGATAGTATTAACACTTACTGGGCTCCGGAGGAAGATCAATCAGATTGGGTGCTATACATAGACTTTGAGGAGCCAGTCACCTTTAATGTCTTGCAAGTTCAAGAGCCAATTCACATGGGACAAAGAGTCATTCAGTTCCATCTGGACATGCGTAATGAAGATGAGGAGTGGAATAAAGTGATAGATGGCACCACAGTAGGGTATCAAAGGCTATTGCAATTTCCCTCTGTAAAATCCAAACACTTGAGGCTTGTGATCGACAAATCTCGAGCGGATCCTCTTATTTCATATTTGGGAATTTTCTTGGACCCATTCTCCATCCTGAGGAATGTTTCAGATACAAGCTCAGGATCAAACAGAACTTCAAGTCAAGTTATACAGAGAACACAAAACAGTTACATTGCCACGATATAAACATTGAAGCAGATTTACGTGTACAGTGGATATGAGAACCTGGGGTGATGAGGTCATCAAGGTTGTAAGGAATTTACAAGATCCAAATAAAGTTCCAGTTAGATTGGTAACAAAGACTCGAGTTAAAAAGTTCAAAGAAACACTGAATAACTTAATTCAGAGTGTTTTATAATAAGAAATTGGAGGTCAAATGAATGAATAATCAAAAAGAGTTTTAATTATGCATATATAAGTCCAATTGAAAGAATAAGAGTTCAAAACTATCCAAAACCAAAGGAAAAAGAAAATAAAAAAAAATAGCAGCAAGATTTGGTCAAAATAGTTTGATTTATTTAGTTTCCTAATTTTTTTTATAATTTATATTTTAATTTTTAATTGTTTAGTTGTTTAGAGAGTTACTAAATTTTTAGTTATCAATTTAGTCTTTACTTTTAACCTATAAATAAATCATTATATATTGTGTAAAATATAACTTTTGAGACAACTTTTGAGAAAATTAATAAAATTGTGATATTTTTTTACACGTTTTGTTCTTTTGAGAACTTTTAAACTTATTCAAAATAGGAATGTTGTTTAGTTTTTTGATTTATCAATCTAAGTTTTGAACCACCTAGATTATGGCGTCATTCATTTTATTTTTATACCAAAATTTTTATTCTAATGAGAAACGACTCCAAGATTATATATTTTAGGTTCTTTCTCCTTTAGGGTAAGTGTTGAGTTCTTTATTTTCTATCGATTCAAATCATTCGTTGAAAAGATTCTCAAACTATATTACTTGTTCGTGGATTATAGGGTTTATTACCTATCGGGTTCACATCAGTTAGTATCAGAGCCAATCCAGATTTTTTTCCTTCGAATTATTCTTATTTTTTTCTTTTTTTGTTATTGTTTGTGTCTTAGAACTTTAATTACAATCTCGATTCATCATCTTGACTAAAATTCTTTATTCATTGGCTTACTTCTTTTTTTTGGTGTATTTCATTCTTTATTTTATGTTGTCATAATTCAAAAAAAAGAATGACAAAAAAAGAGGCAAAAAAAGGAAGAATGAGCAAAAAAAAGAGAGGCCGTGAAAAAAAAAAAAAAAAGAGGCCAAAAAAAAGAAGAAGGCTCACAAAAAAAAAAGGCTGTGAAAAAAAAGGGTAACTTCCAAATTTTGCATAGATTGATAATTCTTCATTTTGTGATCTTATTCAAATTTGACAAGTTGTCTAAAGTGTTTATTACCAAATTTGAATTAAAATTTTCTTAATTTTTTTGTTGAGTTTGAAATATTTCCTTATTTGTGTACTTTTATAAATTTGTGCACTTTTCTAAATTCAAACTTTCTATAATGATTTTTCATTCTTGATCTCTTTCTTTGTTTGCTCTCTTTCTTTTTTTGTTCCATTCCTTATTTGTTTTCTCTTAAATTGAAAATTTTTCAAATTTATAACTTTCCTCATTTCCCATTTTTTTTCTTTTTTGATCTTTCTTTTGCGTCTCTTGTTAATATTTTCTTTCATATAAATTTTTGAATTTCACAAGACAATTATTTTTTAGTTAAATTCTCGAGTTCAATAAAGAGGTTGACTAAGTGAAGAAAAGTGGCAAAAGACAATAGAAAATTCATTAAAGATAAAAACCAAATTCAAAAAATGAAACACGAATGGATTTGAGTGAATCGTTATTTTTGAGTAAAACACGTGAGAAAGTGTGGTAAGGTTCTTTCCTATTTTATTATAATATTGTCTTGCAGATTCCAATCAAGTCTCAAAATCAAAAAGATAATACAAATGAGGATGTTCAACCACACGTTGGGCCAAATCCACAACTACAAGCATTTATGGGGGAGATGAGACGGATGATGAAGAGGGGGTTAGATTTTATACATGAAAGGTTGGATAGGGTAGAAGAGGAATCGCAAAGGGGGCAACCATCAATAGGGTCGAACCCCTCAAGAAGGAACACGTTTCATCAAAGGGAAGTTGAAATTGTGGATGAGTTTGAAGGAGATGGGTTAGATGAAGAGTTTGATAGGTTGTCAGTGGATAGTCATAAGAGACTTGATCAGGATAGAGAAATTAAGAATCGGGTAGACAACAATTTAAGTAGTATCAGGATAAAAATTTCGTCATTTCAAGGTAAAAGTGATCCCGAATCATATTTTAAGTGGGAAAAGAAGATTGACTTAGTTTTTGATTGTGACAACTATTCCGAATTGAAGAAGGTAAAACTTACTGTTATTGAGTTTACTAATTATGTAATTGTATGGTGGGATCAATTGTGTATCAATAGAAAGCGGAATGGGGATTGACCTATTGAAATTTGGGATGAGATGAAGAGGGTGATGAGACGACGATTCGTGTCAAGTCATTACTATAGGGATTTATATCTCACGTTGTAGAGTCTCCACCAAGGTAACCGAAGCGTAGACGAGTATTACAAAGAGATGGAGATGACTATGATTAGAGCCAATGTGAAAGAAGATAGAGAGGCGACGATGACTAGATTTTTGAATGGTTTAAATCGAGAGATTACCAACACGATCAAGTTTCACCATTATGTGGAGTTAGAGGATTTAGTACATATGACAATCAAGGTAGAGAGACAGCTCAAGAGAGGCAACACACGGCCAAGACCAACCCCACAGATTCTGAATGCAACATCTTGGAGAATGAGCTACCCAAAGAAAGAAGAAAATTCAGTCATCTCCAAAGTTATGGCTGAACATAAATCAGCTGCCTCCACCATAACTTCTCAAGGTAAGGTAGCCTCCACTTCAACTTGTTTTAGTGAGATTCAATGCTTCAAATGTCAAGGAATGGGACATATAGCTAATCAATATCCAAACAAACGAGTTATGGTGATTCGGAAAATGGGTACAATCGAATCTGAAGATGAAGATGACATTGATTGTATTCCACCATTGGAAGATGTCACCATCGGAGATGAGGAGTACGGAGCTGAACACGGTGAGATGTTAGTATTAGTTACATGTCGAGACTTAAACTTACAAGCCAGAGGAGATGAAGAAGAAGTACAACAGGATAATATCTTTCACACTCGTTGCCATGTGAAAGATAAGATATGTATTTTAATTATTGACGGTGGTAATTTTACTAATGTTGCGAGTACGATTTTAGTGAAAAAGCTGAATTTGCCAACTACTAAACATTCTCAACCATATAAGTTACAATAGTTGAATGATAGTGGAGAAGTGACGGTTACAAAGCAAATTGTTGTGCCATTCCGGATTGAAAAATATGAAGATGGGGTGTTATGTGATGTGGTTCCAATGTAGGCTGGACATATTTTGTTAGAAAATGTTTGGTAATTTGATCGACATGTGCAACACGATGGCTTCACTAACAAGTATTCATTCATATTCAATCAATAAAAAATCACTTTGATTCCAATGACACCAACACAAGTTTATGAAAACCGAGTGAGATTATAAAAATTGAGTGAACAAAAGAAACTGAGAGATCAAATTGAGTTGAGAGAATAAAAAAAAGAGAAAAAAGAAGAGAGATATCAAATTTGGTGAGAAAGAAAAAAGAGAGAAAAGATCAGCTAATGAGGTAAAATCAGACAGAAAATAAAAGAATTTTTATGTCAAAACAAGTGAGGTTAAGCGAATAATACTCTTTAAACGACCAATGATTGTATTTATGTATAAAGAAACATTTTTAAGTACTGACAAACTTAACTCTTTTTTGCCTAGTGTTGTTGTTTCTCTCTTACAGAAATTTGAAAATGTGTTTTCTGAAGACTTACCCCAAGGTTTGCCACCTATCCAAGAGATTGAATACCAAATTGATTTCATACCTGGTACATCAATTCCAAATCGTCCGGCATATAGAAGTAATACAAAAGAGGCAAAAGAGCTACAAAAGCAAATCGAAGAGTTAATGAAAAAAGAATATGTGAGAAAAAGTGTGACGCCGACTCTGCGGTGCCGTACTTTTGTACTCCCGTTCCTAAATTAAATAAAATATTTCTCAGTTTATATACATAGAAAGAAATTTTAATTTTATTGATTTTCGATTTTGGAGTTTTTAATTTAAATTTTTAATATATTCAAAAGTATCCATATTCCCGATTCGAAATGTGAAACAAGTATAAAAAATAATAATATATTTCATTTATTAAATTATCTATTCCCTCTTTTATTTATTTATAAATTTATGCTTATAAAAAAAATATATAATAATAATAATAAAAAATCCAAAAAAAAATCGAAATCGAATTAGGGCTTAAAGCCCTAATTCTCCTTCTATCTCCTTCTCTTTCTCTCTCCGCCTCTTCACCTTTTCCCCTCGCGGCCGCCTCATCTCCTTCCTCCTCCGCCACCGCCGCAACCGATCGCCACCCACCGCCGCCGTGTTCCACCACCCATTCTCTCTCACTCTCCCTTTGGTTCTCTCTCTATCCCTCGCGATTTTGCTCCCTCTCTCTCGATCTCTCTCGCGATTTTTCTCCTCCACCACGCACACCCACTTACTCCGTCGTACTCCGCCTCTCGTCACCACTGCACACGGCCGCTCACCGTCTGTCTCTTACTTTCCCTCTCCATTTCGCTATCTCTCTCACTCTCGGTTTTCTCTCTTCGTCAATCTCTCTATGTCTCTCACTGTTCTCTTTCTCAGTCTATCTCTCTCTCCCTGCGCGCGCGACAATCTCTCCCCTGCGCGCGCAACTGCGGCCTTTTTCCTTCCTTCCCGCGACCGCCACTGCAGCGCGCGACAGCCCCTGCACGACCGACTGCAGCACACGATAGCTCCAGCGCGCGGCTGCAGCGCCTCTTCCCTGCTCGCGCACTTCGCTCTTCCTCTGCTGAGAGCACTTCTGCAACTCTTGCAGAGCCCCAAATCGACAGCAGTAACGGGCTTCGAAACCCTAGACCGACTTGCAATCCTTTCTCTGCGAAGGTAAAGATCTTAAGGTTTCAATATCATTTTAGTGATTTAGCTAGATTTCTAAATTTGTACTTCAAATTTGAAATGTTACAGGTTTTAGACTGAACCGAAAGGCGAACAGAGACTAGATTTACGAGTCGAGAAAACCCTAGGTGAGGGATTTCTGACTGATTCAATTAATTGAATACATTTAGGATAAATTTAGGGTAAATTAGAGTAAGAATGTATTTCATATGATAGGATGTATATTAGATTTGATTTATATGCGTTATCGGACATTATATGTAATTGTTTAGGTAAAATATATGAATTGGGCTATTTCGAATGATAGAATTAGGCTGATTTGATTAGAATAGTTTCTTTTAGAGTTTAATTTGACATATGCATGAAAATAGTCAGAAATTGGATCTAAGTTTTGGGATTGGTACAATCTTTTTCATTTTAAGTTGTCTTGCATATAGGAAATCGAAATACAATTTTCGTAATATGAAAGATATGATTTGAAAAAATCGGATGAGAATTGAAAAGTGTATGATTTTTCAAACATTTTTCTAACTTGTAGGAAATATATGTATTTTAGACTTGTTTTAGATTTTGAACGGTTTTATGTTTGAATTTAGCTTAATTTTGATTTGGCTATTTACTTATAATGGAATGAAATTGATGACATTGGAGTATATTTATAAATTGAGGAATTAAGATTTATACAAACTTAGAGAAGATGATAAACCCTAAGAAAAATTAGAAATTTGATGACAATTGTGATAATTTGATTAGGTTGATCTTGTTGGAGACTCGAGGAGTCAATTCAGATTTATTTTGAAAATAGGGAATGATTACTCTCTCTAGAAAGTGAGTGAGAGCCTAATCTCTTGTATAAAATAGTGAAACTTGTTTTCTGTCGTGTTTTTAATAAAACATGCTTTTGATATGCATTGACTCGACGTATGATATTAAATTTCAAATCTGTTTTGTGATTATTGGAATGTCATAAATTTATGTTTCCGACGACTATGCATCCATGGTTTGAAATGAATTATTATTGTGTCATTATTTGAGAACTAGAATGTTTTCAATTCTACCATTGCATTGGTATGTTGATTTGAAATGATTTGATGAAATATATTGGCACACGGATTTAAAATGTTTTGATGAACTATGTGGGTTGGATGCCCACTAGTTATGTGATGATATGATGTGATAATATGATGAGATGTTTGATAAATAAATGGTGCTATGTGCATGGATAATTGCTATAGTCATTCCTCCCACGGCGCGACCCGACAGGGCAATGTGGATGAGGGTTGGATTATATTTGCGGGAGAGACAGACGTGTCTCCCTTTGCGGACATGTCGAGCTATACCCGAACGCACCCCGGTGGGGCACGATCCAATGCCAATGAAGGAGGTATTTTTTGAAACATTTATGGAAAAATCCCTTGGTGGGCTGTCGTCTGAGTTTCGGCCAACCTGAGACGAAAGTGTTTTTGATGGGACCCCAGGATTTTTCTGAAAAAGATGATCGAAATGGATGCATATATGTATGATATCGTGTGAATGATTAAATGAGTTCATTTTATCGAATATATCGTGATTTACTGTAAAATTTGAGTTATTGGTTACGAATGATATTATTTGACACTCCAATGTTCACCTACACTATTAGTACTTGAGATTAATCCCCTCACTCACTGAGTATCTGCCTTGATACTCACCCCTCTTCTTTCCTTCCCTCAGACAGGATTGTTGTGTTGGAGCGACACTTCAGATTATAGAGTTTGGGTGTACTTGGTGTTCAGGAGGGTGAGATCTTAAGTTTAATTTGAAAGATGAATTACGTATTTGATTTTCGACCCTGCGAGGTCTTGTTGAGATCCGTAGTTGGACGTGTACTTGATTTGGGATGATTGTATAATTTATGTATATTATTTATTCGCGAAACTCTCATATTTCATTTGCATTGAGGCACTTGTAGTGTTTGAATATAACTTGGAAAAATTATTGTAAATTGTATAAAACTTAGGTCCGCTCAGTGTGGTGACTGCTCATGCTCTAGTTGGACATGACAGTAGAGGTTTGTGACTAAGATTGCTGATAGTTTATTTAGCCTGGCGTTGTCCTGGATGTCTGCTGTGGTTGGTGGATTGTCGTGAGACCGAGATGACCCTTTTATTTTAATTACGAAATGATTTTGAATTTTACAGGATTAAACAGATTTATTTATACATGGGAGACCTTTGATTTATGTAGAGGTTTTGTTCGATTTTCTGTAAAATTACAGCTGGCATTCAGGACAACGGGCGACTGTTCACGATCCCGGTTTGGGGTGTGACAGAAAGCATTAGTCCATGCGCAGTTCCGGTGATTTTGGTACCTAAGAAAGATGAGACATAAAGGATGTGTGTTGATTGCCGAGTCATCAACAATATAACGGTAAGATATTGATACCATATTTCTCGATTAGATAACATGTTAGATGAATTACATAGTACTTGTGTGTTTTTTAAGATTGACTTTAAGAGTGGGTATCATCAAATACGAATTAAAGAAGGAGATGAATGAAAAACAACATTTAAAACTAAATATGGATTGTATGAGTGGTTAGTCATGTCTCTTGGATTAACCAATACTCATAGTATATTCATGCGCTTAATGAATTATGTTTTACATGTTTTCATTGGTAAATTCGTAATTGTTTATTTTGATAATATTTTGATTTATTGTAAAAACTTGCGTTATCATATTTCACATTTACATTCGGTTTTGAATGTGTTTAGAAAGAAAAAGTTATATACTAATCTAAAAAAAGTGTACTTTCTGTACTGATAATCTTGTTTTTTTAGATTTTGTTGTGAGTGTTAAAGGTATCGAGGTTGATGAAGAGAAGATCAAAGCCATCCAAAATTGATCGACCCCCTCCAGTATAGGTGATAGGTGATATTAGAAATTTTCATGGGATTGCTAGTTTTTACATGAAATTCGTGAAAGATTTTAACACTATCGTTGCACCACTTACACAAGTCATGAAGAAGAACATTATATTCCAATGGGTTGAATAACAAGAGAAGGCGTTTCAACTTATTAAATATAACTTTACTCATACTCTTTTACTTACTTTACCTAATTTTTCTAAAACGTTTAAAATTGAATATGATGCTTCTGGTGTAGGTATATGCACTGTTTTTATGCAGGATGAAAGACCATTTGCATACTTTAGCAAGAGGTTAAGTGGGGCTGCACTTAACTATCATACCTATGACAATGAATTGTACACCATGATTCGAGTTTTGGAAACATGACAACACTATTTGTGACCGAAAGAATTTGTGATCCGTACGGATCATGAATTCTTGAAACATTTGAAAAGTCAACATAAACTGAATAAGAGACATGCTCGATGGATGGAATTCATCGAAACTTTTTCTTATATTATTCGATATAAACAAGGTAAGGAGAATATAGTCGCGGATGTACTTTCACGCATATATATCTTAATCTCTATTCTTGATACTAAATTTCTTAATTTTGAGCATATTAAGGAATTTTATCATGATGATCATGATTTTGGAGAAATTTATAATGCTTGTGAAAAATATGTAGAGGAAAAGTTCTATAGGCATGAGAACTTTTTGTTTAGAGAAAATAAGTTTTACGTACCAAATTGTTTATTGAGAGATTTGTTAGTTCAGAAATCTCATAGTGGAGGGTTAATGAGATATTTTGGAGTCGCCAAAACCTTAACTATTTTACAAGAGCACTTTTATTGGCCACACATGAAGCGAGACGTTGAGAAATTTTGTGGTAGATGTATTACCTGTAGGCAAGCTAAATCTAGGGTTCAACCTAATGGTCTTTACATACCCCTACCTATTCCTAGTTCACATTGGATTGACATTTCAATAGATTTTGTTTTGGGTTTACTTAGGAATAGATATGGACGAAATTCGATCTTTGTGGTTATAAATTGGTTTTCTAAGATGACTCATTTTATTCCTTGTTATAAGTCTGATAATGCTTATCATATTGCGGATTTATTCTTTAGGGAAATTGTGAGGTTACATGGAATGTCTAGAATAATTGTTTCAGATCAGGATGCTAAGTTCTTGAATTACTTTTGGAAGACATTATGAGAAAAGTTATGAACGAAACTTTTATTTTCAACAATTTGTCATTCTCAAACTGATGGTTAAATAGAAGTAGGCAATGAGAATTTATCTACTTTGTTGAGAGCTGTCATTAATAAAAATATTAAAATTTGGGAAGAATATTTGCCACATGTTGAGTTTATATATAATCGTACTGTTCACTCTGCTACTAAGTTCTCAACATTTGAAATTGTTTATATTTTTAATCCTTTAACTCCTTTGGATTTATTACATTTACCTATTTTTGAGTTTTTAAATTTAGACGTTAAGAAAAAGGCAGAATTTGTGAAGCAACTTCATGAGAAAGTACGATTCAACATAGAGAGGAGGACTGAACAATACATCAAGCAAGCTAACAAGAGACGTCATAAACTGATTTTTGAAATCAATGATTTGATTTAGTTACATATGCGAAAAGAAAGATTTCCGATACAAAGACGTTTTAAATTGTTACCCCGAGGAGATAGTCCTTTTCAAGTGTTAGAACAGATCAACGACAATACTTATAAACTTGATTTACCAGGTGAGTATAATGTTAGTGATATTTTCAATATTACTGACTTGAGTCCTTTTGATGTAGATAACGATTTGAGGACAAATCTTTCTCAAAAGGGGGGAATGATGAGGTCATTAAGACTACAAAGAATTCACAAAATCCAACTTAAGTTGTAGTTGGGTCGGTGATAAAGAATCGAGTTAAAAAAGTTCAAAAAAGTACTGAATAACTTAATTTAGAGGATTTTACAATAAGAAATTTTAGTCTAAATGAATGAAAAACCAAAAAGGATCTTAATTATACTCTTACAATCCCAATTGAAAGAATAAAGGGTTCAAAACTACCCAAAACCAAGGAAAGACGAAAATAAAGAAAAATAACAGCAAGATTTGATTAAAATATGGTTTATAAAGTTTTTAAATTTTTCTTTATAATTTATATTTTACTTTCCTATTTTTAATTATTTAGACAGTTACTAAATTTTTAGTTGTCAATTTAATTTTTATCTTTAATCTATAAATAAACTATTACATATTGTATAAAATGCAACTTTTAAGAGAATTAATAAAATTGTGAGATTCACGTCTTGTTCTTTTGAGAATTTTTAAAATTATTCAAAATAAGAGTTTTGTTTAGTTTTTTGACTTATTAATCTAGATTTTGAACCACTTAGATTATGACGTTATTCATTCCATCTTTATATCAAGATTTTTATTCTAGTGAAAAACGGATCTAAGGTTATATACCATATGTTTTTCCTCTTTTAGGGTAAGGGTTGGAGTTTTTATTTTTCACCGGTTCAAATCATTTGTTAAAAAAATTTTTAAACTATATTACTTATTCGTGGGTTCTAGAGTTTCTTACCCATTGGATTCACATTAGGGGCTGTGATGTGAGCTAGATTTTATGTGTTATTTGCTTGGATGCCTTGTCTCAAATTGAAAATGATTGTTTATCTTGCTGAGATTCCATGTTTGGGAAGCCATAAGCATCGGAAGTATGATGTATCTGTTCACCCTGTTAGCCCTTTTGGGAACCCCGTCCCTGTCATATGTTGTAATTCAAACCTCCGGACCAGGTAATTTCTGGTCTAATTTTTCATCTTTTTATAGAGATGGAGACGTAATGACGGATATGTATACATCATATCCATATTTATATACTCAAACGGCATTTTATTGTTCAGATTTTAGAATTTATGTAGCATCTACCTTTCTTGGCCAAGTTGTTATTTTACCACGACTGCACTGCCACATTGCAGCAAAATGTTATACATTTTCTGTGGTGACTTTGCTTCTCAAAGATGGAAGTTCCTGGCAAGTTCGGCCCGCCATGTTCTGTAATCTCGGAGCTCATCATAGGCTAATGCCCTTCATTTGCTGTATAAATTACATCCCTTACTCTAAATTCACAACACTAAACTTTCCCTCGTGTATGTGGGCGCGCGCACCCATGTACTACACATGTTGCGCGTTGACATTGGTGAGGAACAAGAGTTCGGAGTGTGGTCGGACAGTCAACGGTCCATAATTATTGAGAAACGATGAATTCATCAATTTCATCGCTGTTTCGGTCATCTTTTCATTGCCATCACCTCAATGCGATGATCCCTATTTTTCAACTTTGTTGAAATATCTACATGTGCAGAAGCTAACAAAAGTGATAGTGGTTCAATCCATCCATTCTGGCCACCTGAATCCTTTGCTTTTAACTATTTTTGCATCTCATCACACTACATTTTAAAGTCTACTATTGAAGAAAAAGTAACAAGGGATGGTAAAGTGGATGGGCAAATTTAAACAATTTCAAGTAATCTTGACATCTCGAAGAAGCCGGGCTGCTATAGACCCACATCTTCTGACTTCCCAATCATTAAGCTTACCTTTCTCGAGTTTTTCAACGAGAACACCATCCTCTTTAACTTTGTCACTATCAGGGTCTTCTGCTTCATCTATCCCATCACTAGTCTCAGAACCCTCCTGGGACGGGGGTCTAGCCTCGTTTTCACCAGCACTTCTATCCGCTTGCTGCATATCAACTCCCTGACTTGTATTCCCCGACACTGAAGATTTCACTCCCATGATGAAAAGCTGGATGCTAGGGTGCTGATACTTGCCATCCATCTACAAGGAATTTAAGGCTTAACATATGCTTTCTGCTTTCATTGGAAGGAAGACTCCATAAATAAAACAACTCAAGTGAATTCGGGTTATTATATACCTTGGCTTTTGGAATGATTTTCATCTCAAAGTTTCTCTTCCACATCTGAACCATCTGTTCATGGACACTTGTAGAACGGATCTCATGCCCTATCTGCAATAATGTTTGAGTCACGAAAGCCAATGCTTAATGAACAGTTAATTCAAGGGCAAAGAAATCTCAGCCAACTTACCAGAACTGTGGTCTTGGGCCCAGATAACGCATGTATTGTCTGCAACAATGGTTCTAAGAGATGCTCTGCATAAACCTAAAATCTAAATTAATAAAAACATTCATATTACATGATCTTAGACAAAATTATGATTTTTTTTTTTTTTGGTACCTTGTCTTGGACACCGCCCGGTATCCGGGGTTTTGCCCCGACTAATCCGGACTGGCCACTGCAGTGGCTCCTTTCGGAGGACGGGTCTCCTAACGGAGAACGCTCCATACACATGAGGGCCAGATGCTCCCAGTGGGAGTCGAACCTCGGTTATACTTAAGATCAAGACAAAATTATGATTGATGATAAAAAAGTTGCTAAAATTTCATAATCATAAAAGCAACAAGAGTGAGAGATGGAACTAATACAGGACAGCATTCCAGCAAAAGAAACTTCGCAAAAATGAAAACTTCTAATCTCTTCTAACACTGTTTTTTGTTTTTCTTTTTGGGGGGGGATAATATCATGAAAGAAAGGTTTCTGATTAGAGGAGGCGCTTTGTCCAGAATCACAAAAAAGGAAAGAAAAGAATATTTCAAAGTCCCTTTCCAATTATAATGAGGTTAAGGCCATTTATCTTCAGATATTCTTTCAACATAGGTCTTATATAGTGGACCGGTTAGGATAAATGTGTTTAGTGCCATATGCCCGTCCACTCAAATGAACTTTCGTAATTGACTTTGCTAGTAAATATTTGAGCATTATTATTTTCAAGGGCCTATGGCATTCCAATGTGTTTTTCATTTGGTAATACCTTAAATTTACAACAAGAGAACCATAACGTTATCTCAAAAAGTAAGGGGTTTCTTTCAGTTCTCTGCCAACACTCTTAACAGAATCCAGTGCTCTTTTTCCAGCTGAGAACAAAGGGCACCATGATTTGAAGGGCATGCTTCTCTAATACATACATGCATGAAATCAGGCGGTTATTAAAGAGAGGAAAAGGAAGGGGGTTCCATTTGCATAAGAAGATAAAGATAATATTGAAGCAACAAACTGAATATTAACAGTTTTCTCACAATGGCTGAATATGATGAAACTTGATATTTTCTAGTGCAGAACTAAAGAAAATCCAAAAATACTTACAACATCAGTGCCAATGATGTAGTCAAATGGTGGACCAACAGCTTCAATATGATCCTTATTTCCCCAGTCCAACTCTGCAACCTCGATCAAGCCAAATGAATCTACAAGCAAAATTTCAGTATGAACAGGTTTTGGTTTGCCATTACTGGTTCAGAAAATCCATTAATTGTTGGGAACAATACAGGAAGTGGTGTCCAATTTCAAGGAAAAAAAGGAATCCAGATCTCTGGTCTGACCATCAACAGGCCCTACCAACTCATTAGCAGGAGTGCAAAATCTAATATATCAACCTTATATGTCACTCCAAAAGTTTTAGGCTGTTCAATTCAAATTCTAACTTCAATAAAACTGAACCAGAAATCTTTTTGTTATTATTTTAATTTTTTCTTTTAACAGAAACATGAAATTTAAATAAGGCCATTTGCGATGGAGAAACAGAAATGAATGGAAAGGTAGAAGCAGAAAGAGGCAAACTGAAACAAGAAGTAACAAAAGGCACTAAAAGCTAGTAGGTGCCCCCAAATGATCAAAGTGCAAAGCGTACCTGAATTTGTGTTCATCTGCATGATTCTCGAAGTATTGCGTTCAACATTTCTCATTAACAATGGCAATACCTCTTTTTGGTCTGTTGATACTACATCACATCCTAGCATAGCCATTCCTGTAATGAACCACCCAGAAATGACCGAGAATTTTGTTGTAAGTAAAGCTAATCATGCCATCCTATCTGATAAACTACACCGGAATGCCCATCACCAATCTACAGAAACAAAACAAAATAACAGAAGCTCACCAAATCCAGCCACTCCACAACCTGCTCCTAGCTCAATAACACGTTTCCCTTTTAATTTGGATGGACTAAACCTTCCCTTTCTACAATTCTTTTCCTACATGATTCAGCAATGCAGTTGATAAGTTATAATCTCGCCACACTACAACTTCCATTTATCCAAAGCAAGAGTAAATATGCATAGTTCAAGAATCCAAAACTGAATAGTTATTCAATCCATCAATGAATGAAGACAGAAGCCCAGTTCCACTCATGATGAACATCCAGCATATTCCAATAATTCAAGTGGAATCATATGCCTGAGATCACCAACTAACTAAATAATCACAGGCTAAAAGAACATCTTTACGGTGATTTAAACAAATGCTATGGGAAAAATGATGAAGAAAGGCATACATTACCAGAAATTTTACAAACACCATTGATGCATCCCAAACTGTTGTTCCCAAATGCTTTGAATTAGGATCCTAGTGCAATGTCAAAGCGATATACAACCATTAAGTAAAGACATTAATAGAAATGCCAAACCAATAGGTAAATGTAGTTTCAAAGTAAACACATTAAAAGCCAATATGTTGGATTTTGGCTGCAGGAATCAAAAAGTGATGTACTTGGACATGAATCTGTACACAAGTGGTGTCAACACACATATTGGCAGTCCAACTCATGTCTGGGATTGAGTCACAGATATGCACTTCTAGACATGGAGATATGGTGCATGAGCCCCAAAAAGAAAAAGCAAGACAAGGTACATAAAAGGGGTGCATCAGACAAGATGAAGATAAGCACACCTGAGCGAAATGCAATTGATGACCCAGAACTTCAAAAACGATGGCCGATGTATTGGGAGAGTTCAACCTAGAGCATCAAATTCAAAGAGCAAGCAAGAAACACCTTTTAAGGATGCCAATTTGTATCTAGTAAATTAGATGTAAACATCAATCTGTTTAGAATAACTGATGCGGAAGCTAAGGAGAAGAATTTAATAGGGAACTAAGAAACAAGATGACCCACAAATAATTATGTTCCTAAAAGTAAAATAATAAGACTAGGCTAAAATATTTCCAATCTTGCAAAATACAAGAAAATAGTTAAGATCATAATAAATTTAAGTTACCTGTCTGGCTCCATGAAGGCACTTCTTTCGAAAACAAAGAGGACTTGTCTCAGCTCGTTCACTCTAACAAAAGTAATTTGTAAGTAAGAATCTTCTTATTCAGTGATTGTGAATAAGTAACCAGGACTAAACCAAAAGAAAGAAAAAGGAAAAAGAGAGAGAGAATTCATCAAGAGTTCCAAAAAAAAACCTAAACCCTGTGGCCTAAAGATTGCTAGCTTCCTTAAGTATACTTTGCGATCACATTAAACTTCTGGGTCTCAAGAAGTGACGAACAAATTTCCTACTACAGTACTAAATAACCCGAATTGCACAATTGGATTTAGGAAATGAAAATTAAAAAGGTTAAATCATTTTCGTTAATAACAATAATCAACAATAATTGATTGTGGGAACAAATAAAACTAAATTCATAAAAGATACAACAAGAACCAACCCGAAAATCGACTACCGTTACCCAGAAATTACCTTTGCGGCCGGAATGCCTCTCGGCAGTGCCCGTTGAAGTCGGAGATTTTTTTTGGGGGGGGGGGGGAGTTCACCTGGGGAGGAAGCGGCGTTCTTTCAAACTCCAAATGGACCGGAGGAGTGACACAAAATTGTTGGGCCGGCTCACAAGTTTGGTCCACTTCCACCTGGCCCACCGCGCGCTTCTCCCTCTCAAACACACGAAAGTTTATATCTGGTTAGGGTCAGGCTTTTGGAAAACTGCGGAAAAATGGAAAACCCTCGACCGATAGAACCAAAAGAAGCAGGGAAGAAAAAGAAACTAGAAGTAGACGAGGGACCAAGAAGGGTAATGTGCATGGTGCTATCAATTGACACTTCCAATTTCTGCTACAGGGTCCTTTCTATCTGCGAGAGAACTCTTCCGGAAGAAGCCAAAGCTTGCTGCAATTTCTGCACATTCAGAACTGGATTGGATCCAGGTTCCAAACGCCTTTTTCGCCTTCTTGTAAGAAAACCTCATTTCAGATTTTTTCTCAAAACAATAAATTTTTAAAACCCCAGAAAAATAAAGCTCTCGCCCATTTCCCTTTTTTGTGTGCAGTTGAAAGTGACGACGTTCACGGAGATACTTGAAGTGATTTGTTTCGATAGGTCTGCTCGGGTTTTGTTTGGCCGTTCTGCTGATGAATTCCTTGATTTTCTCAAACTAAACCCTAATGCAGGTGCCTCTGTTTCTGCATTTTTATCGAATAGGAAATTCACAAATGGATTGTTTTATTTACTTAGTTTATCAAGTGGTCTTCGTAGCTGTGACTGCCGATGAAATCTTGGAGAGAGACTCGTTTGAGATGACATTGTCCAAACCTAAAATGGGGAATGCGCGGCATTTCCGTGCTGTTTTGGTAAAACCTATGCGGAGTTGTTTCGGGTCTGTAATGGACACCTTGAGGCAATTGCATAGAGTAAGACTTTCTTCTTCTCAAGTCCTCTGCCTATGTGAAATTCAATTTCCATGCGTTTAATACGCAAAAGCACTTTTGATGCTAACTGGGTCTCTTTCTCTAGGGACAAATTCTTGTATTGATTTTCGAATGTCTTGGCATTGATGTCTTCCTAGGAGTCTTGGTTTAATATCCCTTCCAATGGACTGCCTTTTGTGTTTAGGATCCAATAGTGTTATTCTAATCTCTATGACTTGTTCATTGGGCTTGGGGACCCAATGATTTTTTGAAGGGAAGTAACCAAGGATTTTGCAGACATACAAGATACTGGCATGGCAACCACATCTTCTGCAGTTGTATTAAGTTTTCCTTGTTTCCATCTCTGTAGCATTGTGGACCTGTTGTTCTCATGGGCAGTAAAGTTGCTAATTAGAGAGTTGCTGTTGTTTTCATTAAGGACCAGTGGCTTAGTTTTCCATGATTGCATCTTCCTTCTGGTTATCTGAAGAAAAAGTAGAACATCCTGAATATTGGTACTATATACAGTTATTGGATGTCCCAAGTCCTCACCAGAAGTGGCTGAACCTGATCTTGCCATGATGTAGTCTAGGACATAGAGGGAATTGACAGAATTCAATTGGGAGCAGCTGCAGTGGTACTGCCTAAAAAGTTTTCTATCATCCTGGAGTAAATTCTATGCTGATCTGTGGCATCCATGATGACACCATACACCATCACATCAAGATCATCCATGACATAAATAACCCAACATTGTCTGACGCCACCACGGGTGCAATGATGCAGGAGAAATTCAGGTTTTGTTCAAGTCCACATCTCAACTTAGCAAACCCTCGCCAGCCACACTTGCCAGATCTTGTGTGGTCTCTGCTATCTCGGTAGCCATATGATAGTCATCACAAGATCAAACCTTGACTTCTATCAGCTGCTGACATGTGAATATCACGAACTTATGGGCCAGATTCTTTTGGATCTGTCAAGGTCATTGATCATCGTAGGCACAGTCGCATACATGAATCTAGAGAGAATCAACATGAGCAGGAGATATGTGGACCCTTGGTGTGAGCATATTGGGGGATTACCATTTTGACGTGGCATAAAAGGGCATTCATTAGGTCTCATGTGTGAAATCTGTATGTCACAGTCTCCAGAATCATTCCAATTGCCTCGCCAGAGTTCAGGGATTTCATATTGAGATTGTTGGTCCCAAAGAAACTAAGAAGGGAAGTTGAATTGGTTTTGTTTCATTTAAGATTTTACTATACTAAAATCAGTCTTAGAATATATGGTCAATTAATATGCAAAACACAAATGTAAATGCACAAATGAAAAAAAGGGATAGAGAGATCAAATCCGGTTTATAGTGGTTCGGTCTTGTACTTACGTTCACTCTTTCAACTTATTAAGTCAGGGTCTATCGATAGCTAATTTCCACTATACACAGAGAGTTACAACCATATGTACATGGTTTCAATGTTGACAATCTGTACTTTCCGCTTGAAGATTTCTTAGTCCAACATTCATCAAAGTCTAACTTTCTCACACCTAGCCTATCAACTCTTGAGAATGTTCTTCACACTCTTCTTAGACTTGTGAGACTATATAAATAAGAACTTAGAATAATACATGAATGTATAAATTCAGTTGACAACAGAAAAATACAGCAGAAGATATGATCGAGTAGTCATATTTGGGTTCTGATTTCTCTCAGGTCAAGTTTTGATTGAAGTCTACTAAAATCTCTCAATAAAGTCTGAATATATCTATTCAAAAATCACATGAGAGCTTTTTCAAAAGACTGCACTATCGAATTGATATTAACTGTTCAAAAGTGCTTCAGAACCAGCTCATTTTCTGTTTTTCAGATCCTAAAATTTTGTCTTCTATTTTGATGTTTCAAAACATTCTTTTACTGTAGTAATTTTCAGAGTTTCAAATCCAACAATACTCTTGTAGTAAGAAGAAATCAAATTTCAAAAATTTTGGAAGTTAGAGAAGGTATATAAGAATATAAAGTTCTTGAAAACCTACCAGAACTTCAGAGATTACTTGAATTCAAGTTCTGAATTTAATTTTACCTCCAATAAAAGTCTAATTTGAACTTGAATTTGAATCACTCATTAGAATAAGTTTCATGATTAAATACAGTTCTCAATCTGTACTTAACATGCTTGAGTTAGGACTTGGAAGTAGAACAAAAATATAGCAGAAATCGTAGTAGTTCAAAATTTGTTTGAAACTCTACTGTTTTTACTCAAACATACTGCTTTTACCCAGATTTGCTTCTACCCTACTTCTGAAAACCTGTCAGAACTTCAGAGATTGCTTGAATTTAAATTTTGAATTTGATTTTACCTCCAGTAAAAATCTGATTTGAGTTTGAATTTGAATTATGTCACGCCCCGAACCGGGAATCGTGAACAGCCGCCCGTTGCCCTGGATGCCGGCTGTATTTTTATAGAAAATCGGGCAGAACCTCTCCATAAATCGGAGGTCTCCCATGTACAAATAAATTTGTATATCTGTATAATTTAAAATCATCCTATAAATTAAACAAATGGCCATCCTGACCTCTCCAAAACCAATAATTCCCGCAATCGACATTCAGAACAACGCAAGACTAAATAAATTACCAGCAATCCTAGCCACAGACCTCTACTGTCATGCCCAACTAGAGCATGAGCAGCCGCTACACCGAACGGGCCTAAGTTTTTTATACAATTTACAATAATTTTTCTAAGTATTATTCAAATACGTACAATTGTCTAAATGCAAATGAAATATGAGAGTTTCGTAAATAAATATACATAAATTATACAGTCATCCCAAAATAAGTACACGGCCAACTACGGACCTCAACAAGATCTCGCAGGGTCGAAAATAAAATACGAAATTCATATTTCAAATTTAACTTAAGATCTCACCGTCGTGAATCACCTAAATCCACAAAAAGCTCCAAAATCTGAAGCGTCGCTCCGACACAACAATAATCCTGTCTGAGGGGGGAGAGAGGAGGGGTAAGTATCTATGGGAGGATACTCAGTGAATGAGGGGATTAATCTCAAGTACTAATAGTGTAGGTGAATATTGGAGTGTCAAATAATATCATTCGTAACCAATGATTTAAATTTCGCAGTAAATCATGATATTTTCGAATAAGATGAACTCATTTAATCATTCACACGATATCATACATATATACATCCATTTAAAATCAAGTAGATCATAGAGGAAACCGAAAGGATCTTGGTAAAGGTCAACCATGACCTGGGACAGGCGCATCGGGGGTTTTATTATGCAAAGTATTTCAAAAGTAGCTCTCTATCCTGATATTGGTCGTGGAATTAGCTCTTGCTTACCCAAACTCGTCAATAGGTTCTCGTCCGGTGCTAGACGGTGGCGTCACACACGTCCTCCCCCGATGAGGGTTCAACCGTTCATGCCTACGAAATATATAAACTGGCTCGTCAATAGGTCCCCGCCCGGTGCTAGACGGTGGCGTCACACACGTCTTCCCCCGATGAGGGTTCAACCGTTCGCGCCTATAACCATATAAACTGGACGTTTGCGGATACCTCTTGCAGAAGCGTATCCGGGCAACTCGTGCCTCTACAAAGTCCCTTCGTAGCTACGGAATCAATCAAATAATGTCATATCATCATATCATCTCAAGCTAATGGGCATCCAACTCATATAGCCAAATCATCTCATCATATTCTCAAAACAATTCAAATCCGTATGCCAAATACATTTCATCGAAACCATTTAAATTCAACAAACCAATGCAATGGTAGAATATAAAACATTCATTTCTCAAATCATGACGCAATTTCATTTCATTTCAAACATGGATGCATAATCGTGGAAAACATAAATACGACACTTCAATAATCACAAAAAAGATTTGAATTTCAATTTCATACGTCGAGACCATGCATATCAAAAGCACATTTTATTAAAATCATGATAAAATCAAGTTTCACTATTTCATGCAAGAGATTAGGGTCCCACTCACATTATAGGGAGGGTGGTCACCCCCTATTTTCACAATCAATCAAACTCGACTCCTCGAGTCTCCAAAGAGATCAACCTAATCAAATCATCACAATTGTCATCAAATTTTCAATTATTCTTAGGGTTTATCATTTTCCCTAAGTT
The DNA here is from genome assembly GCA_037126225.1 of Dillenia turbinata. Lineage (NCBI taxonomy): Eukaryota > Viridiplantae > Streptophyta > Magnoliopsida > Dilleniales > Dilleniaceae > Dillenia > Dillenia turbinata. The sequence goes on from JBAMMX010000007.1 coordinate 4,479,225, forward strand.
TGTACAAACCTTAATTCTCCAATGTCATCAATTTTCATTCCATTTATAAGTAAATAACCAAATCAAAATCAAGCTAAATTCAAATCTAAAATCGTTCAAAATCAAAAACAAGTCTAAATACATAAATTTCCCATAAGTTAGAAAAATTTTTGAAAATTCATACACTTTTCAATTCTCATCCGATTTTTTCAAACCATATCTCATTTTAAAGGTATTGAAACCTATTTTCATATTACGGAAATTGTATTTTGATTTCCTATATGCAAAACGACTTATAATGTAACAGACTACGATAGTTCTTAAACTATAACTACAACTTTTAAATTATTCTTCATATACCTACCATTATGCAAATTAACAACTTAATACAACATAAAAAGAGCACGAAAGGCGACAATATACTTCATTTCACAGCATATTGCATTCCAACTCTGATCCCAAATACTTTCATGCATATTTCATAATTTAACCCTGAGAGAAACTATTCAAAGTAACTTAACATGATTCTATGATCCTATAACATACTTCTTTCATACTAAACAACACAATTCACGCAAACTTCTAAATTTAACCTTAATAATCACATATAAACTGTCAGAAAATGCATTCTCTTCCAATTCCACACCTTTTTTAGAACATATATGAAACTCTCCTACTAAATTCGGCTTAAATTCATTCAATCATCCAAGAGACTAGTATTTCTCTTACCTAGGGTTTCACCATTCGCAACTCTAACGTCCGTGCGTCATGCAATTCATTCCAGGATCTGCAATACTTCCAAATTGAAACAAATTTCAGTAATTAATCTAAATTAATATAAGAATCAAAACCCTAAATCTATAGGTCAGAACTTTCATCCTTACCTTCGCAGGAAATGAGTGCAGGCAGTCTAGGGTTTCGGATGCCTGCTGCTATGCTGCAACAGAGGTTGCAGCAAGTCTGCGCGCGCAAGTGAGTGAGCGAAGGAGAGGGGGAAAGTCCTGCAGTCGCGCGCGCAGGACGAGAGGAAAAGCTGTTCGCGCGCGCTGGAAGAGAGAGAAGCAGAGCGAGAGAGACTGAGGGAGACTGAGAGACAGTGATATAGAGACAGAGACTTGCAGTGGTCGGAGCGAGGGTACGCAGCGGAGGAGAAATCGATCTAAAGAGGGAGACGAAGATGAGATTGCGAAAGAAATCGCGAGGGAGAGAGAGAGAGAGATTTCGAATGAGGGAGACAGAGAGAGAGAGCGAAATAGAGAGAGACAGAAAGTGATAGAGAGAGGTGAACGGTGGCGTGTGGTGGCGCCGAGTCGCGGTGGAAGCTGCGACGGAAGGGGACAGAAGAGTGCGAGATGAAGAAGAGAGAGAGAGAGAAAGAGAGAGCTGTGAGGGGGAAAACAGAGAGGAAGGTGGAGAGAGAGTGGGTGGTCGACGGGTTGATGGCAGCGGCGGAGGAGGCGGTCGGGTGAGGGAGGTTGCGGTGGAGGCGGTGTCGGAGAATGCGAAGGGGTTCGCGAAAGAGGATGAGAGAATGAGAGGAGAGGAATTAGGGCTATTAGCCCTAATTCGAAATTTTTTTTTCTTTTTTTTTCTTTCTTTATTATTATTATTATTATTATTATTATTATATTTCTTTTTATAAATAAATTTATAAATAATTAAATGAGTAAATGTATAAATTAATAAATAAATAAATAATTATCTATATATTTTTATACTTACTTTACTTTACAAATCGGAAATACGGATACTTTAAATATCCCAAAAATTTCAATTTAAAGATCCCAAAATCGAAAATCAATATAAAATTTAAAATTTTTCTATACATATATATATATAAACGGAGGAAATATTTTTATTAATTTCAAGTACAGTACAATACGGATACCGTAGTGTCGATGTTACAAATTACCCATTATAATAGGCTTCATGGTTAAGTACAACTCTTAATCCGTACTTAACATACTGAGTTAAGACTTAAAAGTAAAACAAAAACACAGTAGAAATCGCAGTAGTTCAAAATTTGTCTGAAACTTTACTGTTTCTACCCAAACATATTGTTTCTATCCAAATTTGCTTCTACCATGTTTCTGTGATAGTGTTCTCTAACCAATTATACAGATTTATTTATATAATCTTGTATTATATATTTTAAATATTTGCATACTTAACAAATTATTAAAAACAAGTTTTGTTATCATTAAAATATATTAGGTTGGATAATAATTTCCTTAACAAAGATATTTGCAGAGAGATCCAATGCAATGATGGACTACACAGCAGTTACTCTGCCATCCCTTAATAATGCAGAACACAGCTAGTGCTAAGTCCATTAGCAATGATGATGGCAACAAAGATACTATATGACCATGTGGATATGTTGTGAGTTTTTGGGGATTCGATAGATATGATTCTGAAATTAGGAGATAAATAAAGACAAATGGCACTTCTCAAATTTTATTTCTGGCCATTCATATATGCCTTTGCAACTGTTCTGAACAAATTGTAATCTGCATTTCAAATATTTTTCAATCAAATATTAAACATTGTCTTTCTTTCTAGAGCTACTTTCTTAGATGGTTCAATGGGAAAGAAAATCTCGTTGTGAGTTTTGAATGTTCAGCAGGAAGTCTTCAAAGGAGTGACGGCATTGCTCTAGTAGAGTGCTCTTACTCTTTCTGCTGACTTTGTGATATCAAGAGCGAAGCATCTCCACTGCTCCCGCTGCAGTAAGGTTTCCTTCTATCCACCTCTGCAACATTTCTAGAGAAGCTTCTGGTTGGTCCATTGGAACCATGTGACCAGCATTGTAAACCTGTTTTTTTTCATTTACATCAAAGTTGTTGAATTGAAAAAGGGAAACCAAGAGAGAAGAGAAGATCAGGGAATTGAATAGAAGAAAAATTTCCCCACAAAAAAAAAAAAAAAAGAATAGAAGAAAAAGAGACCTTTAGGAAACTGAGAGGCCCATAGCTGTTTAAGGCCCCGGCTTCTTTACCATCAACCATAAACTTCACAGACGGAGATGCTCCATACTGTTTCTGGCCAGACCACTCCATGGCTTGAACCCATCTTGAATTCCCTACAAATACAAAATAAAGCCAATTTATACATACTTGAGGGCTCATTTTTCACTCGGAGGTGGTACCAGTACCATATGTTGATGAAGCACCTGGAAGTTACTCAAAACAAGATGGCTTTTATTCAAAAGAAGCTTACCGAGCCAGTTGCATATGAAATCATACTCTCCAGCATACACAAGCAATTTGATCCCATCTTCCAAAAGTGGAGGAATCACGACCTCAAGATTTCTCATCCAGTCACCCATCATGGTCATATGTACTATTGCACTACATGAAACGAATCGTATGTCTCCAACCCCAAGAGCTTTCCTTACAGAATCCTTGTTCAGGAAGTCCTCTACGCCAGAGAAATCGTAACACATGTCCCCCTCACACTGCTTTCTGATGTCATAGTACTGTAGACAACAAGATATAGCAAATTGTTTAAGGTAACAACAATATTTGATGTGAGATTTTTCTGGTTTCTTACATTTATGTCGCCAGCAATGTTCAAGATACTATAGAATAATGGATTACACAAGCTATGCGAAGATTCACACGATTCTTCTCCGTGAGGTCCTGGCACTGGCACATCAATTACAAACCATTAACAAATATTCATCTCTAGAGGAAATCAACTTGAGATTGAGATGAAGATAAGTACCACACTGCTTTGCTGCCTCCTCACAAGCTGGAACGGACTTCTTTATTTCGTCATAGTCAGATTGCTCAATTAATTTCATTTGCAATGCGTAATCCGGGTACGCTTTGTACTGGATTCCAGGATGTGTGAGTCCATTACCAATGCCTAATCCCTGTACAATCATAAATAGTTTTAGATCAACAATCACATAACCAAGCTGAAGCAGGCAAACAAGAAACAAAACATACTTTGAGGTTTATGTGAATGCCTTGGCTTTCTTTGTTTCCCTGATGAATCCGAGACGCAAAGGCAGGAACGTAGTGCCCAGCGTAAGATTCTCCTGTAATGTAGAAATCATTCTTCACATACTGAGGATGCGCTGCGAAAAATGCCTGAAAATTGCAGGGTAACAATGAAAATGATTAATCCAAGGATGTGGTAAAAAGCTAACGAGGAGAACAGAGACTTACTTGTATGAAGTCGTAGAGATCATTGCCAACTTGTTCCTCGTTATTACGAATGTCATCATCATCGTGGGTATAACTGAAGCCAGTTCCAGTAGGCTGATCAACAAAGATAATGTTTGATATCTGCCCATGTACGCATATAGACCAAGTCAATCTTTGCGAAATATGGTGAATAAGTTAGCCAAAAATCAACCAATGTTGAAGAGAAAGAGGACCTTGTCCCAACCATAGTCATTCCAGGCAAGAGACAAATTGGAAGTAAGATGGAATGGACCATTTTCGTAGAATAAAGCTAGCTCGCTTCCACAGCCTGGCCCTCCTGTCAACCACACCACAATAGGGTCATCTGTGCGATTCCTTCTTGATTCGAAGAAAAAGTAGAACATCCTGCATATCATTAAAAAATAAGTAAATAAATAAATAAATAAGAAGATGCACATAAGCAAATGGTTCATGAATGAAAAATGCTACCATCATGTGTAACATATAACGTTGGCAATGAAATAACTGTACTTCCTGAAACTGTTGTCAGTACCTTGCAGATTTCGTATTTGGAAGGCGATAATAGCCAGCATGATGGCCCAAGTCCTCAACAGAAGTCCCTAATGGCTCCGACACAACCCTTGGGAACCTAAATCGTCTCTCCACAATCTTGGAAGAGTAATCATGACCCACAGGTGCAATATTAACATCAATTTTGGGGAACAAATTCAGTTGTCTGATCAGTTTCCCTACGTTTGATTTTGCGAATTTTGCATTTGCATTTGAAGAGGATAAATGAAGCTTTTCATGCAAACCAGTAGTTGCTGTAATTCTTGTTGCATAACATGTCGAAGTGAAAATGAGAAAGAGAGTGATGAGAGAAAAAAATTTCCACATTGTGTTTGCTTATCTCGGTGTGGATTTTGGTAAATGATTACTGTAGGGTATATTTATAGGCAGAGAGTTTTGATACATGGTAAGGGGAGAGAGAGAGAGAGAGAGTGAGAGAGAGACAGAGAGAGGTTCGTGAATCACGAGAAAAAGAACCGAGAAAAAAGTAAATATTATTTTGTTAAGTATGCTAAGATTTAGTGAGATTTTATTTGCTGTCCCTTCCCTACTTCCAAATTTTAGACAGTGATGAATCAAACAGTAAAAGAGAGAAAAGAAAAAAAAAAAATCTTTATTTTAATAATTTTAAGATTCTGGATTGAGTGTAGCAAATAATTTCATTGGATACATGTAATAGTGTATACATTATGTACGTAAGTCAAAAACATATAATAGGAAAAAGAAACAAAATTTGTGTGGGTTGACACAGGTGGAAAGAAGGATCAATATCGAACACAGTAGGTATTTTTGTTGGTAAGTAGTACTGTTCAAAGTATTTTACATATTTTTAATAATAAAATAATTAAGTCTTGATCTACTTTTATAATTAAATAAGATATTATAATAATTTAATGTAATATGTTTCTCACGTGTTCACACCAATCAAACACTTTCTCGATTCATTAAAGATTTTTTTTTTAACCATTCTAGTGGCTATTATACGTAGGAAATGGATTGTTTGATCAAATTTTGAAATATTAGAGTCTCCATTAACTCAAATATTAATGACCTATTGATATGACAAAAAAAAAAAAAGATCTGTTGATCAAATTCACCATGTGCCCACGCATTTCCTGCAAGTTGAAGAAATTCCATAGCAATTTAAACGTAACCCACATTTTAATTCGCATTTCTTTCCCAAACCCTGAAAGGGTTTTTGAAATTCCTTCCTGTTTTTTATTCTATGTTTTTTTTTTTTTTTGGGGGGGGGGGTTGTTTGGCTTGCTGTGCTGATATATATATATTGATTTTCTTATACTCGATCCTGTTGCAGGTACAAATAACAACCTCTGTTTCTTCGTTCCCCCCAAATTTGAATGCTTTTTGGTTTTTAATTTGAAAGTCTT